>CM062804.1:52280108-52940658 GCA_031772625.1 Pinus tabuliformis
ACACATAACACCGCATGCGCACAAAATCACAGATGCAACATGTACAAATTATAAAACATATGAACAACAGTGGTACCACACATACAAAACCACACTGTCTCTACCAAGAAACCTTGCTTCCGGTGTATTATCCATGCTTGTCCCAACATGCCGCAGACCACGATGCTTTCATTTTGCTGATGTATCTCTCAGCATTAGCCTTTCCATAACATAAACATATACATAGTATAATCACATAATATCAATTCATATCCACATGATACTGACCTTAGAGACATGTCAGGCTACTCTTCCCACTTGACTCCTCATGAACCAGAAATATCTTCATGCCATTCACCCACATAAACAATCATTTCTCCACAAGAGTGATCCCTGACAACCCTGTCAGACAATGACATAGATACATGTACATAAAAATTAGCATAAAACAATTATGATCCTTTCAGAAAACAACATACATACACACATATATACATATAATCATTAGCATTAAACAACCATGGTCCATGACGACCCTGTCAGACACAACATACACACATACATACATGTATACATATATAAACATCACCATAATCGTGATCATAACATAATTACCAGATAGCATAAGGTCAAGGTTTAGAGAACTTCCTTTGTTCATGTACAACATTAGGAACAACAATTTCCAATATGGCCAAGGCATATGATGCCTCAAATATATTTACTTTACCTTTCCTAATTACTTTTCTCATGAATATCTTGCCATTATCCATTTACACCAATGGACCCAACCACTCCAACTGGTTGTCATACTCTTACCTTCAACTACCCTTATACATGCATTGAGATTCATCTGGACTTTACATCACCTGCAAGGCTTCATTCATCTCTCCCTGAGCTCCATTAACTTTCCTCTTTCCCAACTAATTCCCAAGATCCTCAAGACTAAAAGTAAAGAAAAAATGCAAACAAGAAGAAAACCATGAAAACCAATAACAATACGACACTGCAAACAAAGCGGTATGGACATACACCAGATGTAAACAAAGACACAATCAAGCAAAACAAATCAAAAAAGACAAAAAACAAAAGGCTAGAAATAAACACCATGACTCAATATCCATGGTTCCCAAAGCCTCCAAGGGAAAGCTCAACCTAAGACTTCTTCAAGATTTCATGGCAGCCTCTCTTGCCATGCAACTCCCTCCATGAAACTACCATAAACACATAATTTTTAGTTTATAAATAAATATAATAATATACCAGTTACCTTACCTTGTTATGTGAAGCACGTTGCCTTCTAACCAAACACATCCATGCCATCTCTCAAAGGACTCCAATTCCTTTGATGAATCTAGCCATAACTAGAACCAACTGTTATACCTGTCAAATACATATTTATGAATATAACAAATATCCTCATAATGTCAGACAAGATCAAGGTTAAGAATACTTCCTGCAAAGCACTCATTCATTTGGAATTGTGGTTTCCAAACATAGCCAAAGGAATTCTCACTCAATTCCTTCCTTTTACCTTTAACTTGTTGCAACTGAGTCTTACTATGTACTTTCACATCACCCAATGGATAGTTATATAAAAAAATCAACTATTACCTTGTCATGCTAATACCAAGCATGTTTCCTACAACTGTTCAAATATGTCAACCACATGTTCCAAATATCAAGACAATCATATCTATGAATTTGAAATCAACCTTTACCAATACTAACAATCATGTCATAATCCATAGTCAACTCATAGTCATTAGACATAATGCTACAACTGTCACCTACTTACACTCAAGGACATATCAGCTGTCTCAACACATATGTATTAGTACAACCATCTTAAAACAAGATCATTTTGGAAAGAAGTCTTATAGACACATTCTCATATCATTCAAGTAATCAAACATTCAGACAACAAATAAACGACATAATAGACACCAAACCATCAAACACCAAATAAATGACATAATCAAAAATTCAAGAACCAAGTAGATGACATAAGCAAACTCATACCTTAATATATATCAGGGGAGGCTATCTTGTCTGTACAATCAAGCTAGATTAGCATGATATAACTTCATAGCATATCAATTCAACCATAAATATGGTTATGATATCCATAATAGTAATTAGCTAACATGTTCACATCATAAACTCTTAAACAATTATCATTCATACATAAGAATCACATCTACACAGTTAGTCTAGATTAGTATGACATAATATCACAACATATTAACTCATACCTGAATGTCATAACCCTAACCATTTTCATAGACCAATCCAACTTAGTATGATACATATAACATCAAGATCTTAATGTAATAACCCTAATCATCAAGCTACTAGCATATAACAACAACAAGTTATATATCATGTTCATCAACAACATATAATCTAATTATCAAGCTAACTATAAGTTAACATATAACATATGACAACAACAAAACTGCATACAACCACATGTTACTATCATTCATGATTATCGGACATGTGTATATGACTACACTGATCAACTTGCATTTTAATGTATGTAACCGTAACATCAATAGAATGAAATACATACACATAACCATAATGCATTTAACGATCCTTAACTTACATATCTACATGCCCAACATACAAACCTGTATGAGGACGTGCTCTTTCCTCGAGGTCCAATGTTGTAAATTCACCTTGATGGTCTCCATCTCCTACTCTGTCTCAGCCAACATATTAGCATCATAACATACCAATATCATCATGATGACCTAATTGCATACATTTACCTTATGCACAATAACCTTCACCATGAAAATACATGCATCGCAGCATATAGACAACAACATGCATAACAAATGCATATACAACCGTACACTCATGATGACACATCCCACAACAACACCATCAACCTTTACATGGCGACATCACTACAACCGTGATCAACACCATGCAAATGCAACAAGCACATGGACTACAAGCATAAGAAACACATATGCAATTGACATGAATGCATAACAATGCACCGCCCATACAGTGCAAGGGTTGAACCATGATTTGATAGCACTCTGTAACACCCTCCTCCCACATCTACCAAAGTAACCGGGGTAAACATGTGATGAGAAATTACTATGATATGATTCGACTTCCTAAGTCACCTTAAGGAAGTGGAACCGACGGAAACACACCATACATTGTTTCCACATCAGTGAAAGGACTCTCAGGAACCATCCCAACCTCTCAGGTAACCATCCCCTAAGTCCCACTAAGTTTCTAGACCAATTAACTCTAAGAAGCTCCCGTGATATGGGCATGCATGAGTCTAGAAGGCTCTGGATGCTCCAACAACATGGTATGGCATCGTTCATCTACTTTTTTGCTTAGTGTTGTGCTAGTGTCCTCGATATTTGAGCCACTTTTTCACGACCAGAGTCCAAGTTACTTCCCAGAACTAAATGACACTTTCAAAGAAGAAATATAGCAGGTAATGATGATACAAATGCAATTACTTGAACAAGGGCTTGAATGGACCCCTAATAACCATGACAAACATTTCGTCAAACATATCACAAATATGTAATCTACAGGAGTAAACAACAGATCTGAGCATAAGGTTCTCATAATTATCTAAGAATCGCTAAGAAGCATTTTTCCCTTATATCATTATCTGCATTATCATCTATTAGGTCATAGATACGTTATCCATTCATTTACAAATCGAAACATGAGGAGATCCATACATCATAACTCTCATAAGACATGCTTATAACTAGCATAATAACAACAAAATTATCAAGGATACATCGGCCATAGAATCCACATATAAACCAATACATTTACAGATAAGATGCCAAAGAGAGAACCTCTTATTCATGAATGAAAAATCCAACCCGTTATGGGACTACCACGTTCCACCTGACCATAGAATGGCTGAGCCAAATCTCTCTTCAACCATTCACCCCCATGCCATATTCCAAGCATGGATGTGGGACTCAAACCAAAATAACCAACGAGGGCATCCGGAGGCTAAAACACCTCACCTTCATAAATAGAAACCAATATTTACCGTAATCCATCCAGAATCACTAGGCCAAACAATAAACATGTAATAAAATGCTTTATGATGATCTCCACCAGATCACTAGGCCAAAACAAGCATGTATGCCACCGGATTTCTCCACCTACACCGTGAGGAATTTTCCTATCCCCTAGTCTCTCAGGATTTACCGCAATCCACACCAGATCACTAGGCCCTAAACTGAAACCCACTCTCCTAGATTTACTACATATCCCATCCCAAGATTACTAGGCCTGATGGAGAGCACCCACCTCTAGGCTTTACCGTATATCCCTTCTTTCACCAGTTGAGGATTCCTAGGCCCACTAAGGCACACAATACTTGGCTTTACATCAACCATAGTTTGATCCAGTGATCACTAGGCCATGTGTTCTTTCTTTCGGAGATCCACCTCACTCAACTTTGAATCCATTTAGCAATCCTTTTCAACCAACACATGAGAACCCCATCACTCCATGGCTATCCGGAAATGGAAAGCCTAGGCTGAAAACATTGTCACACCTGGAAAATCCTATGTAATGACAACACAGAACCACATGCAATACCATGCATGCCAAATCTAGTAAGAAAAACACACATGCAAATTGATACCTACATATAATATTGTTGTAGTTGCTTGATCTTGCAATTTCTTGCTTACTCCTTCCTTCCTCTTTCCTTCTTTTCCTTTCTTGATCAAATACCAAAGTGTTTCAAGAAAAATCTAAGTGTCCAAGAGCAAGAGAGAGAGAGAGAATAATGAAAGAGCTCCAAAATTGAACTCACAAAAGTTCATGAACATATCCTCATAATTCTCTTTATAAATGAGGCTTCTATGTTCTTCATTTTCCATTATTTTCATTCATTTTCCTCCTCACATGCAACCTATGACCTTTCACCTTCCTTTTCTCCTAATTTCCATTATTTCATAAATAAAATTCCAATTAATGCCACTTTTCATTTCCAAAGTCTTTTCCATTGCCTTTGTCATTTTCCTTAGCCATAATAACTGAAATGAAGACCCACTAGGATGCTTTTCCCACCATTCAGCTTGGAATACATGTCCCATGACCGTGGTCTTATATATATTTTTACATGAATTTTTTACAAGAGTTGTTACATATAAACGCTAAGATAAATACTATAAACACTAAAATAAACATGGTTGACTGTGGTTTATTTTCATATTGAGGCAATCCTTGTCACAATGTGACATTGGACCATGCGTGACCATAATTGATTTTCAAATCGATAAAATCTTTGTCACATTGCGACATTGGACCATGGTTGACCATGGTTGATTCTCATATTGAGACAATATTTGTCACAATGCGACGTTAGACCATGGTTCACCATGATCAATATTATAAACTAAAGGGAATAATAAAACCTAGGGATTAATATTAAAAGCGTAAAGTATAAAAACTCTAAGATACATATTATAAACCCTAAAATAAAATAAACATTGTTGACAACAATTGATATTATAAACCCAAGGGAATAATAAATCCTAGGAATAAATACTAAAAATCCAAGGGACTATAAACCTAAGTAAATATATTAAACCCTAGGAATATGAATGCTTAGATTAATAAACCCAAGGTATATAAACCATAAAATTATTTTTTCATGTTGCGATATATATGTAATATCTACAAGTTGGAACAACGCTTTCTTACCGATTCAAAACTTTTATTTTATTTAAAAATACATTTTTTGTAGAATCACTCTTCTTCCAGGTTCAAAACTATTATTTTATTTTAAAGTTCAAAAATCAAATTCTTTTAAAAACAAGTCTTACTATAGTTTTAAAATTAAAAAAACAAATTCTTTTAAGAACAACTCTTCTTCCTGATTCCATGTTCTATAAATTGCAAAAAACTATTATTTTATTTAAAGCTAAAATTTAGTCAATTGATAATTAAATTTTGGATAAATTCTCTAACCACAATATAGCCTTATAAAAATCAAATAAACTAAAAACTATTATTTTATTTAAAAATAGATTTTTTTTAGAATCACTCTTTCTTCCCTATTCAATAAAGTACAGTTTTTATAAAACACTTCTTCTGATTCAGCACTATAAAAAATTATGAGATACTCAAATTATATAAATTAATAAATTCTTTAACTACAATATACCCATATAATTACCAAATTAAGGCATCTTGATACTTTTTTGCATATAAATAAGGAGTTGTGACTTTTTGGAAGCTTTTATGGTGGGTTTTTCTAGTCAAATTTCTATAAAATCCGACAGGAATTTATTGAAATCACAAGTTTGATGAGTAATCTTGTGCAATCGAAGTGCCCTAGGGGTGTGCACTCGAAGTGCCCTAAGGGTTTTCGAGGGCGCTGAATCCATATATATAGTGAAAAAACTAGTTTAAATAACACAAATCAAGATTTCACCTCAAATTTTTCCACCACATTCCAGCATTGGAAAGTCCAAAAAATCGCACTAAAAACAACTCTTATAAATAATTTTCAAATATCATCATTTATCAACACAAACACAAAGTCAGTTTGTGGTGGTTAGGAAAGTATCTCATATTCTCAACGTTGTTGAAAAACAGAAAGACAATGTTCCGAAGGCATCTCTATATCAGCCGCGGGTGGATGTACTTGTGTTGATCTTTGATTTTTATATAAATGGATGATGATGATGTGAAGGAATATCCTTCGTCTAATTCTGGAGCATGGAGCAACGACATGGACCTCCATCGTGGTGAGAGGTGAAGTGTTTCAGGAATTTGGGTGGAATTTGAAACCGGCCGGCTGCCCGCGGAGGCCTTGTGGGAGATAATCGACTTCTTGCGAGGGCCAACATGGTCAACCATCGTCCAACATCGCATTGTGACAAGGATTTTCTCAATATGAAAATCAACCATGGTCAACCATTGTCAACCATGTTTATCTTAGTGTTTATAATATTTATCTTAGGGTTTATATACCTTCAATTTATAATATTAGTCCCTTGGTTTTAATATATTCCCTTGGGTTCATAATCCCTTCGAGTTTTAGTATTAATCCCTTAGGTTTATAACTCCCTTGGGTTTATAATATCAATCCCTTGGGTTTGTTATTCCCTTGGGTCAATAATATCAATCATGGTAAACCATGGTTAATCATAGCCAACCATGGTCAACCATGGTCGAATCTTGCACTGTGACAATGATTGTTTCAATATAAAAATCAACCATGGTCAACCATAGTCCAACGTCGCATTGTGATAGATTATCTCGATGTGAAAATAAATCATGGTAAAGCATGGTCAACCATGGTCGAGAGTCACATTGTGAAAAGGATTGTGTCAATATGGAAATCAACTATGGTCAACCATGTTTATTTTAGGGTTTATAATATTCATCTTAGAGTTTATATAGCTTGGGTTTATAATTTACGTTGCATTTTGAAAATTATTGTCTTAATATGATAATCATCATCCACCATGGTAAATCATGCTCAACCTTGGTGAACCATGGTCAACCATGTTTTATAAAATCAAACATGGTCAACTATGGTCAAAGGTTGCATTGTCACAAAGATTGTCTTGATATGAAAATCAACCATGGTTAAGCATGGTCAACCATGGTCCAACGTCGCATTGTGACAATAATTGTCTCAATATGAAAATCAACCATCATCAACCATTGTCAACGATGTTTATTTTAGTGTTTATAATATTTATCTTAGGGTTTATATACTTTTGGTTTATAATATTTATTCCTTTGGTTTAATATTATTCCCTTCTGTTCATAATCCCTTTGGGTTTTAGTATTAGTCCCTTTGGTTTATTATTCCCTTGGGTTTATAACATCGATCATGGTCATTCATAGCCAACCACAGCCAATCACGGTCAACCGTGATCGAATGTCACATTGTGACTATGATTGTCTCAATATGAAAATCAACCATGGTCAACCAAGGTCCAACATCGCATTGTGGAAAAGATTGTCTTGATATGAAAATCAATCATGGTCAAGCATGGTCAAACATCACATTGTGACAAGGATTCTCTCAATATGGAAATCAACCATGGTCAACCATGTTTATTTTAGGGTTTATAATATTTATCTTAGGGTTTATATACCTTGGGTTTATAATTTTTATCTATTGGGTTTATAATATCAATCACGGTCAACCATGCTTTATAAATTCAATCATGGTCAATCATGGTCGAATGTCGCATTATGACAAATATTGTCTTGTTGTGAATGCACATTGTAAACGTCACATTGTCACAGATATTGTGCTAATATGAAAATCAACCATGGTTAAGCATGGTCAACCATGGTCTAACATCACATTTTAACAAGGATTGGCTCAATATGAAAATCAACCATGGTCAACCATTGTCAACCATGTTTATTTTAGTAATTATAATATTTATCTTAGGGTTTATATACCTTCGATTTATAATATTAATCTCTTGGTTTTAATATGTTCCCTTGGGTTCATAATCCCTTAGGGTTTTAGTATTAATCCATTGGGTTTATTATTCCCTTGGGTGTATAATATCAATCCATTCAATTTATTATTACCTTGGGTTTATAATATCAATCATTGTCAACCATGGTCAATCATAGCCAACCAAGGTGAACCATGGTCAATCATAGCCAACCAAGGTGAACCATGGTCGAATGTCACATTGTGACAATGATTGTCTCAATATGAAAATCAACCATTTTCAACGATAATCCAACATTGCATTGCGACAGATTGTCTCAAGATGAAAATCAATCATGGTCAAGCATGCTCCAACGTTGCATTGTGACAAAGGTTGTCTCAATATGGAGATCAAACATGCTCAACCATGTTTATTTTAGGGTTTATAATATTTATCTTAGGCTTTATATACCTTGGGTTTATAATTTACATTGCAATGATAAAGATTGTCTCAATATGATAATCATCGTCAACTATGGTCAACCATGGCTAATCATGGTCAACCTTGATCAACCATGGTCAACCATATTTTATAAAATCAAACATGGTCATCCATGGTCAATCATGGTCGAACGTTGCATTGTCACAAAGACTGTGTTGATATGAAAATCAACGATGGTTAAGCATGGTCAACCATGGTTGAACGTCACATTATGACAAGGATTGTCTCAATATGAATATAAACCATGGTCAACCATTGCCAATGATGTTTATTTTAGTGTTTATAATATTTATCTTAGGCTTTATATACCTTGGATTTATAATATTTGTCCCCTAGGTTTATTATTATTCCATTGTGTTTATAATATCAATCGTGGTAAACCATGATGAATCATAGCCAACCATGGTCAACCATGATCGAATGTTGTATTGTGTCTAAGATTGTCTCAATATGAAATCAACCATGGTGTAGCATGGTCAACCATGGTCCAGCATCGCAATTTGACAAGGATTGTATCCTGGGTTTATAATTTTTATCCCTGGGGTTTATTATTCCCTTAGGTTTATAATATCAATCCCTTTGGTATATATTATTCATATGGTTTATAATATTAATCTTTGGGTTTAATATAAATCCATTGGGTTTATAATCATGGCCAACATCGGTCCAACATCACATTGTGATTAAGATTTTAATATGGAAATCAACCATGGTTGAATGTCGCATTGCGAAAAAGATTGTCGCAATATGAAAATCAATCATGGTCAACCATGATTGTTTTAGGGTTTATGATATTTATCTTAGGATTTTTATACATTGAATTTATAATATTGATCCATAGGATTTAACATTATTTCCTTGGGTTTATAATCCCTCAGGTTTTTAGTATAAATCCCTTGGCTTTATTATTTCTATGGGTTTATAATATCAATCTCTTGAGTTTATTAATCTAAGGGTTTATATTCGTAAAGTATAATGTTATTTATAAACTTTTTAATATTACTTTTTGGGTTAAATATAAATCATTAAATTTAATTAATTAATAATAGTTATTACAAATTATTAAAAAATTAATATTTCTATAAGTATTTTTAATATGAAACATTATTAAAACATTAATGGTTAATTAGTTAATATAAAATAATAATAATATTTAGTTATTTATAGAGACACCTTCGGCGAATTAGATGATATTATTTAGTGTTATAAATATATTATTTTTCAAACGAAGGCATCGTTTTAAAGGAACATCTCTTTAATTTCGTCGTTTGTGTGCAGTAAACTAAGAGTTGTTACCTGTTGTTTGTCTGCAGCGAATAAAGAACTGTCAATTGTTGAGGTGCTTTCACGTGCCGCAGTGCCCTCCCATACATTGCAATGGTGCTCAGCTAATTGTTGTACCACATTCGCATCGTGTAGCATAGCAACATTCTCGTGGCGACAATAAACAAAACCAGAGTTCTTTTTTGATTCAATTTTCTTTGACAATAACAATACATATTCTCTAAGTCAAGTAAGGGTGAATAATATTATATTCATTATAATATTGAGGCGTTGTTTAATTTAGATTTTGAATTTTGTTGTTTAAAATTTGTTTTTATTTTATATAGGGTTTTATTTCGAAAATTTTCTAAAACATGTGGATTATAGAGAGTTCATAACTTAAACGATTTTAAGTCTATTAAATTTTAAACAAATTATACCAAAAAATACCGCAAAAATCCCTCCAAAACATATAACCAATAACACATAATTACCAATAATATTTATAGAAAATTCCATAACATATACTCAACCTAAACAAATGTGTGATACAAATTTCCCTGAGATGTATCTCATGAGGACTGTATAATTGCCTTACAAGATTGATTAAAAAAAGGTAATTGTTTAATCATTTATATAAACTTTTATAAAATGTGATGAGCATGAGGAATGTACAATTATTTATATAATTGGAAATATGATATTGATAAAAAAAATAATAATTAATTAAATAAGTTTTTAATTTTAAAATTGATTTTATCAAAAGTTTAATAAGGATAGAAATATTTTAATTTTAAATTTGTAAACCTATACAATTTTAAAATTTTATGAAATTTTCAAAGATTAAAGATAGTTTTGCATTTAAAATTATAATTTATAGAATAAAATATTAATATATTTTATAAAAGAATTGAAAATCTCTTCAACAAATTATAACACAAAAATAAGAAATATAATAATAATATATAAATAAATAAATAATTATATAATGATAATATATAAATAACTTGATATAACTAAATTTATATTTATTCGGATATTTATAAGCATCAAAATCAACATATATTTCCTAGATATGTACACACAACTTATATTGATCCATTCAAGACTTGGTGTTGTCAAGTCAGATACCTTGGAATAAAAATCACAAGGAATTAAATATTAGTGTCTATTTAATTTTTAAATAAACACTAATATACGATACATGAAAATCCATGACAAGTACTTTATCTTGGACGCCAACGAAAGTGGTTTTATAATCATATATATATTTAAATTTAAATGTTAATGATAAAAGGTAGTAAAATCATTTAAGAAAATAAAATAATTAATTAACTAAATGAAAATAATTTTAGGAATTATGATCATATTTAAATTCAATTTTATTATTTTTTTTGCTAACTTTCTCAGAAATATATTTTCTAAATTACTCTTAAAAAAATTCATTGTTTTAAATTTATTAATTATTTTAAAAGGAAAAGAAATGTTTATAAATTTAAAAAGAAGATTGAGTTTCTAAATAGTTTTTTAATTAAAAGAAAAATATAAAAACTAATTATTTGAAATTACTTAATTAAATTATTTAAAAAAATAATTTGGAAATATCTAATTCCAATAAGTTATTATTTGAAAGTTACCTAATTGTAAAAATAAAAATGTCCAAAAATCAATCTAATTATTTGGAAACTTGACATTACCTAATTACAAGAACTAAAAGTTATCTTATTTCAAAATTGGAAATGTGAATCGTAATATACTAATAAGGTAATAACATGGATTTTTGTTTTCCTTAAGTATCACATGATTCACATCCATCAATAAATTAAAATGGTAATAAGTTATTAACATGGATTTTTCTACAAGTATCAAGATTCATGAACATGCATCACAAAATTGGAATGGTAAAAAGTTATTAGTTAATAAAGTGGATTTTTCACAAAAGTATTGTTGGAAATAGTTATTGATTTTATCAATAGACATGATCAAAAAATAAATCATTAATAGTTAGTGGTTTGACAAAGGAGAATGTCATGGTGTTATAGACATTTTTGGGCACTGCAACCCCAATCATAAATGTCCATAAACCAAGGGCTCTTAAGTCCCTAAAAGAGTTGTTCCAACCTCTAAAAGAACAAGGTCAATTGATTACATCTTCTCCCAGAAGTTATCCATGAAAAAATACTCAGAATTGGTCAAAACTGGACCATCTCACGTGCTCCATGGTCAAAGTGCGTTGCATCCCACCTAAATACACATGGGAGGTGCGATGCATACTGAAAAGTCCTTCTATGGGGTGCGATGGGTGAGAGTGGACAAATGGCAGGGTCAATCTGCAAGGTGGAGGATCATGGAATCTTCCAGAAACTTCTCCCATGACACTTGCCTCTCTGCATTCGCTCAGGGATGAGTAAGAGATCATCAATCTCCAAGTGGAATCAAGAACTATCAGAGAGCACACTAATCAAATATCAAAAGCTGACTCACCCCCCTTGCAAACATCTATATATGGATCCCTCATCCCAGAGATCCAGAGGCTGGAATTTTGTATCTTGTAAGGAAGTGCTGCTGGTTTCTTGGTGCAACATCATAGTGTTGGGTGATCTAAGATTTTCATGAGGTGAAGAAGGGCTTTCTTGATGAGAGGATGATGCTGGGTCAGAAGAGTTGGTTGTAATCCTTTTTGCTATTCTTGATTATTAATAAAGCTATTCAAGTTTTCCTCCACATTCTTGAATGATTGATGATATATGCATTTGTGTGGTCAATATATATCTGGTCCTATGTTATTTATGATAATAGATCTATGTTCTTGGATAGTGTTATGCTGCTTTGATTCTACAGGTGCTCTTTGAAGCTGGGTAGACGAGGAAGAGAGTGGCAAAGATCTACCAGAAGGGAGAGGAATCAAGCAAGGAACCAAGTGAAAGACAGAGGTTGGTCTCCTTTATTCCGCTCTTATCTACTTCTCATAAAGGAAACCGAAAGTGGTTTTAGTTTGTTTGTTTCTAAGGCAGCTACCAGCCTTAGTGGGACTAGCAGCTCTGCATAGACACTAGATTTCCCGATAACAAAATGGCGACTCCACTGGGGAGCGAATAGATTGTTTGTTTGTCTATATTTGTTTGCTTTATAAACTTACAGACGGAGCCTGAAGTCAAGCTAGCTAGCCTTCGAACTGCATTTGCTATGAAAGTGCAAAGTAGATCAATGCTGCTTCAGTCTATCTCCAGGTTTTGTTTATGAATTGAACAATCGATTTACAAGCTCTCTAATTGCCCTTGTGGTGGCTCTAGTAACCTCCTTAGATCTACCCCTGTGATTTATTTACTGATTACCACTTGCTCGGCCTAAATCCCTGAACTGTGCTACAAACTGTGATCAAGAACTGGATCAAAAGTGTTGCACTGTACCATTGCACCCTCTCTTCAAGGATATCAGTATGCATCGCACTTCCCATGTGCTGTAGGTGGGATGCATACTAGAATCCCTGTGTAACAGGTGCGCTGATCGGAAATGGCTAATTTTGCCTTTAGACTTTGGTTTTTTCACTCTTTTTAGCTCTATTCAAGAGTTTTGTTGTCTGTAGTCAGTATACCTCTATTGGAAACCCCCTTCCTTGCCATTATTCCACCTTCATTGTGCAATGAACTGTAAATGTTTTTATGTATTATGAGCCATTTTCAGTTCTCTTTTACAAAGAAGTAGTGTAATTGAACTGTCGTTTCTTGATTTGGAAGTGTTGTAAGTGTCGTTTTTAGTCATAGAAGAGAATCTGATTGTTCTTGATGGTCAATTACACTGTTACTCTTGTATTTGATTTGAATTAGTAGTTTTTCAAGTGTCAAAAGCAAGTTTTCCATTCCGAATTACAAAGTGTCGTCATTGTCTTCATTTTGTCTTGAAAAGAAGCTTGTTAGTAATGTTGCTTTGAAAAATAATTCAGATTTGCACTTAGCTTTCTTTCTATCATTCACACATTAAGAAGGCTGAAAACAAATACATGCATGTGCATTTGCATTTAGACTATTTATTGGTTTGATTTAGGACAGTGCATATAGTGTGTGCTCTCTGCTCTATGTTGAAAGAATATCGTCTCTCTTTCCTTAGTAGCTAGGATTTTCATTGCAAAAAGAAGATTAAACGATTGTTTATCATCTTAGATTGCATTTTAGGAATTATATATCTACATCACGCGATGAACCTGAAAGACAAATTTCTTAAGCAAGATCAACTGTAAAATAAATTTAATGAATTTAAAAACGCTTTGAAACCTAACGCACAACATTTAGAAGTCTAGGCTAGAGACGTATTCCGGCGTCGTAAAGCCTGGTAACTGTTGTTTTCATTGTTGGTTGGGTGATTCCTCCACTTTGAGACAATAAGTGCCAGTACGGACTTGTGCTCCCGCGTACCGTCGAGTATATATTGGGAGACCACAATAGGCTTTATCCTTTATCCATAGGAAGCCGTGTCTGCCGCTCTATCGATCGCAGTGCACTGAACACAACATTCGGAAAGATTGACTGTCGTACCGTAAAAAGTATTCTGCAGTTTTGCGATTGGTTTGGTAATCCCTCTATCTAGATTTCCAGAGTAGTCTCTTTCATTCCTTTTTAGACTCCTTAAAGGAAAAGGTCCATCTGAGCACTTGTCACTTCAAGCTCATTAAAAATTGAAGGCGACTAGAGTCATCTTTTGTTTTTTCTCGACTCTTAAAAATTGAAAAAACAAGTTGTGTCAAAGCGTCTAAAATTTATTTTAATCGGAATAAATATCACCTTTCCTACGTTGGTCTTAGGTTGAAAAAAATGGAGTCCACCAACCAAGGAGTTCCCCTTGGGGGAAATCCTAATCCTTTCTCCTCTTGGGGAGATGTTGGTGCGCCCCATATGACCACATTGTCGCTTCCAGGATTGACAATCAGCTTGCTCGTATGGCTCTTATCAACCTCTGTCATTCAGAACACCGTGATTCCTGAATAATCAAGTCAGCAACTAAACGATACCAGAGATACCCCCCAACCTTCTACTTCGTCTAATTCTTCCTCTCCTCCTTCCTCTTTGCTTGATGAAGCTGGTAAAGCTAAAAATCAAGTAACCGAGAAGAAGAAGGAGAAGAAGAAGAAAGAGAAGAAGAAGAAGGGGCCAAAGGCAAAAAGGGGCAACCAAGCATTGTCTAGTGAAAATCCACACACTGCATAGTCCAAGCCTAAATCGCCATGTGTGATTTGCAAAGGAGACCACTATCATCGAGATTGTCCTTGCATCCCTCGGATCTTAAGGGACTGGTCTCCTCGTTTGCACAATCCGGTGTCATCAACCTCTGATGATCATGTTGAAAATACATCATCGACTAGTGAAAGTGAAGCTCCTGGACAAAAAGGAAAATGTAAATTTCCTTGTAAACTGTGTGAAGGTGATCACGCCGTCCACCGTTGTCCCTTCTTAGATGAGGCTAAAAGTGTTTTGGATGACCGTCCGGTTTCATCGTTACGACTTCCTCCTGGATATAAGAAACTCTTGCTGAGTCCGTCACTAGTTGAAAATCTGGCTGACACGTTATTATGGTCGGCCGAAGCATCTATCATTGAAGATAAACCATCTGAATCCACACCAGATGAAAGTCAAAAGGTCGAGGTGGCAGTTGACCTGGTCTTGCCTTCAGATGATCCATCTTCAGATGATACAGTCACCGAGGAGAACAAGAACGACACCGTCTAAATTCTCTTCGTAAGCACAGACTCAGATGAACATGGGGGCAGTCTACCCGTTCCTTTACCGTAGGAAGGAAGTTCGTCAGAGTCATATCCAGCTGTCTATTCGGTCCCACCTCCAAGCAACCTAATTGTTCCCTTCGATTGGAATCTACTAGGCAGACCCCGCTTACCGGCTAGTGTACCATTTCGAATCATTGCTCAAATATACAGAATGGTCATGGCCAGTACTATCATAGATGAAGGGGCCTCTGTGAGTATCCTTTCCTCAACTACTTGGAAAGCGCTTGGTTCGCCACCGCTTTTGCCTGAAATGAGAAATCTAACAGGCTTTAACAAAGGAACCAGTCGACCGTTAGGGATCCTTCCCAATGTGCCAATAACATTGAGAAGGAAAATCGTTCACATGAACGTAATGGTAGTCCAAGGACCCGTGGATTATAATCTACCCCTTGGACGTGACTATATTTATTGCATGGGAGCCATTGTCTCCTCACTCTTTAGAGTAATGTGTTTTCCGCATGAAGGAAGAGTGGTCAATCTCGTAGACCAGTTTTCATTCCCTGGTTCACACATAGCAAAGAGTCATATACCATCCCTGAATGGTCTTTTCACACAAGGAATGTCTCATCAATCCCTAGTCCATCCTCCTGATGAGCACGAGTGATTCGAAGGATATGACTGAATCCCAGCGGGCATGCACCCTGGACTGTTTCAACAGGAAATCCTTGGGTATAGGGTAGGTTTCTGTGAAGGATATATGACTGGTTGATACACCCGTCCATTTAGGAAAATGGGGTTAGACCAGAATAAGATACCTTTGTTAAGATAGGCCTTTCCCGATAAAACAAATGTTTTGTCTGCAAATTGAGAGGTAACCTGGAAACTCTACTTCACTATACCTGGGGGCATGCAAACCTTTTGGCATGTAAGCGAAGAGTGACCATTTATTTTTTTAAATTTGTAGGTCCTCTAACCCTTTAAACTCGTAGGATTGGTCGTTTCCTAACTTGCATAAAGAAAGGATGCGGGGCAAAGCTTTGAAAAAATGCCATTTTTAAATGAGACATCCTTATTATACGACTGGATCGAGCAATTTTAATGCGGAATTCAAGCTCGTTAAAAAATAAACATAAGCAATGAGCAAATGTTCCCCCAGAGTTTAAGCTCATTAAAAAAAATGAACCATTTCCTGGTAAATACCCTTCATGAATGTATTATCATCAGCCTTTGAAGCCTTGGTCATGTTCTCATCATCACCTCCACTCTGTATTGGCTGATCATTTACCACCATTTTATTGTTTACCCTTTTTGAGGAACAGCTGTGAAGAGTGATCCTTTTAGCCATCCTTGTGACACTGCCGTGATTGGAAAATTCCAAACCTTACCTGGAATCAGCTGCTACTCGAATTTATCACTCGTTCCTCAAAAAACAAGTCTCCTTTAAGCTCTTTTCAACTGACTCGTAAAATATGAAAAGATTGCCGAGCAATTTGCCTCTCCAGCTCGTTAAAGTGACCGAAAGTGCTATCCCTCGTTTAGATTTTAATCTTTTTGGACATGAGGGATTATTACACAAAAAGATCGAGTGCTTGTTTTGTTCGGCTTGTTAAAAATACCGAAAATTCATCCCTTTTGTATTGTTTTATACTTTTTCGGACTCAAGGGATTATATAACGAAAAAGGATTATTGGAGTTTTCTTTACGTCCCCTTTTTCAGACTCTCTAAAATTGAAAAGGACCGAGTTATCTTTGTCGTTAAACTCGTTAAAACCGAATAGCGACAAACTTGTCCATACAGACAAGAACGAGTTTCATTATCGCTAGGCTCGTTAAAACATAGCGATGGGTTTGTCCGGAGGGAAAATTACAGAACAAGAATATGTTATCCTCCTTAAGCTTGACAAAAATAAAGAGGTACTGGTCAGCAATGACTGGGGAAAAATTGGGAAGAAAACTTGAAGAAACTTTATTGGTAGCGGGTCGCTCTTGAACATGACACTTTCACTCCGCATCCGAGTCGGGTTGGGTTATTCCGTTCACTGGTCATTTCACCATGGGTCCATCACACCATCCATATTTGGGGTTAATGCTACCAATCCATCATGTCAGTGTCACCGATATGTTCAAGAGAAGTCGCTCAGAGAATTCACCTGTGTCTCATCCACTGCAATACATCTACGCTCCATTCTTTCATGACCGCCACCCTGAACCTTATATCACCAGATCGTTTTCACCTCCATTAAAATCATTTGCTCTGTTCCGTTTCATTGATGTGGGATTCACTAAGGCCCTCCTATGACGGATCGCTTCTTGTCGACATCAGCTCATTATCCAAGAAGTCAATCTAGGAACAGCCCTTTCAGTACTTTGAAACTTGCATGCCTTAATGGAAAGTTTCTCACTTCCGGCGACAGGTTTACATCAATGGCCTTCGACCGAAAGATTTTGCCTGGTGTTCGACGCCAAGTCCCTTATTCACACCATGTGAATTGTACTGTAGTACCTTGAGGGTCATCATCATTATCAGTGATTCCTCTTGCGCCTGTTAACAGCTTACATCATCAGCTGGTAATCAGGAGATGTCTTTCCATGTTCGACTCTAGAACATCTCTCATATGGATCGACTTGTACTTTGAGTGAAGATCAAACGAGATTGAAGACCCCAGATCTAGTTTCATCCATTCGGGCTGCGATATATATTCAGGAAAATAAAGACATCAAATGTACATCATTACTGCACAGATAATCATCCAATCCAAGGGATGATGGCTCCACCAGGATCATCAGTCTACACTCAGACGATTGTCTATCTTATGTACATGAAAATGAATTTATAAAGCTGAGCATGGGAATGCCCGCCTCAGCTAGATCATGAAAATATTATGAAGATAATGTATTGTATTGTATCTTATTACAGGTCGCCTTCCAGCTTGAAAAAACTTTAGATCCTCATGATAAATCATTTCACCGGACATCAACAAATTAACGACCTCATGCTTTAGGGGGCAACTGTTATAGACATTTTTGGGCACTGCAACCCCAATCATAAATGTCCATAAACCAAGGGCTCTTAAGTCCCTAAAAGTGTTGTTCCAACCTCTAAAAGAACAAGGTCAACTAATTACATCTTCTCCCAGAAGTTCTCCATGAAAAACTACTCAGAACTGGTCAAAACTGGACGATCTCACCTGCTCCATGGTCAAAGTGCGCTGCATCCCACCTAAATACACATGGGAGGTGCGATGCATACTGAAAATCCCTTCTATGGGGTGTGATAGGTGAGAGTGGACAAATGGCAGGGTCAATCTACAAGATGGAGGATCATGGAATCTTCCGGAAACTTCTCCTGTGACACTTTCCTCTCTGCATTCACCCAGGTATGAGTAAGAGATCATCAATCTCCAAGTGGAATCAAGAACTATCAGAGAGAGCACACTAATCAAATCTCAAAAGCTGACTCACCCCCCTTGTAAACATCTATATATGGATCCCTCATCCCAGAGATCCAGAGGCTGGAATTTTGTATCTTGTAAGGAAGTGCTGCTGGTTTCTTGGTGCAACATCATAGTGTTGGGTGATCTAAGCTTTTCATGAGGTGAAGAAGGGCTTTCTTGCTGAGAGGATGATGCTGGGTCAGAACAATTGGTTGTAATCCTCTTTTCTATTCTTGATTATTAATAAAGCTATTCATGTTTTCCTCCACATTCTTGTATGATTGATGATATATGCATTTGTGTGGTCAATATATATCTGGTCCTATGTTGTTTATGATAATAGATCTATGTTCTTGGATACTGTTATGCTGCTTTGATTCTACAGGTGCTCTTTGAAGCTGGGTAGACGAGGAAGCGAGTGGCAAAGATCTATCAGAAGGGAGAGGAATCAAGCAAGGAACCAAGCGCAAGACAGAGATTGGTCTCCTTTATTCCCCTCTTATCTACTTCTCATAAAGGAAAACGAGAGTGGTTTTAGTTTTTTTATTTCTAAGGTAGCTACTAGCCTTAGTGGGACTAGCAGCTCTGCATAGACACTAGATTTCCTGATAACACATGGTAATAGAGTTGTTAGATAAGAAGATACTCTCTCTCTCTCTATATATATATGTGTGTGTGTGCGTGTGTGTGTGTGTGTGTGTGTGTGTGTGCGTGTGTGTGTGATGTAATAGAGAGAAGTACGAGTGGAAAAGAATAGCATGAACTATAGTCTAGTGTGTGGTGTGTTTCTAATTTGTCTTTTGAGTAATAGTGAAGAGAATTCAAGCTCCACATGTTTTCATCTCTGCATTTTCATTTATGTACTCTCAAATATAACAAATTCACAAGCATGAGGCTATGTAACACATGGATGATGGATCTATCCAAAATATATAATTGTAGAGAGAGTAGTGGAATTCAAATATGTAGAGCCCCCTGCAACCATGGAAGTTATTGCTTCTCAATGTTATGATTAGTTGGAAAAAGGTATTGTGTATAGAATAATTTTCTAAACATTCTCCGTATGATGATGATAAATTGATAATTATAGTATGAGATTTTTATGTTTGACTTTCAATACATAATCTTGGTTGATATTGGTAATCATTCTTATTTTGCAAGTATCTGAAATTGGGATAGTTGGGAAAGAGCTTGATCATTTTCTTTAGAGAGTTTTTAATTAATTTTCTGTAAAAAGTTGAGCTTTCCAAGATCGAAGGTCAATTGGCATTTGTTGGCAATGTATGTTACATTCACATCCATATATATGTTCTCATGGTTATGGAGTTATCTATTAACTATATCATTTCTTCTCATTGATATTGTACCTTTTCAATCTAAAACTGTAATTTTGATAGTTTGAATGAATTTAAGATCCATGAAAAAATGGTTAGATTACAATTTGAATTGCTTAAAAGTTACAAATTTGAGATTATTGCCATTTTAGCTACAATATTTAGATCAAAACCCTCTCTAAACCACAATTTAGTTAAAAGAAACACATGCCTTTAGGTAATAAGTAACAGATGCCTCGGTCTAAAAAAACAACCCATTCCTTCTTTAACAATAGATGTAGTTCAATAAATTTCATAAAATTGATAATAAATTAATTATTTACATTCAAATTATGCATTTCGATAAACTTCATAAAATTGGTAATAAAGTTTGATATTTGCATTCAATTTTTTTCATGAACATCACTAATACACTTTTCTCGTTCTGAGAACTGAGTTGCTTTCAATTAATCATAGTTAAGTGAAATTTAAATATTAGGGACACGCACAAGAGTTTGGATATGGATTGAACTACAAATGAATTCTTTTGAGTAAACAAATTAGTTGAATGTAGATTATGCAATGGATGAATTTTTAACCCCATACAAAAATTACCTATAAACGAATTATTAAAAAATAGAAAATATACAATGGCGAGAACATAAATATATGCAAACATTTTTCTCTTAGTACCCAAAATCAAGAAAATCAGATTGATTTTTTCTTTATATTCCTTTTAATGTTACAATACAATATATATATATATATATATATATATATATATATATATATAGATATATGTCGAAGCATTCATAAAACCCCAATCCATTAACCCTGGATTAGAACATAACCATAGTTCCATTAACTGTATCTACAAAACACTATGGGAAAAACCATCATCCCCAAAACCATGCACAAAAACCATGTGCAAAACCATGGGTGGGTCAACCAACCATCCTTGGGTTTGCCCCCCATCCTGTTGGCCGGATAAATCGTTCTTGCGGACAAGGCCAATCTCCCTAGTATCAACAGATATCTAGCAACAAGCAGGACAAGCAAATCTACCTTTCTCTAGACATATTGCGATTCATTAATAAAAACTAAATAGGTGTTTTAGACCCTACCTTAAGTCCAACACTAGTTTGTGGCAGCCATCCTTCAACCGTCCGAAAGAGTTTCCTTTTGAGAACCTGCAATCGCAAACAAGCACACATCAAGGCCGGAGATCGACCTTGTCCACAAGAATGATTTATCCGGCCAACAAATTGGCGACTCCACTAGGGATTGAACCCAGAATATTTGGTTTCATTATGATGATCAAGGAGTTCATAAAATAAACCATAAACACATCTTATTTAGAAAAATAAACTTGATTGTATTAACTTTGAAATAGAAGAACTTTACAACCTTTGGTGCCTTGATGTTGTACAAGCTCTTCCCAGGGTCCAAAACAGGAATCTCCTCTACTTTGACAAGCCTCACACTCTTCCAAATGAGATCAAGAGGTATGTAATCTTTCCTCACAAAAGCTCAATTAGGAAGACTAAGTTCCAGCAGCATTTCACCTCAAAAATATTCAGCTTTCAACCCCCCAATAACCAGCCCAATGCTTCATTTTATAGTGCAAAGGAAGGAGGTTACAGGTCCACCTATGAAGGGATAGAGTCCTCCTTCAAAGGGATAAGCTCCTCACATCAAGGGGTTAGCTCCTTAAGGTATGGGATGCATGAACCTTAAAGGAGCGAACTTGCCACCTCAAGATTCCTTCTAGAAGCTTCCAGAAATGACTCAAAGTGATTTTTTAAGAATGTACTTGCACCTTTTTGACTTTTACAGGGATTCGCACCCATTACACAGAGACAGAGTGGTCAGGTGCCTAGGGAACATGACCATTAGGTGCGGGACCACAAGTAATGCTAAGAGAAAGTGTGGAACCAGAGTTTTAGAGACTTTTAAGGGCTTTCTCTTATTTTCAAGGCTTGACATGAAGAACTGAGGTTTACAACTTGCAAAGGAGGAAAGTATGAGTGATGATAGACTCATACAAATTGCAGAATCTCATGGTGACAATTTTTAGTGCAATAGATTGCCCCCTAAAGTGCGAAGTCTGTAATAGATGAATATAGAGTTTGTCTTCTATGAAGAGTGAAGTACTTTATCATTTCAAAGATCATCATGTGGACACCCCAGTCGGAACCTATAAAAACATTCAATGCAAAATATATATATGTGAACCTATCATCACTGAGGTAGGCATTCCCATACTCAGATCAAAACTGACTAGAAAACTAACTAAACTGTTCTGGTACAGGAATGATTTTGTAATAAATCACAAGTATAGACATATGTAGACACAGTATGGATGCAGCCATCTGTTTATGAATAGTCCACTATATAATGGATAAAAAAATTTCTCGTAGCCTGGATGGTAGAAACTAGATCCAGGGTCTTGATTTCTGCTTTCCGAACTAGTATGATTCTAACCATGTGAATGAATGTGTCGAAGTCGAACATGGTAGAAACCACTTGATTACCAGTCAATGATGTGGATTGTTAACAAGTGTGAGAGAAACCACCAGTAATGTCAATGGCTCTCAAAGTACTCAGTACAATCCATGAAATGTGAATAAATGATTTGATGTCGAACATGTCACAGAATCCTTTGATCGAAGATCAATGATGCAAGTGTCGTCGAAGGCGAGAAACCTGCCATTAGGGCATGTAGATTCCAAGGTACTAACGATTTCTAGATCATCTTTCTAGATAATGAGTTGAAGTCGATAGAAAGCGATCCGTCGTAGGTAAACCCATAGCACGAAATCATAGATCAAGTTTGAAGAAATATATTTGGCAAGGACTAACTCAGGGATGGTCAAAATGGATGATAGATATTTTGCAAATGAATGCTTTATTTGAATTAACCTCTTGAACACATAATGACACTACAGATGGTTTGGTGACAATTTACCCAAAGCTAATACCCAGAAATTGGCTGAAGACTTTCAATATTGTTTGATTAATTGTTAGGCAAAGGATTTCCCAACCCAGGAGAACAAAAATTGTCGTGTTAAAGAGTGGTTAACTGCTTTTCTAAAACACAAAGTGTAACAAACAGGTTCATTTTTCTCTCTTTTCCCCCACCATTTCTAGCAAGTACCTCTTTATTTTTGACAAGCTTGAGGAGGATAACATTTTCTTAATTATAAGCTCTTCCTTCGGATGAGTCCAACTTAGTTTAAAATTCGAACCCTAAGAAGGAGTGGTTTGTTCCTGTTTAAAATTGAACAGGTCCTTTACTGTTAAATTAAACGAGTCCAATATAAAAAAAACTTAGTGTTTTTCAATTTTAGGGAGTCAGAAGAAAAACTTAAGGAAACTCCATGGGTGTCCTTTTTCATAAATTTGTGTCCCTCAAGCCCGAAAAAGTATAAAATAATACTTGAGAGAACCGCTTGACCATTACGATCAAGGAGTATTTTTCAGAATTAGTGGCCCCGATCTGAAAAAGTAAAAAAGCGATCGAAGACATGTCATTTTAAAACCAATATCGAACTTGAAACAACAAAAGTCTGGCGATCTTTTCATGTTTATATGGTCAGAAAAGAGCTGTAAGTGGACGCCTTTTTAATTCCGATTTAACGAGTTTAAAAAGGAAAAACTCGGCAATATTTTCATATTTTACGAGTTAGAAAAGAGCTTAAAGAGGACTCGTCCTAGAGGAATGAGTGGTATAAAGGGTAGCAACTGGTTTCGGAAATGGTGGAACCGCTCAAAACATGTAACAGTTAAGAGGCTAGCTAACAAAACCACTCATAACTACGGTCCTTTAGGAAAGGAAAAACAACCAAGTGAAAGCGTATGATCAGCCAAGAGATGGTGGCGATGGAAAGAAAGCAACCAAGGCTCATCTAGCAGAATTTAGCGAATGAAAATGGTGATCACGAGATGTAAATTGGGTATAGGTTCATTTTTACACAAGATTGAACCATAGAGAACTTTGCTTGGATTCGGTTTCATGTTTTAACAAGCTTGAAATGAAAAACTATTCTTGTTATAAGTTCGCATGGCCCCAACATAACGACACAAATCGAGGTACATGCTCCCCAAGCTTCATTGCATTCAACCAGGTGGATGAAATGAAGGTTTACTTTCAAGATCTTGAAAAGACTCGACTCGAAAAGGGAGTTGTTTCATTTTTTAATGAGGTTGACACAGGAAAAGAACTATCCTCAAAACCCTTGTTTCATTTTTTAAAAAATGAGCTTGACACAAGACAAGGAACTATGTTCTAAAATCCTTGATTCATTTTTTAATGAGCTTGACATAAGACAAGGAACTATGCTTATGACTCCTTGTTTCATTTTTTAACGAGCTTGGCGCAAGACAAAGAATTATGCTCGAAAATCCTTGATTCATTTTTTAAGGAGCTTGACACAAGACAAGGAACTATGCTCATAACATCCAGTCTCATTTTTTAATGAAGTTGAGACAGGAACGAACTATTGTCGCGATAGGTTAGGAATCAGAAAATGACTATACAACCTGATATGCAATTTCAAAGGGACTCAAAGGCATCGCGCCATCAAATGAATCCACCTCAGAATCAGAAGGTACGATTCGAGGATCATCAAAAGAAATAGTGTTTGATGAAATCATATGAATAGTTGCAAATGAAGGTGATACATTAGGAGGAGGGAAGGAAAAAGTTCCTAGTAAACCAGAATCTTTAATCAAACCTACTCCAACATCTTGGTAAGGGATAGTCATTTTACCGACATGCTGAACACTATCAGTAGAGGCTGGGTCGGATGAGAAATAACTCAGCTGGTCTATCGTAATGATCTTTCCATTATGAGGAAACTTAACAAGCCGAAAGACCGATGAAACAATAGCAGTCATAGCATAAGACCAATTGCGACCTAAGAGAAGGTTGTAATCTAGAGGGGCATCAACCACTTCCACATCTAGATTAACAGTTTTGCCTTCTACCCCTATAGGTAAATTTTCCAAAATACCAAAAGGATGGAACCCTCAGCTATCAAAAGCCTTTAGAATCGTTGGAGACTGATTAAGTGTAGGAAAACCAAGCGATCTCCAACATTGGATCGACATAATACACGTAGAAGCTCCCTCATCAATCACAGTCCTAAAGCAAGGTATGTTTTTGACTAACACTTGAATCTGGAAAGCCATTCGATGAGGGAGGCGGGGTGTACTATCCTCTAAATCGAAGATTATAAGGTTCGAATCCTGAATATCAATAACTCCTATAGCAGAAAATAGTAATTTACACTGTGCTGGGCATGATTACAACACTTCCAAAACTGGCATTGCTGAAGGGGCAATGGCCAAGTCTTCAACAATGTTATAATTCTAAGCAACTCTCGCTGCTGATTTCCGAAATATACCTTTAGCAGGGGGTTTGGTTACTAAGTCTGGGTTGGGTTTCTCGATCTATAGTGGAGCAGACACAGGAGGAGTTGTAGTTGATGGGTTTGAATTAGAATATTTTGCTTATTTACCATCAACAGGATTGTTACTACCATAATCTTGCGATCGCGTCGCAATCCTAACATGAGACATCATCATAATGGGTTCTTCCAAGGTATTCAAGGAAGAAGAATGCGCTTTACTATCTTGAGTAGGAGAAAGATCCTTCAAGACAGTAGGTGTTTGAGAACCTTTAACGAATTTTGAAAACTTTGCTCAATATGGGCATTCTTTAGTAAAATGATCCTCGTCACAGATGAAACAAGGATAGCGAGGTTTTCGTTTTTCATCAATAGATTCATTTTTATTTGTTTTATCTTTTGAATTTTGATTGTTTTTGTTCTAACCTTTCTCTTTACTACCGGATTTGGCTGCAGATGAGTCTACGACATGAACATCGGTAAAAACTTCAGCGGAAGAATCTCCTTTTGGGGAATCAGGTAAAGTTATTGTAAGAGAAGAATTCTTCGAAGATTTCTTCTTGCTTTTAATACTAACTGAACCAATCATACCATCAGTGGCATGAGACCTTGAAGGAGTTGTAGTTTTCGGAAGATCAGGGATTTTTTTGTGTAAAGTACCTGACTGCATATAGACGAGGTCAAGGTACTGAGTCTGAGCAATGACTTGCTCTTCAGTGACAACTCCTGCCTTAGCTATATCTTCAGTGATTTTAGGTAACAATGATTTAACGAACCATTTTGCTAAAATTTGATCTGGGAATGAAAACTTTCACCAAACGTCGTCTACGTTGCCATTCATGAATATGATCAGAAATATATGTGGACGTAGATTGTTTTAATGAAGTTAATAATTCCGTGCCATTGTCGTATCTGACAGGCAACTGAAAATGAGTTAAGAAAGAAGTAGCTAACTGACTAAAATTATAAAAATAGCCTCGTGGTAACTCAATGTACCATTTGGCAGCAAGACCAATCAGAGTTCGTTGAAAAATATGTAAGCGAATCGAATCATCAATAATGGAATTAGATGCACACCAGAGGTGATAAGTCATCACATGATTTGACGGATCCTCTCCTGAGAATTTCGGGATATCACTAGGCAACTTATTAGGCATTGGCAGCCAATACGAAAGATAGTAAATTGGATCGTTCGTAAGGTGCGACAAATCAGGTAAATCCAAAGTTGCAATAAATGGTAACTGACGGTTAGGTTCACGAAAACCATGTGTAATGAGACTAGCTCCAGGAGGAGGATATTTAGGATAACCTGGAATTGGATTTGCATTTGGAATATTATAACCTTCTGGGAAACCAGGATTAACCAGACCAAACTGGGGTTGTTGATAAGTACAGCCAGGGTATGGTTGATTTTGATAAACTGGGTTTTGTACAGTAGGACCGGATTGATACTGTCCTTGGCATGGTTGACTCGTGGAAATTGTACTTGGACCAGCGTGTCCTGCTTGCATCTGGATCGAGGTCTGAACTGTAGGTCCTGACTGGGGCATAGACACTTGAGGAGTTGACACTGCTGCAGGGATAGTAGAAACTGGAGCTACAGATACTCCAGAAATAGGTGTGGTAGGTTGAACAGAAAATGCAGCAGTTGCAGTAGCAGTTTGAGGTGGAGTCTGAGGTGAGCTAGGCCCAGGCTGCTGTACTAAACCAGGTGCAAAGGTTTGAACCGTAGGTTGGATAGGTTACTGGATTGGACCAAAAACCAACGACCGTCCAGTTTGATAAGATAACTGCACATTAGGTTGCAAATTTTGTTGAGTTTGAGATGGATCCCACACCATATCCATTCCAGGACCCATAAAAGGTTGAACATAAGGAGGACCATAACCAGTTTGAACGTAGGGCTGATAATTAGGAGGTACATTTCCAGTTCCTTGTAAAAATGACTGACCAGAAGGAAGTTGGAAACCTTGAGTTGGGTATTGACCTTGAGGTTGATAACCCTGAGGCACGTATTGAATCTGGGGTTAATAAGCATCTTGAGGAATATGGGGTTGACCTTGGGGTATGTACTGTCCTGAAGGGTGAAAACCTTGAGGTAGCCCTCCAAGCGGAAATTGACTACCTTAGGGTTGCCCCCAGGCAGTAACTGACTACCTTGCCCCCCAGGAGGTAACTGACTACCTTGCCCCCCAGGCGGTAACTGACTACCTTGAGGTTGAGGATTTTGAATATTACCAGACATCATAAAAATTTGTTCTGCGTTCAAAATTTTAGTTCCATTATTACCAGGTGATAATTGATGTTCAGTCGGTCGAGGAGTTGCTCATGAAAAAGTACCAGAAAGTGACTGGTACCCCAAAGGAATAGTAGGACCGCCATATAAAAATGTTTCCGGTGATTGGGAAAACATAGATGACTGTCTCAACATGATGGATCAAGAATAATAATCTCTGGGTGTATGACAAAAATAATCACACCCAAATAAAGAAAATTTCAATAAAAGCACCTAAAGTCTCTAAAGAAACAAACAACTGAATCACATGCCTAAAAAATCTAAGAGTTCAAACCACACACAAACAGTAACTTCCCGTACTAAAAACACTAGTTGGTAATGAAATCTAACATCGTAGAATTCAATACAAAAAGGGCAGTTGGAATAGTTACCACGACAACCTGCTTAATGAAACAGACTGGCACAAGTTCCTTCACAAAATTGTCTTGAGTGAAGAGAACCCCCCAGAGAGTCCAAGTGAGTCTAGTCAATGTCTGCTCCAGGTACAGTGAGACCCGTCCTTCACCGTCACCTTAGGAAAGAATCTTAAGATTATGGTCACTAAGGTTACCAACAGTAACAAATACAACTGGGGGAACAGTCTACGATCCGATCTACGCGCAAGGGTAGAGTAACAAAGCTCAATCCCCTTGAAGGCTCCTCGACATGATCAATCCGAGGTTTACCAACAAGTGACCCCAGGCTCCTCGACAATGGTTAATCCGAGGTTTACCGTTTTTAATACGCGCAAATCTTCTATCTTTCCCAATGAGACAGACTTGATTGTCTCAAAGGTTCGGACATGATCTCGTGATTGACTCCTTTAAGAGGAGCTTCCCAGATTATATCAATTACAATTGGATTTATTTCCTACCGCAAGATATAGCTACTTGTTTTTTTAACTATCTTGGAGAGTTAACTACTCCCTACTCCAAGATACTAGCCTAAGCTATATTGGTGATAAGAGCCCTAGAAACAAAAATATTGCTAGATCAAGTTTAATTTAAGCGTTATTTTTATGGGTTGTTTCTTAAGTCAATAGGTATGAAGATGAAACTTTGATGGTGTGAAGACTCGACTCCAAAAACACTAAAAAATGCACCTAAAATGATAAACAATTCGTTTTTCCTTCAATGAATTCCTAGCTAAAAGAAAGAGTTGAGAATGCAATTATTTGAAAAAAAATCTTTCCTTCAACATCCAAATGAAAAGAAAAATCCTTTTATCTTTTTCAATAAGAACTCAAAACGAGACTATTAATTAAAGCTCACAAAAAAATCCTTTCTCTTTTTCAAAACTCAAAACTACAAAAAATAATTTCTTTCAAAAGAGATTCTATGATTTCTAGAAAACACTCAAAACTATGAAAAACTAATCTTGAGATTTAAAAACTTCTAAAAACCTAATTGATAAAAGCTTCAAATATTTTTGAGGACGTTTTACTTAGTTATTCAGTAAACTAAGAATTAATTCCTTCAGAATAACAAATCAATCAAAAAACACCCAGCTATGTTTTCTTTATAAAAATGAAATTCAAAACTGATAGTCAAGTTCATTCAAAGATTTGCAAAGAGAAAAATAAATCTATTTCTCACAAAGGAAAGATTTCACAAACCAGTCAGACTCATCAAGAAGATCAAAATGACACCAGGGTAATCCAAGGTTTCTTAGGCTTCTAATCTTTAAGTCACTACAGAGACCAAGTGAAAACCATTCCAAGCATGCAAAAATTATAGAAAATCATCTAAAACAAAAATGCCAATGGACTTATTTGGAAGAGATTTTTGATAGAGCACATGCAGATCTGGGTAGACTAAAAGCTGTAAATAAAACCTAAACCTAACTGGAAGAAAACATTTTAGGTTTTTCAAAAAATTCACAGGGTCCGCAGGCTTCCAAAAGAACCAGATGCGGTACCTCTCTGTGTACTAAAGGAAAAGTGCGGAGATGCCCGCACTGTCTGTGAAAAAAAAGTGCGGTCCTATGAAAACTTAAAAAAACAAAAAATATTCAAGATCCTAAAAACTACCCAATCCCACACACATCAAGCAAAAACTAGAAACAAGAACAAGTTTCTCAAGTCAAAGGCAAAGGAAAACCAAAAACCAAATTCAGTTCCCCAGCAGAGTTGCCAATTTGTTGGCTGGATAAATCGTTCTTGCGGACAAGGTCGATCTCCCTAGTATCAACAGATATCTAGCAACAAGCAGGACAAGCAAATTTACCTTTCTCTAAACATATTTCGATTCATTAATAAAAACTAAAGAGGTGTTTTAGACCCTACCTTAAGTCCAACGCTAGTTTGTGGCAGCCATCCTTCAACCGTTCGAAAGAGTTTCCTTTTGAGAACCTGCAATCACAAACAAGCACACATCAAATAACACCTGCATAGCTAATATGATAAATCATGTTCATTATGATGATCAAGGAGTTCATAAAATAAACCATAAACACAAATTATTGAGAAAAATAAACTTGATTGTATTAACTTTGAAATAGAAGAACTTTACAACCTTTGGTGCCTTAATGTTGTACAAGCTCTTCCCAGGGTCTGAAACAAGAATCTCCTCTATTTTGACAAGCCTCACACTCTTCCAAATGAGATCAAGAGGTATGTAATCTTTCCTCACAAAAGCTCAATTAGGAAGACTAAGTTCCAGCAGCATTTCACCTCAAAAATATTCAGCTTTCAACCCCCCAGTAACCAGCCCAATGCTTCATTTTATAGTGCAAAGGAAGGAGGTTACACGTCCACCTATGAAGGGATAGAGTCCTCCTTCAAAGGAATAAGCTCCTCACGTCAAGGGGTTAGCTCCTTAAGGTATGGGATGCATGAACCTTAAAGGAGCGAACTTGCCACCTCAGGATTCCTTCTAGAAGCTTCCAGAAATGACTCAAAGTGAGTTTTTAAGAATGTACTTGTGCCTTTTTGACTTTTACACGGGTTCGCACCCATTACATAGAGACAGAGCGGTCAGGTGCACAAGGAACATGACCATTAGGTGCGGGACCACAGGTAATGCTAAGAGAAAGTGTGGAACTAGAGTTTTAGATACTTTTAAGGGCTTTCTCTTATTTTCAAGGCTTGACATGAAGAATTGGGGTTTAAGACTTGCAAAGGAGGAAAGTATGAGTGATGATAGACTCACACAGATTGCAGAATGTCATGGTGATAGTTTTTAGTGCAACACATCCTTGGGTCCACCCGACCATCATTGGTTCCACAAAAAAATAAAAAATGGGTCGTTTCCCCAAACCCCCCTGCAACCCCCTTGTTGCACCTGATGCAACGTAACAATGCCTGGGTCTAGTCATGCAAAGAAAATAACACATACCCCAAATTCTCCCACTTGTTGTTTTCTTTGCACATATGGGGAAACAGGTGTACGCAGTCATCTGTCCAAGCCCGTAACACCCATTGATTCTCTACACCAAGAAAACTTCTTCGTGCTCACGAAATTTTTCAATGTATCTACAACATTATTTAAAGTGTCCACCTTTACCATCAACACCCTTTTTTTTTCAACCATATCCCTCACAAAGTAATATTGAACATCAATATGCTTTGTCTTTGAACGATAAGTAGGGTTATTTTCCAAGAAAATTACACTTTGGTTGTCACAATAAATCCTTATAACTCATTGTACCAACCCCATACTTGAGCATAATCTCTACAACTAAACTTCTTCCTTGCTTACTTGAGTGGTTGCCATGTATTCAACTTCTATAGTTAAAAGTGCCACTACATAATGTCTCTTTCTCATCCAAATTATCATTCCTCCAAATAGGTTAAAAACATACCCACTTATAGATCTTCTTTGATCTAGATCTCTATCCCAATCTGCATCAACAAAGCCACAAGTGTCCAACACTTTGTCCAATCCTAATATTTCTTGATAGCACAAAACATAATCACTAGTCCCACATAGAGACCTGAAAATTTGCTTTACTGTTGTCCAATACTCATTCCCTGATTTTGACATGAACATACCTAATACTCCCATTGCATATGTAATGTCTGGTCGGGTACATACTATTGAATTAATGAAACTACCAATCACACTCACATATGGAACATGGGACATTTCCTCTTCCTCTTCCTCTGCCTTGGGACACTATTTTGTAGATAACCTTACACCTACATGAATATGAACCTTCATCACTTTACTATCCTACATATTAAACCTCTACAATACTTCCTCTGGTTTAACCAAAGCTTCATGTTTTCCCGATCTCATTTAATTTCCATTCCCAAAATGAAGTTTGCAGAACAAAATTCCTTCATGTCGAATTCAGAGGATAAGTGAGTCCTCATATCCTAGATAAATTCTCTAACATTTCCAATCAACAACATATCATACACATACAAGACCAAATATATAACATGATCACCAATTAATATATAATACATAGTGATCCACTTTTCTCCTTGTGAAGTCAAGTCCATGTATATATGTATCAAATTTTTGATACCACACCCTTGGTCATTGTTTTAAACCACACAGAGACTTATTTAACCTACTGTTGTAGCGGCTATATCCACCCTCCAAAATTTTGCCTTAGCTTTGTTTTGGAGCCTCCTTGGCAACCATCCTTAGAAACATGTCTTACATTGTCCAAGTACATATGATTCAGCTGAGTTTTAGTGGCTTACCAACCTGTGCTTGTTAACTTGTTTGCCTCCCACCCACAATTTGACATCCCAGAACTTGGTCAGTTTCTGGTTGCGAGGCTCACGTGGGAAATTGCGCAATTCTGGAGGGGAAACAACCTTCCCTCTAGAAATTACGCAATCCATTATAGGCTGCCTGCTGGGCTCCAGAAATGTGGAATACATCTAGGAATCCTTCCCACTAAAAACTGCACAATGCAAACCAACACTGGGCTTCATCTAAAAAATTACACAATTCCAACTGACAGCCATGGCTTCAGGCCAGAAATTATACAATGCATGAGGGACAACCAGACTTTCTTAGCCCAGAAACTACCCAAATGTCATTCCCAGGATTGTAGATTGTTGCATGTGCTCCCAAGTTAACCAGTCCCCTCCAGGACTGAGCAATCTTGATTTGCATGCATGGGTTGCTTTTCCTGAAAAAAGAAGAAAACAAAAAGCAAAAAGCATCCCTTGATTTTATGGATCCATTTTTAGAGCTGGAGGTTACATGCAAAAACCATTTTAGAAACCTCCCTCTAAGTGTCACTTTTTCCTAGATTTGTGGAGTGCGCATCATAAGCCTAATTCTTATCAAAAATTATTTATTTGGTGCTGTAGAGCGCATTCCTCACATTGATATTGGAGCGCTGACATCCCACGTCGCATCTAGGAGCCTTCAACTAATTCTGCTCAACTTTTTTCGGGGTAAGTCCACTTTTCATGTCTTTTGCTACTTTTCTGTCGCGTTTTGTATTTTGCTTTGTGTGAATGTTGTATACTTGGTTTCAATGAACACTTGCTATTGTTTTGATGCATGTTAGCTTGTAGAAGCATTGTTTTAGTTTTTCATTGCATCTCACTACTCTCGTATGCATGACACACTTTCTGCATTGACGGTCGCCGCAATTTGCTTCACACACATGCTTGTTTTCCCGTTTTCTAAATATTTCACTCACTATTTTCATGGATGATCATTCACTCTTGTTTACACTTAGCTTCGCCACGCATTCAAACTTTTCATGTTTTCAGTCGCTCGTGAAAGGGTTTGGGCTGCCTTGCCCCGGACCTTGCCTTGCCTGGCTTGCAATGAAAATTTCTGAGGGTGAAGGCTCTGCCTTCCTCCCATTAATTTCATAAATCTAGCCCAGGATTGGCCTCCAGGATTGCTCTGTGCAATTCTAAAAGGGAGTGCTTTGCTAGCCCCAGAAATTGCATAAATGCAGTTGCTGGTTTGGAGTCCTTGCTGACTGAAACTATGCATTGTGCTATTTCAGTGCTCAACAAGACATACTGGAGTGTGCATTATGTAGTGCCAGCAGTCAGTTAGCCTCCTAGCAGTCTGGACTATAGTTTGCGCAGTTTTGGCAGTCAGTCTCCCAGCCTCCTGGTGAAAATTGTGCAATATTCCCAGTCAGTCACCCAGGTATGTTGCATGTCAGTCCTCAAAATTGTTTTGGTTTTCAATTGACAGATTTCTTTCCATGAGTATTTCTATGTCTCTAGGTATCACAAGCGTTCACCCGTCTCTCAGCATTACAGGTACAATGGCTTCCAAGTGAGGAGGGTCAAAGGACACTGTTGAGAGCATAATTGGAGATGCAATTGAGAAAGTGTTTATGAGCTTGCCTATCTATGAAGACACCAAGCTATTCATATAAAAGGATATCAAGATGAAATGGAACGACTTCAATGACACCTTCTCGGGCACATTTGAGGAAGATATGGCTGACCGCAGGGTCTATGTCAACATACACAAGTCTGGCTTGTATCGAATTACATGCAAGTATCCCGCATTTCCATGCCCAGACATGATCCACTGGATTGTCTCGCATACTGATCTAGAGACAATGGTGTTGAGCAATGCCAGTCGAATAGAGCTTGCTACCTTCAGGGCTGAAGATTTTAAGGAGATGTATCACTTTCCACAACCAATGATAATGTTGGATACACCCTTCAGCAAACCCAACAACAGTGAAAAATCCAGAGACATCTTTAAGAGTTGGGTGAAAGAGTCAGTCAAGTTCAGGACAACACCCAACCAAGTTTACAAAATGAAGATAATACGGAAGGCATATCAGCTCTTGGTCATCTTTTCATGCCACTTTTACGTTCAAGAGACCACAGAGACCTTCCTGCAGAGTTGGGTGATTGTGTTGGATCAACTGGCGAGCGAAGGAAGACCTTGCAACTGGTCTAATGTGTTGACTCTCAGGTTTGAAGGAATAGGTAACAAAAGCCCGACATACGCCCAAGGGCTAGGAAGCGAAGAAATACATGCTTGCTTACATACTGGATGTAGTCTGTGCCCATCAACAGTTCCCAGCCTTGGGTTGGGCATGGAAACCTTCAGAAACCTCTATGCACACTTATTGCAAGTTGTTCTCCGAATGCAACTTCCATGGAGTTATCATATAGTTATCAGACCACTTCGTCACCCCGGTGTAAAGGATGATCTTCGAGCAGGATCCACCTTGCATGTCGCAGGTGGCGATGGAGGCATTGATTGACATAACATATTGGTATGCCTCACCCCTTGGCACCTTCATACGGATGTACAACACAGAGAAGGCTCCACATGTTTTACCGAAGTTTTGTCATGGACAAGCTCGTCATGCAAGAAGTATCATATCACATCTCAACAGGGTTATCAACTAGATTGCATAGGAAGAAGAAGGCACTAGAAGTTTCAATCCGTATGACCCACATTTCTTAGTGAAGGACCACTGTGCGAGAGTGAAACACCCTTGGATCCACGAGGTGTGTCATTGGCCTAAGGAATATCCATGGAGATACTGCTATCACATCTCAAGTCTCAATGAACCAGTCAGCATAGCTGTAGAGTGGTTAGCAAAGCAAAAGGAAGCAACATCTCAAAGATAAGCGTCATTAACAACAACAGAGGGTAGTAGGCCTACACGTGACAAAGGTAGAGAAAGGTTGTTGACAGTGCAGAGGCAGAGCAAAATTGCATGTTCAAAGCAGATCCACTTGTGTTGAAATCAACTTTGGAGATTGAGGCTAAGAGGTCACAACGTGACAAGGAGGATCACGCAAAGGAAAAGAGAGAAGTAGAGGATGGAGGAAACAAAAAATGAGTTGCAGGAGTTGAAGCAGCAACTTAGGGAAGAATAAGAGTTGCATAGAAGAGAGAAGGAAGCGCAATAGGAACAAATACAGTAGGAGGTGCAACATGCACAGATTAATGAAATTGCACCCATACAGGTTGTAGACTCATCTGAGTAGCTGACACAGAGCAGACAGGGTGAGAAGTCACAGAAGCAGTACTTGTAACAGATTCTAGAGCAGGTTTACCATAGTTGGTGTAGCCTGAGTCAGATCAAGATATTGACCTCATGCCTCAGAACCAAGAGGTCCCCACAACTGCTTCACCATATCTAGAAGCATAGAAAGTACCAAGCAATCAAGGAGACACAAAAATCCTTGAAGACAAAATGGAAGCGAAGACACACAACATATGTTTTGACGAGTCACAACATAGAGTTTTGCAGTTGCGCAGAGTACCTACTCTGGATTTCCATGTATCTCCTACGTAGTTTGAAGAGCGAGTGATCGTATCCAATGTGAGAAAGCATCCAACTACATTGGATGATGCTACTAAAGCATATGCCGAAGCCACCAGCTCGAGCGTTAGATTCTTAATAGCAAAAAATGAGCGCATGGCTAAGGAGTTACAAGCGACTAAGTAGAGAAGGGAACAAGTTACAACATATGCCATAACAAAGTTGAGGAGAGAGATACTTGATGAAGTATCATCTCTGGAGACAATCATGCAGAAGTTGTACTCTAGATTTGTCATCGTGCATAAGTTAGTTGTCCATCTCCACAGTTGGAAGTAGTGCTGTGCTAGGACAACATGCATCTTGTCAGATCTTCACATAGCTGTCGATCACATGCAAACATGGAAAATGAGATAAAAAGGAGCCCCATTTCACTTGCCTAAGATGATGAAATCAAAGGCAGTAGATTTGAAGGCATGCATCCAAAGTCAAATCTAGAACTATGATGAACTCCCGCAGTTCATCACCAATTTGCAAGCTTCACATGCACGGGTGTTCAGAAGCATGGATGTCATTGTGCACATGCATGCGATCCCATACATTGGCACACTCACTGAGGCGAAGACAAAGAACCAAGTACAACTGGAGCTAGACATGTACTTTGATCAGTTGATGCACATAGCCACCAACACAGACTCGGAGATCAGGGCAGACATTGTGCATCAATATGTTGCTGGTTTGGATGCACTCAAGCCTATGATGCGCAAGTTATCAGATGAGTTGGAAAGAGGTGCCAAATCAGTGTACCCGAATGCAATGGAGGCAAGGGTTTGCTTTCAGAAGGATGTCACCACAGAGTACATGGACACCATCATGGGCTACCAATATTGGCATCAGTTTGCCACCATCAATCATCGCAAGGATGTCAAAGAGTTGGTCTTCCCACAACTATTCGAGTCTTAGTGGTGTCTGCATGGTTTACTCAAGCCTATTTTTTCTCACATGGGTACATGTGCAAATTGTAATGTAACATGTTGTAAAAGTGAAAGACCAAGTGTTAATAGTAGAATGTAACAATCATGTAGTAGTTCAAAAGTCATGAGGGTAGGTGAAGAGTCACAAAGGGGAATGTCAAGGATCACCCCACCCTTTGCTATTTATAGAGCCTTATAACTCAATGTACAAGATTTTGGTAGTCAAGCTTCCTATAGGTATAACTTAGAGAAAGGTTGGAGTGTATTGTAACGAGCCTTGGGTTCTCCATAGTGCAGAGCTAGTATATCTCTTTGGAGGAGCAAGTGGCAGTGACTGTACCATTCCGCTATCGGGACTAGTGGTTGGTCATGGTTGTATGTATGATTGGATCTTTCACTTTCTTAATATAACAGAGCCAACACATTTCATGCATATGTTTTTATTGTAGTTCAATGATCCTGGTTACTCTAATGATATATGTAGTTGTTATTTATGCATGTATGTATGGACAATTCCTTATGTGTTTGTATGGATCTTATCGAAATGTGTTGTTGATATAATCCATCACTTTGGATTCTCTTCTATCCTTATTTCTATCATGTGATGCCTTTCTGCTCATGTGTTCCCTTTCACGCTGCATTCTATCACAGGTTTCTAAGGGGCGCACTCACTCCCCCTTCTGTGTTAGAGCCTTTCATGCACCTTCCTTGAGTTACTACAAGGTCACACCCTTGCTACCAACAAGGACATCTTACTTACCTCTGGGTGCAACCACAGTCAACGCGATATTGTACTACCCACTACTGGGACTCCTACACCAAACATTATGAGGTCTAGTTGGAACTTCTTACTGGGGAGGTCCCTGACATGTTGGTGGGTCCAACACCATCAACATTTCTAGTGCTAGAAGGAGGGCCAGATGACAAGATGAGTCCTCACATCCTGTTTTGAATCTTTGCACATCTGTCATGGATATCATTAGAGTCCTCCCTCTGCGATGTCTTTCCAATGCACAACCCTTTAACATCATGAAGGGTATTATGATCTCTTGTCGGAATTCACGTACAATGGTGAAGGAGAAATGGCTTGGCCTAAGCACTTACATGACCTCCTTTCATTCTTGGAGGATGCAGATGAGTTCGATGAAGCCGAGGTTATCTTGATGCTTTCACACACACTTCGCAAATCCCTTGAATGATGGTGTAGTAACCTGCCTCACAATTGTGTGAACTCACTTAAGAAGTTATGTGATCTAATTGAATCTACTTTCCATCATTTTGATCCTGAACCTCTTGAAAAAAAATTGTTAAAACAATGGAAGACTCCGCATGAATCGCCTATGGATTTTTGGCAGCGCTTCCGTGTACTTTAGTTTGAAGCTTCAAAAAACTAGATGAAATTCCAATATCTTTGGGACAGATTTGAATATTTCCTTCACAAATCATTCTATCCCAAAATGAAGGTGAATTTCAAACCCTGCTCAGCATAATTCGGTGATGTTGCAATCACAAGTAGACACAGTTGTTGTCACAAGTGACTATCCGCCTTCCCCTCATCAAACAACTCGGCCACCGTAGAGTGTTATGGGAGAACATGCACACACGTCTGTTCAACTGTCACATCCTCCCATCATCAGTACTCTCAATTTCTACGCATATTTGGTTGGGAAGCCCATGGGTTGTCACACACACTTGTTACCTCAACCTCCATCTCTGTGTTCTATTGATCCTTCGGGTTGCACTATCTTGTATTCTTCCATTCCAGATTCTACACCTGTTGTGAACGAGGATCAAGCTATCGATGGAGTTGGTGTTGCACAACCAACCTGTGTTGTCATTTATGATGAGTATGACAGGGAACCTGTACATCAACCCGTGATGAAGGATCACCTCCTTCTATCCTCAGCTCCTCTACTTTTTCCTGACATCTTTGGTGATTCTGCTATCTCTGATTTTCCTTGTGTAAATCCATCCACGAATGCATCCATTGTTGATCATTAGCAAAACACACCCGATGTTAGCCCATCATTCGACAACGGAGAGGACAAATTATTCATTGAAAATCCACTTGATTTATCAGCTGCTTTTTCTGGAAACATAGAGGGTGAGCATTCTTGCTTCTCATATACCCCTCTGTTTGATTTATCTGATCACGAGGATGCCGATGAACTCATTTATTTTTCTGATTGTAGCTTTCGTGATCTATTTAATCATGTATTCAATCACGATGTTGATTTTATCATTGTTGATGTTTCAAAGCCACCTGTTTATGATGATCTATTTATCGATGAAGTCGAAACCCCGTAGGCTACCGAGGCACTTCAGTGCGAACTGATGATTCTATCAGGTCCTCGCTGTCCTGAGGTTGGTTTCACCTCCAATCAAGAAATTGTTGAAACTCCCAAGGCTCCTCATCACTCATCTGTATGCATTGAAGATCAATCTAACAGACATATTTCTCTTCCTCCACTCGAATCGCATGATCCCATCGCTCTTGCATTGGAGGAATCTACACAACAAGCACTCTTGCCCGACGTAAGTTGTCTATGTTTCTCATGTTTTCTTGCATGCCATAGTCAAGAGAGTGCATATGCTTAACATCTGGACATAGTGTAGCACAACAACATGGTAAGTCCACAGAGTGCATATCATGCGCTTTCACTTTTTTCTTTTATGTGGATGCATTTAAACTTAGAGTGTGTTTGTCTTCATTGTTATATCTTTCATGTTTGCTAGTTCACGCAACTGTGTTGTTCGTGAAACATGCCTTCACCAACATGGGTCAACCAATGTGTCGGTCGCTGCATTGGAAATATCATTTCACGTGATCAAACCCATGCACCATTATATTAGGAGTAGGAGTAGTGTTTGCTTTATGTCTTGTTTGCTTGCATGCATGTTTGCTTCTTACTTTACGTGTTTGTTTGCGTGCCTGCTTTTTTTGCTTACTTGCCTTGCTTTCACATTCACTTCTACTTTTTTCTTTGTTGTTTGTTTGCTTGTTTATGTTCACAAGTTAATTTTGCATGAAACTGTGTGCGACTCTTGAAACAAGCAGGGTAAAGTACAATAGGACTTGTGCAGTTATCAATACTTGGTTATATATCATCCTGATACACCAATGGAAAATACGTTCTATTCAAAGTAAACCTTCGTGAAAACATAATTCTTGCACACTAACTAGTATCACCTACTCTAGCCAATTGTTTTGGGTTAACCATTGTCAGCTTAGTCAAGTAGGGTAAGGTGAGGGGGATAACCTTAACAAGTATTTCAAAGGTAAATACAAAATACTTCTTTGAAGGAACAACCTCTTCTCCTCTCAATAAGTCGAGATCCTTCTTCCACCACTGAAATGAATAAGTGCTATTCACAGTTCTTGAAAAAATGAAAAAAATGAAAATGTGAACATTTTAAAAATATGAATAAGGAAAAAGAAGAGACATGATTCCTATGCAGAGAGCTTATGCAAGTAACTCCACCAAGGTATTGAATAGGCTCGCTGGTAGCGGAGCGATGCTTGTATTCCTGCGTGACTCCGTTAGGGTCCTATCTAGGCCTGCTCGGAGCAGAGCAACATGAGAGATGAAACTTAAACTCTGATAGTCATATTTTTTGTGTACTAATTTGCCCCTCATCCCCAATTGAAACAATTGTGTTGACTTGGCTTGGAATGTGTGTTGACCGACCAAGAGCATGGCAGGTGCTACATATTTCAATCAAGCTAGTATGGAAACCAATATGATCAAAGAATCGAACAATAATTCCAAAGGTGTTAGACTTGATTTTTACGAAACAAGGTCCATTCAGAGAGCTGGAGTTCTACAAGTGTGTCGCCAAGTGTTGTAGCGGCTACAACCACCGTCCAAAATTTTTCCTTAGCTTTGTTTTGGAGCCTCCCTACCAACCATTCTTAGAAGCATGTCTTGCACTGTCCAAGCACATATGCTTTAACTGAGTTTCAGTGGCTTACCAGCATGTGCTTTTCAACTTGTTTGCCTCCCACCTACAAGTCGACATCCCAGAACTTGGTCAGTTTCTGGTTGCGAGGCTCACCTAGGAACCAACCTTCCCTTTGGAAATTGTGTAATCCATCTAGGTTGCTAGTTGGGCTCCAAAAATGTGCAATCTATCCAGGCAGCCTTCTCTCTGAAAACTGCACAATACAACCCAACAATGAAATTCATCTCAAAAATTGCGCAATTCTAACTGACAGCTAGGGCTTCAATCCAGAAATTGTGCAATGCATGAGGGATAACCATACTTGCTCAGCCCAAAAACTGCATAAATGTCATTCACAGGCTTGCAGACTATTGCATGTGCTCCCAGGTTGATCGGTCCCCTCCGGGACTGAGCAATATTGATTTGCATGCATGGGCTGCTTTTCCCGAAATATTAAAAAATAAAAATAAAAATAAAAAATAATCCATTGATTTTAGGGATCCATTTTTAGCAGATGGAAGTTACATGCAAAAATTGTTTTTAAACCTCAACCAAGTGTCATTTTTTTCCTAGATTTGTGGCATGCGCATCATAAGCCTCATTCTTATCAAAAAATATTTATTGGACGCTCGAGAGCTCATTCCTCACATCAATATTGTAGCTCTGACATCCCACATCACATCTAGGAGCCTTCGACACATTCAACTCAGCTTTTTCCGGGTAAGTCTGCTTTTCATGTCTTTTGCTGCTTTTCTGTTGCGTTTTGTATTTCACTTTGTGTGAATTTTGTCTGCTTGGTTTCAATGAATGCTTACTATCGTTTTGATGCATGTTAGCTTGTAGAAGCATTGTTTCATTTTTCATTGCATCTCACTGTTGTTGCATGCATGACACTAGTTTTGCACTAACGATCGCCGTTGCAATGACTCGCTTCACACACACGCTTGTTTTCCCATTTTCTGAATCTTTCACTCACTTTTACCATGCATGATCATTCACTTTTGTTTGCACTTAGCTTTGCCATACATTCAGACTTTTCATGTTTTCAGTTGCCCGTCGGTGGGTCTGGGTTGCCTTGGCCCAGACCTTGCCTTGCCCAACTTGCAATGTGCATTTCTAAGAGTGAAGGCTTTGCCTTCTTCACAGAAATTGTGCAAAGTTGGCCCACCACTGGCCTCTAGCCTTGCTATATGCCATTATGAGAGGAAGTGCCTTACTAGCGCTAGAAATTGCGCAAATGCTGACTGAAACTGCGCATTGCACAGTTTCAGTCCTCAGTAGGCCAGGCTGGACTATGCATTGTGTAGTACTAGCAGTCAATTAGCCTCTTGACAGTCCAGACTATGCTTTGCATAGTTTTTCCAGTCAGTCTCGTAGCCTCCCGGTGAAAATTTCCCAATCTTCCCAGCCAGTCACCCAAGTATGTTGCATGTCAGTCCTCAAAGTTGTCTTGGTTTTCAACTAACAGATTGCTTTCCATGAGTGTTTTTATGTCTCTAGGTGCAAAAACCATGTGCAATGACCATGCAAAACAACATGGTTGGGTCTGTCCACCATCCTTGTGACCGTGCATCATTCTTGGGTCTAGCCAACCATACCTGGGCTCCGAAAAAAAAATTGGGGCAACACTCCAAACCCTATGTAGGGGGGCTAACACTCCTTTGCAAACCCCCCAACAAGGGGGATGCCACCCCGTTGTAACCCCCTTGTTGTGCCCAGTGAAACATAACAATGCCTAGGTTTAGTCATGCAAATAATATAACACATACCCAACAATGGATTCATTATTTTACCTAGATTTGATATGCATCCAAGTTATAGGATTCTTCATTGGCCTTAGTAAATTTAACCTTCCACCACTCAAGTAAATTTTAAATAATTAATGTTAATGCTTATAATTTTATTATTTGTTTTTTTCTTCATCTTAACACTTAGTTATTTATTTCATTTCCATATTCATAAATTTCATCATTTTAATTGATTGAATATGTATTTATTAGAGGAAAATAGCTCCCATTGGTCACCCTAAAAGGATAAACAACAATTATCACTTATGGATGCATTTGGAATCAACCAACATTCTTATTAGCCATTTTCTTTCCAAAATGATTTTGTGATATAAGAGAATATTGGTGGCCACCTGCCTATTCCACTTGGATCCCCACTGTTCTTTCTTTTCAGTTTCCTTAATTGTAGCACAACATACTATTTTTTGCAGTTTTTCGGGTCCTAAACTTCTGAAGCTGTTTTGAGGGACTAAAAGATGATTTTACGGAAAAATGAGAGACTAGAAAAGTCCCAAGCTAGTTTACAAGATTTTTTTTTTTGCCTCCTCTTCGAGATCTTTGAAACGAGGTATTATGATAATGAAATAGGGATCGTATGCCAAAGTTACGACCCTGGGAAGTTGATGTACTAATTTACCCAATTGGGGCACACAGTGTTGGTGCTTCATCTTCTAAGATTAGGTTTTTGGATGTTTAGGGTTTTCCATTGTTTCTCAATAATAAATAGGCCTTTGAGCCTCATTGTAACATAGATCAGAGGCATGTATCCACCACATCTCTTCTCAGAGATAGTCTACCATTGCCCGAGCTAGTTCATTTTTATTTCCTTATGTAAGCATATTTTAGTTCTTTGATATTATTGAAATGAAGTTTTATTTATTCTTTATCTCTGTGCATATGGATACTTTTGTATTTTGTTGCATTCCTGCATAAGTATGGATCAATGATATCAGAGCAGTCTACTCATTCTCTTTTTTTCTTTGCATGTCCCCAACAGGGTCAAGGTATAAGGAGTTAGGGCTCGATCTAGTTGAACCTTTGCAAGACTAGCCTCGCAAAACCCGATGACCTCCCATAGTGGAGGAAAATAAAGATAAGGGGGCAAGAGATCCTTTAAAAATACTACTCGAGGAAGACCTCGTGTTGAAAATAGCAACAAGAAACGATAAAAATAGAATCCAGAATATTCCAATTTTAATTTGTCCTCGAAATTAAAATTGTGAATTAAAATCGAATTTAGTCTCACCAGCTACTTGGAAATAATTAATTAATTCATTATAGATTAATTAGTTGGATAAATTCAAGTTAGAAGTCTTTCTGAAGTCATGCAATAGTTATCCCTTAAATTAAGGAGATTATCCCTTAATTAAGGAGATAAGATTGAGTTATATTTGAGTTGTAATTAGTTAGCTCAGTTTACTGAGTTAAGTCCAGTTAAATTAGTTCCAAACTATTTGAGGAACTAATTGTGAGTTATCAGTCAGTTGATGCATGCATGCACTCAACTAGTGTACTCCAGATAATTGAAGATTCCCTCATCAAAAACTCATGCATGTCTATTCTGAGATAGAACCAGTTGAGCTAAATGTCCAGGATAGTGTACTATCAGTTGCATGTGTTTTTCCTATAAAGGAAACTCATGCATGAAGTCAAGGTAAGGTTCCTTGAGGATTGCGTAGTTCTGACATTGTGTTAGAGCAGTGTGTGAGAGCAGTGTTACACTCGGTGAAGGAGATCACCCTAGAGGTAACTGCACAAGGAAATAGGAGCTTGGAGGGTAGAGGAGAAGGCTTGTGAGAAGCTTTGATTGCCTGTGAGCATCCAGGAGGATTGTACTAAGAGTTGGCTCGCTGTGAGTGCTAAGGCTTTGTATAATTCTAATGTATTTCCACCTTGTATGATAATACAGATAGTGGGTTTTTTAGCTGAGGCTTTCCCCTAAGTATTTTCTTTGTTTCATGTGCATTGATTCTTCTTCTTATGGTTATATGTGTTTATCTCTTATTCAGCTCGATCTTTAAGCTTTCGCAAGTTTGATATTAGAAGTAGATTATAGTATTTTGCTTTGGTATATTGCATTATCAGGTTAATCTACAATCAAATTTTCTACATGGTCTCAGAGATAGATTTGTAGAGAATTTGCAGGAAATTCTACACCTCGAGTGACAGATGAATGCAATGATGGATAACCTTGCCTAGATACTTCGACAACTACCCACAGGCGACACATCTTCATCCAACAGCCACTCTGTAGGCACCACTCCTTTTTAGGTACACGTTAACTTTGATATTCCCATATTTGAGGGCCAGACAGATGCAGACGTCGTAGATAAATGGTTAAATCTATTGGAAGGATCTTTTTCAGTTCATGAATTTTCCAATCGAGAAAATATTACTTCTGCACTTCTCAAAGCTGCCCCACATGTCAAGGACTAGTAAGAAACCTACTGTGAACAAAACGACAAGAGGGAATCCTCACTGTTTTCAGACACACCCACTTGGAATCCTTTCTGAGATGCCATCAAGGAACAGTATTGCCCTGTTGGGAGCTATGAAGATAAAATCATAAAGTGGACCACGCTACAACAGGGAAGGGACCAAGATGTGCCAAATTTTACAAATGATTTCCATACCCTTCGCACGAAGCTGGGTATAAAGATTTTGAACAGCATTTGGTACTAAAGTACTGCAAATGTCTACAAAAGTACATCCAGGATGAGATGGAGTTCCTGGACATCTCCTCACTCGACACAACATACCGATACACTATCAAGATTGAGTAGAAGTTTAAATAGAAGAAGTGAGACTTTGGATATGCGAATTCGAAGAAAGGAAAAGGCACACCCGAACCACAGAGCAAAGGAAAAAGCTAAGGCAGAGAGACCCAGGACAACCTGCCTAAGCTGCAAGAAAAGAACAACACCTCAAATACAAAGAAGGACACAGGAAAATGGTGTGAGTTCCATAACAGCTCCACTCACAACACAAGTGAGTGTCGGGCCAGGTAGTCATTGGTGGCCGAGCTGAAGGCTTCCGAATTAGATGCATGTTTCGACTTTAAGTCAGAACCTGACAAGGGGAATGACAAAGGGAAGCATATCATTGACGCAAAGTCTAGTGCCACCATGGCCATCACTAAGATCCAGAAGAATGAGCCTGAAGATATAGAGGAGGTGGAACACATCTTCCACTCACAAATGTGGGTGAAGGGTTCTCCTTTGCACTTCATTGTCGATAGTTGGAGATAAAAGAACCTCATTTTAGCAGAAGTCGTGAAGCGGCTGGGCCTACCAACTACAAAACATCCATAGTTGTACACCACTGAGTGACTTCACCAAGGATGAGATCTTCACATCAGGTAGAAGTATCACCTTCCCTACAACATTAAGCCCTTCATGGATGAGGTATTGTGTGATGTTGTTGCTCTTGAAGTTTGTGATGTGTTATTAGGAAAATTGTACTTGTGGAAGCGACATACTGTATATAAGTCTAGACATCACTATGTGATTATTACTTTTGGTGATAAGTTGTACATGATACTGAAGGAAGCCCTGCCTACCGCCATCTGTTTGATCAATGCAAAGTAATGCAGTAATATCATTTCCCAGACTAGGAAGTTTGCTTTCTCTATGATTTTCCCTCAATGAAAGAATATGGTTATGGTCATGTCTTCCAAACAAGGATCCTCCGCACAACAGCAATAGATGGAAAAGGTCCTGGATGATTACAGGGACATTTTCACCTCACCTACAGGGGCACCTCTTCACTATCACATAAAGTACTCCATCGATTTCACCTTGGGTGCGCCGCTACCCAATGGACCGATCTATCGATGCTTTAATATAGAGAATGATGAGATCAAGAGGTAGATTCAAGATTTGTTACAAAAATGGCACATTAGGCCAAGCTCATCACCTTGTGGGAGCCCGATTGTATTGGTACAGAAGAAGGACAAGACCTAGAGACTCTGTATTGAATATCAGGCATTGAACAAGATCACTGTCTAGAATCGGTACCCAATCCCATGGATTGATGACCTTCTGTACCAGATCAAGGGGTCCAAATATTTCAGCAAGATTGACTTGAAGTCTGGTTATCACCAGGTGCCTATCGAACCCTCTGATGTGTGAAAGACTACTTAAAATCCAAGGAGGGCCTTTTCGAATGGTTGGTCATGCCTTTTGGGTTGATGAATGCCCCCAAAAACTTCATGAGATTGATGGACAACATCTTGCAACCCTTCACAAATGCATTCGTGGTGGTGCATTTAGATGACATCTTGATCTTCAACCAGAGTTGGAAAGAGCACCTCCACCATATTCGACAAGTCCTACAAATATTGTGACAACACAAGATCTGTGCCAATTTTGAGAAATGCACTTTTGGCATGACCTAGGTTCAATATATAGTGTACATCATTGATGAGCAGGGTGTGTATGTGGACCCAACCAAGATACAAGTCATTCGAGATTGGCCAACCCTAACCACTCTAACAGAGCTCCGCTGCTTTCTGGGCGTTGCCAATTTCTATCGCAGGTTCGTGTTGGGATTCTCTCATATCACCTATCCTTTAAGTCAATTCACCAAGGTCGGAGTGAAAGAAAAGTCCTTATGGTTTGAATCCCAACAGAAGGCATTTTTTGAGTTGAAGCATCGACTCTTCTCTGCACTAGTGCTCACATTACCAAACCTGCAACAACCATTTGAGATCGAGACAAATGCCTCTGACTATGCTATTGGTGCAGTTCTTACTCAACAAGGGCATCTAGTGGCATATCACAGCGAGACACTTTCAGACAGAGCATGAAAGTACCCCAGCTATGAAAAAGAGATGTACTCCATTGTGCAGGCTTTCCGACAATGGAATAACTACATTATGGGGAAGGAAATGGTCATCCACACAGACCACCGACCACTGTAGTTCATACAAACACAAGGGAAGTTGCAAAAACATTGCCATTAGAAATGGTCCATATACTTGTACCAGTTCCATTTGAACATTAAGTACAATAATGGAAGCATCAACAATGTTACAAACTGCCTTAGCCAACCACCGGTCATTTGGCTCACCACTGTGCTCCAATCTTGTGGGCACGAGACCATGGGATGGGTACATTTTTACAAAAGCGATCCAGAATTCGGCGACACATACCAGACACTCTTGGAAGATAAGTAAGTTCAAAATTTTCATGTCCAAGATGCAATGTTATGCCATTTGGGAAACATATGTGTTCCTTCAAGTGAGTGTGCCAAGATTATTTGAGAGGCACACTATAGTCAGATCGCTGGACATTTCGAGGTAGAGAAAATAGTGGCAGTGCTGCAGAAGTATTTTTATTGGCCGAACCTTCGATACGATGTTTGGAAGTACAAAATATCATGCACTGCCTGCAACATTGCCAAATCGACCATCAAGAAAGGCCTATATAGTCCTCTTCCTAATCCTAGGCAACCTTGGGAATCCATTTCCATGGATTACATGTCGAACCTTCCTTCTACTAAGCATGGCAACAACTGCGTTTTCATGGTCGTCGACATATTCTCTAAGATGGTCATTCTAACGGCCTGCAAGAAGAGTATCATAGCAGAAGCCACTGCTAATCTCTTCTTTGAATGAGTGTGGGTACATTTTGGGATCCCACAATCCATTATATCATATTGGAACAACAGGTTCCTAAGTACATTTTGGTCAAGTATCTAGTAGATGTTGGATACCAGGCTCACTAAGTCCACGACTTTCCAGCCCCAAACTTGATCTGGATTTAAACAGGAATGCAAAAAATTATAGAAATAACCATAAATACAGAGATGCAACATAAATAATACTTCATTTCATTAATGTAAAATACTGAAATATGCTTACAAACAGTAATGGAAGTAAACTAGCTTGGGCGATGGTAGCTTATCTTTGAGGAGAGATGTGGTGGCTACATGCCTCTCAACTGTCTTACAATGAGGCTCGATGATCCAAATTTAAACAGGACCGCAAAAAATTACAGAGATAACCATACACATAGAGATGCAGCGGAAATAATACTTCATTTCATTAATGTAAAATACTGAAATATCCTTACAAACAGAAATGGAAATAAACTAACTAGGGCGATGGTAGCTTATCTCTGAGAAGAGATGTGGTGGCTACATGCCTTTGAAATGTGTTACAAGGAGGCTCGAAGGCCTATTTATTGTTGAGAAATAATGGAAAACCCTAAACATCCAAAAACCTAACCCTAGAAAATAAAACGTCAAATTGTGGGCCCCATTTTGGGTAAATTGGTACATCAACTTCCCGGGGTCGTAACTTTGGCACCCGATCTCCGTTTGACGAATACAATAGCTCGTTAGAAAGATCTATCTAAGAAATATAACTTTGGGAAGAGAAACATTAGTCAATTGACCCATGTTGCTCCCAAATTTCCCAAGAAACGTCATTTAGGGCCTAAAAACGGCTCCTAAAGTTCAGGACCCAAGAAAACTACTAAAAATAGTAATTGTGCTACAAATAAGGAAACTGAAAAACTAACAGAGACGGTTGTGGGGGTCCAAGTGGGATAGGTGGGTGGCCACCAACATCCACCTGGATCATTCCTCCCCCCTTAGGAAGCAATGTTCCCCATTGCGTTGAGTTCCTCCATCTACTGAGCTTGGTCCCTGGTGAGCTGTTCTACAATCTCTGATGTGTCCAGTAATGGTGGGAAGCATGGTCAAGGGCATTCCACATTGAACACTCAGTGCAAGCGAAGGAATGGAGGAATGTTGTGCTCCAAAGAATTGTTTTCCACAGCCTTGGTAATGCTGTAAGGACCATGTCAAAGTGGTCTGAGCTTCTGATGGGTTCTTGTACGGCTTTCTTTTTGCATATGTAACCAAACTTTGTCACCCACCTAAAACTTATGTGGTGCCCCTGTGGGTGAGGAGAAGGTGTTCCTGTGTTCTTTCATGACCGTATCCCTCTACTGCTACTGCTACGTGGAGGAACCCTTCGTGGGGGTCATGGATGTGGCGATGACATTCCCCTTACTTTGGGAGCGAACTAGACCGAAAATGAATTTCCTAGTCTTGGAGACGATCTTGCTGCATTTCTTAGCAGAGATCAAAGAGGTGGTGGTAGGTGGGGCTACCTTTAGTATCCTGTATAATGAATTACCCAAAGTAATAATAACAGTGCGAGGCCTTGACTCATACACAACATGTCGCCTCCACAAGTATGGCTAGCCAAATAGTACATCACAAACATCTAGAGGTGCAACATCACACAATACCTCATTTGTGAAGGGTTTGATGCTGTAGGGAAGGCAACACTATTGGCGAACTCAGGGATCTCATACTTGGTGAAGCCACCCGATACTGTACGGCTACGGGTGTGGTGTAGTCGGTAGGCCCAACCACTTCATGACCTCTGCTAAAATGAGGTTCTTTTGGCTCCCACTGTCAACAATGAATTATAGCGGTGAACCCTTCACCCACATTTGTGAGTGGAAAAGACGCTCCCCCTCCTCTGGGTCTTCGGGCTCATTCTTCTGGATCTTGGTAGTGGCAACAGTGACGCTAGGCTCTGCATCAATGATCTGCTTCCCTTTGCCATTCCCCTTGTTGAGTTCTGACTCAAGGTCGAAACATGCATCTGATTCTGAAGCCTTCAACTCGGCCACCAACCATTTCTTGGTTCGACACTCACTTGTGTTGTGAGTGGGGATCTTGTGGAACTCACACCACTTTCCTGTGTCCTTCTTTGACTTCGTGATGTTGTTCTTTTCTTGCAGCTTTGACGAGTTGTCTTGGGTCACCCCGGCTTGGCTTTGTCCTTTGTTCTTCGAATTCATAGATCCAAAGTCTCACTTCTTCTGTTTGAACTTTTGCTTGATTTTGACAGCGTATCGATAAGATGTGCCAAGCAAGGAGATGTTCAGGAACTCCATCTCTTCCTGGATGTATCTGTGTAGGTAGCCACAGTATTTGAGTACCAAATGTAGCTCAGAGTCCTTGATACCCAACTGTGTGCGAAGGGTATGAAAAATGTTTGTGAACTCTGGCACATCTTGGTCTCTTCCTTGTCGTAGCGTGGTCCACTTGATGTATTTATCCTCATAGCTTTTGACAGGGTAGTAATGCTCCTTGATGGCATCCCAGAATGAATTCCAAGTGTGTGCGGCTGAGAACAGTGAGCCTGTACTTTCATCCTTCTGCTCACAGTAGGTTTCCCACTAGTCCTTGACATGGGGGGCTGCTTTGAGAAGAGCGAAAATAATCTTTTCCCGACTGGAAAAATCATGAACAGAAAAATACCCTTCTAGCAGATTTAACCATTTATCTACGACATCTACGTCTATCTGACCTTCGAATATGGGGATTTTGAAATTAACTTGTACCTTAAAGGGTGTGGCATTTCCAAAGTAGCTATTAGAAGTTGATGCGTCGCCTCTGGTTAGCCGTTGAAGGATCTGTGCAAAGCTATCCATCATCACATTCCTTTGTCGCTCGAGGGCTTCTTAGAGCAAGATTTTGATAGGATCTCCTAACCCCTCATATTTCTTTTCATCTGCCATGGGAGACCGTAGAGATTTGCGAGGCTGGTCTTGCAAAGGTTTGACTAGTTCAAGCCCTAAGTCCTTATATCTTGACCTCGTTGGGGACATGCAAAGAAAAATAGAGAAAAAGCATACCGCTCTGATACCACTGATTTGGATTTAAACAGGAAAGCAACAAATTACAGAGATAACCATAAACATAGAGATGCAATAGAAATAATACTTCATTTCATTAATGTAAAATACTGAAATATGCTTACAAACAGAAATGTAATGAAGCCAGCTAGGGCGATGGTAGCTTATCTCTGAGGAGAGATGTGGCAGCTACATACCTCTCAAATATCTTAAAATGAGGCTCGAAGGCCTATTTATTGTTGAGAAACAATGGAAAACCCTAAACATCCAAAAACCTAACCCTATGAGATGAAGCGCCAAATTATGGGCCCCGTTTTGGGTAAATTGGTACATTAACTTCCTGGGGTCGTAATTTTGGCATATGATCTCCATTTGACGTGCACAATACCTCATTAGAAATATCTATCCAAGGACTACAACTTTGGGATGAGTAACATCAGCCCATAAACTGATCCAAGTGGATGTTGGTGGCCACCCACCTATCCCATCTGGACCCCCACAACTATTCCTTTCAATTTTTCAGTTTCCTTAATTATAGCGCAGTTTACTATTTTTAGCAGTTTTTCGGGTCCTAAACTTCCGGAGCCGTTTTGAGGCCTTAAACGCCGTTTTTTGGGAAAGCTAATGCCAGTGATTTTTCTGTCTAAAAATTGTCTTTTCCATCGTAGTCCTCAGAGAGATCTTTCCAACGGGCTATCATGCGCGTCAATTTGGCCCACAATTTGGCGTTTCATCTTTTAGGGTTAGGTTTTGGAATGTGAAGGGTTTTCCATTGGTTCTCAACAATAAATAGGCCTTCGAGCCTCATTGTAACACAGTTCAGAACAGTTTAGAGGCATGTAGCCGCCACATCTCTTCTCAGAGATAAGCTACCATCGCCCTAGCTAGGTTTATCCAATTCTGTTTGTAAGCATATTTCAGTATTTTACAGTAATGAAATGAAGTATTATTTCCGTTGCATATCTGTCTTTATGGTTATCTCTGTATTTTATTGCGTTCCTCTTTAAATCCAAATCATAAACCCATGTTGCTCCCAATTTTCCCAAGAAAACGTCATTTAGGGCCTCAAAACGGCTCCAGAAGTTCAGGACCCAAAAAAATGCTAAAAATAGTAAATTGTGCTACAAATAAGGAAACTGAAAAATTGACAGAGACAGTTGTGGGGGTCCAAGTGGGATAGGTGGGCGGCCACCAACATCCACCTGGATCGCTCGAATGCCTATTTATTGTTGAGAAACAATGGAAAACCCTAAACATCCTAAAACCTAACCCTAGGAGATGAAGCGCCAAACTTTGGGCCCCGTTTTGGGTAAGTTGGTACATCAACTTCCCATGGTTGTAACTTTGGCATACAATCTCTGTTTGATGTGCACAATACCTCATTAGAAATATCTATCTGAGGACTACAACTTTGGGATGGAAAACATCAGTCCATGGACCCATGTTGCTCCCAATTTTCCCAAGAAAACGTCGTTTAGGGCCTCAAAATGGCTTCGAAAGTTCAGGACCCGAAAAACTACTAAAAATAGTAAAATGTGCTACAATTAAGGAAACTGAAAAACTGAAAGAAACAATGGTGGGGGTCCAAATGGAATTGGTGGGTGGCCACCAATATCCACTTGGATCATTCCTCCCCCCTTAGGAAGCAATGGTCCCCATTTTGTTGAGTTCCTCCATGAGATGAGGAAACTTCTGCTGAAATTGGTCCCTGGTGAACCACTTGCCCTAGTGAAGGAGTTGGCCTACTTTGACAACTTGATGCAGTTGGATCTTCTATTAGCGAGTGTGCTTGATCTGCATGTCCATGATTTGATCGGTTGCATCTTGTTCCATGCAATCTGGATTTAACTTTGTTGGTGTGAGTTATTCTACAATGTGGGATGTGTCTAGTAATGGTGGAAAGTATGGCCGAAGGCAGTCCACATTGAACACTAGGTGCAGGCCAAGGAATGGGGAATGCTGAGCTCAAATGCATTGTCTCCCATAACCTTGGTAATGGTGTACGGACCATAATGGAGTGGTTTGAGTTTCCGATAGGCTTCGGTAAGGTGTTCCTTTTGCAAATGTAACCAGACTTTGTCACCAACCAGAAACTTGTGTGGGACCTGATGTTGATCATGTCATTGCTTGTACTTGGCATTTGATTTCTCCAAAATGTCGTGGACTTGCTGGAGGATATGTTGGATGTACTCAATGAATTTGTTTGCATTATCTGTTTCAGAATGGACATGAGTCGAATCTGCCTGAGTAGCTCCAAATGGCATGGACACATCAATGGGACATAGTGGCTAGAATCCCCAGCCCTCCTGAAAAGGGATGTGGCCAATCGAGCTGTGGAGAGCCTGGTTATAACTGTGCTGAACATAGGGGAGGCTCTCATCCCATGTGTGTGGATGATTTGAGTTGTACATGTGCAGAATGTGTACGATCATCCTGTTTACAACCTCTATGTGGCCATCAGTTTGGGGATGGAAGGCTGTGGACTCAGTGAGTTTGGTGTCCAGCATCAACCGGAGACTAGACCAAAATGTACGGGGGAACCTGCTGTCCCGATATGAGATGATAGACTGTGGGATCCCAAAGTGTACCCACACTCGTTCAAAGAAGAGTTTAGCAATGGCTTCTGTTGTGATATTCTTCTTGCAAGCTGCCATAATGGCCATCTTCGAGAACCTATCGACGACCACAAAAACACAGTCGTTTTCATGCTTAGTAGAAGGAATGCCTGACATGTAATCCATGGAGATGGATTCAGAATGTTGACTAGGAGCAGGCAACAGAGTATAGAGGCCTTGCTTCTTAATGGTCGGTTTGGTAATGGTGTAGGCAGTGCAGGATCTTATGTACTTCCCGACATCCTGTCGAAGATTCGGCCAATAGAAATACTTCTACAATACTGCCACCATTTTCTCGACCCCGAAATGCCCAGATGCCCAACTTTATTGTGCTTCACAAATCATCTTGGCATGCTCGCTTGAAGGAACACAAAGGTGACCCAGGTGGCATAACAGGGCATCTTGGAGGTGAAACTCTGGAACATGCTAACCCTACAAGAGTGTCTGGTATGTGTGGCCGAATTCTGGGTCACTTTTGTAGAGAAGTGGCCAATCAGAAGTCTCGTGCCCACAAGAGTTGAGCACGGTGGTTAACGCCATGATCGGTGGTCAACTGAGGCAATCTGCAACATTATTGGTGCTTCCCTCCTTATACTTGATATTCAAATGGAACTGTTGCAGGTATGTGGACCACTTCTGATGGCGATCATTCAACAACTTCCCTTGGGTTTTTATGAACTACAGGGCTTGGTGGTCTATGTGGATGACCGTTTGCTTCCCCAAAATGTAATTCTTCCGTTGTTGGCAGGCCTGCACAATGGAATACATCTCTTTTTCATAAGTGGGATACTTCCGGACTGTGTTTGAAAGTGTCTCATTGTGATATGCCACTGGATGCTTGTGTTGAGTAAGGAATACCCGAATAGCATAGTCAGAGGCATCTGTCTCAATCTCAAATGGTTGTTGCAAGTCTGGTAATGTGAGCACTGGTGTCAAGAAGAGGTGATGTTTCCACTCTCTGAATGCCTTCTGCTGAGATTCAGACCAAAAAGTTTTTTCTTTTGCTCCTCCCTTGGTGACTTGACTCAAGGGCCAAGTGATATGAGAAAATCCCAACACAAACCTACGGTAGAAGTTAGAAAGACCCAGAAAAGCTGTGGAGCTCTGTCAGAGTGGTTGGAGATGGCGAATCCTAAATGACTTGGATCTTGGCTAGATCAACATGCACCCCCCGTTCATCAATAATGTATCCTAGATACTGAACTTGGGTCATGCCAAAAGTGCATTTCTCCAAATTGGCACATAACTTGTGTTGCTGCAGTGTTTGGATAACCTGTCGGATATGGTGGAGGTGCTCTTCCCAACTCTAGCTAAAGATCAGGATGTCATCCAAGTATACCACTATAAATGAGTTGGTGAATGGCCGCAAGATGTCATCCATTAGCCTCATGAAGGTTGCAAGAGCATTCGTCAACTTGAAAAGAATAACCAACCATTTGAAAAGGCCCTGCTTAGCTTTGAGGGAAATCTTCCACACATCGGAGGGTTTGATTGGTACCTAGTGATATCCTGACTTCAAATCAATCTTGATGAAATATTTTTCCCCATTCATTTGGTCCAAAAGGTCATCAATCTTTGGGATCTGGTACCTATTCTAGACAGTGATCTTGTTCAGCGCCCGATTGTCAATACATAGTCTCTAAGCCCCATTCTTATTCTGTACTAGAACGATCGGGCTCCCACAAGGCGATGAACTCGGTCGAATGTGACCCTTCTGCAGCAGCTCCTAAATCTGCCTCTTGATTTCATCATTCTCTAGAACAGAGCGTCGATAGATTGGTCCATTTGGCAGCAACGCACCTAGGGTTAGATCGATGTAGTGATTGACTTGACAGTGCAAAGTAACCCCTACGGGGGAGGTGAAGATGTCCTCGTACTCATCCATGACCTTGGCCATTTGTAGTTGTCGTGCGGAGGGGCCCTGTCTAGAGGTTGTGGCCACGTCTTCTTCTTTCCTTGAGGGCGTATCATCAGGAAAACAAATTTCCCAGTTTTGGAAATGAGCTTACTGCATTTTTTTGCAATAACCAAAGAGATGGCGGTAGGCGGTGCTACCTTCAATATCCTGTACAAATTATTTACCAAAGTAACAATAACAATATGAGACCTTGACTCATACACAACATGTCACTTCCACAAGTATGGTTGGCCTAATAATACATCAAAAACATCAAGGGGAGAAACGTCACACAATACCTCATCCATGAACGACTTGATGTTGTATGGAAGGCGACACTACTGGCTCATGCAAAGATCTCGTCCTTGGTGAAGCCACCGGATGGTGTACGATTGTGGATGTGTTGTGTTCGTTAAGCCCAGCTGCTTCACGACCTCTGCCGAAATGAGTTTCTTTTGGCTTCAACAGTCGACAATGAATTGTAGCAGGGATCCCTTTACCCACATCTAGGAGTGGAAGAGGCGCTCCTCCTCCTCTGGATCTTCGGGTTCCTCCTTCTGGACCTTTGTGGTGGAAACAGTGGCGTTGGGCTCCCCATTGATAATCTACTTCCCTTTGTCATTCCCCTTATCAGGTTTTGACTCAGAGTCAGAACATGCATCTGATTCCGAAGACTTTAGCTCGGCCACCAGTGACTACTTGGCCAGACACTCACTTGTGTTTTGAGTGGAGCTCTTATGGAACTCACACCACTTTCCTGTGTCCTTCTTCAGCTTCACAGTATTGTTCTTTGCTTGCAGCTTGGATGGGTTGTCCTGGGCCACCTCGCCTTGGCTTTGTCCTTTATTCACCGGTTTGGGAGCGCCTTTCCCTTGCTTCGGATTTGTAGATCCAAAGTCTCACTTCTTCTGTTTAAACTTTTGCTCGATCTTTATAGCATATCGGTACACTGTGCTGAGCGAGGAGATGTCCAGGAACTCCATCCCATCTTGGATGTACCTGTGTAGGCAGCCGCGGTACTTGAGTACCAAATGCAACTCAGAATCCTTGATACCCAACTTTATGCGAAGGGTATGAAAAATATTGGTAAACTTCAACACATCTTGGTACCTTCCCTACCTCAGCATGGTCCACTTTATGTATTTATCGTCATAGCTTCTGAGAGGGTAGTACTGCTCCTTGATGGCATTTCAAAATGAATTCCAAGTGGGTGTGGATGAAAACAGTGAGGCCATACTTTCAACCTTTTGCTCGCAGTAGGTTTCCCACCAGTCCTTGACGTGGGGGGTAGCTTTGAGAAGAGTGAAAGTAATCTTTTCCTGACTAGAAAAATCATGAACAAAAAAATACCCTTCTAGCAGATTTAACCATTTATGTACAACGTCTACATCTATCTAACCCTCAAATATGGGAATGTCAAAGTTAACTTGTACCTTAAAGGGTGTGGTGCTTCCAGAGTAGCTGCTAGAAGTATATTTGTTGCCCCTGGGTAGCCGCTGAAGGATTTCGGCAAAGTTGTCCATCATCACATTCCTTTGTCACTTGAGGGCCTCTTCGAGCAAGATTTTGATAGGATCTCCTGCCCCCTCATCTTTCTTTTCATCTGCCATGGGAGACCGTCGGGATTTGTGAGGTGGTCTTGCAAAGGTTCGACCAGTTCAAGCCCTAACTCCTTATCCCAACCTCATTGGGGACATGCAAAGAAGAACAAAGAAAGAGCAAATCGCTCTGATACCACTGATCTAGATTTAAACAAGAACACAACAAATTACAGAGATAACCATAAATATAGAGATGCAGCAGAAATAATACTTCATTTCATTAATGTAAAATACTGAAATATGCTTACAAACAAAAATGGAAATAAACTAGTTCGGGAAATGGTAACTTATCTCTGAGGAGAGATGTGGCAGCTACATACCTCTAAACTGTCTTACAATGAGGCTTGAAGGCCTATTTATTGTTGAGAAATAATGGAAAACCCTAAGCATCCAAAAACCTAATCCTATGAGATGAAGTGCCAAACTATGGGCCCCGTTTTGGGTAAATTGGTACATCAACTTCCCGGGGTCGTAACTTTGGCATATGATCTCCATTTGACATGCACAATACCTCGTTAGAAATATCTATCCGAGGACTACAACTTTGGGATGAGTAACATTGATCCATAAACCCATGCTGCTCCTAGTTTTCCCAAGAAATCGTCGTTTAGGGCCTCAAAATGGCTCCGGAAGTTCAGGACCCGAAACACTGCTAAAAATAGTAAACTATGCCACAATTAACTGAAATAATGAAAGAAACAATGGTGGGGGTCCAAGTGGAATTGGCGGGTGGCCACCAATATCCACCTGGATCAAAACTGATGGCCAAACAAAGGTCGTGAATAGGATGATCATACACATTCTTTGTATGTACAACTCAAAGAATCCACACACATGGGATGAAAGCCTCCCCTATGTCCAACACAACTACAATAAAGCTCTCCATACTCAATTGGCCACAACACCTTTTAGGTGGGGTTGGGATTCCAGCCACTATGTCCAATTGATGTGGCCATACCATTTGCAACTATTTAGGTAGATTCGACTGATGTCTACTCCAAAGTTGATAGGGCTAACAACTTCATTGAGCGCATTCAGCATATCTGCTAGCAGGTCCATGGCATATTAGATGGAGCCAATGCTAAGTACAAGTAGCGTCATGATCAACATCACATGCCCCACAAGTTCCAGGTGGGAGACAAAATTTGGTTACATTTGCAAAAGGAGTGCCTTGCTGGGCCCCACCGCAAGCTTTTCTTGCTATGATATGGGCCTTACACCATCACTAAGGTTGTAGAGGACAATGATTTTGAGTTCAACATTCCACAATTCCTTGGCTTGCACCCAGTGTTCAATGTGGATGAACTTTGACCATACTTTCCACCATTACTGGACACATCAGACATTGCTGAACAAGTCACACCAACAGAGTTAAACCCAAACTGCATGGTATAGGCCACAACTGATCAGATCATAGACATGCAGATCAAGAACACTCGCCAACAGAAGATCCAACTGTATCAGGTTGTCAAAGCTAGCCAACTCTTGAACCAAGGCAAGTGGCTCACTAGGGACCAAGTTCAGCAGAAGTTTCCCCATCTCATGGAGGCACTCAACGTAATGTGGACCATTGCTTCCTAACGGGGGAGGACTAATCCAGGAAGATATTGGTGGCCACCCACATATTCCACTTGGGTCCCCACTGTTGTCTCTTTTTAGTTTCCTTAATTGTAGCACAACTTACTAGTTTTTCGGGTCCTAAACTTCTGGAGCCGTTTTGAGGGACTAAAAGACATTTTTAGGGAAAATGGAGAGATTGGAAAAGTCCCAAACAAGTTGACCAATTGTTTTAGCCTCCTCTTTGAGATATTCAAAATGAGGTATTATGATAGCCAAATGAAGATCGTATGCCAAATTTACGACCCCGAGAATTTGATGTACCAATTTACCCAAACGGGGCGCACAGGTTTGGCGCTTTGTCTCCTAGGGTTAGGTTTTCGGATGTTTAGGATTTTCCATTGTTTCTTAATAATAAATAGGCCTTTGAGCCTCCTTGTAACACAATTCAGAGGCATGTAGCCACATCTCTTCTCAGAGATAAGCTACCATTTCCCGAGCTAGTTTATTTTTATTTCTGTATGTAAGCATATTTCAGTTCTTTGATATTAATGAAATGAAGTTTTATTTATACTACATTTATGTGTATATCGGTATTTCTATATTTTGTTGCATTCCTGCATAAGTCTGGATCATTTTGATGGTCATCCACCTAAAGACCATGACTCAGATAACATTGAGATTCCTAAAGAGGAGAAAGCATAAAACAAAATGTAAAATAAATTTCAAATCAAAATGGAAGACAAGATTTCCATGGGATTATGATGTAAAGTATTGTAATGGGGTTGAAAAGACAAAAAATTTCTTTGTGTGTTAAATATAAAAGGGAAAGTCCATTTGCTAAATATGGAAGGACTACTTTTCAAGTTGGTGGTCAAAATGCCCATGATAAATTAGAGGTTCATAACTTGTCTCTACAACTTTTGGAGGGGGAAACCAAAAGAATTAATCTTCCAATTACAAAACATGTAGAGCTAATGGTAGATGCTAAGAAGGTGAGAATCAAATTAGTAATTGAAAATATGTATTTTGTTGCCATACATGACTTACCATTAGAAGTGTATAACTAAATTTGTGACTTGAATAGGTATAAACATGCTCCAAACACACCTTTAACATATGGATACTCAACATATACAATCACAACATCTAGAAAAGAGTTTCTAGAATCTTCCAAAGAGGTATATTGGCAAAGGTTAAAAGATGAGATTTGTCACAGTCCATTCTACTCAATTTTACTTGATGAAAGTATAGATAGAGATATGGAGAAACATCTAATTATTTATATTATATATTTGACAAATAAGGGAAGAGGCCAATGTGTGACAAGATTCATATGCTTACTTCCAATTAAGGATGGAACAACTCGATATATTTATGATGATGTAACAACTCTTTTAGCAAAGATGGATCTATACTTAATGAAATTAGTTGGATTTGGACCTCATGGGGCTTCTTCCATGAGGGGTATATGTGAAAGTTTATCAACTAAACTATGTCGACATGCTCCTCATTTATTATATATCCATTTAATAGCTCATCGAGAAGCATTAACAACAAATTATGCTTCATCTCATTTTCTAGAGTTGCAATTTATTGATAAATTAGCAAATAAAGTTTATTCTTCGCTAGGAAAATCTGCTAAAAGATGGAGAACTAAGACTAATGGAAACATTTCAAAACACTAGGTTAAAGGTGTTACAAATTCACCAAATTAGGTGGTTTTCTAGAGGAATGGTCATGGAATACTTGTTAATCTCATGCCCACTTTGTTAAAATATTGGGAGGTATGGGAGAAGAAAATTGTGTGACATGGAAACAATATTTCAAGTACCATTTTGCATCCATTTACTTGGAAATGTACTTATTGAGTTAAATAAGTTGAATCAAAAGTGCCAAGAGGATAGGGTGGATATTACTTATATTGTCACTACTTTAAATATTAGAATTAGCATGCTTCATAAGCGTTTTTTAGAAGGTATATTTAGATCTGGTACAATGCACACATCATGCTTTTTGAAGAAAGCACAGAAAGGAACTCTTGAGTTTTTAGATAGTGCAAGTATGCTACATGTACATCCATTGAGGTTTATGAGTTTCCCCAATACACATAGATCAATGAAACTATATGGTTGCATTCTTTTGGCCAAGAGATTTTTAATGAAGGTGATTGATTCTCTAAATACGAGGTTCACATATTTTTCAATATTTAATGTTGCTAAGTTTTTTTAGTCCTCGCCATTATTATGAGGAGATAAATGATAGATATGCTCTAAAAAGAAAATGGTTAACACGATTATCATAAAAATTCAGATTGGAAATTCACCTATTAGGGATGTTGCTAGATGTTTGGGTGAGATGGATGAGTTTGTTTGTAGTACAATTTATAAGTCATACCACAAAAACATATGCATGGAGCATGGGATCTATGTGAAAATGAACATGAATGGGTTGAAATTTTTGCATGTCTAATATGACTATGACAAACTATTCTTGTTATTACAACTAGTAGAAAAACATGTGAAAGAAGCTTCTCAAAATTAAATAGGATAAAAATTGACGATAGATCAAAATATTTTTTGGACAGATTAAATGTGTTAATGTTTCTCTCTCTCTTAGTGCACCTCATGCTCTAAATGAGATATACTAGAATGTCATTTCTAAAGTATGGAAACTAATGAAATCTTAAAAGCCACTTTTCTTGGCCAAATAGCTTCATCTCATCCATGATGTAAATTTTAATGATTTTGAAAAATGTGAATTGAATAGAAGCAAGCTAATTCAATGTTATTTTTTGAATTGTGTTAATTTATATAAAATGATAATTTTGTGGATAATTCTATATGAAATAAAGATATGCTATTTTATTAGGTTTTAATAAAATTACCAAATTTTCATTGAGTAATTAATTATTTCTAACCTTATTAATATTTAGAAGTGAAAAATTTTATTAAGCATTTTTTAATGAAATGTATAATTTATTTATTTTTTTAAAGTATAATATTATATACCATGTTTCCATATAAAACGTTTAGTGAATATCTACTTTTAAAAAAAAAGACCTTCAAATTTGATTAGTTTAATTTAATAAATATTAAAAAATATAAGAAAAATTGTAAAGTTCTATTTAATAATTAGTTTATTATTTTGGTAGTGATATTTTATCATAATTTTGTAATTAGCAATTGGTTTGTATGTTTTAAGAGAGGAAGAGTAACATCTTATAAGTTTAAGTTTGAGTATATCAAATAGATATATATATATATATATATGTTTAGATATGGATATGTATAGAAAACCATATGTAATATTTTTAAAATATTTAAAAAAATAATTATATTAATTTTGTTAATAAATATTATGCAATTATTGTAATTAAAATTATTTTATTTAATGACTTTTTATTGTGATTTCCTATATTAATTTTGTTAATAAATACTATGTAATTGTTGTAATTAAAATTATTTTATTTAATGAAATTTTATTTTGATTTTCTAATTGGTTATAGATTTATATGTTTTAAGTAGTTAAGCCCTGAACCATAAAAGACAAAACATAAATATAATTTGATTTGTTTTCAAATATAATTGACATGAATCTACGAAGAAAACAACGTAGGAGTATCTTTTTCATATTTTAGTCTTTTAAACCCCTATAATATCATTTATGATTTTGGGGATAATCACTTTATTTTTCATGGTATAGTAGCACATAGCAAAATAATGTGCTACTATTTAGAAAGTTGTAAAGTTGTAATGGGCAATTATTTGTAAAGTTGTTTGTTTGAATTAAATGTTTAATAACGAAGAATAATTTTTAATTACGTTTGTTTCAATAATCATATGAATGATAATTTGTATAACTATTTGTTTGAAATAACTCTGGTTTATATCAAAGGTTTTTGTTGTGCATTTTCTTATTATTTTCATTTATATATAATTCATGTAGATTATTGTTGATTTTAATATTATAGTTATTGAGAACAACCATTAACATTATAAAGTTTGGATGACAAGATTTGACCTTCACGATGATATTAATGTATCACATTATTAACATCACTGTGAATATCAATATCTCTCTTTTTCATTTGAATGTTATGCAAAAGTGAAAAACAATGCAAGAATTGTACTAATAAACAAGTCAAACCACATAGATTAAATGGTTGGTAAATGTTGATAGGTATGTTACGTCCTGAATTGTTACATTTTTTCCTCCATGATGTCTTATTTTACCCCCTTATTGTATGAATTTTTACCCTTTTACCATGCACTTCCTCATCTTTTTTATGCAACAATGAAGAATTGGGTTTAATGTGTTATTTTAATCAACATTTCTTCGTTTATGTATGATTTCCAAAAGTTTATGATTTTTATGAGTCTCTAATATGAGTTATGCAATTCCTACACCAAAATTAAAGTATGTGTGGACCGCTTTATCATTTGAGCTTGCCAAGGAGGCTAAGCTAGCAAGTTGTACGAGAACTTGTTCGAGATTATTTTGGAGCCTATCTGATAGTCAAAGGCACACTTATATTTCATTGACTTGTTCCCGCACTAAGTGCAGTTCTTACACTCATTTAGGGATCTATATATTGACACACTTTTGGGGAAAACCGAACATGTTTTTTTTTCGTGATGATTTTTCATGCTCCCAATTGAGTCACAGTGCACCCAGGTCCCATGTGTGGATTTACGGAAAATAATTAATGATTCAACCACAAATTCATAATAGTTTTCAAACAAGTCATTTCCTCTAATTGTGTGCAAATGAGGGTGAATCTCAAAACTTTGGGATATGGGTTTTGTTCCCAGTATATAAAATTAAGTAATATGCAAGTGTTTTCCAAAATTTGCCATGGTTTGGGACATACAAGAGGCTCTTCGAGGAAAATTTGCAAAAAAACATAATTTTCTAGAATTATAGGATGCCCAAATTTGCAAAAAAATGTATAAGTGTGTATCAAATTTGTATTTCACTAATTATATAATGGTAGATATGGACTCCCATTGATGGCACATTATTTGGATTTGATTTTTCATCTTGTCTTTAATGGATTCACTTGTCTAAAGCCAAATTTGTATTGTAAAATATATATAAGCTGAGATATGGCTCTAAAAAAAAGGAGGAAAAAGAAGTCCATTCCACATTCTTATGTTGTTGAGTTGAGTTCTCGGGGTTATCTAACCTCTGATCAACTGGATCTTAGTCATGGAACTACAGTCCGTCCTCTTTCTGTACCTTCTTACTTATGGAATATATTTTAAATTATTTATGGCAATTATTTGTAAAGTTGTTTGTTTGAATTAAATGTTTAATAACGAAGAATAATTTTTAATTACGTTTGTTTCAATAATCATATGAATGATAATTTGTATAAATATTTGTTTGAAATAACTCTGGTTTATATCAAATGTTTTTGTTGTGCATTTTCTTATTATTTTCATCTATTTATAACTCATGTAGATTATTGTTGATTTTAATATTATAGTTATTGAGAACAACCATTAACATTATAAAGTTTGGATGACAAGATTTGACCTTCGCGATGATATTAATGTATCACATTATTAACATCACTGTGAATATCAATATCTCTCTTTTTCATTTGAATGTTATGCAAAAGTGAAGAACAATGCAGGAATTGTACTAATAAACAAGTGAAACCACATAGATTAAATGGTTGGTAAACATGGTACATATGGACTCCCATTGATGGCACATTATTTGGATTTGATTTTTCATCTTGTCTTTAATGGATTCACTTGTCTAAAGCCAAATTTGTATTGTAAAATATATATAAGCTGAGATATGGCTCTAAAAAAAAGGAGGAAAAAGAAGTCCATTCCACATTCTTATGTTGTTGAGTTGAGTTCTCGGGGTTATCTAACCTCCGATCAACTGGATCTTAGTCATGGAACTATAGTCCGTCCTCTTTCTGTACCTTCTTACTTTCTTATGGAATTGCACACACAAGAAACTACAGTCCATCCTCTTTCTGTACCTTCTTACAAAATTTCAATCCGATCCCCAGAGAGAAAGTTATGACGATTTTCCCCAGGTCACCTGTTTTGAATGTAATTCAGGAGTTTGCAAAATGACAAACTTCCTCAGATCATATCTCCGCAAATATCGTGCGAAAATCTCTGAAATTCGGACCCAAGGTTCAGCGCGATTTCTTCTCAAATGGGTTTTTTTTGCGACTTCTGAAATGTCACAGAAAAAAAGGTATAGCGAACATGCCACGATGACCTGTTTGGAGCAGCGAAACCCTAGAATTCAAAGCTCTGATACCAAATGTTATGAAACCAGCTCAAGGAAAGATAGAAAAGATAGATCAACGCCTTAGAATTCAGCCTCTTCGAGGGGGCAACCTCCTTTACATTACATAAATGAACAATTCTTGGATGATACAAATGACAAAACCTCCTTTCTATATATAGGAGTCTAAGGAGTCACAATATAATCCAGCCAACCTAACAATAATAATATAAAGCCACAAAAATAACAATAGAGGGATTCTATGGGGCACAAAAATAACAATATGGGGGTAATAGGGGCACAACAATATAAATAAGGGGTATAACTACAATAGTAATGGGGTAATCACTAGTATTATAGGGACCCAACAATGCATCATTGATTACAGAACTGTAGTGGCAGTGGAGTGTACAGAAGCATTCGTAGGATTAGGTGGACTGCAGTAACACCTGGAGCATAGGTCTCAGATGACTGATCATCTCTGAGCGCAAGAAAGTGTTGGCGCAGTTTCGTCATGAATAGTCGCGCCATTTTTGAGCGGAAGGAAGAGCTGGCATGGTTTTTTAAGGAACAGACGCACCACTTGGCACGGTTTTGAGGGTTATAAGCGTGCCAGAGCGCCATAAAGTCCTATTGGCGCGAAAAATCAAGGATTAATTGTGCCAATTTCGGGAGACGCATTGATTTTGTTTCTGGCGCGGGAATTTCGCCGTCGAAGGAGTGCCAACCTCTTTCTATTTGAAAAATCTGCAATTTTTTGCATATCGGAGTTGCCCGGTGGTGGCACTTTGAATTTTCGGATCTGTTCGGTGGCAGCAAATCAGAGTAGCCCGGTGGTTGGGCATTGAAGTTCCTGATCTGTTCGGTGGCAGCAGATCGGACTTGCCCGATGGTGGCGCATTGATGTTCGTGATCTGTTCGGTGGCAGCAGATCGGACTTGCCCGGTGGTCACGCATTGGAGTTCGTGATCTGTTCGGTGGCAGCAGATCGGACTTGCCCGGTGGTGGCGCATTGGAGTTCCTGATCTGTTCGGTGGTAGCAGATCGGACTTGCCCGGTGGTGGCGCATTGGAGTTCCTGATCTGTTCGGTGGTAGTAGATCGGATTTGCCCGGTGGTGGCGCATTGGAGTTCCTGATCTGTTTGGTGGCAGCAGATCAGACTTGCCCGGTGGTGGCTCATTGAAGACTGATTCATCAGAGGATCAGAAATTTATCAGTCCAATATGAATAACAGTGATGAGTACTCTCTTAAGCTAGAAAAGACGTGGTCTATTATCAGGCCAGTAAATTATTTGCTCAGGGAGCAACAGTTGCTATTAATTTTGATAGGAATCACCATTGCATCGACTTTCTTTATCCTTCAGCGTGGTTTTTTTGGCTTCTAATGTTAATGAAAATGGAAGGTTTGTGCCCAGAAAACCTCATCGAGTTGTTTATGAGACGCCTGTTTCTTGGTGTACTCAGTATCATTCAGGTTCGATGGTGAATTCGGGGGCTAAAGTACTCCTAGGTTTGAAGAGAAAGTCCCTGCGAGTTGACGTGATGGGTGGAGCTGACAGGCTCATGGCAAGAGGGGACAATGTTATTGTTGCCGACAATTTCTTCAGAGGAAGGAGGGAAAATATTTTGCATCTTTTTAGCAATCTGAGGTTTGAACGGATAAGGCATGATGTTGTGGAACCCTTATTGTTGGAGGTTGATCAGATCTACCATTTGGCTTGCCCTGTTTCCTCTGTGCATTACAAACACAACCTTGTGAAGACTATCAAAACTAATGATGTGGGAATCTTGAACATATCCAGACTTGCCAAGCGTGTTGGGGCAAATGTTGAGGTTCAGAATGCTCGAATTTTTAATCCGCGAATGTGCCGTGATGATGGTCGCGTTGCAAGTAATTTTGTTTCTCAAGCTTTGTGCAAGGAGCCTTTGACAGTCTATGGAAATGGGAAACAGACACGGAGCTTCCAGTTTGTTTCAGATCTGGTTGAAGGCCTTATGTGAATTATGGAGGGTGAACATGTTGATCCTTTCAATCTTGGGAATCCTGGGGAATTTACAATGTTAGAAATAGAACAGGTTGAAGAAGGAAAGGATGACTCTAACAGTGATTGGCACATTCCATTGCTAATGGAAGAAAACAGTGAGGAAGATGAAGAGCAGGAGCATAAACAAGAAGAAGAAGTAACAGGAAATGTAATCAATAATGCAAGCCCAGAAAAGGCTGAAATAAACTGATTTGAGGTAAGTCCCCTACCAAGGAGATCAAGTAGGAATACTCGATTGCCTTCTAAATTGAAAGACTATGCATTAATGTCAAAGTTTTTAAATATTGTAGAACCTGCAAATTATGAGGAAGCAAGTAAATTTGATGCATGGAGGGCTGCAATGTATATAGAATCAATAAATAGAAACCATACTTGGGATTTGGTTGAATTTCCTGAAGGTAAAACCCCCATAGGATGCAAATGGCTGTATAAACCAAAAATAAATGCAGATGGGAGTATAGAGAAATTTAAAGCTAGAGTCGTAGCAAAGGGTTACTCACAGAAAGAGGGAATAGATTTCGATGACACCTTTGCTCCTATAGCCAAATCAAACACCATTAGAATGCTAATTTCCTTAGCAACAAAACACAAATGGCAGCTACACCAGCTAGATGGTAAGTCTGCATGTCTGAATGGTGACTTGAAGGAAGAAATTTATTTAGTACAGCCTGAAGGTTTTGTGAAAAAGGGGCAGGAACATCTTGTGTGTAAATTGAAAAAGGTACTTTATGGTTTAAAATAGGCACCCAGGTTGTGGTATGAGAAAACTGACTCATTTTTTGTATAGCATGGCTTTCATAGGAGCTTGAATGATCCAAATCTGTATACCAAGTTTAATAAACAGAGGCAAATTAGTTTGATTTCTTTGTATGTAGATGATATGATTGTAACAAGGAATGCTAACAATCTGATCAAAGAAATCAGATGTCACAAGTGTATGAGATGGAAAGACTCTGGACAAACCTTTCTTACTCAAGGTAAGTATGCCAGAAGCTTGTTGGAAAGGTTCAGAATGGTTATTCTAGCAGGTTTTTCAGATTCTAATTGGGCAGGTAACTTGGATGATCGAAGATCTATCACAGGTTACGCATTCAACATTGGATCCGGGGTCATAGCATGGAGCAGCAAAAAGCAGTGTGTTGAATATTGTAAAACTTGTGATAACATGGCTGATACTTTTACTAAGCCTCTTGGACGTGTGAAGTTTGAATTGTTTAGAGGGATGCTAGGAGTTAAGGATAATCCTTTCTCCATTAAGGGGGGAGTTGAAAATAATTAATATTATTTTGTATTAATGGAGAAATGGTTACACTAGTTGTAACATATCTCCTTAGTTTAGGATTCGTTCCTAGAGTGTAGGAGTTTGGTTGCAACTTCCTGATATCTAGTAATGTACTTGTTATCACTTAGGTTGTCCTTAAGCTTCGGAAAGGATACGGCCGAGGTAACCACAAACCAACTTTGGACTGCAGGTTCTAGCCCACCTGCAGTCAGAGAGGGCTCTCTCTTTATGGTTTAGTTTTGTTGAGGGGGATTTTAGGCTAGTTATTGAGTTCAGGTTTTTGTTGGTGTTTTGGTGGGAAGATTGATGTTTTCAAGTAAAGAGCCAGGTATAGTGTGAGAGTTTCAAACCATTGGGCATGGAGTCAAAGAGTAGGACTGCTGGTGCGTTTTCTCAGTCACAAGAGGAATAAGGAGCAAGGTAGCTGCACATAGAGCAATGATTCAGGTTAATAGGATGGAAAGAATGCTAAGGGATGAGAGGCAATTAAGAATCTCTCAATCAGCTTAACAAAGAGGTGAATGAGCTATATCTAAGAGCAGTAAAGAATCCCTAGATAACTGTCAAACACACATGAATTAGGGTAAATATGAGCCACAGGGAATTCATATTCATGTCCAATTCAGTTCAGATGAAAAAAAACATAAAGAAACAACAAAAATTGAGCCTAGAGTGTAGTTAAACAAGTTCTAAGCTAATCTTTCTTTCTGCTATTTAGATGGTGAAACGATGAGAACAGAGGTAAGAAGCACTTATTGAGCCATGTTGCAGCACAAGAATTCCACATTCACTTCCTCAGATCATTAGACACAAAGCAGACAGTCATTCCCCCAATCTCTTCAGCAGTCTTTGATTAAGTAAAACGTATCAGGTATACAGTGCAAGTCTCTAGTGAAAATTATCAATCGACCAACCCTTGAAACAATACAGAGGGTGGTATATATAGAAAAAATTCTCCAAAATTGTTTATTACAGCTTTGACCTAAACAGGTCTGAAAGTAAAAGATTACTTTAACCTAAACCTATCAGGAATAAATGCAAGAAAATATCTATGGGCTGTACTGAGGGCAGCCGTATCAAAACTGAATTAATGCGTTGTCCTCGGTGGCTTGGTGCAGTGCTTCTGCAATAACTGTGCATGGACTTCTGCTCCATTGTAGTTCGGTGGCTTTAAGTGCTTTAACTATGATTTGAGAGCTGGGATGGGCTTACACCATCTAATTTGACTTTGCTGGAAGCCATTCAATGTTGACCTTCTTTGGGAACTGAAGATTTCCATTAAAAATTTAACTGACACTCTTTGACAAATGAATCGGGCCGGTTCTCTCCTTCGCTGTGGGTCAAATCAAAATTTAATGGCCACTGTTCGGCCCTCTTTTTCCTTTAGAATTGTCTTTTGATCCTTTCTGCATGCCTTGCGAACAAAAACGGGTCATTCGGCACCTTTTGGGCTTGCTGGGGGTTGCGCAATGAGGGGCTTTCCACTTCGGCCCATTTGCCGTAGCCATGCGCGATTAGCGCTAGGCACTAATCGCACATGAAAAACTGCCTCAGAATTTGAATCCGGGCTTCCTAAGCACGATTTTCACCTCTTGCGCCAAAAACTGATGATGACGTCAGCATGACATCAATGAGTGGGACCATGGTACGGCGGATGACGTGGCAGGATGATGTCAGCAGGGTGACGTTAGCATGTATGGTGGATGACATGGCAGGGACACGGTGGCAGCGACGTGGCAAGGGTGACTCGGCAGGAGGCCGACGTGTGTAGATGACGTGGTAGTGTCCTGGTGCAGTCGTGAGGGGGAGGGAGAGAAGGCGGTTTGTGGTTTTCATCGGACCGCCTTCTATACGAGGGCGGTAATTGTCATAGCGTCTCTGATGCAATCACAGGCGGACGCGCGTCCTTCTGTACGACGGAAAAACCGCCAAGCCATCGGGCGCTAAAGGTCGGGCGACGGGATGGCTCCGAAATCGCCGAGAGCCGTCGGATCTGGGAGTGGCGGATCGGAGGGTTGACGGGAGACGGAGCTGGCGGCAGGTTTATACGGGGGATCTGCGCGAATATTCGGATCTTCATAAACGCCGCAGGGAGGGTTAAACTTTGGTTTTGTGGGTTTTATGGGTTTGTACAAGCGGGGGAGAACCAAACTTAATGTTTTATTAAGACCTTTAAACATTATCTTTGTGCAAATGATTGCGGAGGGGTAAAGTTACAGGGTTTTGAGGACAGTGAGGTGGGTAAAGGTTCTTGGTCTAACCAGAGGTTTAGACCAATCCCAGTTTTATAACACGGATGGGTTCATAATAGTCCCAGGTGGACTACTATGTCCCAGGACTGAAAAAATACATAGCTATAGTGCTACAAGGTGGGATATGTACATAGGGGAGTTATTAACATAGATTTAGTAGGGGAAGGGAAAACAGATGGGGATTTACATAATAGAGTCAGTAGTTAATATGAAGATGATGAGAAAGCGCTAAGGTAAGGAACCTTAGGCTAATTTGGGGGAATAGAACTTTGTAAAAGAAGAATGGAAATCCTTGAGTGAGGCAGATCTTCACCAAGGCCAATGTTATGGAACATGATGAGACTAAGAGGCTCAAGCAGATCTTGACCTCTTTGGGAAAATTAATGAGTGATTTGGGGAATAAGAAGAAAGGGGAGTTAGTTATGTCCAGTTTGAGTTCCTCCAGATGAAAAACTGCATCATGACTGTGATCTTGAAAAGATATAACACTTAGAAACACAAAATTGATCATGGATCATCATTCTGCTACCTCAAAAACTACCTACCCAGCCTACTTTCCTAACATTTTTTCTTCCTTTTGGTTTGGGTGCACTTAGACTTGCAGACCCAACTTTACAATTTTTCTTTTGATTGCCTTCCTATCTAAATCTACATTTGTTTCTGCCAAGGGCCCAGATTAAGTGATTGGGCTCCTTTGATTCTCTACCTATCTACAAATCTGCCAAGATTAAGCTGTTTGGACAGATATCATTCTCTATATTCTAAAACAGGAAATTAAAACCTAGGGAGACCAAGGTTAAGCTGTTTGGCCCTCCCTTTTGTAGAAAATTGTTTTTAAAAATGGTTAAGTCATCAAAATTGGAAAGCAGTAGTGTCATTTGGACTAGCACACTTCATGGCTTCTTCTTTGGTCTCTTATGGAAATATGGAACATTGCAGCATGCAAAGTATGACATATTTGGCATGTAAAATGTCAATCATGAAAAATGAACATCTGTCGCAACAGGAGGCTAACAGTGGCTCCACTTGGGGATGGATTTTCCTTGTGAAAAGCCAAGAACAACAGGTCAGACTGCCTTGATCTTCTGTGGTTGCTGTGGATTGAAGGAACTTCTTTATGCTGGCTATTAGATAATGGAAACTTTGTAATATGAACAACCTTCTCCTTAACTGAAATATTGTGAAATGCATAGCACTGCCTGCTTTCTTCTACGTGCTTGCTATTATATAGAATGTTTCTTGAGCATTGCCTTTGAAACATTCTCAAAACATGGATCAAACTGATGTGTTTGCTTTACTTTTGCTTTGACCAAGGGTGCTGATATGAAACTAAAAAAAACTCCTCTGTTTTGATATTTTTGACTGAAGACTGCAAACAGCTCCCCTTTACCATGAATTGCTGTGGTGTGACTGTGCCACTCTTGTTGTTTTGTTGAAATTAGTACAGAGACAGAGCTTTTAAAACTGGAACACTTGTATTGGCTGTGTCTCCACAAGATTTATTGCTGCTCCTCTAATATTCAGAAAAATAAAACAAAACGTTGATATATACAAATATTACTGTACAAAAGATATATACAAAGCTGCACTGTATCCCTTAAAAGGGATCATGGTAATGTTTCAGCATACGGCCATTGACAGGGCCTTCTTCAGCAGAACTATCCTCTACATATTTGAGAAAATAAGTGTTATTTCCCTGAACAGCAGAAATAACAAATGGCCCTTTCCATAAAAAATCAAACTTTGCATGTTTGCCCTTGTCTTCTCTTCATGAGTCCCACCTTAGAACTTTGTCACCAATGTAGAAATCCTCAGCTTTAACTCTCTTATCAAACATCTTTTTGAGTTTTTCTTGCAAAATTTGAGCTCTGTCATAAACTTGCTCTCTGGTTTGCTGAAGATGAATGGTCTGATTAATTCTTCTTTGAATATCATTTGGTTCAGCCTGAATCTCCTGTAACAACTTAATAGTAGGAATGCCCAAGGATGAAGGAAATCTAGCCTCCATGCCATATACTAGCTCATAAGGGCTCATCCCAATGGACCTCTTTGTTGAAAGTCTGTCTGCCCATAGGGCATTTACCAGCTTTTTGTGCCAGTTCTTCTTGTTCTTTTCTAGCACTTTCTTTATGATGTTGATGAGGCTCTTGTTGGAGGATTCAGCCAAGCCATTGCCTTGAGGGTAATAGGCTGTAGAGTGGCCCAAGGTAATATGAAATTGGTGGCAAAAATTGATCATCTTTTTGGACTTAAAGGCAACGACATTGTCAGTGATGATTTTCTCAGGGCAGCCAAATCTAGAAAGGATATTGCACTCAAGGAATTGGATAATGATGGTATCATTTGCTTGCCTACAGGGAATGGCTTCAACCCACTTAGTGAAATAGTCAGTGGCTATTAGGATCCATTTGTGCTGGCCCGAGGAAGAGGGATGGATTTCTCCAATGAAGTCAAGACCCCATTGTTGAAAAGGCTTTTCGGTTGAGATGGGTTTCAAGGGCAAGGGTAACAGCTTTCTTCTGCCCTCAAAGATTTGGCATTTGTGACATGACATGGCAAACTTCTTTACATCTGCAAAAAGAGAGGGCCAATAGAAACCAGCCCTTAAGATTTTATCAGCAGTGGACTTTCAATATAGATGTCCTCCACAGTCACTTGCATGGAATTCCTTTTTGACATTGTTAGTTTCACTCATGGTTAAACAATTAAGCAATATACCTTCATGATTTCTCCAAAATAATGCACCGTCTATGACACAAAACCTTAAGGCCTTCATTTTCAAAAATCTTTTCTTGGTTCTGGACAAGTGGAGCAAACAGGTTTAACAGTACAAAACATATATCAGCATACCATGGAGATTGCAAAAAGGTCTCACGGATCTGTGGAGTCGCCAACTCCTGTTCATTGTCCAGCTGGTTAATGTCTAAGGCTTGAAAGTTTGTTTCGGACATCAGTTTGGCTAAACCTTGTCCCTTTATCAACTTGGTTGGTTTAATTTCTATGTCATACTCAAGGATGTTTGATATCCACTTGCCTCTTTTTCCTTCGAATCCCTCTTGGGTTAGTATGTCTTTTACAACAGCATTTGGGACATAAGCAATCACATGTGAATATAAAATGTACACTCTGAAATCCTTGATGGCCTTAACGAGTGCATAGGCCTGCTTTTCCATGATTGGGTACTTCAAAGGGGCATCTCTTAAGGCTCGGCTGAAAAATGCAATCGGCTTTTCAGCTCCCTGTTCATCCTTTTGCAAAAGGACAACAGCTATAGTATGATCAGATGCAAAAGAAAAAATGATAAAATCTTTGTCAAATTGTGGGTTGGTGAGGACAGGGGTTTGGGTTAAGGCCGTTTTGATACTCTCAAATGCTTGCTTGGTTTCAAGAGACCATTTTACCTTGGCATCCTTTTTTAACATATTGCTTAACAGTCGTATCAGTTCAGCTAGATTTGGGATAAATCTTCTTAAGAAGTTGATTTTTCCAAGGAATGCTTGCAGCTCTTTTATGTTTCTGGGATATGGGATTTGGAGGATGGCTTGGATTCTTTCAGGATCTATTCTAATCCCATCTTTTGATATGATGTGGCCAAGTAGTTTGCCTTCTTCAAGGCCAAACAGGGACTTCTTGGGATTTAAGGAAATGCCATATTTCCTACATGTTATGAATATTTGCCTCAAGTGCTTGAGGTGCTCTTCATCAGATTTGGAAAATGGGGTAAGATCATCAAGATAGACAACTAGGAAGTCATGTATTTCTTTCGCAAAAGCAATATCCATTCCTCTTTGAAAGGTAGCACCAGTGTTTTTAAGTCTGAATGGCATCTTAACATACTTAAATGTTCCCCACGGTGTGGTAAAGGCTGTCTTGTCTTGGTCATCCGGGTGAACAAGTATTTGATTGAAACCTGAAAAGCCATCTAGCAAAGAGATTCTAGATGACCCCACTACTCTTTGTAGGATGTGATCCATCTTGGGCAAAGGATAGTGGTCTTTTAGGGAGACTTGGTTTAAATTTCTCAGATCTACACAAAGTCTAATCTCACCTGTCTTCTTTCTTGTGGGAACAAGATTGGATACCCATTCAGAAAATCTGATGGGTGCTATTATGCCTGCTTCAAACATCCTCTTTACTTCCTTCTCAATCATGGGAAGAAGCATAGGGTTAATTCTTCTAAGTTTCTGTTTGAAAGGTTTCTGGTTTGGTTTTAAGGGAATGGTGTGTTGAATTATTGAAGTGTCATAGGACTTCAAGTCCTCATAACTCCAAGCAAATACATCTTGGAACTCTTTAAACAAATCAATGTACTTGGGCTTTTGATCAAGTGGTAAATTTTTGGACAATTTGATCATTTTGGGATTCTCTGCTGTCCCAATGTTGTGTTCTTCTATAGCAGCGTTCAATGGTTGTAATTTTGGCTTTCTGGGAACATCATTAGCGTCAAACATGTCTTCTAATGGGGTTACACTAGCAGGCAGAAAATTGTCCTTTAAGTCAATGATCTCTACCTCTGTTTTGGCAATTTCTTCCAAATGCATTTGTTTCAGATGTTCTATGTTTGTTTTGTCAAAAACAGTCGGGTTTAGGATTTGTTTGGCTGTTGGAGCTATTATAGCCTGCTGGTTTTCATTTATTTGCTATTGTTCATCCTTCATAACATCCATGTCAATGTTAATATTCGAAAACTCATGCTCAAGGGTGAGGAAATTGTTGATCTGGGCGTCATTTTCAAAAACTTGCCAATCTTTAACGTTATTTGGGACAGCAGGCCTATGTTTTATTTCAGCAGTAAAGTGATGGTTCGGCTCAAAAGGAAGCTTACATGTACTAGCAAAGGTGGCTAGGCTGTGTGCATGAATGTTATGCTCTCTTGAAATCTTGGCCAGCTTGAATTCTGTGAACGCATTGAGTATATTAGTGGCAGCAGTCCTATAGGCCCTCATTCTATTGTCATTGGTTACAAAATTACCTTTCATCTGCTGTATGATTAAGTCAGAGTCCCCTAAAATAGACACTTTTGCAGCTCCTAGAGCTTTGAGCAGTTTAAGGCCTAAAAGCAGAGCCTCATACTCTGCCATGTTATTTGTGCATTTGAAATTCAGTCTGTAGGCATGGCCTTCTGCATGATTGTTATGTGTATTGTGAATCCATACACCTGCCCCTGCTCCTAACTTGTTGACCGAGCCATCAAACTCTAAATACCATGTGATTTCTTGCTTGTGTTTAGTACTGAGAATTTCAGTCATTCTTGCAGTGGGCAGATTTGAAATTTCTATTTGGGGAGGTTCTTCTATCATGCTGGTTGCATTAATCGTTGTGACAGTCTCATGGGTATGTGCAACCGGTTCTTCGTTGATTTGTGTTTGTTGTTCTAGAGCCAAAGGCTCATCCTCAGTTAGAGAATTTGTATTATCATTAAACAAAATAAAAGAGTCCATATCCGAATGGATTGAGTAAATGGGAAAATTTTCAGGCTTACTCTCACTACTTACCACATATTTCATGAGTGTTTCTCTGTACAATCTCTTTGGTTGCCCAAAGACTGAAATAGTAGCATAGGAGAGGTCTAGTTGAAGGGATCCTTGGAGCTTTGCTCCCCATGATCTTGACAGGAGCATACCATATTTTGGTGGGATGTCAGCCACCACCACATCCATGAGGATGGTTTTGTTGGGATATTGGACTAAGGAGACACACAAGTCTTTGATGAGGCCTAAACACTTGACTTGACTTGAGTCAAATGAGTATAAATCTTTGTAGGCTCTCGTAATATCAAGGTTCAACTTTTCCATAACTGCTTTGGGCCTCAGATTGTGTGATGCTCCTGAATCAAACATAGCATTGTGCAAAACTTTGTCATGTATATGTAAACTGACATAAAAGGGTGGAATAGGTCCATATGTTGATTTTCCATTAACTTCTGGGCCAAACAACAGTTCAGGGGTATCATCCAGAACATTTACATCATCCTTATTCTCTGGTATTTGAAGTGATCTTTGAATTTGTTGCCTATATACATCGTGCTTGGCAAGTTCTGAGAGGGGGATGGATATCTTCAACTTAGCTATTTCTGCCTCTAAATTAAATGGCTTTTCCAATGGAGTCTTGGTGTTGATAATGGCAGTTTTTTCTATTTTATTTGAATTATCTGCTATTTGCTCTTGTTTATCAGCGTTATGGGAATTGATTGCTTGCGGTTTTTCAACTTCAGGAGGGCTTTTTGGAACGCTGTTCGAGTTTTGCTCAGAGGAAGAAGGTGGCAAAAGATGATCTACAAGAGGCTGCGCTTCTGTAATGTCTTCTACAGTCACCTGATGCAGGTTTGGGACAGGTATATCAGCTAGTTTTGTTATGACAGCCTCGCCTTTAATCTTATTGGGCTGTTTGCCATCCTTTGGCTTGCTAGGTTCAGAAATATCAATGGTCCTAGTTCTCAGCTTATATTTTTTGTGGACCTCATACACAGCAGTATCATAACCTTGTTTAAAATCAAAAGATTCACCAGGCTTAGTTTGAAATTGACTAAAGTCATGCTCATCTTGGTCTTCTTGGGACAGAAAAGTTTGATGCTCACCCTTCAGATCCATCAGATTCATGTGAGTGTCTTCCATTTGCTCATTGGATGTAGATCCTTCAACATAGTTATCTTGTAAAGGGGGTCTTATGTCATGATCTGGGCTTGACCTACCAGCATTTGTGTTCTGCGTTTTCCTAAAATTTGGGTTCCTTATGGTATTGGACTGTTGTCCTTCCCATGATGATCTCCTCTCAACACTTTCTACTCTGTCTCCCAGCCTTTGTATGCCACTGATAATAGCATCAAGCTTTTGTTCTAAGGCTGAGGGCTCTTCCTTAAAGGTGGTTATTCTTTCCATTCTAGCTCTGTTTCTTTTGGCAATTAGGTTTGCCTCTACGCTGACAGCAACATTTTGCATATCTGCAAGGGTCTGAGGAGCTCTTTCTTTTAACTGGTATGCCATATCCGGGTCGAATCCATCAGGGAATTTATACAAGGCAAGGTCAGGGGGCGGTCTTAAGTTCTGTGATATTGCATTATAGAAATTATTGAATCTTGCACAGTACTCTAAAATAGTCTCTTGAGGACCTCTTTTAATTGTATCATATTCAGCTAGTATGTGCAAGGGGTGTTTCTTTTTCTCCCATCTGTTGGTAAAGGACTGGTAAAGCTCATCCGAAGTAGTTCTGGAATTTGCAGCAAGTGATCTAAACCAAGTTCTTACATCACCGGTTAAACTTTGAACAAAAATTCTCATTCTCATGCTATCATCGTCTATCTCGTAGTTTTCAAAATAGTCTTGTATCTTTTCGGTATGCTGAAAGGCTGTGAAGGGACCGATACTGTCAAAATAGGTAATTTTAGATTGATACTCCTGAGGTAAAGCCCCAGGATTAGCAGGCAATTGCAGGGGTGCATATCTATTAGCCATATTGGCAGGGATAAGTGGGACAACGGGGATAAATGGAACAACAGGGATAACAGGGATAACAGAAGTAACTAGAACAACAGTAGAGGTAGTTGTAGTATGTGCAGTGAATGGAGGTGTGGATGGAGTGCTTTGAGATGTGGATGATGAACAAGGGGAAGTAGGGGTCGAATGAAATAAAACCTTAACAGGAGTTGGAACACAGCTTGGGAGAGCTGCTTCAGGACTCAAATCAGCAAAATCTTCTCTTTGCTCTTGCTTCCTAAGGATCTTTGGGATTAAGTTCGGATTTTCAAAAGCAGCTGGGGGATTTGGGTCAGGATTTGACCTTGTATATCGTGGATTCTTCTTGGGAGCCAGCTTCCGAACTGTTTCAGTATTTTTCTGGGAATGTTTTTAGAATTAGCAAGGAACTGATCAAATTTTGGAACCACTATCTATAGCTTAAAACTAGCATGAAGATTGACTGAAGCAGCTTTTGTTTACTTCTGTCAATGCAAAGCAGAGACAGTTTCAAAGGCTACCTGGCTGACATCCAGGCTTCATCTGTAGTTTTAAGGAATATACAACAATTAGAAAATTGATTTCTCAGTGGATTCTTCCAACCCGTTTCATGAATTTAACTGAGGAGTTCCCCAGTGGAGCTTTCCAACTTGATTTGTGAAATTATCTGACGATGATTCCCCAATGGAGTCGCCATTATGTTATCACTCAGGTTGTCCTTAAGCTCCGGAAAGGATACGGCCGAGGTAATCACAAACCAACTTTGGACTGCAGGTTCTAGCCCACCTGCAGTCAGAGAGGGCTCTCTCTTTATGGTTTAGCTTTGTTGAGGGGGATTTTAGGCTAGTTATTGAGTTCAGGTTTTTGTTGGTGTTTTGGTTGGTCGATTGATAATTTTCACTAGAGACTCGCACTATATACCTGATACGTTTTACTTAATCAAAGACTGCTGAAGAGATTGGGGGAATGACTGTCTGCTTTGTGTCTAATGATCTGAGGAAGTAAATGTGGAATTCTTGTGCTGCAACATGGCTCAATAAGTGCTTCTTACCTCTGTTCTCATCATTTCACCATCTAAATAGCAGAAAGAAAGATTAGCTTAGAACTTGTTTAACTACACTCTAGGCTCAATTTCTGTCGTTTCTTTATGTTTTTTTTCATCTGAACTGAATTGAACATGAATATGAATTCCCTGTGGCTCATATTTACCCTAATTCATGTGTGTTTGACAGTTATCTAGGGATTCTTTACTGCTCTTAGATATATCTCATTCACCTCTCTATTAAGCTGATTGAGAGATTCTTAATTGCCTCTCATCCCTTAGCATTCTTTACATCCTATTAACCTGAATCATTGCTCTATGTGCAGCTACCTTGCTCCTTATTCCTCTTGTGACCGAGAAAACGCACCAGTAGTCCTACTCTTTGACTCCATGCCCAATGGTTTGAAACTCTCACAGTATACCTGGCTCTTTACCTGAAAACATCAATCTTCCCACCAAAACACCAACAAAAACCTGAACTCAATAACTAGCCTAAAATCCCCCTCAACAAAGCTAAACCATAAAGAGAGAGCCCTCTCTGATTGCAGGTGGGCTAGAACCTGCAGTCCAAAGTTGGTTTGTGGTTACCTCGGTCGTATCCTTTCTGGAGCTTAAGGACAACCTGAGTGATAACAGTACTTAATGATGTAATTACTCATTTGATGTAAGCAGAGTGTATGGAGAGATTTCTCTTTGTTTGAGTGCAGTCTCCAGGTGCTGTACTCACCTGTGAGCTGTAACTCCTTCTTTTCAAGTCAAATCTGATTTTTATCTTAATTAAAATAAAATTGTAGAAGTCATATTCTAGAATAGATATGGCTATCAACATAAATATTTTATGGATATTTTGTAAATGTTAAATATCATCGAATACCTACCATCCATCTATTACTTATTGATAATTAAATTTAAATTATTAAAACCTCTATCTAGGTAATAATTGATTTGATTTTATAATTTATGGAATACATATACATAACTGATTTTATTTTAATCATTTTTATTTAAAAAGTTAGGATATGATACTTATAAGGATTTTGTTCGTTAAAATCTAATGTAAATGAAACAAGATGAGACAATTAAATTGATATTGAGTATTATAAGTATTCTATAAGTTTAAAATATAGAAAAATGTAAAATACAAAATAAAAAAAAATTCAAAGTTCAACATGGTAAACAGATTGCCTTGCAAATACAATTGGTTGGTAAGCAAGTTTGCAATACACTTGATACATTATAAATATATTACACATAGTTTATCTTTCCAAGCACAAATTGTTATTGGCTTGCAAAACTATTTAAACTATTTTTTGATGCTTTAGAAAAAAATAAGTTTGATTTAGAGTTTACACAATTGGTTATATCAACAGTGGATATTTTCTCAAATTCCAATCCCATATTTGATAACATAACCTCATATGAGAGACATTGGCCGTATTAGTCCCTCCCAAGGCGAGACTCTAGCAATAGATTTGCTCATTGACTACTATTAGATTTTCTCACTGACCACTATTGGCAATGGGTTCCCCCAAGAGTAGTTTTGGGGCTAAAAGCCCATGTTTTGGGATAATTTTGTAATAAAGTTGTAAAGTCTCCGCATTCTGTGGTCGCAGAGCGCAAAGGTGTCAAGAGTCAGAAAGGGTTGTCTGCACTTATTTTGTAGAGTGTCAAATCAGCTATAAAGATCTACCCATGGTCCATAGACCATGGGATTGTATAAAAAGGAGTTAAGTAAGTAAGCTCTAGTTAAGGGAAATAAGGAAGAAAGTAGTGAAGTAGAGTGGATAAGTCTAAGTGTTCTTGGGTCTTAGTGTAGGTAGAGGCTCTGCAACTAAGTGCGCAGAGGCCTAGGGTAGAAGTCCACAGTTGTGTGTGCAGGGTGGATAGAGTCTTTATTAAATTGGAGATTTCAATAAAGAGGAGTATTACACAATTACTGTGTATTTAGTCTTTGTTAATGCATCTGATTATATTGAATTACAATTTGGGTTTATATTACAATGTTTAATTGATGCACGAATTTATGTGATTATATTTTGGATTTAAGAGATCTGTGGTTAGTGTATTTTGAATCAGTGATCGGAGAATCCACAGTTTTAACATCTTTATACCAACGTTTCAAATCCCAAGTGGGATCCATCATCAGGGTTGAAGAATGATGATACAAGAAGAGCAAAAGACTTTAATAAATACTAATGAGGAGGAAGAATAAGAGAGAACAAAGAGTCGGCTTGAATTTTTATTTATTTTATATATTTTTATTTTTATTTTTATTTTTATATTTTTAATTACATTTTTATTTTTATTTTTATTTTATTGATATTATAAATAATTAATTTTTATAATAAATAATTAATTAATATTAATAACATTATTTGTTATACATATTATTATAAATAATTACTATTTCCTAAATTTTTTTATTAATTATAATACATAATTAATAATAATCATATTTCCTTGTTTTTTCATATTAATTATTATATTTATAATTAAGAAATTAATTAATCAAATTAAATTAATATGAAACTACAACAAAGAAAACAATTATTATATAAATAATTAGTTAATATTGAATAATAAATAATTAATTATTATTATTGAATATTAATAATTAAATATAATAATAACTAATTAATTAATTAATATACTACTTAATATATTAATATAATTATTAAATAAAGAAAATAATTCAAATCATATTAATAAATTTAGGTGATTAGGATTAAGGTTGATTAATATAATAATTACTAATTAATATGATTAAGTCAAATTAACTAATAAACAAATTAATAATTATTATTAATTAATTTTATAGCTAACTAATATAATAATTCCAATCTTAAAAGATGTAATAGATAATAATTAAATTAGATAATATAAACATAATAATGAAATGTTATTAATTAAATATTCCAATATAATGATGATTAAAATATTATAGAATATTATAATAGTTAATTAATTAATTGATTAATTAATGAATTAAATAAAATTGTAAATTAAATTATAGGGGATTAGATTCTAAATATGATTAATAAATTGTTAATAAACTAAATAATTTTTAACACATTAATTAATTAATATATATTAATACAAATTAATAAAAAAAAAAAAAAAATTTGGCTACCAATATTCAACTGTTAATTAAAATAATAGTTAATAAATTAATATAATATTAATGTGAGACTAATCAAAAGTTAAATAATGATTCTTAATAATCAATTAATAATTGGTATGAAATGATAATTAAATAAATATTATAATAATTAATTAATATAATAAATTAATATATTAATTATTATAATGATTATTAAATAAATAAAATAAAATAAAATAAATTTTATTAATATATTTAATTAAATTATATTAGTAATTATAAATAGTTAATATTTATAGTTAAAAATTATTTAGTTTATTAACAATTTATTAAATAAATATTATAATAATTAATTAATATAATAAATTAATATATTAATTATTATAATGATTATTAAATAAATAAAATAAAATAAAATAAATTTTATTAATATATTTAATTAAATTATATTAGTAATTATAAATAGTTAATATTTATGTGTTAAAAATTATTTAGTTTATTAACAATTTATTAATCATATTTAGAATCTAATCCCCTATAATTTAATTTACAATTTTACAATTTTATTTAATTCATTAATTAATCAATTAATTAATTAACTATTATAATATTCTATAATATTTTAATCATCATTATATTGGAATATTTAATTAATAACATTTCATTATTATGTTTATATTATCTAATTTAATTATTATCTATTACATCTTTTAAGATTGGAATTATTATATTAGTTAGCTATAAAATTAATTAATAATAATTAATAATTTGTTTATTAGTTAATTTGACTTAATCATATTAATTAGTAATTATTATATTAATCAACCTTAATCCTAATCACCTAAATTTACTAATATGATTTGAATTATTTTCTTTATTTAATAATTATATTAATATATTAAGTAGTATATTAATTAATTAATTAGTTATTATTATATTTAATTATTAATATTCCATAATAATAATTAATTATTTATTATTCAATATTAATTAATTATTTATATAATAATTGTTTTCTTTGTTGTAGTTTCATATTAATTTAATTTGATTAATTAATTTCTTAATTATAAATATAATAATTAATATGAAAAAACAAGGAAATATGATTATTATTAATTATGTATTATAATTAATAAAAAATTTTAGGAAATAGTAATTATTTATAATAATATGTATAACAAATAATGTTATTAATATTAATTAATTATTTATTATAAAAATTAATTATTTATAATATCAATAAAATAAAAATAAAAATAAAAATGTAATTAAAAATATAAAAATAAAAATAAAAATAAAAATATATAAAATAAATAAAAATTCAAGCCGACTCTTTGTTCTCTCTTATTCTTCCTCCTCATTAGTATTTATTAAAGTCTTTTGCTCTTCTTGTATCATCATTCTTCAACCCTGATGATGGATCCCACTTGGGATTTGAAACGTTGGTATAAAGATGTTAAAACTGTGATTATATTTGTTAATTGAATGCAAGTAAGGATATCAGTTTATGAGATGATAACTATAATTGATTGGTAGAATAAGTAAAACACTGGAGATAGCTTGGGAACTTATACAATACATCGTCATATGAGCGCAAAAGTACATGAACCATTGGTTAGGGCTGCGCGAAGGTCAATCGTACACCTTTGCAGAGGTACTGAAGGGTGGGTTAAAGGGTAGAACGATAAGCCCTAAGGCTTAGTGACTTGGGCAAAGGCAGGGGAAAGGGGTATAAATCGACATCACAACCATCTTAGGGTGTGGAAAATTGGTTCCAGTATGCTCCCATACTGTTTTGGGTGAGACTTCAGTCCGTGCTCCACGGGCTGATGTCTAAAGGGCCAGTAGTGTAGGGATTTGTTTGGATGACTAACACTAAACCTCGGTCAAGGCCACTAAGCCAACAAATGGTTCCATTGCTGGGACCAGAATTTTCATGAGAGATGTGTGATGTTGTATCACTGGAATCCAACTAAGAAAGAGATCGAAGACTGGTTGGATAGGAAGATCCACAAATTAGTGGCACACGAGAACAGGAATCTGCGGCTGACAAAGGAACAGTGGCTAACAAGGTACCTGTATACAAAAATACATGAGATCTTTTTATGTTCCTTTCCAGTTAAGTTATATGAGTGGATCACGAAGCTAGCGGATAGCCAAGGAAGGTGGAGGTTTGATTGTCCTATCATCTGGACCTCAAAAGTTAGTGCAGAGACTAGAAGCCTCTGAGGATAAGATTGACTGTGTTGTCGATCATTGGCTTGATCATATCATAGGAGGATTTGTGACTGAATTCGCGGTTGATACCTCGGTCAGTTACAACAAGGTAGAGCGACTTTTTTTCAAAGGTCCGCGACGTAAGTACTTGAAGTCTTTAAATACTTGGATTAAGATGTTATTGTGTGAAAAGCGGTTATGCAGCTACCTTGATGTTCAGAGCTACGCAAAGTGGAAAGACTTACAGGAATGAAGGAAGAAAGGGTCTTGAATATAGCCCACTGATTTCACCTCCTTTGAGTGATGAAGAGGGAGTAGCGCAAGCTTCTTCACGAAGTGCAGTTCAGTTGACAAAACAAGGGTTCCCACGACTACCACCTCCACCTACACCTTCACCACTGTCACTTGCGACTTCGCTCACACCTCCACCACCTCCACCGTAGTTCAACATGGCAAATTCAGTGAAGATCCCTTTGTTTAAGGGCTTGGGAAATGAGGATTCGGACCAGTTCTGGTTCATCGTAAAAGTTGTATGGGAAGCTCAGGGCGTCACAGACAATCACATGAAGAAGGCAAAGCTGGTTAGTGTTTTTTAGGATCGCGCACTAACTTGGTACATAAAGTACTCTAATGATAACCCAAATGCTACATTGGGAGAGATCTAGACTGCGCTAAATAAAGAGTTTAGTAGGCCTAAATCCGAGGGGCAATCGATTGTGGGGTTCAACGAAATTGCGATCAAACCCGGCGAGACACCTTGGGAGTCGGATCAGAGGTTGAAGTATAAAATTCGCAAAGCTAATATGAATTTAACAGATGGGCAGCAGCACGAATGGTTCGTGGCTTTGCTCTTGCCTCACCTAAGGGTTGCGCTGTCACAACAGAAGATTACGACTCAGGCAGAGGCCTTGGAAATTGCAATAAGACTGCATGAAACACCGATGCAAGATCTGAATCTAGGGGTTCAACAGATCGATGTGCAGGTGCAAAATCTTTTCCTTGAGATGCAAAGTCTGAAGTAGGACAAAGCAATTTGGCTGGAGGCGTGCGAAGAGATATGGTGCATGAAATGTAAAAGTTAGGGGCATGTCAAAGACCACTGCCCGGTCTTTGTGAACTATATTGCAGGAGGAGGACTGATGCCTTTAAGGCTGGAAGCCCAAGTAGGACCAAGCGTGGGGCCTACGTTGTGGTGCGCTATATGTCAAGTAGTAGGGAAACATATGACTAACAATTGTCATTTGCTGTAGAAATTTGTACAAACACTGCAACAATTGTTTTGCAACTTTTGTAGGCTAGTAGGGCATGATGAGCACAATTGCCGAAGTTACGAATTGATGATGGATAGAACACCCGCCTATAGAGTTCAGGAAGAAACACAACCTCTTGACCAGGGCACTGGGATGATGCGGACAGGTTTTCAGGGACGCAAACGAGGCCGAGGCAGACGAGGACCTGGTAGAGGTTGGGGACAACTGATCTGCTACAATTGTGGAGGATTAGGACATTATTCCCATGAGTGCACTAATCCAACACATCTGTCGTGAAAATATTGCACTTAGTTTGATCATGAGACTGAGGACTGTCCTACACTAATATCAAGGATACGCGAAAAGGGGTGCTACCCCCACAGCTGACTCAGAACCTGTAGATGATGAGGGCTGAGCCTCACGAAGAAGATTCGAATGTGAATATAGTGCTCCGAAGTGGCATTGCAATGGGCGACGATAAGGGGAAACAACCTGAAGACAGCACATGGTTTTGCAAATCTTGAGAGAAGGAGGTTGAATTTGATTTGGAGCACACACATGAAACGTTCATGGAAGCAAAGAAGAGCTTCGCTGAGGCCTCTACCTCAGGGAGCCAGGATAAACTTATTCAAGAAATGGACCCTTCTATGCTTACAACCTTTTTGGAGACTTGCATGAAGCTCTTGCACGATAGCAAGGCTGTGAAGGGGTTACAGGAACTTATAAATAGATGTGCCAAAAACACTTTGGGTGAATCGTGCATGGTACAGAAGATTGGTAAGCATAAGGAAAGGACAGGACGTGAGATGAGATTCACCACACAGATAGAAGAATATGAAATGGATCGGGTTATTCTAGATTTAGGGTCAGACGTGAACGTTTTTCTAAAGCAGACTTGGGATTAGATGGGGAGACTCGTGCTGCAGTGGTCTCCGATTCAGCTAAGGATGACAAATCAATAGAAGATCATCCCCATGGGATGATTGCAGGGAGTAACTGTAGATATTGAAGGGGCAAGTGCATTGGCTAATTTTGACGTAATAGAAATTGTGGATGATAGCAACCCCTACCCTGCGCTTCCTGGCATTGATTGGGCTACTAACATGAATAGGGTAATCAACCTAAAGAAGAAAAATATGATATTTGAAAAGAAATCGCTTCACGTAATAGCACCCCTAGATCCTATAGAATGATCGCGCTATACTAAACCAGTCTGCGACTACGAAAGCGATGACGATTTGGATTGCATATATAAGATAACAATGTGAGACCAAGATTAGGTGAATCCAACAGTAGATGGACGAATTACATGGGATCGCGAGAGTTCCTGCACCTCAGACTCGGACGAAGAATTAAAGCGCTCGCAGAATTGACTACATGAAGTAACTACGTTGAGCTGTAACATGATGACTTGGTCGCTACGCTGTATGTCGTAAGAGGTAAGAAATCTGCCCACTTATGATGGCTTGAATGATGTGGATGTGTTTTTGGATGCATTTGAGAGGAAAGTACTAGAGAAGAAGCGCTTCTAGGCTTTGGACTGGGAACTGCATGCTATGCGTGTGAGATGGTGGGGTACGCACAAGGGTAGTTTTGATGATTGGCGTGAGTATAGGAGGATGATGAGAACATGCTTTGGAAAGTCGAACGTATGAGTAACGGACAAGTATGGTGGGAAGGATGATCTGTGCGAACACTTGGCCAAATGGGCTAAGGCCTATGGAGCGAAGCCCCAACCTGAATGCGTGAACTTGTTTTGTCACACCCTCGATGTCATCCTAATGAACTGGTACTTGGAGACAGAGCTCCGTCATGGCACAGGAGAATGGGATATTTTCCGCGAAGGGTTCATAATGACGTTCATCTTCAAAGATGGGTTTGACTGTATTGACGAAGTGCTACAAGAAGTTAAAGCAACGATATTTAGGATACTGCAGGATCCTTTGGATCTGATTCAACCTGGTTGGAATACTCATCTGAGCCACACGATGGAATGTTATAATGTGACTGTTGAAGAAGAGGATGAGGACCACCAAAATATTAATATTTCTGAAACCGAGGGTCACGGCGAGGTCGAGAGACCGCACATCAAGAATCCTGATATAACCACGCCGCTGAAAACTAAACAGATAAATATTGGCATGGAGGCGGAGCCCAAATTCGCGAAGATTGGAGATTATTGGGAAGATGCGATGGTAGATAAGGTCGCCGAATGGTTCCGCGAGTACCAAGATTTGTTCCCTACCAAGTTTACGAAGTTAAAAGGGATAATAGGAGACCTGGGCGTTATGAAGATCACGTTAAAATCTGACACGAAGCCGGTTAAGCAAAGACCTTACCGTCTCAATCTGAAGTATAAAGAGAAGGTCCACTTAGAGTTACATAAGATGCTTAAAACAGGCATCATTGAGTCCGTAAAAGAATCTGATTGGGTGAGACCAATGGTGGTATCGGAGAAGAAGCAAGATTATAAAATTAAGAAAGACTCTTTAAATTTGATTACTAGATATTACTTTAATTTAATGAATATTAAAAAATTATAAGCAAAATTGTAATTCCCATTAATTTATTAATAAATATTATAAAATATTATATGAAAATTGTTCTATTTAATAATTAGTTTATTATTTTGGTAGTGATATTTTATCATGAATTCTGTAATTAGTAGTTAGTTTGTATGTTTTAAAAGAGGAAGAGTAACTTCTTATTAGTTTAGGTATATTAAATATATATAATTTTTATTTTTTTAATTAAGATTGATATGGATATATAAAAAAAACATATGTAATATCTTAAAAATATTTAAAAATAAATTACATTAATTTTGTTAATAATACTGTGTAATTATTGTAATTAAAAATGTGATTTTCTAATTGGTTACATATTTATATGCCTTAAGTACATAAGGCCTAAACCATAAAAGACATAAAACATAAATATCATTTGTTTTCAAATATAATTAACATGGAGTTTGTTTTCAAATATAATTAACATGGAGTAAGTGCTTACAGAAAGATATAAGTAACTTTTTCATATTTTAGTCTTTTAAACACCTACAATGTATGATTTTGCGGGTCATCACTTTACTTTTCATGGTACAGTAGCACATAGCAAAATAATGTGCTTTAAAATACATATTATGAAATATGAAATAGACGGACATCATCACAAGTAATCCGAATCCATGAGATTTTTTACTTAGGGATGGAATACATGATCATGCAAAAGGCATATGCAAGAAGTTAATTGATTAAAAGAGTTATGTAATGTAATATAAGTGAATTTTTTTTTGTTAGTTTAAAGAGGGTTTTTATAATTTTATTTTAAATATTATTAAGTGGATGATAGAGATTTAACAATTAAGAAGGAGAATGTAAATCATTCATACCTTCACCTTAAATATTGCTCCTTGTCTGGCGACTAGGGTTTGCAGGAAACCGTGACGGCGCAAGACAGCGCACCTCTAGCACTGTACTCCTCCCTCCCGTTCCCTCTGGCATTTAGCAGACCTGCACTGCACTAGACAGGCGCGATGGAACATCCTCAGGGTGGGGCGTCAGGGCCCTCCCCAATGCAGAACGGCGAGGACCATGCACTCCGTTTTGGATCGATTAACAATGAGATCCTGAACAAGGGGAAAAAACAACAGCCTGAACACAGGAAAACAGAAGGACGACAAGACAATGACAGCGGCAATCAGGGAAGGGGAAAAAACCCGGAGGAAGCGCCAAAGGTATCCTCTACAACCTGTAAGCCAGTAGCCACAGAAAGGCCAAGAATCGAGTTACCGGGGCACATAATAGACGCACGAATCGAGTTCATGAAAGACCATGCCATCATTGGGAAATTTATAGGGTTCTGGCCGACGGAAAGAGCTCTATATGGGTGGATTGCAGCAAAATGGAAGCCAAAAGGCGATGTTACTCTGCAGTTAGGGCCTAAGGGTTTCTTTACAGTAATCTTCTACTGTATTGAAGACAAACTCAGGGTACTGGGAACAGGACCTCACTTCTTCAACGCAGCGGGCCTGTACATGAGAGATTGGATACCAAGATTCAACCCGGACAAGGAAGACCTCACCTGGGCGCCAGTCTGGATCAGAATGTATGGACTTCCAGATGAGTATTGGGACGAGAACATCCTCATGAAAATTGGAAATGGACTAGGGGAATACATTAGAACTGCAGAAGAAACAAAAACACGCAGATTCATTTCCTATGCGCGCATCTGCGTCTTCATGCGGCTGAATGAAGCACTGCCAGATTCGATACATCTCTCTCACTGGGACGAAGAATGGATCCAACCCTTGGACTATGAACATGTGCCATTCCGGTGCAGAAAGTGCCATGCTCTAGGACATCTCTTCCGTGACTGCCCCTTGAATGCCAAAGCTACTGACCCTTCTGCCTCTGATGCCCAGGATGGCTTCACAAAAGCCCCAAGTCGAAGACGTGCGCACAGGAAACCCCCAAATGGGCAAAAGCCCCAGCATTACAGCTCCAGTGGTCCGGCATCCAAGAATAGTTTTGAAATCCTAGCTCAATCTTCCGAGGAACCGCCCCCAACTACTGAAGCTAACCCATCCCATCCCTCATCTTCATCCCACCCTCCCCCTTACACCTCTTCCCCCACTCGCCATTCCCCCACCCGCTTCAATGATCCCCCCTCTGGGGATTCGAAGGATCAGGCAAAGAACGACAAGGAAGAAGAAATGGAAGACAAATCAGATGCTCCTCCTAATGGAAAACAGATTGAGGAAGAAGACACGCAGGCGCAACCAATGGAAGAGGAACCGGAAAGCGTAGACCTGCAGGGCCTGGATATCCAAGAACTGGAACTTGCATGCAAAGCGCAGGCTTACGATAGCATCTCAGAAGCCCAACTCAGCAAGTTGGAAGTGGTCATCTCACGAGCATACCAGCAGAAGCAACTTGGGATTCAACCAGGCAGTCAGTGGGACGGAAGCCAACCTCCAAAAGAATCAAAAAAGAGGGGACGAAAAACAGATCTACAAAGAACGATTGAGGTAGGGAAAATCCTGGTTGACTCAGGCAGGTATGCGAAACTGACAAAGTACTACAAACCCTCTCCAATTGGTTGAACCATGAAGCTGGTTTCATGGAATTTAAGAGGGCTCAACAGCCCAGGTAAACTTAGAATGCTAAAAAACATGATTAAAGCGGAGAAGCCACAAATTTGTCTACTCCAGGAAACCAAATGCAACGGCACCACTTTGGGCAACATCCTCACAAAAGCTTGGCCAGGATGCCGCTCAGTAGCAGTAGATGCATCAGGAGCGTCAGGAGGACTCGCCATAGCATGGAATACTCAAGCAATAGATCTCTCAGAGTTCCATGCCTCTCATCACCTCATACAGGCAGTCTTCCACATTTTGGGCACGAATGTACATGGTAACCTCTCGAATGTATACTTCCCGCAGGACACAGGGAACAAAATAGCACTTCTTGACACCATTGAAGCTCTGAATAACACCAGAAGGTACCCTCTCTGGATTATTGGAGGAGATTTCAACATGATCACTAAGCTAGAGGAAAAAATAGGAGGACGAAATAGGCTGGAGCAGGAAAATACTCATTTCAAGAACTTCATTCAAAGTGCCTCCCTTATAGACATGCCCTTCTGCAATGGTACATTCACATGGAGTAACCGCAGAGCAGGCAAACACCAAATTGCTTCCAAGCTAGATCGCTTCCTCATCTCAGATAATGCGATCCATCTTGGAGGAGATTTCTCAGCCGCCATTCTCCCGCAGACAGGCTCGGACCACTGGCCAATAGCTCTCCAATGGCAATGCCCCGGAAACCAGACCCGAAGACCCTTTCGTTTCGAAAGTTTCTGGCTCTCGCACCCTGAGTTCAAAGACTTTGTTAAAGCCACCTGGTCCTCCTTCACCCCTCCAGAAGGATCCAAGATGTACAAATTCCAACAGAAGCTCCGATTCCTAAAATTCCACCTAAAGCGATGGAACAGAGAAACCTTTGGAGACATATTCAAAGCACAGCAAGAGCTCAATCGGGAACTAGCGGATCTCCATCAAAAAGTCATCACTGAGGGACACACAGAAGGGACACTAGAACAGGAAAGGCACCTTCACAGGCAGATTGAGGACAGACAGAAGCAGGAGGAAATCTACTGGAAACAAAAGTCCAGAATCAGATGGTTAAAGGAGGGCGAACGCAACACTAAATTCTTCCACAGAACCACCATTCAAAGAAGAATGCACAACAGCATTCCGTTCATTCAAAAGCCTGGAGGCGAGAGAGTAGAATCGCATGAGGAAATCGAGGAAGAATTTCGCAACCACTTCAATCAGATCCTGCAAGAGCCGGAAGGAGATAGAAGACAAGCAATTGAGAAAATCACTAACAATGTGCCCAGAATCATTACAGAGGAACATAATAAGCTTCTCCTCCGCCCGATTCAGCTTCAGGAGGTGGACGACGCGATGTCCCAGCTCAAGGAAGGAAAGGCTCCCGGACCAGACGGATTCACCACTACGTTCTTTCATACCTTTTGGGAGATGATCAAACAGGAAGTATGGCAAATCGTTGAAGAATCGAGGGCATTCCACTGGATGCTTCCTTCTCTCAATAATACATTCATAGCCCTCATTCCCAAAGAGGAGGACTCCATCACACCTGACAAATTCAGGCCCATTGCACTTTGCAACGTTATTTACAAGGTTATTTCTAAAGTGGTGGCCAACCGGCTGAAGCCCTTGCTGCCGCTGCTAGTTTCCCAAGAACAGTCAGGTTACGTGGAAGGAAGACAAATCCTGGACGGCATCCTTCTTACGCACGAGATCATTCACTCCCTCAAACAATCGAAACAAGCAGGTATGATTCTTAAGCTTGATCTTTCAAAGGCTTTTGACAAACTCAGTTGGAACTTTATTCAGCAAATGCTAAAAGCTTTTGGCTTCAATACTATGTGGGTTCGATGGATAATGAGCTTGATAAGTTCAACCCAATTCTCCATCCTCGTCAATGGAATCCCCTCACGACCCTTTAAACCCTCCAGAGGAATTAGGCAAGGGGACCCTCTATCCCCCTTCCTATTTGTTCTCATGGCAGAAGGGCTGGGCCGTCACATCAAGCAAGCTCTCCTCTCCCACCAGCTCAAAGGTCTCTCTGTACACAACTCCCCTGCCTCCTCTCATCAACAGTTTGTCGATGACACCATGCTTTTTGGATATCCTTCAGCCCAGGAAGCCTCTCACCTCAAATCCTTGCTCAATGATTTTGCTGACGCTTCTGGCACTGAAGTAAACTGCGCCAAATCGCAGATTTTCTTCTTTCACACGCCCCCTCAGGTTAAATCTGCTGTCACCCGCATTCTTGGCTTTCCATCAGCAACCCTTCCCTCAAAATACCTGGGAGCCCCTCTCACAGCCTCTGCTATTAAGCACTCCTCATGGCGTTCCCTCATTGAGAAGCTTGAATCTCGGCTCAACCTATGGACGCACAGATCTCTCAACCTGGCCAGTCGAGTCGTGCTCATCAAGTCTGTTCTACAGGCAATGCCATTATACCTTTTCTCTGTCCTTGCAGCTCCCAAATGGGTCATAAAAAGAATCAGGAAGCTCCAGCGCAGTTTTCTTTGGGGTGGATCAGCTACAAATAGGAAGTGGGCGCTAGTCAAATGGACTACAGTTTGTCAACCAAAGGAAAAAGGAGGCATAGGACTAAGAGATCCGGAGCATAGCAATTCTATTATGAGTGCCAAAATATGGTGGCACTGGATCACTAATCCTGATAAGCCCTGGGCAAGAATCTGGACGGCCAAGTATGCCAACAACCGTCCCCAGGAGGAGCTAATTCGGTTTACCCCCAGGGATAAGGGATCACTAATCTGGAATGCGGCAAAACAGCATTACCATTTAATACAGCAACACAGTTTCTGGGAGGTCAGGAATGGCAAAACGGCGAGATTTTGGACGGACGCATGGAACCAAATGCCAAAGCTGACCCACATCCTTAATGCACCGGGGGACCAATTAAGGCAGGAGCAGCAGCAAGAAAAAATCCATCATCATTGGTTGCAGGAGTCGGAGCACGGATTCAGGAAATGGATGCAAGGAAACCAGCTAGCTAATCTCACAAATCTACAGGATACAGGGGACTTAGAAAGGGAGCTTGGAAGAAGGAGAATCAGACATGATGAGGGCTACGATATCCTAAGATGGGGATACCGCCCAAAAGGTAACTTCTCAACTTCAGAGGCCTACAAAATAGTCTGCACCCAGAACAATCCTTCGGACCCAATCTGGAGTTTAATTTGGGATTCTAATTCTTGGCCCAAAGTCTCTTATTTTCTGTGGCTGGTAAGTCACAAAAAAATTCTCACCTGGGACAAATTACGAAGGAGGAACTTCCATGGACCTTCTATATGTCCTAACTGCCATCAAAATGAAGAGACACTCCAACACTTATTGGACTCATGCCCCCTAGCCAATCACTTGTGGGAAAAGGCTAGTTTCAGATGTCAAAAGAAATGCAGAACAATGGATGACATAACGGACTCCCTCAGACATTGGCCGCGGCACCCCTACAAAAGCGCGCTCCTCAATTGCCTATGGAAACTTCTACCAGGCCTCATCCTATGGGGTATATGGAAAGAACGGAATAAGAGGATTTTCAAGAATCAGAGCTCGAAGATGGATGATCTATGGACCAGAATATGCGGCAACCTCAATGAAACGCTGGCTCTCCACTCCTGGACACAGGAAGATCTCCCATCTCTAGACTCCGAGAAAGGCATTCTAAGCAACTGGAATTTAACTCTACCTCAGATCCCCCACTCTAGAAGTACTTCCACAAGCAGCAGCACCACTCAGGCCACATGGAAGGCCCCCCCCATGAACTCTTACAAGCTCAACTTTGATGGGGCCTCCAAAGGCAACCCGGGCAAAGCAGGCTTCGGAGGCATCATCAGGAATCAAGCAGGCACACCCTTGCAGTTATACTTCGGATCTTTGGGCTGGGACACCAACAACTCGGCAGAAATCGAAGGCCTATGGCAAGGAATTCTTCTCGCAGGGAATCTCAATCTTCAGCCGCTAATCGTGGAAGGAGACTCCCAAATTCTCATAAACATGGCCAGGAGACTTCAGAATGGCTCACAGGCTGGAAAAATCACCAATAGCTGGAGACTTGCTGCCCGGCTAGAAGCCATTGAACAAGCTCTCCGCAGCAATAGAGCAATTACCTTCACCCATACCAAAAGAGAAGGTAACAAGGTTGCGGACTGTCTAGCTAACATAGGTGCAGACAATGAACACTATCTCCTTACAGGATCCATAGACATCATACCGGACACTTCAAGGGCTCAGGAACTAGACAGCCTGATCCAAGAAGAGGCCATCACCCCGGATGCGGGTGTCACCGGGCATGGCATGCCACATGCTCAGCATGTGCCGCCACGTGAAGAGCGAAGGGAGTTAATGTCCAGGGCCGCCGAAACGTTAAGAAGGGGGAGGCGCAGCAGAGATCTTTATGGCGACGCTGGGAACGATGGAGAGCCCGTAGCGGGAATTCAATGCCTGCAAATCCCAAGAGAATGAATGCAAGGTTAAATGGGAAAGAATGTTGCTGCTCAGGGCTCAAAGAGCCAAGCCAGCAACACAGAGTTCTGAGGGCAGAAGGAACGCATCTGAGGCAGGAGGTGAAGGCGTTCACCTGGGCGACGTTTGCTTCTTGCTGGCCCATCCTGTGCGTGGTACCTGGGCAATTGAACTCGGCTTTGTTTGGAGTTGGGGACGACACTCAGGCAGCAGAAAGAGTTGGGATTTCAAACCCACAAGTTCGTTCTTGGAGCAATTTGAAGGAATCGTGGAAATCATGGCGCGACTGCGGGAGAGACAGCCGAGCAGGAGGGGACCTGGACGCGGGACATCTTCTCGCACCCCTGCAGCAGATGAACACCATCACTGCTGCTGCTGCTACTGCTACAGGAGGGCGGGAGCCTTACCAGTTCCGGCCAATCAGTTCTTGGAGGTGGGTAGCTCCAGTGAAGGTGAGCCTGTGCTTCCAGCTTTCGGCTCAGTTGTTTTCACATTGGGCAGCTCACAGGGAAACACAGGCATCAATGCGCATATATCAGTCCTCTTTACGAAGGTTCCGGAGGAGAACGACAAGGGAAAGCAACCGGTTTCGGCTGAGATGCCTCCTGAAGGCAATAGCGAGGATAGTCCAGTGCTGCAACCTCCAATTGAAAAGGGCAATCCAGGGAAGGAGCCGTAGCAAGCCCCTCCTCAGCCTCCAGAGCAGATTCCGCCGGCCACTGAGAAGGATCCCAGGGCAATGTGGGCTAGTGTTCCTGAAGGCCAAGGATGGTGCTATATCATTGAGGAAGAGCCTGAAGACTAATCCTCAGAGGCACTCTCTGGTCTACTTCTCTCGCTATGTTTGTATGCTTTTAGTTCATTTTCATACTCTATGTCCATCTGCTATGTGTCATGGCAAGGTCCACTATGAGTCTTTTTGCTGGACGCCCCTGCGCGGGCTGCTAAATTACTGTCTAAGTTCAAGTCTGTGTCAGATGTTTTGGTTAATCATGGAGGTGATGCCCCTGCGTGGGCAAATTCTGTGTCAAGCAAGGTCTTCCAAGGTGCCACAGTTGGCCCTGGACAAGCTGTTTTTCTGCATGTAATGTTACCTGTATATAATATAATCGATTAGCTAGTTTTACTGAGAAAAAAAAAACAATTAAGAAGGAGTATTTTAAAATATGTAGTATACATAAATTAAAAGTTTAAATTTATCTTCAAAGTAATTATGTCATTTTTATTTTTTTAATTAAATTGATTAATTGAAAAAAAGTTATATAAACAAGCATTATTTGATGTGAGTTATGGTTTTTTGGACTTGTGTTATTGATAAATCATGGTATCAACACATGGTATTCTAACAAATAAGAATCTCTGTCGTAAAATGAGAGTAAATATCTATGGTAAAGAATCTTGTTCCATGTTTTTTTTAAATGTTTATATGTTTAGTTTATATATTAATTCTTTTATAATTAATAATAATATTATTAATTTAAAATAAATCATAATTTAGTTAGTTTATTTATTTATTTATTTTAATTTTGGGAAAGTGAGATATGTCATGAAGTAAATTCTTTAATACTTATTATGGATTGATACCTTGTTGGATGCAACATAGGGTATATTAATAGACCAACATTTAATTGTTAGTCCAAGGTCTGTGGAATTCAAAGCACAACACTAAGAATGTCAAAGAAAGGCTTTGGGAACCTATAAAACAAAACCCTAAACTACTTGCTCACACCTTGAATTCTTGCACTAGTCAATTCTTGCTCCAATATTGCACTAAAAAACATTCATTAGAGATGAAACCCTAATTATTGCAAACACCAATCTTACAGTTCTATCAATAGCTAAAAGAAAACCCTAATTATTAGCAATTAAGGAGCAAACTCTAACTAGCATTAGAGAAATTTTGAGGTCTAGAATGGGCCTCCTAAAGAATATTATAAAATAATAGTAGAAATAATAAAATAAGATTACATTACCTCATCAAGTTTTGGAGGGAAAAAAGAAAAAACTATTTTTTCAACTTGTATTTTGAACCTATCTCACTATGATTTAACTCAAATTTCGAGTGGGAGCACTTGTCGGATGCAGAATTCAATTTTGCATCCAAATAATACTCATGTTGCATACTTTTGATGGACCCTACTACAAAAAAAATGTGAAATACATGAAAAACATGGCTGCAATCACATTTTTCATGTTGTAAGGTCCATCGAAAGTATGCAACATGGGTACTCTTTGGATGAAAAAATAAATTCCACATTCAACGAGTGTTCCGACCCAAAGTTTGAGTAAAACCATAGGGATATAAGTTGAAAATACGAGTTGAAAAAATATTCTTTTATTATTTTATGTTTTTACCTTTTTAATCAAAAACTGGTGAATCTCCTCTATGGTTCACCATGAACCCAAATATCAACTCTCATTCACAACTATCTAAAACATAGGTCTCAAAAAAAATTTCAAGAGCTTAAATGATCAGGATTATGAATGTTATAACATGGCTTTAATCATAAATCAAGTTTCAACGCAAGTTCAAACTGTTAATTCACTCTTGAGCTCAATAAGTTCTGTTATATCTTTTGGTAAACCCTGGTTGCAATTCATGGTCTCAAAGGCTCATAGATCAATGTATTTAAATGGTAATAGAAGGCTGATATGGTTGTATGAAACTTCCGCTCAATTGTACTCAGCAATCACAACTTCAAAGCACACAATATCATAACGTCAAGTATACTTGCATTATCTTAGACCATCCCACCATAAACCAGAAGAAATCACAAAATTTTATTATGCCCAAACAATAGTTCCAGGAATCTTTCTCGGTTATTCAGTAACTAGAGTTTTAATAGTATTGACAAGCTTCAAGTAGATTTAGATCGAGTCTCATACACAAGTCAAATGACAAGGTCATCAACTCTTTAATAATTGAAGATCATGTTATATTCTTTACCACTTTGGGTTACAATGTAATAATGTAATTTCAGGAGTTCCAAGAATAGAGTACTGGTGTATATATGTAGGGGATCTATGAGTTTTAGTGGATTTCTTTACTCTCATGTCACTACTTGACTTAAGGGTTACAAATCTCATCCTCTCTCAAGGATGTCCCAATAAACATAGTACAACATAATAGATTTACAACGAGATCAAAACCTCAAAATAACCAATATCACAATAAGTGAATCATAATTTCTTGTGTGCATAACAGGGTATGGTTACAATATAAAAGTTCTTTTGATTTCACAAATAAAGTGATACAATACTTTTAAAAATAATTTCACACCTTTTACCAAGATCTTCTCAGATCTAAATGCTTCATCAACCATGGATCAAAATAATTTCATGTATATAGAAAACATAACATAGAAGAGGGGAATCAATAAATCCACCCACAAATAAATCTTATTGCTAACACATTGATCTTATGAAAAAATGCACACTAGAAATACGTATGTAAATTTCACACAAATATTATAGAGTCAGAGGGATATCAAGTTGTTCTAGTGATCCTTACTTGTCCAACTCGCACCCTCACTTAAAAAAGTTAACTTACAGAGCTAAGCTAGTTATAGAATACACAATAAGTAAGAGAAGAGCTTGATATCCAAAGATTGTATTAATATGATTTAGTCTTATTACATCAAACGTCCATGACTCAGATCCAGTTGATCATAGGGGAGATAACCCCCAGAACTCAACTCAACAACATAATAACATGGAATGCCCATTTTTTTCCTCCTTTTCTTTAGAGCCATATCTCTGCTTATATATATTTTACAATACAAATTTGGCTTTAAAAAAGTCAATCCATTAAAAACAAGATGAAAAATTGAATCCAAATAATGTGTCATCAATGGGAGTCCAATAAAACCATTATGTAATTAGCGAAATACAAATATGATACACAATTTTACTTTTTTTTTTTGCAAATTTGGGCATGATCCTATAATTCTAGCAAATTACATTTTTCACTATTTGCATCAAAGAAACTCTCATATGTCCCAAAACATGACGAAATTTGGAAAAAGGATCACATATTTCTTAATTTTATATACTGAGAAAAAAAACCCATGTCCCAAAATGTTGATATTTATCCTTATTTACATACGACTCGAGGAGGAAATGAGTTGTCTGAAAACTGCTGCGAATTTGGTTGAATCATCAATTATTTTCCATAAATCCACATGTGTGACTTGGGTGCATTTTGACTCAAGTGGGAGCACGAAAACATCACCACAGACAAAAAACATGTTTATTTTTCCCCAGAAGTGTGTCAATATATAGATCCCCAAATGAGTGTAGGATTGCATTTGGTGCGGGAACATGTCGATGAAAGATAAGCATGCCTTTGACTGTCAAATAGGCTCCAAAATAGTCTCGAATGGGTGATCGTATAGATAGCCAACATTGGCCTCCATGCAAGCTCAAATGTAAAGAAGTCCACGCGTACTTTAATTTTGGTGTAGGAACTACATAACTCATATTAGTGACTCATAAAAATCATAAACTTTTGGAAATCATACATAAACAAAGAAACATAGATTAAAATAACTCATTAATCCTAATTCTTCATTGTTGCATAAAAAAGATAAGGAAATGCATGGTAAACGGGTAAAAATTCGTACAATAAGGGGGTTAAATAAGGGATCATGGAGGAAAAAATATAACAATTCAAGACGTAACATAGCTATCAACATTTACCAACCATTTAATCTATATGGTTTCGCTAGTTTATTAGCACAATTCCTGCATTGTTCTTCACTTTTGCATAACATTCAAATGAAAAAAAGAAATATTGATATTCATAGTGATGTTAATAATGTGATATATTAATATCACCATGAATGTCAAATCTTGTCATCCAACCTTTATAGTTGTTCTCAATAGCTATAATATTAAAATCAACAATAATCTACCTGAGTTGTATATAGATGAAAATAATAAAAAAATGCACAACAAAAACATTTGACAAAAACCAAAGTTATTTCAAACAAATACCTATACAAATTATTATTCATATGATTATTGAAACAAACGTAATTAAAAATTATTCTTCGTTATTAAACATTTAATTCAAACAAACAACTTTACAATAATTGCCATAAATAATTTAAAATCTATTATAAATACAATTAAAAGTATAATTTAGTAGTGTGGTATTTTGTCTATCAATCACACAAATATGTCCTTCCCTAGCCTATGAGAAATTGATGATCATGAATAATACTTTCCATTAATATTTCAACCATATAAAATATGGTTTTAATATATTATTCATGGACCATGTTCAATCAATCCTCTATTAATTATCCATACACTATTCAAAACTGTAGATGGTGTTTGCTTTTGCAATTTCTTATTGTCGAAATTCCATTCATATAAATATAGTGCGTTCTAGAATTTACTGTAACAAATAGAAATGAGATTTGGGATGTTTATTTAAATTAATGTGTATTAGAAAATGCATGCGTTGTGTGTTGGAAAAGAAGTCACGAAGAGCTTTTAAATTAATACAACAACTCAAGAAACTTGCCCCCACCCTAAGATAAATAAAAGTATGAATATATAATGTATGGTTTAAATTGATTATTTAAAATAATAAAAATTGTTTGACACCCAAATTGATTGATACCCAAAATAACATTGTGAACAATTTGTATGTGAATATTTAATTGGTTTAAATTGATTATTTAAAATAATAAAAATTGTTTGACACCCAAATTGATTGATACCCAAAATAACATTGTGAACAATTTGTATGTGAATATTTAATTGTATATTATATACGATATATATATATATATATATATATAAAACAATGTGATTGATATATATATAACAATGTGATTCATATATGATTGTAGACAACAATTAAGAATATTAAAATTTACTAAAATTGAAATCAAAATCAATCTATGAATTTTTTATTTTGTGTCATGACTATTTTTAATTTTCATTTTGATTGTTTTATGAACACTATATTTGGCTAATAATATTCATTATATTGATCATAAATCAATATGATGATAGTATAATCTTGTTTAAATTTTCAAATTTGAAGAGCACAATTGTTTGTAGTCACATGTTTAAATAAAAATATATTTCATACATTAAACTTTATGTATAATGAGTAAGACTTTATTTTAAAAAAATTATGTAATAAGATTTTTAATTATGGAGATTCTTAATATGTGAATAGACTTTGTTCTGAAATCATGGCTTATCAATATCAAATATCTAAAAAAAACTATAACTCATTTCATATGATATTTTTTTAATTAATGGATTTAATTAACAAATGGAAAATAGACATAACCACTTTGGAAATAAATCTCAACGCTTGATTTGTGTATACTATTAAGAATGTTTTAGAATACTTTATGGAGGTTAAATCCCTATCATCCAACTAATAATTATTGATAATTAAAATAAAATTGTAGAAGTCATATTCTAGAATAGATATGCCTATCAACATAAGTATTTTATGGATATTTTGTAAATGTTAAATATCATCAAATACTTACCATCCATCTATTACTTATTGATAATTAAATTTAAATTATTAAAACCCTTATCTAGGTAATAATTGATTTGATTTTATAATTTTTGGAATACATATATATAACTGATTTTATTTTAATAATATTTACTAAAAGTTAGGATATGATACTTATGAGGATTTTGTTCGTTAAACTCTAATGTAAATGAAACAAGATGAAAAAATTAAATTGATATTGAGTATTATGAGTATTGTATAAGTTTAAAATATAGAAAAATGTAAAATACAAAATAAAAGAAATTCAAAGTTCAACATGGTAAACAAATTGCCTTGCAATACAATTGGTCAGTAAACAAGTTTGTAATACCCTTGATACATTATAAATATATTACACATAGTTTATCTTTCCAAGCACAAATTGTTATTGGTTTGCAAAACTATTTAAACTATTTTTCGATGCTTTAGAAAAAAATTAAGTTTGATTTAGAGTTTACACAATTGGTTATATCAATAGTGGATATTTGCTCAAATTCCAATCCCATATTTGATAACATGACGGCATTCTATCCTATGAGAGACATTGGCTTTACTGGTCCCTCCAAAGGAAAGACTCTAACAATACATTTGCTCATTGACTACTATTAGATTTGCTCATTAACCACTATTACTTTTGTTGAGCTAATTTATTCACACAAATTAACACAAGTATTCTTTATCAATCTAGGTTTGTAAAACTTGGAGGCAAGTCCACAATATATGGATATTAGGTATAGTCAAGCTTAAAAGACGAGTTTTCAGAAACTAAAGAAGTGCATATTACAAATATAAGCCTACATTAAGAATTTCTAACTCACTTTTGCAATGAAAGAAAGATGAAGTGGCTCTTAACTTAAGAGGTCCTATTGTGTTCTTCTCTCTCAATTATTATTTGATGAATAGAAATCAGAAACCATGAATTAACAATAGCTTAAGATGCATAAATCAACAATATAGGAGACTCTTAACTTAAGAGATCTTCGGGTAATTTCCATCACAATTCATTCATCATTATGCTATCATTTGAAAACTGAAAATACATAAGAAAAACTGCTTACATGTAACAAAGGAGAAGCCTAGTTTTGATCTATCAATTTAATAGAAGGAGAATTCAACTTGAACACTTTGTTATCCCTTCTTACTAAAGTGATAAACAAACTAATATTCAATAAAATAAATCATCACACATAATTCATAAGCAAATTTGAAACAAAGCACATAAACAAGTTCTAAGATAACCAGTTTATGGAAAATTAAGCTAGTCTAACAATGAAGTGTACTTAGCTTGGAGTGGGGGCCCTCCACCCTTGATTTTCACACTTGAGGTTGATATCAAAAGCTGAAAATTTAGTCACTCATCCACATCAATAAATAGCAAAATAAAAGTAGAACAGGTTCTTCAAATTAATCTCCAAAATCTAAATGTCTCAGCATAAAATGATATAAAAGTTACATATCATAAGTCATCAAAGTCTTGGCTTAAATAGAAGTTTATGAAACAAATTGATCTATAGTCTCTCTAACAATAATATCTACTCATATCCACCTATCTAAGTTGAACTCATTCAATCCATCCCAAAAAATATGGTCAATCCCATAAAATCACAAAACTGCCCTATTTCCTAAGGATTTATGGGTGACTAGTCATGTTTGACCAACCTTGACCGGGCTTAATAAAGCTTGTTCTAACCGAACCAAGTGGAATTAGTTCAGTACTAGTTCCCAAGCTTTCCATCCATACATCTAACTTGATCCCAAGTGTCTTGAAAACATGTCATCCACATAGCTATTACGGGAATTTCTGAATCTGTCAAAATTTGCACTTGAAATCAAATTTTCATAAAAATTTTAGAATTTGCAAAATTAAAATTAAATACCTGAATATACATGAAATACATAAAAATGGGATAGATATAGTGGAAAATAGATGGAAAATATATGGATTAAGTAAGTTTCCTCAAGCAAAAATAGACCAAAATTGAGGGCCAACATCTCCCCCTTGTTGATCATCAAGCATGTCCTCATGCTTGCTGCTTCCTTTTTGATCTCCTGACCCCTGCTGTGGATGCAGTTCCAGACCCTGATGCTTCTTGCTGAATCAAATAGTCCATACCTGTATCATGTTCTTCTCTATATAAAGTGGCCTTAACTTTCTGTTTCTCATATTTAGCTTTCCACATGTTCTTCTCCTTGAGCCATTTGAATGCCTGCTTGTAGATTAGATCATTCTTTCTTTTTAACCTTCCTATTTCTTCAGTTAACTTTTCATTTTCTTTAACCAACTTAGCATTATTCTTTTTACTTGCTTTGTTTTCTTCTTTCAAATGCTTTTCCAAAATTTTGTTTATTTCAAGTTGGTCTATTAACTCTCTAATCTTGCTCAAATGTAATTCCTTTTCAAGCTCTTGTGTGTTTTTCACAAATGATGTTGCTGCTACATCATCATAGTAGGAATATTTCTCTAATGCCTCTTTCTCAATATTATCCTCTGTTTGTTTCTCTATTGAACATGTGTCTACAATCTGTACTTCTTTATCCCTGCTATTTATCTCAGCTGGACTCTTCTTCCTAAACCTCCTAGGAATGGACATGATGGATATTTCATTTTCATGCATGACTGTATTGGTTTTCTTTTTGGCTCTAGTTCTAGGATAAAAAGGTGAGCTCATCATCCCCTTGGTTTCCTGCTCTACCTTGTTTTGTTCCTCAATGACCTATTCATTATACTGGTTTTGGCTCAAGAAACTCCCTCCAAATCATCCCCTGTGATCTTACTTGATATTCTACCAAGATTTTTATCAACCCCTGGTGATAAATTTGTGCTTCTCTTGGCTTATGTTCATGTTTGTCTGACTCTATCATATTTAAGAGGCTTCTAAAGAGGAAATATGGTATGTTAACCTTAACCTCTCCCTTAATGTGCTGTAGGAGTCTGATATGATACAAATGTGCAACACTGTATCCCCTATCACATGTGAGGAATTTTTGTATAATTAAAACCAGTTCTCCCCATGGTTCATTGAACCACTCCCTGGGTATACCTTTGGCCCTGTCAAAGGTTCCCTTTCTATTTTTCTCAAGGAAGAAAGTCCATGCTTTCTCCTTGAAATGCAAACCCTTATGGTAATTCTCTCCTATCATCGGGAGGTCCAGTGCTTGTGAAATGAATTCCTGAGTCACGGGAATTATTATGTTTCCTACTCTTGTTTGTTCTTGAGTGTAATTGTTTATAAATTCCCTTGTTATTTCTTCACTGTGGCCACTAAATCTTTGCAAGAAGCCTACGAGCCCTACCTGATATAGCTTCTCTATTGTTTCTTTCCTCCAGTTTTCTATTTGGAATCTTGGCTCTATCCTTGTTGTCATAGTCTCTGTAAACCATTGAATATAAGCTTCTGTTGTCATTAACTTCATCCTCTATAATGACAAATAACAAGTACTGATTCATAAAATAAATCTTTTCTGGTTTAGTTCATAGAAGCTTACCTGCCCTCTTCAAAAATTAAATCAATTTATTTCAGCCTCTGTCTCTTTCTTTGCAGCAACACTGTCTCTGTTTCAATACCCTGTTCTGTTCAAGCAATCAAACATTCTCCCTTATACATCTCTATAAAAAAATTGTACTCTGTTTTGAAATAGAAATATATAAGAAAACAAAAATCATGTTATAATTTTTGTTTTTCTTAATATAATCTCAGAATAATGTTTTTTTACTGAGTTTGAATTGAGGCTCTATGTGTAAATCATCATGCAATACTTTTCTGCTCAATCACCAGGATACACTACTATTCAATAACCAATCTCCAACACTTCATTGTTTATACAATTGAGATTCTTCATTGCTCAATGGCCAATATACAACACTGCATCAATTATATAATCAACATATAAAAATTCTCTGCTCACTATTCAAATGACTCATATAAACCATTGCACTATTGATACAATCAACATATGATAGTCAATGCACTCAAATATGGACCCAAATCTTCAAACTTAAACCCAATACTCTGTTTTTATTGACCCATTCCTTCATGCATCGAACTAAAACTTGGTTATTTATCACACTGTTTGATCATAAAAATATATGTACATGTGTAGTTGTAAAATGAGTTTGTTATTCGTTTTACAAAGACTACATGTTTCAGTTCTACACAAAATCCTTATCTCATGCAATCAATATTTATGAACAGAATATGTTTTGAATTCTCGTGGAAGATTTATCATGCACAAATGAATTCATTTCATTTTTCTACCTCCTACAGTTAACAAAACATTTATCTCCAGCTATGTCACAGTTTTATTAACCCATTGTTTGTGCATTTGAACTTAATTTATAAGCCCTGTTTAATTTAAGACTTGGGCGATTTTTCTGAGTTTACCTGGTTGCTTGTGGAATGGTTGTGAATGCTTGACTCGTGGACCTCTTAGCTGTGCTCCATATTATCCTTAACTCATTCAATCTGTGTTTTGAACTTATCAATTTAATGACTAGTGGCATAAACAGAGAAAAAATCATTAAATGACAGGCAGTCTTAGCAAAATATTCGACGACAGGGATCCCGAGATTTCCTCTGCAATCCTCATCCAAATAGAAACAAATCAAATCTTGGCTTACCTTAAGTTTTCCACGAGATTTTTGGCAACTAACTTGCACTTCCTTCGTCGATTTACCCTGCTTATCTCTCCACGGCCTCAGCGTTCTATTTCTACCCTTACCTCCTCTGTCAAAACATTTTAACGCTCTCAACCTCTTGCTACTATTCTCCTGAGCCTTCAATGGCTGTGATGGCAGACAAATGCAGAATGGTAATGGCAGAATGGTTTTGAGAATGGTCTAATGAGCGCTCAGAGGTTTATTGTTTGAAAGAGTTTTTTCTTGACTGTTTCCAGTTGTTTACCGTGCTTTGACTGATAAGCCGTAAATGTTTTCTATTGGATGATGCCATCGTGGTTGTCCCTTTGACCAGTCGCCACTTATGGAGCCGTTTGCAATGATATTCTCTAGGCTATATGTTTCATCATTCAAATTCCTCTTACCTTCGTTTTATTGCAGTTGTTTTTTTCAATTTGGTCATGGCTATCCTTCTGCATGCCAACATACCAGTCGTGGCTGTCCTCTCACATGCCAACACACCATTCCTCTGTCTGTTGAATGTATTATTCACTGCCACATTCACCTGCATGAATTCATTAAGGTTTGCGTTGGGTTTGTAATACATTACCACCGGCAATACGACTTGGTATATTTGCAGCCACACCAATAATAACCTTGCACCATCACACTTACATCGTCGATTGCATGATTCATTACTTCGTTTTGCACCTTTGCCACTACCCACAGCTGCTTGTATTCATCATTTATCACTTTTCATTATATTTCCACCATATAAACCATACACCCATAAATCATTTTGATTTGATTTATTTAATGGCTTTTCCATAATGTGCATGTTTGCTATTTATTGAAATGATAACCTTAGCACGTCATATTACCATATGCTTGCTATCATTTCGTATTTTCCATTATAACTTACACAATGCATATAGTACTAATATCATTTCTTTATGTGTTGTGATAAGGTTATGACTTAGATCATTTTGATTTTGTATTTCTTGCAACATATTTCATAATGCGCATATCTTTTTGTTATACAATATATCTTATAATTTTAAAATGACCACCTAGGTCATGTTTAAAATTATCTCCATAGTACTAATGTTTGATTTGTTTGTGCCGGTTCCATCTCATTGCATCCTTTTTAATCTCTTTTGTTTTGAGGAAAAATACTTAGGGTTAAGGTTATGAAATGAATATAGGATATACATAGGTAAATGTAAGATGTACATAAATAAATGTAAGATGATACTTAGGATAATGGGTGGAGGTAATGAAATGAATGGAAAATATACACTCAGGTACTAATCTCAATTTTAACAAAGACTAAAAATTTCTAAAAAAATTTGAATTTACAAGAGAAAAATTGTGTACTTACTATACTTGTACTTCCCTGACAATATTGGATGATGTCTGCTGTTCTTTGACAATATTGGATGAGGTCTTCTGATCAAATGTCTTAGATAGATTGAAACATAGAGTTTATTTCTACTTCCTGTTCTAACATTCTTCATTGATTCTAGTTCTTGGATTGCCGGTTGTCGTTCAGGTCCCTCTGCAATTGTTTCATAATAACTCAGGTCCCAACTGTCATGCACACTTTTATGCAATATGTACATGTTTTTGCTAATATTTCAGGTCCTTCTGCAATTAATTCTTAATAACTCAGGTCCCTACTGTCATGCGATGTATACATGCTTTTTTATTATTTCAGGTTCATGCAATATATACATGTTGTTTTCTAACATTTTAGGTCCCTAACTGTCATCAATTTCAAAAATATTTCAGGTCCCAACTGACATTGGTTTCAAAAATATTTCAGGTCCCAATTGACATTGGTTTCAAAAATATTTCAGGTCCCAACTGTGAACAATACAAGTTTCGTCGTCAATTCAGCTGCACAACTAAGTTTCTTGTGTGACCTTCCCCCTTGCTTATCTAATGACTTGTCCTCAAGTCATGCTTCTGTGGAGGATTTTCTGCAAAACAAAGTTGTTATAAAAGTAGAACAAGAAAGTGTGAATTCATACAGTCCAAAACGAGTTGGTTTTCCTCTATGAATTCTTGTTTGCTTGGTGCCAGTTTCCTGGTTTTCACTAGCAAACTTTTTATTTATTTATTTTTTATATATTTTTTAATTTTTTTAATTTTAATTTTAATTTTATTTATTTTTTATTCTTCTTGAGTACTGGAAGATACATGGCTCTGTTGTGCCATTACTTCCAGTTCTATTTCTTGTATCAATTGTTTCATGAATTCTTCTTTGTTGATAGGCCTGTTGTAAACTTTGAGCCTATGTCCATTTACCAAAAATGATGTAGACTCCTGGTCAATTGTTTTGATTTGAACAGCTCCATTATCAAAGATTTCCTCTATCTCATATGGCCCTAACCAGTGTGTTGTGAACTTGGCCTTGAAATCTTTGAATTTGGAGTCGAACAGTGATGCCCAATCTCCTTTGCTGAATGTTTTGTCCTTGATGAATCTATCGTGCCATTTCATTTGTTGCTGCTGTATCAATGTTGTGTGTTCTATTGCTTGCTGTTGATGTTCACCTAGTTGGTTTAATTCCATTATCCACTGTTGTTGTGCTTCAGACAATTCTAGTCTTAGTTTTGCTGCCAATTTATATGTGTGTATCTGAAATTCTATGGGCAATAAGACTTCTTTTCCATACACTAACTGGTATGGACTAAACCCAGTTGTGTTTTTCCATGTTATTCTGTATGCCCATAGTGCATCTCTTAACTTTTCTGACTAGTCCTTCCTATTTAGCTGTACTGTTTTGGTCATTATATTTTCTAGGACTTTATTTGTTGCTTCCACTTGTCCGTTTGCTTGAGGATGATACGAAGTGGATTTCCGATGATTTATCTTATACTTTTCCGTAAGATCCTGAACAAGTTTGAAGTAAATTGTGCTCCCTGATCAGTTACAATATATGTAGGCATGCCATATCTCACAAATATTTCTTCAAAGAGGAAGGTGACCACTCTATTTTCTGTTGCCTTTGTGACTGCTTTTGCTTCCACCCATTTAGTTACATAATCTATACATACCAAGATGTACTTCTTTCCAATTGATGGTGGATTTATTGGTCCCACAAAATCTAGAGCCCATTGCTCAAATGGTTCTATAAGAACTTGTGGTTTAAATGGCATCTCATCTAATACTATTGGTCTCCTTATTCTTTGGCAACTTTCAAACCGCTTGACATAAGCCTTGGAGTCTTTGAAGATTGCTAGCTAGTAGTAGCCCAATTGCAGCACCTTGTAGGCTTTTCGTTTGTCTTCAAAATGACCACCACATGGTTCATCATGACATGCTTTCAACATTTCTAATATCTTATCTTCTCTCACACATTTTCTTATTATTAAATCTGAACCAGTATAAAACAGATCGCCATTTACCCAACTATATCTAGAGCTTTCTTTAATGATTTTTCATTTTTGTTTCTTTGAAAACTGAGTTGGAAACTTTCCAGAAGATAGATAGTTTTCTATGTCTGCAAACCATGGTGTTTTTACTATTATTGCAAACAAATGTTCATCTGGAAAGTTATTTGCAACCATATTTGGATCATTGGGTGAATGTAATCTCGAAAGAAAATTGGCCACTTGATTGTCTTTCCCTGGTCGATCTTGAATTGTAATATTAAATTCTTGCATTAACAACAACCATCTTGTTATTCTCCCATTTGTGATTGATTTGTTCATTAAGTACTTGATCGCTGAATGGTCTGTATGAATGAACACTTGGTACCCTATTATATAATGCCTGAATTTATTTACTGCATGTACTACAACGAACATTTCTTTTTCTGTGACTGTGTAGTTCAATTCTACAGGTGTTAAGTTTTTACTTATGCAGTATATTGCATAATTGAACATGTTTTCCTTCTGTCCAAGCGATGTGCTTATAGCAGTATTAGATGCATATGTTGAAATATGAAATGGTAGAGACTAGTTTGGTTCTCGAAGAATGGGTGCAATTGATAGTTTTTCTTTCAATATCTGAAATGCATTTTGACAATGATTTGTCCATTGGAATTCAACATCTTTTGCTAACAACTTGAATAGAGGTTCGGCTATTTTACTAAAGTTTTCTATGAATCGTCTATAGTAGCTTGCATAACCCAGGAAACTTCTTACCTCCTTTTGAGTTTTAGGTGGCATTAAATTTAAAATGACTTGTATTTTAGTTGGATCCACCTTAATTCCTGAGGAGGAAATATGGTGTCCCAAAACTATGCCTTTTGTTAACATCATGTAGCATTTTTCATTACTCAAGGACAAATTTGTTTCTATGCATCGTTTTAAAACTTTCTCAAGATTGTTTAAGCAATCGTCATATGTGTTTCCATATACCATGAAATCATCCATATAGACTTCTACACATTCATGGATTAGATCAGCAAATATTGCAAGCACTGCTCTTTGGAAAGTTGCAGGTGCATTACATAATCCAAATGGCAAGACATTATATGCATAGGTTCCCCATGGGCAGGTGAATGTTGTTTTGTCTTGGTCTTCTGTTGCTATTCTAATCTGATTATACCCACTAAACCCATCTAGGAAGGAGAAAAATTTCTTTCCAGCTAATGAGTCTAGAACCTGGTCAATGAATGGTAGCGGAAAATGATCTTTTAATGTTGCTTTGTTTAATTCCTGGTAATCTACACATATCCTCCACTTCCCATTTTTCTTTGGTACAATTACCAATGGAGAAACCCATTGACTGTTTGAAATAGGATAGATGAACCCAACTTTAAGCAATTTCTGCAGTTCTTCCTTCATTATTTCTTTCATCATGGGATTCATTCGTCTTTGAGGTTGTCTTACTGGTTTAATCTGATCATCTGTATAGATGTGGTGGATACATGTGTTGGGATGAATTCCTTGCATATCTGTATAATCCCAGGCAAAAGCTTTTGAATATTTTTGTAATAATGCAATTACATCTTGTTCTTGTGACGATTGAAAATGATTACCAATGTTCAAATGTTTTCCAGGATATATCTCAATTTTTTGTTGTTGTTGAATTGGTGATTGTGTTTATAGGAAAAATGTTTGTAAAGGAGCTCCGCAAGGATTGGATTGTACAAGTTTCCTAAAAACATTGATTCAAAAGATTACTTGCAACTTCATATTGATTCTATCTAAGGTGCTCTGAAATATTTGGTTCTGAGATGAAAAGATCCATCAAATCCTCATGATCTTCTTCTTCTCTAAGGTTAAAAACTTGATTGATACTTAGAACTGATTTGGTTTGTTGTTGTTCTTGTTCTTCAAGCATTGATTCTAAAGAAGGTTATTATGCAGCTGCATAACGTGTAATGTGTTTCCGTTCATCTCCATGTGCAATAATCATACTTCCAGATCTGCATCCTATAAAGGCATCAACAGTGGCTAACCATGGTTTGCCTAAGATTAGAGGATGTCCTCCCAAATTTGTTTTTGGCTGCAAGATGAGGAAGTCAACAGGATACTCCCATGAATCCAAAGAGACTATAATATCTTCTAGTATTCCTTCTAGTACAACTTTAGATCTATCTGCTAACTCTAGGATTGCAGAAGTTGATCTAATGTTGTTTAAATGCAGACACTTCATTGTCTCCATAGTCATTACATTTATAGTAGCTCCCAAATCTATCAATGTGTTTGGAACTGAGAAATTATTTATTGAAATAGTAACCATAGGGATACCAGGATCAATATATTTTTCTACTGCTATTTTTGTTGACATGAGGCTTGCTAATTTGCCAATGACTTGGATTGTAGTAGGATCCTTCTTCTTTTTACCAGTTTTCTTAATGCATAATTCCTTTATTGTCTTAGCATATATTGGTATCTCTTTGATTGCTTTCAATAAATGAATTTTTACATAAGAATTTTTCATTTCATCCAAAATGTCAAATTCAGGAAGGCTCATTTCAATTTGTTGCTCTACTAACCTCTCAGGATAGGGTGGTGTTTGAGTTATAATAGTTTTTCCTTTCCGAATTTGTTTCTCAGATTGTGATGTTTCACCTTTGCTTCTTCTACATTGTATGCAGGTTTATCCATTTTATTGCTTGGATTTGCCACTGGTTGGGCTGGTAATTGAGTTGGTTTGGGTTGGTTTGAAGGTAGCTGTAATTGCTGTGGTTGTGTTAGTAGAGGTGGAGAATTCTGTTGCATAAATGGCATGGACAATGGATATGCAGAATTCTATTGCGGAAATGGCATGGATTGCGAATATTGTTGGTATGGAAATGGATGTTGATATTGTTGCTGGTATTGTTGAGGTGGTTGATTTCCATAACCATATCCTCTCCAAACTTGTGCAGGGTGGTTTGGATATTGTTGTGGAGGCCAAGCTTGCCATGGCATTGGAGTATTCCAAGAATTTTGAGGTGGATATGGATAGTTTTGTTGAGGGAATTGTTGCAGATTTTGTTGAGGAATCCTTGGTTGCCAAGGTCTTCTTGGTGCCACATAATAGAAACCTTCTGTTCCTTGCACTTCTTCCATTGGATTCATTTGCAATTCCTTCAACCTTAGACAATTTTCTGTTGAATGATTTTCTATACAAAGACCACACACTTGAACACTATCCAAAGGACATTCTCTTAATGCATGTTTCTTTCTACATTTGGAACAAAAGATTGCTAAAGCTTGTTCTTGTTCTTATTTCTTCTTATTTTCTTTCAGAACATCTACTTGAGTTCCTAATGTACTTAGGAGATCAGTTTTGAAGTTTTCTAACAAGCTTCCTATCTCTGCTCTTGTTACTCCTCTTGCTGCTGATTTTGCTACTTTTGAACTCACATCTCTCTTTCCAGATTTTGATCTCCCTCTAGAATATTTTTGACACAAATCAGCAATTTCATTAAATGGCAAGTTTGAAATATCACCCTTGCCCATTAAATTCAAAATGTCAAGATATTCATCTCTTATACCTTTAAGAAATATTGTTCGAATGGTTTCTTGATTTAGAGAGTGCTGTTTAGATTTTTGTTGATTATATGCAAATATTTCTAAGTATTCTTCTAGAATCTCATCCTCTTGTTGTGCAATTCTGAACACATCCTCTTTGGAGTCCCTTGGCCTAGAATAGGATTGATATTTTTTAAGAAAGATAGATCTTATTTCATCCCAAGAAGCTATTATTTGCTCTCCTAAACACATGAACCATTTGAAGGTTGCTGCTTTCAATGTAGCAGGGAAGAGACGAAGTTTGTGTATGTCATTAGTGTATCCATAAGTTCTACATAGGATGTCAAATTCAAACATAAAGGAATCAGGATCTTCTGTTGACATTCCATAAAAATTTGGCAATACAGAAGGTGGAATATTTTTCATTTTCATATCTTCTCCTAATATTACACTTGTATCCACTATTGGAAAGCCAAAAGTAGTTTCCTGATCACCACCATCTTCTTATCTTTTCCTATCCTCTTCTCCTTTTCTATCATTTTCTCATTTTGCCTCTTCCTCTCTCTGTCTTCTCCACTCTCTTTATTGCCTTTGATATTCAACTCTTTGCTCAGGAGTAAGAATAACAGATCCATGTCCCTCTTCTGCCATAGTTTCAATTGTTTCAATGCTAATTTGAGGTTCAAGTTGTTCAAAGATAGGTTGACCTATGGATTCAAAAATGGGTTGTTTTTATTTAACAAATTATTTTTGTTTTCTTGAAGTAGGTTCTATTGTTGATGGTTTTTTTCTTTTTACCTCCCAGGCTAACAATTTTTTCCTTTCCATTAAAGTTAATCTTTGTCCCATTCTTTGCTTTTCTTCCAATTCCTCAATTGTTGGCTTACCAGCAACCGGTGTTGTTAGATTTGATGGTCCTACCTCTATTGATGGGGGGTTTTGTTTAATAAATCTACCTTCAGGATCTCTATTTCTAGGCATAAAGAAACATGACCAAAAGAAATGTAACTATTGTTTTTTTATGAAATTTTTAGTGTTTTTGTTTATCTTTCTATTTGACTATGCCGATAATTGCCTCCCCGGCAATGGCGCCAAAATGTTGAGCTAATTTATTCACACAAATTAACACAAGTATTCTTTATCAATCCAGGTTTGTAAAACTTGGAGGCAAGTCCACAATATATGGATATCAGGTATAGTTAAGCTTAAAAGATGATTTTTCAAAAACTAAAGAAGTGCATATTACAAATATAAGCCTACATTAGCAATTTCTAACTCACTTTTGCAATGAAAGAAAGATGAAGTGGCTCTTAACTTAAGAGGTCCAATTGTGTTCTTCTCTCTCAATTATTACTTGATGAATAGAAATCAGAAACCATGAATTAACAATAGCTTAAGATGCATAAATCAACAATGAAGGAGACTCTTAACTTAAGAGATATTTGGGTAATTTCCATCACAATTCATTCATCATTATGCTATCATTTGAAAATTGAAAATACATAAGAAAAACTGCTTGCATGTAACAAAGGAGAAGCCTAGTTTTGATCTATCAATTTAATAGAAGGAGAATTCAACTTGAACACTTTGTTATCCCATCTTACTAAAGTGATAAACAAACTAAGATTCAATAAAATAAATCATCACACATCAATTCATAAGCAAATCTGAAACAAAGCACATAAACAAGTTCTAAGATAACCAGTTTATGGAAAATTAAGCTAGTCTAACAATGAAGTGTACTTAGCTTGGAGTGGGGGCCCTCCACCCTTGCTTTGCACACTTGAGGTTGATATCAAAATCTGAAACTTCAGTCACTCATCCACATCAATGAACAGCAAAATGAAAGTAGAACAGGTTCTTCAAATTAATCTCCAAAATCCAAATGTCTCAGCATAAAATTATATAAAAGTTACATATCATAAGCCATCAAAGTCTTGGCTTAAATAGAAGTTTATGAAACAAACTGATCTATAGTCTCTCTAACAATCATATCTACTCATATCCACCTATCTAAGTCGAACTCATCCAATCCATCCCAAGAAATATGGTCAATCCCATAAAATCTCAAAACTGCCCTATTTCCTAGGGATTTTCTGGGTGACTAGTCATGTTTGACCAGCCTTGACCGGGCTTAATAAAGCTTGTTCTGACTGAACCAAGTGGAATTAGTTTAGTCCTAGTTCCCAAGCTTTCCATCCATGCATCTAACTCGAGCCTAAGCTTCATGCAAACATGTCATCCATATAGCTATTACGGGAATTTCTGAATCTGTCAAAATTTGCACTAGAAATCAAATTTTCATAAAAACTTTAGAATTTGAAAAATTAAAATTAAATACCTGAATATACATGAAATACATCAAAATGGGATAGATATAGTGGAAAATAGATGGAAAATATATGGATTAAGTTTCCTCAAGCGAAAATAGACCAAAATTGAGGGCCAATAACTTTGACATGGACTAATGCAATTTGTAATGTTTAACTTTGAAAAATATTTCTTTTTCAATATTATTAAAAAAATAATTTTCAAATATTTGATTGGACCATAATTTGAAGGTCTTATTACAACATTTGCAAAATATAATGTCATGTAGATAACTGTCACATATTTTTTCCCATAATTTCTTAATATTTTTGCGATATTCATGCATGATTTTTGAATAATTGCGTAGTAGTTTTTTATTCTTAACTATTGCAAGAAAATCATCCAAAATTAAAAATATTAAAAATAACATATTTATCATCAATTACTTACCACCATAATTTAAGTAAGTACTTGCGTAACAAGGGGATAGGAATAAGATGTAAATAAATATACCTCCTATTATCAAATTTTTTACTCTGTAAATTATTTTTGAAAAAATGCTAATATGGGGTTGTCAGCAATAAATTTGTAAAAAACAGGGAAGAGATCTAATAAATGGAATATTAACGTTAATTTTGTTTTGAAATTTTAAAAAATGCATTGACAATGGGCTTGTTAGCATTATCGTGAATTTGAAAATAGAAGAAGGAAATTGCACAAACAATCAAACTATTAGTGCCAAATGATGGAAAATTCAAAATTTGTTCTATATTGCACTGACACCATCCACGTTAGCAACAGAGAAATCATTTAGAAAACATGTGTCGATGACTAGGCTGAGTAAGGTCATGTGATTTGCTAATGTTTATCATCGTCGAGGGATAATATGGATAAGATTCATGATTACTAGAGATTTTTTTTGTAGATTTTATGTTAGTTCATTACTATAACCTACTTTGCCATGTCCTGTGATTTTTCACCCAATTCGGTAACATTAGTTAACCCACCTCTTGATTTATTTTATTCCTTACACCTCATGAGTGTAATTTTTTAGTCTTCCTCGGAGATCAAGCGATCGAATCACAAGACCAGATCTTGTGTTCTCCTCTAGTAGTGGAAAATATGGGAAGAAGTGGGAAAATGAATAAGATAAAACCCAAGGCTCCCAATTTGCTTGAGATATATCCATAGACCTAGTAGCAAATTTAAGTAGCAAGATGGGTAGAATTTTCCAGGCGGTGTAGCGATTTCCATGATGAAGTTTCCATAGCATTTTCTCAAGGATTCAACGACCAGTAGGTGGTTGTCAGAGGAATTAACTTTTAGGTAACATAGGAATTGATTGTTGAGGTTACTAGTATGCCTACAGATGGGGAGAAAGCCTTCAAAATCCATGTCTTAGCTAGCATCAATGTGCCTTCTTTTTTGAAAGATGAATTTAAAGAAGCTAACTAGAGAGAAGGGGTTCATAGATCATGGTTAAAAGATTAATGTCATTATTTGTTTTGAATCACACAGTCCTATTTCATTTGTGAGGGATGCTAAAATTGGGTCAACTTGTACCACTTCAAATTCTTGGCTATTATAGGTCAGTTAAGAATTAACACCCCTTATTTTCTATTAGAAAGTTTAAAACATATGTCTACTAGAGTCTGAGCTAGGACATATGCATCATATCATTTCATATACCACAAGGGCTTGATAAACTTATTAATGGAAAGTAAAATAATAAGGGTTGGGAGAACTTGGGAGAAATTTTTGTTTTGGGGAGAGTTTAAACCTCAGCGAAAAAATCAAAGAGAGGTAGAAAATAGGGCAATAAGAAGAAAACTAGCCAAAAAAAACCTTGAAGCAAAAAATTCCTCTCAACAAAAACCCCTCCTTTGGTTCCTCAGTTACCCAGGATTTACATGAGGAAAAGTGATAGGCTCAAGAAAAAGGAGACCCCTCCTCCTACTGAAAACCTCCCAATAGACAGTCAACTGACCAAGAGAGCTAAGGATAAAATAATTGAACCTAAAGCCAAACAAACCTCGTTTGAGAAGGAGACCACCTTAGCTGAAATGTTTAAAGGTGGGAAGAAACCTCACACCAGGCCCTAGAACAAGCTAAGATTAAACATAAAATTAATGTAGAACCCTGAACTAGCCAAGGAGGTAATATATGTGGATAAGACTCCTCTAAAGGTGTAACAATCCTTGTGAAAATTCCATGTAATAAAAGTTAATAAAGGAAAAATAATAGCCATGGTTGATGGGACACTTATTCCAAGCTAAATGTTGGGAAAAAGAATGGTGATGCGGATCACTTGTGGTTTATTAACGGCTAACGATATTGGCAACCGCAATGAAAAGGGTTTGGAAAGGCAAAGTGGCATTTTGCACATTTATTTATGAAAATAATGGAAATTAGGAGAAAGGGGGGCTGAAATGTCACAGGTTTCATGTGAAGAGGAAAATGAAGGAAAATAATGGAAAATGATGAAAATAGAGGCCTCATTAATAGAAATTCTTCTCAAGATTAATTCACATACTTTTGTTAGTTTAGTTTTAGAGCTCTCTCTCTCTCTCTCATTCTTGGACACTTAGAGTTGCTTGGAGCACTCTTGGAGAGTGTGGCATACTTAGAGTTTTGGAGCAAGAAGGAAAGGGAAGAGTAGGAAAGCATAAGAGGACATCATCGTTAGAAGCTACAACAGGTTTTTCTTGCAATTACTGAGTTGCATGTATGTTTTCCTCACTATGTTTTGGCATGAATGGCATATGCATGTGGATTATTGGTCATGATTTTTCACTGACATGGAGGATTGCCTGGATTGATAGTGGATTTGCCTAACCTTTCCATTTTGTGGATAACCATGGTGTTGTGGATTTATTTCTTTATTTTCTGGTTGGTTATCATGTTTCCTTTAGCATGGGTTGAGTTATTAGTTCCTGGAAGCCCTAGTTGGACAAATTCTCTAGAAGCCCTGTAACAGCTTGGTTTGTGTTACTAGTCCTGGAAGCCATGGTTGGAAAAATTCTCTAGAAGCCCTTGGTGGGTTGTGTTACTAGTCCTGGAAGCTTGATGATAGTTTTGGGTTGAGTTACTGGTCCTGGAATCCTTGGTTGAAGCAAATTCTTTGGAGCCCTGGAAGGCTTGGGTAGAGACCAATCTCATGATGGTTTTGTGATGTCCGATCGTGAGGTGGAATCATTGTTTGATGGGTTGAGGTGGTTGGCCTTTGGAAGACTTGGATGGTTTTGGATGATGTGTTTTATGAGATCCCACATTCATGCTTGGAATATGGCATGGGGGTGAATGGATGAAAAGAGTTTTGGCTCAGCCATTCTATGGTCAAGTGGAACATGGTAGTCAGGTTTGGATTTGGCATCATCAATATGAAGTTATTTCTCCTTGTATTTATATGAATATTATATTGGTTTATATGTGGACCATATGGTTGTGATTTCATTGGTATATTTGTTGCTATTATGTTGGTTATGCATATGTTTTATGAGAATATCTATGTCTGCCTCTTATCATGTTTTTACTTGTAAATGAATGAGCAATGTATCTATGAACTAATAGATGAAACTATAGCTAATGTTTTGAGGCATCAATGCTTCTTAGCAATTCTTAGATGAGTATGAGACCCCTATGCTAGAATCTATTATTTACACCTGTAGATTACATATTTATGATATGTTTGAAGAAATTCCTGTCATGGCCAGTAGGGGTCTAGTAAAGGGCTTGTTTAAGTATTTGTATTTGCATCATTGTTTCCTTAAAATCTTTTTGTTCTGAAGATGTCCTTCAATTATGGGTAGTGACCTGGACTCTGGGCCTGAAAAAGTGGCTCAAATCCTAGGGACATTGGCACAACACTGAGAAAAATAGTCCCTGGACATTGGCATGCCTTGTCATGAGAGCCTCCAGAGCCTCTTGGACAATGTCAAGCCCATATCATGGGAGCGTCTGGGAGTTAAGTGGTACAAAATATTAGTGGGACCCAGGGGTTGGTTACTAGAAAGGTTGGGATGGCTCTTAGGAGTTCTGTGGCTGATGTTGAAAGCATGTATGGAGTGTTTACGTCGGCTCCACTTCCTTAAAGTGACTTAAGAGGTCGAATTATATCATAGTAACTTCTCGTCACATGTTCATCCCGGTTGGCTGGTTACTTGGGTAGATGTGGGAAGAAAGTGTTATAGAGTGGTATCAGAGCATGGTTCACCCCTCAGACTAGATGGGTTGTGTGTTGGTCATGCATTCATGTCAGTTTGATGTGTGTCTCTTATGTTGTAGGAACATGTGCTTGTTGCATTTGTATGGTATGAGTCATGGTTGTAGTGATGTTTCCATGGAAAGTTGATGGTGTTGTGGTCAAGTGTGTCATCATGAGTGTATGGTTGACTATGCATTGCTTATGCATGTTAATGTTCACATGTAGTCAAGTATAAAGTGATGTAGTGGTTGTTGTCATGCATGAGGTTATGGTATGTGTAGTTGACATGGTCATGCATTGATGACTGGACTCTAGCTAGAATGATGGTTGTATGTTTGTGTGTTATATTTCTATATGTTGTCATGATTATGCTATACATGTATCACACTGATTTTTTGATCTTGAAGACAAGGTATTCTCCCCAAATTATGCTAAGGTACGTTGGTTTATTATGATTTGGTTTAGCTGACATGATATACCTTGCAGGAAGAGAAAAAGAAAATATGACTAGTAAGATGGTAGAATACAACTCCTGAGACTCTCCTTATGGATCACATGAGTAGCATGGTGTTGGGAACTCTTCTGTTTTGGAAGACACACTAAGAAGCTTAATGGCATAAATAAGGAGTTGTAAGGATGAAAATGACAGAATCATACAAGCATAAGAGAAACAAGCAGAGGTAAATGCAGTGATACTTCATAGTTTTTCAGATTTGTAGTGATAGGGACCACTTCAATTAATCCATGAGCAGGAGAAAATAACTAATGGGGCATATGGTAGTAGGTCTTGTGGTTTTCATATGTTGGATAGAGATGAGACAGTCAGAGATGGTAGTTTGTTAGACACTCGGGATAAGAGGGGAGATGGACATAGGCACTATTCTAGTTCTGGTTCAGATAGGCACTATGATCATCATTAATATCAACCTTACATGAGGAGCGATAGGGGATATATGCCGGATGAGTTTAAGAAAGAAAATCGACCTACCTTTGAGGGAGAGATGAATAAATCCCATGATGCAGAGGCATGGCTGATTGGTATGAGGAAGTTCTTTAGCCTACATGATTATTCAGAGAACATGAAAGCCGGAATAGCTACATTCAGTCTCAAAGGTAAAGCAAACATTTGGTGGGAAGAAATAAAGAATGCCAGATGTATTCATGAGGAGGACTTGACTTGGAGTGAGTTCAAGCAGTTATTCAAGAAGAAGTATTTATCAAAGAGATACTTTGATGACAGGGAAAAAGAGTTCTATGAGCTAAAGATGGGATCAATGACAGATGAGGAGTACACTAGCAAGTTCTTCGAGCTATTGAGGTATATGCCTTACCTCAAGGAGGAGAATGAAAAACTTTATAGATTCACTAGTGGGTTACCAATGGCATTCAAAGAAAGGATTGAGTTTGATGAGCCAAGATCATTAGAGGAGGCCATCTAGAAGCTAAAGCATTGCTATGAGCAATTGAAGCACATATATGAGACTAAGCCAGATTGGAAGGGTAATGCAAAGAACATAGGAAAATGGGACAATAAATGAGCAAGGCCTCAAGATTCAGGTAATAAATAAAATGTAGTGCCATCTAAGAAGTTTAGTGCATCTGACAGATTACATGGCCATCGATCTAAGGAGTAGAACAAGGATACATGCTGGAAGCGTATAGAGTGTTGGGCCTGTGGAAAAGATCATCGTAGGAGAGATTGTCTGTAGAATCAAGGTGGTAGGCCTAAGATATAGTGCACATGATGCATAGACTGTTGGGGATGTTGGTCAGAGCGTTCCTCATATCTATGCGGCATTGGATAACAAACATGCAGACCATTAGGCATCTATTGTTGAGATGGACGATACGTTTTCTGATCAAGTTATTTCTATTTTGATTTAACTTCGATCTAATTATAGTTATGTTAGTCCTAAATTGGTGGATAAGTGTGGCTTGAATAAGGAATTTCATGCAAAATCTTGGTTAGTGCAGTTGGCTACAGGTACAAAGAAGCAAGTTCATCACTAGGTGAGAGCTTGTGCATTTGATTTGAATGGTATGCCTACTGTAGCACATTTGAATTTATTACAGTTGGGATCATACAATATGTTGTTGAGCATGCATTGGTTGTGTCAGGCCAGGAGGTAACTCCTCAAAACAAATTGTGTTTATTCATTAACATTACTCATGGTTATATACATGAGGGACTAACTCTTGGGCTTCAACTCCCGATGACTCTTCATTTTCCATTATTTACTATTTACATTATTTACAAGTGTTCACCCAATCCTAATGATTAGGTGTCAATATTCCCCCCCTTAATCTGAAGGGATGTTGGTGAGTCCAAGCATCATTCTGAATCTTTCAAACTTTTCTCTTCCAAGAACTTTAGTGAAGTTGTCTGTAATCTTCTCATTATTGGAACAACGGCGTAGATGGATTGTCTTGGCCTCAACATGATGCTGAATCAAATGGTATTTTGTACTGATGTGCTTCATTCAATCATGGAACTTTGGGTTCTTGGCAAACTTTATTGCAGAGGTGTTGTCAATCATGAGTGGAGTTGAATGCACTTGTTTTATCTGCAAATATTCTATAAATTTCCTGAGCCACACAATTTCTTTTGTTGCCTAAGATGCTGCCACATATTCTTCCTCTATTGTGGAATCTGTTGGAACTGATTGTTTGCATGATCTCTAGGAGACAAATCCTTATCCAAGACTTATACCATAACCTGAAGTAGGTAGCCCATTTTATTTGTCCCTGTCAAAGTCTGAATCAGAGTATCCAATCAAGATGAAGTCGCCCACCTGTGTATACTTGAGTCCAAAGTCTTGGGTTCCCTTCAAGTACTTTAGAATTATTTTTTCAACAGATCAATGTCCCTCACAAGCCTTTTGTGTAAACCTGGAGAGGATTCCAACAACAAACAGAATGTCTAGTCTGGTAGTAGTTCGGTAGTTCAGACTTCCTACAAGATTTCTATACTTTGTTGCATCCTCAAATTCTTTTCCTTCAATGGATGTGAGCTTTAAGTTTTGTTCCACTAGAGTAGTCAGAGGATTGCACTCAGCCATGCCAAACCTGTTCAATAGATCTCCATTGTAGTTCTTTTGATAGAGTAATATAGACTTCAGATGTTGAGATACTTCAATACCAAGATAGTAGTGAACATAGCCCAAGTCAGTCATTTCAAAACCTTTCCTCAATTCCTTCTTTATGGATGCAATGTAGCTCTCATTATTCCCTATCATCAAAATATCACCTACATGTACCACAAGATATACAACTATTTTTCCAACTTTCTTGAGAAACAAAGTTTTATCATCAAGATGATAATGTTTGAAGTTGAGTTTCAGAATATGCTCAGTTAATTTTTCATACCAGGTTTGTGGTGCTTGCTTGACTCCATACAAGGATTTCACAAGTTTTCATACTTTATGTTCATGTCTCTTCACAACAAATCCTTCAGGCTGGGACATAAAAACATTCTCTTTCAGATCTCCACTCAAGAAAGCAACTTTTACATCCAGTTGATGGAATTTCCAACCATTTTGAGCTGTTAGGGAAAAGAGTGTCCGGATGGTAGCCCATTTTGTTGAGGGGGAAAAAGTCTCCTCATAATCGACCCTTCTTTCTGTGCAAAACATTTTTCCACAAACTTGGGTTTGTGCTTGTCAAGTGAGCCATCAACTTTATACTTGTTCTTGTAGACCCACTTGCAGCCAATTGGTTTGGTTCCCAATGGAGGATCAACCAGCTTCCAAATTCCATTCTTTATCAAGGCATCATACTCATTTTGCATCTCTTCTTTCCATTGATAATGAGAAGTGACTTCTTTGAAGGAATTTGGTTCAAAATCTGTAGATAAATTTAGTTCATAGTCATAAGAAACATCCATGTCAACAGGTGAATCAGAATCATCTACATCACCTCCATTTTGCCTGGTTGAATTTCTTGTTCTTGTCTTTCAAACCTCATCAAGGTGACCACTTTCAAGTGTCTTTGTTAGCCACTTTGGGCAACCTTTCTGAGATGGTCTAGGCTGCTCAGTTTATTGAGTTGGCACTGAATCAAGATTGAGTCTCCCAATTCTATCAATCACGTCACTCAATGTATCAATAGTGGTTGGAGTTTCATGTGGGGGAGAGAGTGCTTTAGAAGAAGATTCCACAGATTGATCTAGTATAGGAATCCCCCCTTCAAGATGTGGAATCAGATTATCAAATTCTTGAAATGATTTTGCATGTTCGAATCTATCCAAGAGATCAAGTTTCCACTCAAAAACATTTTTAGCTTTGGAAGATTCAAGAAAGATTACATCTCTAGATACAACAAAATTTTTACTAACTTCATCATAAAGATGGTATGCTTTGGAGGTATTTGAATACCCCAAGAAGATACACTTAGAACTCTTTGCAACAAGTTTATTTCTTTGTAACTTTTGTATCAAGGCATAACAGGTGGAACCAAATACCCTGAGATGCTTTACCGAAGGAATGTGGTTATACCACATTTCATAAAGAGTCTTGTTTCTAATAGAATTAGATGGGCATCTATTCTTTACATATACATGACATAGAACTGCATCATCCCAAAACATCAATTTTACATTCTTTAAAACCATCATGGAACGTACCATATTTAAGATTGTCCTATTCATTCTTTCAGCTACTCTGTTGTGTTGGAGATTATAAAGCACAATTGTTTGGTGTTTGATCCCATGATGGCAAAGGTAGTTTTCAAATTCATTTGAAGTGTATTATTTTCCATTATTAGTGCGAATATAGCCAATATGATATTTTGCATCATTTTAAATCCATGTATGAAAGTTATTGAATGTTTGAAAAGCATCAAATTTGTTCTTCAATAAATAAACCCAACACATTCTGGTGTAGTCATCAATAAATGTCATCATATATTTGTTTCCATTTGTAGAAGGAATAAGAATTGGACCGCATAAATCTGAATGGATGAGTTCAATTTTTCTATGTGCTCTGGAATGTGAATCATGAAAATACTGTTTGCTATGCTTTTCTAGAATGCAAGCATCACATTTCTTAAATTTCCTAGGAATTGTAGGCAAACCAGTAACACCATTTTCCTTCAAAAATCGAAGATTTTCATAGTTCAAGTGTCCAAATATAGCATGCCATAATAGAATTGATGGAAATGTACCTTCATCATAATGAGAACTCTATGATAAATTTTGTGCAGGACCAGAGGTACCTTGCAACTTGAGAAGTCTTTCTTCTTCTATCCCCATCATGACAAGTGGGTGATCTGATGCTTTTCTCACCTCAACCTTGTCATCAAACATATGAATGAAGTGTCCTTGTTGGAGGATGTGGACCAAGGACAACAAGTTTCTCCTCAGTTGTGGGAGATATAAAACATCATGTAGAAGAAAGTCTGGAAGGCCAGGTAATTTGAGCCTGATTGTGCCAAGCCCTGATGACTTGAGTTTTGATTTGTCTGCAAAGTATACTTCTCCATCAAAATTGTTAGTAAATTCTTCAAAACAATCTCTTATAAAAGTCATGTGGCAATTTTCTCCTGAATCAAGCAACCAATCATTTTTACAAGAAGCAATTGAAGCATTAAACAAGTCTTCAGTTATTCCAATATTACAATGTGCCACAACATAGTGATCAAACTCAGGTGCTTTACCTTTCTCTTTGTCAATGATTTTACCTTTGGCTTGCTTTATTTCCTACTCAATTTTTTCCCAAGGCAACTTGCATGTGGATGCATCATGTTATCCATATCTATTGAAACATATGCAATGAAGATCAGAATTTTCTCCTTGAAACTGTCTTCCCCCTTGCCTCTAAAATTCTTCCTTTCTCTTCCTCTTCGACCACCTCTTCCTCTAGAAAAATCTTGTGCATGGTTTTTCTCTTTTTTCATGAGGCACACAACTTTTTCGGAAGAATGAAGAGTTGTCTTCTTTTCCAAACCCTGCTCTTTTTCAACAAAATTCGCTATCATGAAACCTGTATTGATCCCAAAAATAATTAAAATACCCATAGAAAAAACACTAATAGTAATTTATTATGTCTTTACAAAATGGAATCAACTGCAGACTCTCAATATTCATATACCATGAAATATATATTGTATTCCTTATAAAATAACCAACAAACTTCATATTCCACATATTATACCATGGCATGTCATATATATGCACATCATAAGGAGAACTCAACACTTCATAAGAAGAGGCCAACATCAAGAAAGGCACCAAGCATGCTCTTCGAATTTATGCACATATAAGAAAAGGCATATCATATATAAACTTAATGGAATGCACCACCCAACATATATGAAATCAATTCTCCATAAGACTTTTCGTACCAGGACCTACTACGATGTTACCACCAACAACGTTATTGAATCATTTTTTCATGTTTAGAAGCTCACGCCATAAACTTTTCCAATGATTCTGCTGATGAGGTTAATTTGCAGTAATAGCTACCCGGTCGGATTACACATTAAATGAATGGGATGGGAGCTTAGGTATGACAGTGTTATATAACATTCAATAGAAGGAGGTATGGAAATCTTATTATATATTAAAACCAGATGTATTAAAAACAACGTATGGTGGATTCGAGTGGGAGAAAAGTGGTATGGGGAGGACGTGGTATGTTCCGCTGCACAGTGGGGAGAGCAGCGTGTTATGGCGGATTGTACAATGTAGAGTTTCAAGGAGGAGTCTGCGATATGGACTCGATTTTTTTAATACTGTGATGAGAAGATGAGAAATTCTATGAGTAGTATGACTGGTGGGATGGAGTGGTATTACAGTGGGGAGCAGATTTAAACTAGGAGCGATGGGAGTGAAAAACTGGAGAGGGCTGAGGATGTTGTGGCTGAGGGACCAAGGTCGAGGGAGAGGGCCGAGGGACCAAGGTGGAGAAACACAGTGTGGAGCAGCGGTTGAGTGGTATTTTATGACAGGGGATGCATATGCAGAGGGGAGTCGAAGCCATCACTCCAGGACAGGAAGCTGAAAGGTGGAAGGGCCAAAGAGGTAACTCCACAAAACGAATTGTTTATTCATTAAGATTACTCATGGTTATATACATGAGGGAGTGACCCTTGGGCTTCACCTCCCAATGACTCTTCATTTTGCATTATTTACTATTTAAACTATTTACAAGTGTTCACCCAATCCCAATGATTAGGTGTCAACATTCCCCCCCTTAGTATGAAGGGATGTTGGTGAGTCCAAGCATTGTTCTGAATCTTTCAAAATTTTATCTTCCAAGAACTTTGGTGAAGATGTCTACAATATTCTCATTAGTGGAACAATGGTGTAGATGGATTGTCTTAGCCTCAACATGATTTCGAATCAGATTGTATTTTGTATTGAAGTGCTTCATTGAATCATGGAACCTTTTGTTCTTGGCAAACTTTATTGCAGAGGTGTTGTCAATTATGAGTGGAGTTGAATGTACTTGTTTTACCTGCAAATATTCCGGAAATTCATGAGCCACACAATTTATTTTGTCGCCTAAGATGTTGCCACATATTCTGCCTTTATTGTGGAATCTGCTGGAACTAATTGTTTTCATGATCTTTAGGAGACAACTCTTGATCCAAGACTCATAGCATAACCTGAACTAGATACCCCAGTTTCTTTGTCCCCATCAAATTCTAAGTCAGATTATCCAATCAAGATGAATTCACCCACCTATGTATACTTGAGTCCAAAGTCTTGGGTTCCATTCAAGTAATTTAGAACTCCTTTTGCAGTAGACCAATGTCCCTCACAAGGATTTTTCATGAACCTGGAGAGGATTCCAACAACAAACAAAATTTATAGTCTGGTAGTAGTTAGGTAGTTTAGAATTCCTACAAGTTGTCTATACTTTGTTGCATCCTCAAATTATTTTCCTTCAATGGATGTGAGATTAAATTTTTGTTGCATTGGAGTAGTCAGAGGATTGCACTCAGCCATGCCAAACCTATTCAACAGATATCCAATGTAATTTTTTTAAGAGAGGAATATAGACTTTGGATGTTGAGTTACTTTAATACCAAGATAAGAGTGAACATAGCCCAAGCCAGTCATTTCAAAACATTTCCTCAATTCCTTCTTTATGGATGCAATGTAGCTCTCATTGTTCCCTATAATCAAAATATCATCTACATATACCACAATATATACAACTATTTTGCCAACTTTCTTGACAAACAAAGTTACATCATCAAGATGATAATGTTTGAAGTTGAGTTTCAAAAGATGCTCAGTGAATTTTTCATACCAGGCTCACGGTGCTTGCTTGAGGCGATATAAGGATTTCACAAGTTTGCATACTTTATGTTCATGTCCCTTCACAACCAATCCTTTAGGTTGGGACATAAAAGCATTCTCTTTCAGATCTCCATTCAAGAAAGCAATTTTTATATCCATTTGATGGAATTTCCAACCATTTAGAGATGTTAGGGCAAAGAGTGTTCGGATGGTAGTCCATTTTTCTGTGGGGGAAAAAGTCTTCTCATAATTGACCCCTTTCTTTTGTGCAAAACCTTTTGCCACAAGCTTGTCTTTGTGCTTGTCAAGTGAGCCATCAACTTTATACTTGTTCTTGTAGACCCACTTGCAAACAATTGGTTTGGTTCCCAATGGAGGATCAACCAGCTTCCAAGTTCCATTCTTTATCATGGCATCATACACCTTTTGTATCTCTTCTTTCCATTCATAATGATAAGTGACTTCTTTGAAGGAAGTTGGTTCAAAATATGTAGATAAATTTAGTTCATAATCATAAGAAACATCCATGTCAACAGGTGAATCAGAATCATCTACATCACCTCCATTTTGCCTGATTGAATTTCTTGTTCTTATCTTCCCAACCTCATCAGGATGAACACTTTCAAGTGTCTTTGTCAGCCATTTTTGAGGAACTTTCTGAAATGGCCCAGGCTACTCAATTGATTGATTTGGGACTGAATCAAGATTGAGTCTCCCAATTATATCAATCACATCACTTAAAGTATCAACAATGGTTGGAGTTTCATATGGGGGAGAGAGTGCTTCGGAAGAAGATTCCACAGATTGATCTAGTATAGGAATCCCCCCTTCAAGATGTGGAATCTGATTATCAAATTCTTGAAATGATTTTGCATTTCTGAATCTATCCAAGCGACCGATTTTTCACTCAACAACATTGTCAGCTTTAGAAGATTCAAGAAAGATTACATCTCTAGATACAACAATTTTTTTATTAAATTCACCATAGAGATGGTGTGCTTTGGAGGTATCTGAATACCCCAAGAAGATGCAGTTACGACTCCTTGCACCAAGTTTGTTTCTTTGTACCTTTGGTATCAAGGCATAACAAGTGGAACCAAAGACCTTGAGATGCTTTATCGAAGGAATGTGGCCGTACCACATTTCATAAGGAGTCTTGTTTCTAATAGAATTATATTGACATATATTCTTTACATATACGACACATAGAATTGCATCAGCCCAAAACATCAATTTTACATTCTTGAAAAACATCATGGAACGTACCATTTTTAAGATTTGCCTATTCATTCTTTTAGCTACTTCGTTCTGTTGGGGATTGTAAGGCATAGTTATTTGATGTTTGATCCCATGCTGGCAAAGATAGTTTCCAAATTCATTTCAAGTATATTCTTTTCCATTATCAGTGCGAATAGATCCAATATGATATTGTGCATCATTTTCAATCCATGTATGAAAGTTCTTGAATGTTTGAAGAGCATCATATTTGTTATTCAATAAATAAACCCAACACATTTTGGTGTAGTCATCAATAAATGTCATCATATATTTGTTTCCATTTGCAAAAGGAACATGCATTTTACCACATAAATCTGAATGAATGAGTTCAAGTTTTCTATGTGCTCTGGAATGTGAATCATGAAAATACTGTTTGCTATTCTTTCCTATAATGAAAGCATCACATTGCTTAAGTTTCCTAAGAATTGTAGGAAAACTAGTAACACCGTTTTTATTCAACAAGCGACGGCTATCATAGTTCAAGTGTTCAAATCTAGCATGCCATAATAGACTTGATGGAAATATACCTTCATCATAATGAGAACTCTATGAGATTTTGTGCATGAGCAGAGGTACCTTGCAGCTTGATAATTATTTCTTCTTCTATCCCCATCATGAAAAGTGATTGATATGATGCTTTTCTCACCTCAACCTTCATAAGAACAAGGTGGATTGTTATGAATAATCCATTGAGTGCTTCGATGAAAATGGGGGACTAAGAATCTTATAGGGAAAGAAGAAATCCACATCAGTTAGGATGGTGACAACTATGTAGGCAAAGCGTAGTCGCAGAAAAGGGTGTGTATTATTTTTTGTACATATCTCTAGTGCCAAAGGTAAGGAAGTTGAGGATGTAGATGTTTTGGTCAAGTACCTAGTTCTACATTAGTTTTAGGATGTGTTTCCCGAAGAGATTTTAGAGCTTCCTGCACCTCACAAGGAAGTAGACTTTTCTATTGAGTTAGTGCTAGAGGTAAATCCAACATCAAAAGCACCTTACATGATGAGTACACTTGATTTGGTAGAGTTGAAGTTGCAGTTGAAGAAAATGTTAGATAAGGGATACATTAGGCCAAGTGTATCACCATGGGGCGCACCAGTACTGTTTGTGAAGGAGAACGATGGTAATCTCAAATTATGCATTGACTATAGGTAGTTGAACAAAGTGACCATCAAGAATAGGTATATGTTGTTGAGGATTGATGAATTGTTTGATTAGTTGAAGGGAGAAACAGTGTTCTCAAAAATTGAATTGAGATCATGATACCACTAGGTACACATTAAAGAAGAGGACATCTACAAGACAAATTTCTGGACCAGGTATGGGAATTATGCATTTGTTTTAGTTGCATTCAATTTGACTAATGTTCTATCTACATTCATGTGATTTATGAATAGTGCGTTACGTCCATATTTAGATAAGGTTTTTATTGTGTTCATTGATGACATATTGGCATATTCTAAAAATGAGGAAGAGCATGCCGAGAATTTAGCAGGAGTGTTGAGATTGTTGAGAGAGCATCAGTTGTATGCTAAGATCAACAAGTGCAGTTTCTTTCAGACTGAGGTACACTACTTAGGACATGTGGTTTCCAAGGATGGCATAATAGTGGACCTAGAAAAGATAAGAGCTATGATGGAGTGGGAAGCTCTTAGAAATGTAGATGAGGTGATATCCTTCAAGGGGTTGGTAGGCTATTATAGGAGGTTCATCAGGAACTTCTCATAGATTTCTTATCCTTTCACATCATTGAAGAGAAAAGGTAAGACGTTTGAATGGACAAAGGATTCTGAGGCTAGTTTTGAGCATCTCAAGCAAGTTGTTGACACATGCACCAGTGTTAAATATTAAAGATCCAAACAAGGAGTTTGTAGTATGTATAGGAACTTGCAAGAGAGGACTTGGTGGGGTCCTTATGCAGGATTGATAGGTGGTATACTATGAGTCACAAAAGATGAATGAGCATGAGTAGAAATACCCCACTCATGATCTTGAGTTGTAGCGATCATACATGCATTAAATATGTGGAATATGTGGAGGCACTATCCTCTGGGCAGGACGTTTGTGTTGATGAGTGATCGCAACGGTTTGTGGTATCTATTTGACCACCCAAATATGAACTGCAGGCAGGCTCGGTGGTTGGCCACGATCAGTGAGTTTGATTTTGAGATTAGGTATATCAAAGGTAAAGAAAATGGGGTGGAAAATTCTCTTAGCAGGCAGATACAGGTAAATCACTTAGCATCTATGAGCTCCTATGGGACAAAGTTACATGATAGGAAGGTCATCAAGATGTCAGGTATATGGATATTGTGGATAGGTTGTAATAGAGTACAGGTACAGGTGGTGGTACAAGTGCAGTTATAGGTAGTATTACAAGTACATTTAAATAAAAATATATTCTATACATTAAACCTTATGCATAATGGGTAGGAATTTATTTTAAAAAAATCATGTAATAAGATTTTTAATTATGGAGATTCTTAATATGTAAATAGACTTTGTTATGAAGCCATGGCTTGTCAATACCTAATATCCAAAAATACTATAACTCATTTCATATGAAATTTTTTTAATTAATGGATTTAATTAACAAAGGGAAAAATAGACATAAGTACTTCGGAAATAAATCTCAGCCCTTGATTTTTGTATATTATTAAGAATGTTTTAGAATATTTTATGGAGGTTAAAACCCTATCATCCAACTAATAATTATTGATAATTAAAATAAAATTGTAGAAGTCATATTCCAGAATAGATATGTCTTTCAACATAAATATTTCATGGATATTTTCTAGATGTTAAATACCATCAAATACCTACCATCCATATATTACTTACTGATAATTAAATTTAAATTATTAAAACCCCTATCTAGGTAATAATTGATTTGATTTTATAATTTATGTGGATATTTTCTAAATGTTAAATACCATCAAATACCTACCATCTATTACGTATTGATAATTAATTTTAATTATTAAAACCCATATCTAGGTAATAATTGATTTGATTTTATAATTTATGGAATACATATATATAACTGATTTTATTTTAATAATTTTTATTTAAAAAGTTAGGATATGATACTTATGAGGATTTTGTTCGTTAAAATCAAATGTAAATGAAACAAGATGAAAAAATTAAATTGATATTGAGTATTATAAGTATTGTATAAGTTTAAAATATAGCAAAATGTAAATACAAAATAAAAGAAATTCAAAGTTCAACATGGTAAACAAATTGCCTTGCAATACAATTGGCCGGTAAACAAGTTTGTAATACCCTTGATAAGTTATAAAGATATTACACATAGTTTATCTTTCCAAGCACAAACTGTGATTGGCTTGCAAAACTATTTACACTGGTTTTCAATGCTTTAGATAAAAAAATTGTGTTTGATTTAGAGTTTACACAATTGGTTATATCAAGACTAGATATTTGCTCAAATTCCAATCCCATATTTGATAACATGACCACATTTTGTCCTATGAGAGGCATTGGCCTTATTCGTCCCTCCCAAGGCAATACTGTAGCAATAGATTTTCTCATTGGGTACTATTAGATTTGATCATTAACCACTATTACTTTGACATTGACTAATGCAATTTGTAATGTTTAACTTTGGAAAATATTTCTTTTTCAATATTATTAAAAAGTTATTTTTAAAATATTTGAGTGGACCATAATTTGAAGGTCTTATTGCAACATTTGCAAAATATAATGTCATGTGGATAACTGTCACATATTTTTTCCCATAATTTCTTAATATTGTTGCGATATTCATGCATGATTTTTGAATAATTACGTAGTAGTTTTTTATTCTTAACTTTTGCAAGAAAATCATCTAAAATTAAAAATATTTAAAAATAACATATTTATCATCAATTACTTCCCACCATAATTTAAGAAAGTATTTGCGTAACAAGGGGATAGGAATAAGATGTAAATAAACATACCTACTATTATCACATTTTTTACTTTATAAATTATTTTTGAAAAAATGTTGACAATGGGATTGTCAGTGATAAATTTGTAAAAAATAGGGAAAAACGATGATAATGGGAATATCAACGTTAATGTTGTTTTTAAAGTTTAAAAATGCGTTGACAATGGGCTTGTTAGTGTTATTGTGAATTTGAAAATAGAAGTAGGAAATTGTGTAGACAATCAGACTATTAATGACAAACAATGAAAATTCAAAATTTGTTCTATATTGCGCTGACACCATCCACATCAGTGACAGGGCAATAATTTAGCAAACATGTGTTGGTGACTAGGATGAGTAAGGTCATGTGATATGCTAATGGTTTTCACCTCCGAGAGATAATATGGGTAAGATTCATGATTACTAGTGATATTTTTCATAGATTTTATGTCAATTTGTTACTATAACCTACTTTGCCACATCTTGTGATTTTTTACCCAATTCGGTAACATTCGTTAACAAACCTCTTGATTTATTTTATTCCTTACACCTCATGAGTGTAAGTTGTTATTCTTCCCTAGAGATCAAGCGATCGAATCACAAACCCAGATCTTGTGTTCTCGTTTAGTAGTGGAAAATATGGGAAGAAGTGCGAAAATGAACAGGAGTGAACCCAAGGCTCTCGATTTGCTTGAGATATATCCGGAGATCTAGCAACAGTTTTAGGCAACAGGATGGGTAGAATTTTTCAAGAGGTGTAGTGATGTCCATGATGAATTTTCCATAGCATTTGATCAAGGATTTGATGGCAAATAGGTGTTCATAGGAGGAATTACCTTTCACGTAACAGAGGAATTGACTATTGAGGTTACTAGTCTACCTACAGATGGGGAGAAAACCTTCAGAATCCATGTCTTAGCTGGCGTCGATGTGCCTTCCTTTTTGAAAGATGAATTTAAATAAGCTAACTAGAGAGCAGGGGTGCATAGATCGTGATTAAAAGATGAATGTCATTCTTTTTTTCGAATCACACAGTCATATTACACTTGTGAGGGATGTTACAACTAGGTCAACTTGTACCACTTTAGATTCTTGGCTATTGTAGGTCAATTAAGAATTAACACCCCTTATTTTCTATTGGACAGTTTAAAACATATGTCTGCTAAAGTCTAAGTTATGTGTCAAGCGGAAAGAGTCAATTTTGCGGACAAAACCGACCTCCCTAGAAGCTAAGGTTTTCTAGTGACAAACAAGACAATTAAACACTATCTTTCCCTAAATATGCATTTAGAATACAAGTAATCAGGTGTTTAAAACATACCTTTAGTCCCACGTTCTTTGTAGCAGTCCAGCCTCTCCGATCCGGATGAGCTCCTCCTTCTCTTCGAAACCTGCATTCACTAACAAGCAAATGATTACATAGCACCTGAATAACTCATAAAATAAAACATATTCATCATAAAGACCAAGGAGTATATGAAACAAATTATGTATAACAACTTGTTGAGAAAAATGAGCTTAATTGTATTAAGTGGAAACAAAAGAAACCATTACAACCAGTGCCTTGGTGTTGTGTAGGTCCCTCCCAGGGTCCAGCAAGAGTTCTCCTCTACTTTGATCAGCTCACCCACTTCCAAATGAAGCTAAGAAAGGATGGGAATCTCTCCTCTCAAGCTCTATAAGGGAGTCCTAATTTCAGCAGCATCTACCCTTAGGAATGTTCAGCTTTCAACCTCCCCTCCCTCTGGCCCAATGCCTGTATTTATAATGCTTTGGAGGAAGTTAATCAGGTCCACCATCAAGGGGATAAGCCCCTCTTTGAATGGGTAGCTCCCCTCTTGATGGGATAAGTTCCTCTTTCATAGGGATACATGAACCATCTGGAGGCGCTCAATACACGTCAAACAAACTTATAGAATGCTCTAGAATCGACCACAAGTAACTTTTTTGAAGTAAAACTCGCGCCTTTTGACCTTTACAGGAGTACGCACCCACCCCCTTACAGACAGAGCGTACAAGTACGCAGGTATTGTGAACTTGAGGTGCGTACACGCAGGTAAGGCTAAGAGAAACTGCATACCCAGAGTTATATAGATTTTTAAAGACTTTCTCTCTTTCTTGGAGTTTGACATGAGTAGCAGAGGTATAAGAATTGCCAAGGAGGATAGTATGACAGTTGATGGAACCATACTAACTACAAATAGTCATGGTGACAAATTTTAGTGTAACAGATTGCCCCCTAAAGTGCGAAGCCTGTAGTAGATTAGGGTTTCATATCATCTAGGAAGGGTGAAGTACTTTATCATTTCAAGGATTATCTTGTAGAGAGCCCAGTCGGAACCTGCAAATATTTAACACAAAATACATATGTAAGATCATATCATCACTGAGGTAGGCATTCCCATACTCAGATTGAAAACTTTAACTAACAAACTAACTACTGCTCTGACATAGGAACGATTTCGCAGTACATCATAATCATAGACTCATGTAGACACAGTATGGACGCAGCCATCTGTTTATGATTAGTCTACTGTATAATGAATACAAAAATCCTCGCAGCTTGGATGGTGGAAACTAGATCCAGGGTCTTCATTTCTACTTCCCGAAAAGGTACGATTCTATCCATGCGAATAAATGAGTTGATGTCGAACATGGTTGAAACCACTTGATTACCAGTCGATGATGTAAACTGTTAACAAGTGTGAGAGATACCACCAGTGATGTTAATGGTTCTCAAAGTACCCAGTACAATCCATGAGATGTGAATGAATGAGTTGATGTCGAACATTCCACGGATTCCTTCGATCGAAAGTCAATGATGCAAATCGTCGTCAAAGGGGAGAAATCTGCCATTGATGCATGCAGATCTCAAGGTACTGACGATTTCTAGGTCATCTTTCTAGATAATGTGCTGATGTCGATAGAAAGCGGCCCGTTGTAGGCAAGCCCACAACACGAAATCATAGATCAAGTTGAAGAAATGTAGCTATAAGGACTAACTCAGGGATGGTCGAGATGGATGACAGGTATTTTGCAGATGAATGGTTTATTTGCAGTGACCTCTTGAACACATAACGACACGACAGATGGCTTGGTGACAATTGACCCAATAGTTAATACCCGGAACCGGCTGAAAATTTTCAATGTGACTTGACCAAACTGTTAGGCAAAGGATTTCCCAACCCAGGTGGATGAAAAGTGTCGTGTTCAAGAGTGGTGATAAGGTTTCTTCTGAGACAAAGGATAACAAATAGGCTCATTTTTCTCTCTTTTCCCCCACCATTTCTGGCAAGTACCTCTTTATTTTTTACAAGCTTGAGGAGGATAACATATGCTTGATTATAAGCTCATCCTTCGGATGAGTCCAATTTAGTTTTAGATTCGAACCCTAAGAAGGAGTGGTCCGTTCCTGTTTGTAATCGAACAGGTCCTTTACTGTGAAATTTTAACGAGTCCAGTATAGGAGAAACTCAGCGTTTTTCAATTTTAGAGAGTCTGAAAAACTTAAGAAGACTCCAGGGTTGAACTTTTTCGTAAATTTGCATCTCCCAAGCCCGAAAAAGTATAAAATAGTACTTGAGAGAACCGCTTGATCTTTTACGACCAAGGAGTACTTTCATGATTAGTGTCTTTGACCTGAAAAGTAAAAGGCGATCAAGGACACGTCGTTTTATTTCCAATATCGAATTTGAAACGACAAAAATCCGGCAATCTTTTCCTGTTTTTACGGTCAGAAAAGGGCTATAAGGGGATCGTCTTTTAATTTCGTTTTAACGAGTGTAAAAGAAACGCTCGGCAATCTTTTCATGTTTTAGGAGTCAGAAAAGGGCTTAAAGATGACTCTGATGTTTTGTTTGCGAAAAATGACAATTTTCCCTAAAAACCCTTTTATCCTGCACAAAAACCAACACATTACTCATACCTGTTTAAAGATGGATAAAAATAATTTGAAAAATACCTTTTCATGGTGAAAAATAAACAAATTTACCATTTATTTACCCAAAAAACCTATAAAAAGGGTTTTTACCATTTCATTTTTACCATTTTACTGTTGAGGAGAGAAAAAGGGCTTTTAGCAAGAAACCTCCCGTGGACATTGCGGAGAATCCGACCGTCGAAATCGAATGCCGTCTCATCAGGTATTCTACAACATCCTCCTCTTCATTTCCATCCGTTTAGAATTTGTTTTTAGGCCCTAGTTTCATTTTTTGGAGGCTTTGGGGTTTCAAGGTCCGCTTTTCGGGGTACCCAAGTGCTCCACTGGTGACTCGCGTACCCCGACATTTTCGCAGTTGGGAAAATGCCGGGCGTACGCACCTTGCCTTAAGGGAACCCGCGTACGCACGCCCTGTTCCTAAAGGCGGGGTGCGTACCCCGCAAAACGAATTTTTAAACCCCAATTTCTTCAAAATGGACCAAATTTTTTTGATTTCATTGATTCTAACAGATGTTTTTTGGTGTGTAGATTGCCCACCATGCTTGATTGGCGCGAGAGAGAGCACGAAGATGTCGATTTGGCCGCCATTAATCATCAACCATCCATTGATGCTTTAAAGGCATGCGGCCTCTACAAATACTGGGCCATACTTGGCATGAGGGCCCAGGTGCGCTTTCTAGAGTGGCTGGTAGAGAGATGGAATGTCCAGGACCAGTGCTTTTACATTGGAGGGCACCAGCTCGAGATAGAGCTCTCAGATATTTACTTTCTCACTGGTTTGCCCAAGAGGGGCGAACACTTGACTCTGTTCGGGACTAGGCCGGGTGGCCAGTCCATTTCTAGTCTCCGACTAGAGTGGTGCAACACGCAGAACCAGGAGAAGGGGATAGAGATCAAAACTATATCCCGCCCTGAACTTATGGTCATTGCTTTCACAGTTACCAGACTTTGCGGGGCTGCCGTTTTGCACATTGCCACTGGATCCCAGATGCGGATGGCGATTGATTGCTATCGAGGCACCATTTTCAACTGGTGTGATGCTGTGTTGGCTAACGTAAAAAGCCAACTAACTAAAACCAAAAACGGACAGCTGAAGACCTTTGGTTATGGGGCTTTAGTTGTGAGTTTTGCTTTAGAGAGGGTTCTGATGCTGATCCCACAGCATCTCACTGTTGAGGCTGGGCTTCCTCGAGAGCCCAAATTGACGCGATGGGTTGCGGTTATGGCCCGTCATCCTGACGAGGGCACGGAGGTTGTCCAATTTAGACCGGAGTATTTTCACTGGTTGGAGGACCATATCTTCTCTATACAGGATTTTCCTTATGCCAGAGTTGATTTTTGTGGAGATCCGGACATGGTTCTTCCACTGGGAGAACAATGGGATGACACAGGTACTTCATTTTTCACAAGTTTTTAAATTATCTATTTTTTTTGTTTTTTATATCATCTCAAAACTGACAGTAATAATTTTCAAAATGCAGATGTAGGCCCACGTCGTCCAGCCAATCTCCAGCCTTTCGAGAGGAGACTACCAGTTGCAGTGGCACCGGCCCCACGGGACGAGGCCACAGAGACCCTAGCTGAGTTGGAACAAGACCTAGAGCGTCTTACGGCAGACATACCAGAGACTACTATAGATGATATTCCTATCAGGCTTCAGCGCTATGTAGTCGCAGTCCCAGGACCTTTTAGAAGGTTCTTGTGTAGGGTAGCTCGTGCAGTGGTGTCGTATAGAGAGCATCACCAGTGATTGGATGGTCGTTTTTGTAGACACATGCGACATTTTGGTTTTTTGTACTTATCATTTTTGCCGATCATAAGGTGTTTTTCAACCTATGATCGAAGACGATGTATTTTTGACACACTCCTATCTATATATATCATTATTACCGGCTTATCTTGTTAAACATGTGTGATGAAATGTTTTTAAATTTGCATGTATGATTATTGCAAATGTTTGTCTAACATTCGAGAAGCAATTGCATCTGCTAATGTATTTAAAGACCTTGGAATATGCTGATACTCAATGTAATCAAATTCACGTTCCAAGAGACGCACTCTCAAAAATAACCTTAATAACACTGGATTTCTAATGGCATACACTCTATTAAGCTGTAATACAACGAGTTCAGAATCTAACCTCACTATCAAACTCCGAATCCTGAATGAAATAGATTCAGACAATAATTCGATCACTGCACTGTATTCTGCAATGTTGTTTGTTGTTTGACCGAGGCTTACCCCATGCATAGAAACTAACTCGTCAGAGGGCGAATAGATAACCCAAGCTGCGGAAGAGATATTCCGTGTACTACGACAAGCACCATCAGCAAATCCGATGTATGTTTGGAGAGGCATCGACATCTGTAAACATCAAGCGTAAAACCAAGATAAGCAGAATAACGACGAAAAACACACTTTCTAAGCTAAGCACACTGTCTAAACTAACAAACACACCAGCTAGAAAGAAAAACCTAACCTAACTAAAATCTCCATACCCATCATTTAAGCATAATACCTCTTTAGGTAAAGTCCATTTCTGGGTTTACCCAAAGAGTCCCCGTCAAAATCTACCAGCTCATAGGCCCCTTTTGCTAGCTTTCTCTTGACAATGTAGGGCCCATGCCACATAGGAACGAATTTTCCAGCACCTAATTTATCGTTAGCTTGATCATATAATAGCACTAGGTCTCCTTCCGAAAAATTTTGAGGGGTCACATTTCGATCATACTGAGCTTTCATACGTTTTGCGTGAGCCTCGATTGCCAACGCAGCATCACGTCGAGTCTCATCTAATTGAGCTAAGTATAATAAACGCTTCTCCTCTTCGGAAGTAGCTGGAAGTAATTCGACGGCCATTTGAAGTGACGGGATTTCGCATTCAATGGGCAGCACAGCTTCCAAACCATAAACTAGTTGGAAAGGAGTGAACCCTGTTGATGTTTTCACTGAGGTTCGGTACGCCAAAAACGCGGAAAATAACATGTTGTGCCAATTCGACCGATGAATACCAATGATTCGTCGGATCATGATAACTAAAACTTTGTTGATGGACTCAACCAGACCATTCGCTTGTGGATAATAAGGAGTTGAGCTATCGTGACGCAAACCAAGCTGGCCTGTAAGTTCTGTCATCATAACGTTTTGAAAATGGCGCCCATGGTCAGTGATTATCGCTTGTGGGACACCAAACCTAGCAATAATGTGATTGAATACGAAAATTGCAGTTGTCTTGCCGTCTGCCTCGAATGTAGGCATCGCCTCGGCCCACTTAGTAAAATAATCAACCGCCAGGATGATATACGCATGCCCCCCGGCCGAGTGAGGGTTACATGTAATAAAATCGATACCCCATTTGGCAAAAGGACCAACGACAATTATAGGGTGGAGAGGAGCAGGTGGAGCGCGCATCTTGCGATCAAACACTTGACAGTTGTGGCATTTCCGAACTGCTATAATACAGTCTTTAAACAAAGACGGCCAGAAGTAGCCAGCGCGCAATATCTTTTGGGTTGTGGCTGTTGAAAATAATACTGAGAGGGGGGGTGAATCAGTATTATCTAATTCTTTTAATAAATCTTCCTTATTTGTTCTTTGAATTATTTTTGCATGTCAGTAACATAAAATAATGAGCATGAACAAAGAAAAAGAGATAGTCACACCAAAGAACACAAGATGTAAGGTGGAAACCCAATGTGGGTGAAAACCACCTGCTGCAATATGTCTCTATCTTCTTTCAAATTAGAAACTTCTTTTACAATGGTTTTGTACTGGTGCAGTCCTTTACCAGTACGCAGGCTGCAACCTGTAGAGAGCTACAACTCTCTCTCTCTCGTTTTCCAGTCTCTCCTGGAAGGGAGCTACAACCCCCTACTTCTTTTCATAAAGCATCAAATGATCATCAAGTACATAAAAGTTACAGTCCACTACAGTTATCAGATCAGCAATAACAGAACTAACCCAGAACACCTTATCAACAGAAAAATTCAATCAACAGAACATCTTAAGACAGATACGCAGTTTTCTCTTCTGTGGCCTGCGTCGCTACGCAGTTCACCTTCTGCTTTCCTGCGTATACCCGCAGAAATCCTTCTGCCGCACTGCGTGCCCACGCACTGTTCCTTCAACCGCACTGCGTACTATTACTGTAGGTACGCACCCAGAGACATTATCGCGCCGCGTACTGTTACTGCAGGTACGCACCCAGAAATACTATCGCGCCGCGTACTTTTACTATGCGTACGCACCTGAACCTTAGTCGCTCTGCGTACCCATGCAGCTCTCCTTCTTCTGCTCTGCGTACCCACGCAGGTCTCCTGTTTCTGCTCTGTGTACCCACGCAGATCTCTTGTTTCTGCTCTGCGTACCCACGTAGATCTCTTGTTTCTGCTCTGCGTATCCACGCAGCTCTTCTGTAAAACACCTGCGTACTTCTGATTAGGGCCGAATAGGCAGTTCACCTGAGTGGCACAGTTGCTCAGATCTGATCATGCGCTCGAGAGATTACCCTTCACAGATTCGCCTTCAACTTCCCTTTCATATAGATCAAGCTTTTAAGACCATAACCCAATATTTCAGATCTAAAGATATTCAATTGCAAAAGATGCTTAGCCAAGTGATCTCCTTTGCTTTATATAGGCAAGCTCCTCCTAAAATCATGGAACAATACCATGAGCCAAAACCGTAATAACACAAATACCGTCGGCTAAATACCAAGAGTAAAACATAAGAAACCCCACGTGTGCTTTTCTCTGCCTTGAAATGTGTACAGTGGGGGTACGCACCTCCTGAACGGCTGGCCTGCGTATCTGGATGCGGTCCCTGCATGGTGTACCTGCGGGTACGCACCTTCTGAGCTGATTTCCTGCGTATTTCTTAATTTTCAACATATTGAGAGCCTTTCCACGGGAGTTGCCATCAAGTACAACATCTGTAACATATAGCCATACCAGAAACATAATGCCAACAATCTCCCCCTTTGGACTTGATGGCAACCTCACAATCTTCAGCTTCATTCTCCCCCTTTGACATCAAGGGAAAAGGGGTATGCTCCCCCTAAGAACATGCTCCCCCTGAATATGAACCAGATCTGCAACAAAGAACCATAATCCACCATGAAAGAGATAGAGACATATTGCAGCTATTTCCAAGATCTCCTTCCGACCATCCTCCATAATGCCAACAATGCATTATATGCTCCCCCTGAACCTGTACCATCAATCAGAAAAGGTTCAACAATAGGATGATGCATCAACAACCCCCAGCTTTTGCCTGAGGTATTCAAAAGTGTCCCTGGGCAATGTTTTGGTGAGAATATCAGCAACTTGTTTCTTAGAAGGAACATACTCCAACTTGACCTTCTGTTCAAGTACTTGTTCCCGGAGAAAATGGTACTTGATTGGTATGTGCTTGGTTTTTGAATGCATAACAGGATTCTTTGAGATGCTGATTGCACTTGTGTTATCACATAAGATGGGGATTGGTGGTGTACAAGTGATTTGAAAATCCTGCAAAGTCTGCATCATCCAAAGGAGTTGGGTGCAACAAGATGCAGCAGCAACATATTCCGCTTCAGCTGTAGACAAGGCAATTGAACTCTGTTTCTTGCTGAACCAAGATACCAGTCTGGAACCCATAAAGAACGCACCACCACTTGTGCTTTTCCTGTCATCCACGCTTCCGGCCCAATCTGCATCTGTATAAGCATGAAGTGTAAGATCTGTATCTCTAGGATACCATAAGCCATAATTTTGAGTCCCTTGAAGATATTTGAAAATTCTCTTCACTGCCTGAAGATGAGTCTCCTTTGGATTTGCCTGAAATCTTCCAACTATTCCAACTGCATGCATGATGTCCGGTCGGGTACCTGTCAAATAAAGTAAACTTCCAATCATAGATCTGTAGGTTGGTTGATGTACTGCTGCAGATTCATCATTTGCACTGAGGCTACATCCTGTGACCATGGGTGTACATACTGGTTTTGCATCTTCCATACCATATTTCTTCAAAATCTGTTTGAGATACTTGGTTTGAGATAAAAAGATTCCTCCTTCTTTTTGTTGGATTTGCAAACCAAGGAAATATGTCAGTTCTCCTAGCAAGGACATTTCAAATTCTTTCTGCATGACCAAGGCAAAGCTTTGACTCATAGCTTCTTCATTGCTCCCAAAAATAATGTCATCTACATACACAACAAGTATTAGCAATTTGTCATTTTCAACTTTTATATAAAGATTGCTATCTGCTGATCCTTTTGAAAAACCTTGTTGATGAAGATATTTGTCCAAACGGTAGTACCAAGCCCTTGGAGCTTGTTTGAGACCATAGAGAGCCTTTTTCAATCTGCATACAAGATTTGGATCATTTCCAAGAATGAACCCATCTGGCTGTTCAATGTATACTTCTTCTTCCAAGTCTCCATTCAGAAAGGCTGATTTCACGTCCATTTGAAATACTTTGAAGTTTTGAAAACTTGAGAGAGCAAGGAACATTCGGATGGCCTCAAGTCTTGCAACAGGAGCAAAGGTTTCTTCAAAGTCTATTCCTTCTTGCTGCGCATACCCTTTACAAACAAGTCTGGCCTTGTTTCTAATTACTTCTCCATTTTCATTCAATTTGTTTTTGAAGACCCATTTTGTTCCGATAACATTCTTATCCTTTGGTCTAGGAAACAACTCCCAAGTGTTGTTCTTTTCGATTTGCTCAAGTTCTTCATCCATTGCTTTCACCCAACATTCATCTTTGCATGCCTCTTTCACATTTTGTGGTTCAGTGGAGGAGAGTAATGCCAAATAGCTTGAGGCTTCTGCAACTGTTCTTCTTGTTTGTACACCTGCTTCTTTCTGCCCCACAATCTGAGATTCTGGATGATTCTTCTGAACATATCTGGATGGAGTTTTATCTTCTATTCTTGTCTGCTCCTCTGGTTCTTCTTGAGGTTCTTCTTCTTCATCATTCTGTCTTTGAGGATAGCCTTCATCTTCTCTGATGTCTTCATGATGAACTTGCCTAGGAATGTATCCCTTCTCATCAACCACTACATCAATGCTGTCAACAATTCTGCCAAGTCTTTTATTGTAGCATTTGTATGCTTTGCTATGTGGAGAGTAACCAAGAAGAATGCCTTCATCTGCTCTAGGTTCAAGTTTGCCAAGCTGCTCATCAGTATTCTTGATATAGCATTTGCTCCCAAAGATTTTGAAGTGCTTTACCGAAGGAGTCTTACCACTCCAGAGCTCATGAGGAGTTTGAGTGCTGTTCACCCTGACATTTGTTTTGTTGAGAATAACAACCGCAGCATGTGCAGCTTCACCCCAGAAAGTTGCGGGAGTTCCTGATTCATCAAGCATAGCACGAGCCATTTGTTGGACTGTTCTGTTCATTCTTTCCACAACTCCATTTTGCTGAGGAGTTCTAGCTGTAGAGAATTCTCTTCTTATCCCATGTTCTTCACAGAAATCGAAAAATTCATTTGAGGTAAACTCCCCACCTCTGTCGGATCTGAGGCACTTAATTTTGTGACCTGATTCATTTTCAACCAAAGCTTTGAAGGATTTGAATTTTTCGAATGCTTCATCTTTGTGCTTCATAAGTCCTAGCCAGACAAACCTGGAGAAATCGTCAATGAATAATATCAAGTATTCTTCTCCTCTAGGTGTTCTTTTCCTGAATGGACCGCATGTATCTGTATGTACTAGCTCAAGAGGCATGCTAGCTGATCCTTCCTTCTCTGGAAAGTTAGTTCTGGTTTGTTTTCCAAACTGACATGATTTGCATATGGTGTTGTCAGGAATTTTGATATCTGGAAGATCGCGAACTGCCTGATATTTGCATGCTTTCCTTATTTGTGAAAAGCTTAGATGCCCCAACCTTCGATGCCATAACCAGTGCTCATCATCCTTGCTCAGATAGCATTGTTGTTGTCCTTCTTCAAATATGTACAGATTATTTGGAGTTCTTTTGCCTTTGATCACTGTTTTACCTGTATCAAGATCACGAACAAGACATCCATTTGATCTGAATATAACCTCGGTTCTTTGATCACACATCTGGCTGACACTTAGAAGATTATGCTTCAATCCATCAACATACAAAACATTTCCAGCCTTGACCTTTTCTTTTAACTGAGCAATGCCCTTTCCTTTTATAGTTGCAGGAGTATCATTTCCAAAAGAGACTTTCTTTCCCTTTTCTAGAGCAGAATAAGACTCAAGTTTTTCTTTATCACCTGTCATATGCTTCGAACATCCACTGTCAATGTACCATAGATTTTCCTGTCCTTCTGCATAAAATGCTATCCCACATCTTTCTGTTTGAGGTTCCTTTATTCTCCATGTTTTGGTGCTTGAGGCTTGTTCCTTTTTCTGCTGAAACCTGCTCCTGCATTCAGAGTCTTCATGACCAAAGTTATTGCAAATAGAACATTCAACTTCATTTTCAAGAACCGAAAAGTTGTTATAGGTCCTTTTTGTAATCCCTGTCATACTTCTTTGTTTTTGAGCTTCCCTAGTCATGATCGTTTTATATGCAACACATTGAGCTGCTTTGTGACCAAAGTTATGGCAAGAAAAGCATTGTCCATTGAAGAAACTTCTGCGGTTATCGAATCTACCAGCCAACTGATTGTAATTTCTATTTTCATCTATTCTTGAACCAAATTGAGAAGATTTTACCTGTGGTTGGTTGTAGCTTTTGTTCACCCTTAAGATGGATTGCCCTTGATAGTTTCTGTTTGTAATTCGTCCCTGCTTTACCTGATGATCTTCATTGTTCTTTTGCTCATTTCTTCTTGCTGCATCAAGATAACTTTTTGAGGTGGATGCTTGAGAAGTTTCTCCATTATAGCCCAGACCTGTCTTGTTTAGTGGAGACCGCTGCACATTGATAATCTCATCCAAAGTTTCAGATCCTTTGACAAACTTGAGATTAATAGCTTTTGTTTTCTCAATCTCTTTTCTAAGACCAACAATTTCACCTTCTAATTTTTCAAGATGTTTTTCCTTTTCATCAATTTGAAATTGTAGAGTATCAATGATCATGTTCTTTTCTTCTATACATCTCTTGAGTCTAGTAATTTCATCATAAAGTTTATCCACATCTATAGCATCCATATAATCATCATCTTCAAATGCCATTAACAACTTATATTCATTACCTTGTTCATCTTCATCACTGTTTGATAGACCATCACTATCTTCATGAGTGTAGTAGCTTTTCTTATTTGCGTTCTGTTTCTTGTTCCATCTAGCAGGTTCCTTTCCTTTATCCTTATAAGGACATTTTGCAGCATAATGACCTACTCTTCCACAAGCAAAGCATTTAAAAGGTAACTTACCTCTGAACCTTCCAGAACCCCTTTGAAGATTTCTGACAAAATTTGATTCTTCTTCCTCTTCTTCTGGGACGTGGCTTGCTTCATAATAATCTCCTTTGCCTGATGCCTTGAAAGCAGCTTCTCTTCTGTCTGATGGACCTCCCTTTCTCATTTCATAAGCAGTTAGAATTCCATGTAGCTGAGACATAGTAAGAATTCGAAGATTTTCTTTTCTTCTATTGCAGATACTTTAGATTCAAACTTGGGGGACAATGATCTTAGGACCTTTTCAACCACAATAGCCTCTTTTATTTCTTCACCCAAATTTTTCATACAATTAACAACCTCATCTACCCGAAGAAAATAGTTAGCCACACTTTCATCATTATACATTTTGAGAGTCTCATACTGAATTCTGAGAGTTTGAAGTTTAGCACGCTTTACCTGTTCATCTCCTTCATAGCTCGTGACAATTTTGTCCCATATCTCTTTTGCAGATTTATAGTGCATTACCTTCATGAATTCTGATTGATATATACATCCTAATAGAGTACTGACTGCTTTCGCATTTGTTTCATACTTCTTTTTCTCGGCTACATCTGTAGGAGTAGCTGAAGGAAAAGCATAGCCTGTCTCTACGATGTCCCAAACTTCTGTACCAAGAGATTGAAGATAGGCAGTAACTCTTACCTTCCAATAATTGAAGTTTGTCCCATCAAAAACCGGTGGCCTGATTGATGCTTCTCTCTCGTAGTTGCTCATGATGAACGATCTACCTTCAAGCGATCAAGCTTCTCTGAAGGACCTGCTCTGATACCAATTGTTGAAAATAATACTGAGAGGGGGGGTGAATCAGTATTATCTAATTCTTTTAATAAATCTTCCTTATTTGTTCTTTGAATTATTTTTGCATGTCAGTACCATAAAATAATGAGCATGAACAAAGAAAAACAGATAGTCACACCAAAGAACACAAGATGTAAGGTGGAAACCCAATGTGGGTGAAAACCACCTGCTGCAATATGTCTCTATCTTCTTTCAAATTAGAAACTTCTTTTACAATGGTTTTGTACTGGTGCAGTCCTTTACCAGTACGCAGGCTGCAACCTGCAGAGAGCTACAACTCTCTCTCTCTCGTTTTCCAGTCTCTCCTGGAAGGGAGCTACAACCCCCTACTTCTTTTCATAAAGCATCAAATGATCATCAAGTACATAAAAGTTACAGTCCACTACAGTTATCAGATCAGCAATAACAGAACTAACCCAGAACACCTTATCAACAGAAAAATTCAATCAACAGAACATCTTAAGACAGATACGCAGTTTTCTCTTCTGTGGCCTGCGTCGCTACGCAGTTCACCTTCTGCTTTCCTGCGTACTATTACTGCAGGTACGCACCCAGAGACATTATCGCGCCGCGTACTGTTACTGCAGGTACGCACCCAGAAATACTATCGCGCCGCGTACTTTTACTATGCGTACGCACCTGAACCTTAGTCACTCTGCATACCCACGCAGCTCTCCTTCTTCTGCTCTGCGTACCCACGCAGGTCTCCTATTTCTGCTCTGCGTACCCACGCAGATCTCTTGTTTCTGCTCTGCGTACCCACGTAGATCTCTTGTTTCTGCTCTGCGTACCCACGCAGCTCTTCTGTAAAACACCTGCGTACTTCTGATTAGGGCCGAATAGGCAGTTCACCTGAGTGGCACAGATGCTCAGATCTGATCATGCGCTCGAGAGATTACCCTTCACAGATTCGCCTTCAACTTCCCTTTCATATAGATCAAGCTTTTAAGACCATAACCCAATATTTCAGATCTAAAGATATTCAATTGCAAAAGATGCTTAGCCAAGTGATCTCCTTTGCTTTATATAGGCAAGCTCCTCCTAAAATCATGGAACAATACCACGAGCCAAAACCATAATAACACAAATACCGTCGGCTAAATACCAAGAGTAAAACATAAGAAACCCCACGTGTGCTTTTCTCTACCTTGAAATGTGTGCACTGGGGGTACGCACCTCCTGAACGGCTGGCCTGCGTATCTGGACGCGGTCCCTGCATGGTGTACCTGCGGGTACGCACCTTCTGACTGATCTCCTGCGTACCTCTTAATTCTCAACATATTGAGAGCCTTGCCACGGGAGTTGCCATCAAGTACAACATCTGTAACATATAGCCATACCAGAAACATAATGCCAACAATCTCCCCCTTTGGACTTGATGGCAACCTCACAATCTTCAGCTTCATTCTCCCCCTTTGACATCAAGGGCAAAGGGGTATGCTCCCCCTAAGAACATGCTCCCCCTGAATATGAACCAGATCTGCAACAAAGAACCATAATCCACCATGAAAGAGATAGAGACATATTTCAGCTATTTCCAAGATCTCCTTCTGACCATCCTCCATAATGCCAACAATGCATTATATGCTCCCCCTGAACCTGTACCATCAATCAGAAAAGGTTCAACAATAGGATGATGCATCAACAACCCCCAGCTTTTGCCTGAGGTATTCAAAAGTGTCCCTGGGCAATGGTTTGGTGAGAATATCAGCAACTTGTTTCTTAGAAGGAACATACTCCAACTTGACCTTCTGTTCAAGTACTTGTTCCCGGAGAAAATGGTACTTGATTGGTATGTGCTTGGTTTTTGAATGCATAACAGGATTCTTTGAGATGCTGATTGCACTTGTGTTATCACATAAGATGGGGATTGGTGGTGTACAAGTGATTTGAAAATCCTGCAAAGTCTGCATCATCCAAAGGAGTTGGGTGCAACAAGATGCAGCAGCAACATATTCCGCTTCAGCTGTAGACAAGGCAATTGAACTCTGTTTCTTGCTGAACCAAGATACCAGTCTGGAACCCATAAAGAACGCACCACCACTTGTGCTTTTCCTGTCATCCACGCTTCCGGCCCAATCTGCATCTGTATAAGCATGAAGTGTAAGATCTGTATCTCTAGGATACCATAAGCCATAATTTTGAGTCCCTTGAAGATATTTGAAAATTCTCTTCACTGCCTGAAGATGAGTCTCCTTTGGATTTGCCTGAAATCTTCCAACTATTCCAACTGCATGCATGATGTCCGGTCGGGTACCTGTCAAATAAAGTAAACTTCCAATCATAGATCTGTAGGTTGGTTGATGTACTGCTGCAGATTCATCATTTGCACTGAGGCTACATCCTGTGACCATGGGTGTACATACTGGTTTTGCATCTTCCATACCATATTTCTTCAAAATCTGTTTGAGATACTTGGTTTGAGATAAAAAGATTCCTCCTTCTTTTTGTTGGATTTGCAAACCAAGGAAATATGTCAGTTCTCCTAGCAAGGACATTTCAAATTCTTTCTGCATGACCAAGGCAAAGCTTTGACTCATAGCTTCTTCATTGCTCCCAAAAATAATGTCATCTACATACACAACAAGTATTAGCAATTTGTCATTTTCAACTTTTATATAAAGATTGCTATCTGCTGATCCTTTTGAAAAACCTTGTTGATGAAGATATTTGTCCAAACGGTAGTACCAAGCCCTTGGAGCTTGTTTGAGACCATAGAGAGCCTTTTTCAATCTGCATACAAGATTTGGATCATTTCCAAGAATGAACCCATCTGGCTGTTCAATGTATACTTCTTCTTCCAAGTCTCCATTTAGAAAAGCTGATTTCACGTCCATTTGAAATACTTTGAAGTTTTGAAAACTTGAGAGAGCAAGGAACATTCGGATGGCCTCAAGTCTTGCAACAGGAGCAAAGGTTTCTTCAAAGTCTATTCCTTCTTGCTGCGCATACCCTTTACAAACAAGTCTGGCCTTGTTTCTAATTACTTCTCCATTTTCATTCAATTTGTTTTTGAAGACCCATTTTGTTCCGATAACATTCTTATACTTTGGTCTAGGAACCAGCTCCCAAGTGTTGTTCTTTTCGATTTGCTCAAGTTCTTCATCCATTGCTTTCACCCAACATTCATCTTTGCATGCCTCTTTCACATTTTGTGGTTCAGTGGAGGAGAGTAATGCCAAATAGCTTGAGGCTTCTGCAACTGTTCTTCTTGTTTGTACACCTGCTTCTTTCTGCCCCACAATCTGAGATTCTGGATGATTCTTCTGAACATATCTGGATGGGTTTTCTCTTCTATTCTTGTCTGCTCCTCTGGTTCTTCTTGAGGTTCTTCTTCTTCATCATTCTGTCTTTGAGGGTAGCCTTCATCTTCTCTGATGTCTTCATGATGTACTTGCCTAGGAATGTATCCCTTCTCATCAACCACTACATCAATGCTGTCAACAATTCTGCCAAGTCTTTTATTGTAGCATTTGTATGCTTTGCTATGTGGAGAGTAACCAAGAAGAATGCCTTCATCTGCTCTAGGTTCAAGTTTGCCAAGCTTCTCATCAGTATTCTTGATATAGCATTTGCTCCCAAAGATTTTGAAGTGCTTTACCGAAGGAGTCTTACCACTCCAGAGCTCATGAGGAGTTTGAGTGCTGTTCACCCTGACATTTGTTTTGTTGAGAATAACAACCGCAGCATGTGCAGCTTCACCCCAGAAAGTTGCGGGAGTTCCTGATTCATCAAGCATAGCACGAGCCATTTGTTGGACTGTTCTGTTCATTCTTTCCACAACTCCATTTTGCTGAGGAGTTCTAGCTGTAGAGAATTCTCTTCTTATCCCATGTTCTTCACAGAAATCGAAAAATTCATTTGAGGTAAACTCCCCACCTCTGTCGGATCTGAGGCACTTAATTTTGTGACCTGATTCATTTTCAACCAAAGCTTTGAAGGATTTGAATTTTTCGAATGCTTCATCTTTGTGCTTCATAAGTCCTAGCCAGACAAACCTGGAGAAATCGTCAATGAATAATATCAAGTATTCTTCTCCTCTAGGTGTTCTTTTCCTGAATGGACCGCATGTATCTGTATGTACTAGCTCAAGAGGCATGCTAGCTGATCCTTCCTTCTCTGGAAAGTTAGTTCTGGTTTGTTTTCCAAACTGACATGATTTGCATATGGTGTTGTCAGGAATTTTGATATCTGGAAGATCGCGAACTGCCTGATATTTGCATGCTTTCCTTATTTGTGAAAAGCTTAGATGCCCCAACCTCCGATGCCATAACCAGTGCTCATCATCCTTGCTCAGATAGCATTGTTGTTGTCCTTCTTCAAATATGTACAGATTATTTGGAGTTCTTTTGCCTTTGATCACTGTTTTACCTGTATCAAGATCACGAACAAGACATCCATTTGATCTGAATATAACCTCGGTTCTTTGATCACACATCTGGCTGACACTTAGAAGATTATGCTTCAATCCATCAACATACAAAACATTTCCAGCCTTGACCTTTTCTTTTAACTGAGCAATGCCCTTTCCTTTTATAGTTGCAGGAGTATCATTTCCAAAAGAGACTTTCTTTCCCTTTTCTAGAGCAGAATAAGACTCAAGTTTTTCTTTATCACCTGTCATATGCTTCGAACATCCACTGTCAATGTACCATAGATTTTCCTGTCCTTCTGCATAAAATGCTATCCCACATCTTTCTGTTTGAGGTTCCTTTATTCTCCATGTTTTGGTGCTTGAGGCTTGTTCCTTTTTCTGCTGAAACCTGCTCCTGCATTCAGAGTCTTCATGACCAAAGTTATTGCAAATAGAACATTCAGCTTCATTTTCAAGAACCGAAAAGTTGTTATAGGTCCTTTTTGTAATCCCTGTCATACTTCTTTGTTTTTGAGCTTCCCTAGTCATGATCGTTTTATATGCAACACATTGAGCTACTTTGTGACCAAAGTTATGGCAAGAAAAGCATTGTCCATTGAAGAAACTTCTGCGGTTATCGAATCTACCAGCCAACTGATTGTAATTTCTATTTTCATCTATTCTTGAACCAAATTGAGAAGATTTTACCTGTGGTTGGTTGTAGCTTTTGTTCACCCTTAAGATGGAATGCCCCTGATAGTTTCTGTTTGTAATTCATCCCTGCTTTGCCTGATGATCTTCATTGTTCTTTTGCTCATTTCTTCTTGCTGCATCAAGATAACTTTTTGAGGTGGATGCTTGAGAAGTTTCTCCATTATAGCCCAGACCTGTCTTGTTTAGTGGAGACCGCTGCACATTGATAATCTCATCCAAAGTTTCAGATCCTTTGACAAACTTGAGATTAATAGCTTTTGTTTTCTAATCTCTTTTCTAAGACCAACAATTTCACCTTCTAATTTTTCAAGATGTTTTTCCTTTTCATCAATTTGAAATTGTAGAGTATCAATGATCATGTTCTTTTCTTCTATTCATCTCTTGAGTCTAGTAATTTCATCATAAAGTTTATCCACATCTATAGCATCCATATAATCATCATCTTCAAATGCCATTAACAACTTATATTCATTACCTTGTTCATCTTCATCACTGTTTGATAGACCATCACTATCTTCATGAGTGTAGTAGCTTTTCTTATTTGCGTTCTGTTTCTTGTTCCATCTAGCAGGTTCCTTTCCTTTATCCTTATAAGGACATTTTGCAGCATAATGACCTACTCTTCCACAAGCAAAGCATTTAAAAGGTAACTTACCTCTAAACCTTCCAGAACCCCTTTGAAGATTTCTGACAAAATTTGATTCTTCTTCCTCTTCTTCCGGGACGTGGCTTGCTTCATAACAATCTCCTTTGCCTGATGCTTTGAAAGCAGCTTCTCTTCTGTCTGATGGACCTCCCTTTCTCATTTCATAAGAAGTTAGAATTCCATGTAGCTGAGACATAGTAAGAATTCGAAGATTTTCCTTTTCTTCTATTGCAGATACTTTAGATTCAAACTTGGGGGACAATGATCTTAGGACCTTCTCAACCACAATAGCCTCTTTTATTTCTTCACCCAAATTCTTCATACAATTAACAACCTCATCTACCCAAAGAAAATAGTTAGCCACACTTTCATCATTATACATTTTGAGAGTCTCATACTGAATTCTGAGAGTTTGAAGTTTAGCACGCTTTACCTGTTCGTCTCCTTCATAGCTCGTGACAATTTTGTCCCATATCTCTTTTGCGGATTTATAGTGCATTACCTTCATGAATTCTGATTGAGATATACATCCTAATAGAGTACTGACTGCTTTCGCATTTGTTTCATACTTCTTTTTCTCGGCTACATCCGTAGGAGTAGCTGAAGGAAAAGCATAGCCTGTCTCTACGATGTCCCAAACTTCTGTACCAAGAGATTGAAGATAGGCAGTAACTCTTACCTTCCAATAATTGAAGTTTGTCCCATCAAAAACCGGTGGCCTGATTGATGCTTCTCTCTCGTAGTTGCTCATGATGAACGATCTACCTTCAAGCGATCAAGCTTCTCTGAAGGACCTGCTCTGATACCAATTGTTGAAAATAATACTGAGAGGGGGGGTGAATCAGTATTATCTAATTCTTTTAATAAATCTTCCTTATTTGTTCTTTGAATTATTTTTGCATGTCAGTACCATAAAATAATGAGCATGAACAAAGAAAAACAGATAGTCACACCAAAGAACACAAGATGTAAGGTGGAAACCCAATGTGAGTGAAAACCACCTGCTGCAATATGTCTCTATCTTCTTTCAAATTAGAAACTTCTTTTACAATGGTTTTGTACTGGTGCAGTCCTTTACCAGTACGCAGGCTGCAACCTGCAGAGAGCTACAACTCTCTCTCTCTCGTTTTCCAGTCTCTCCTGGAAGGGAGCTACAACCCCCTACTTCTTTTGATAAAGCATCAAATGATCATCAAGTACATAAAAGTTACAGTCCACTACAGTTATCAGATCAGCAATAACAGAACTAACCCAGAACACCTTATCAACAGAAAAATTCAATCAACAAAACATCTTAAGACAGATACGCAGTTTTCTCTTCTGTGGCCTGCGTTGCTACGCAGTTCACCTTCTGCTTTCCTGCGTATACCCGCAGAAATCCTTCTGCCGCACTGCGTGCCCATGCACTGTTCCTTCAACCGCACTGCGTACTATTACTACAGGTACGCACCCAGAGACATTATCGCGCCGCGTACTGTTACTGCAGGTACGCACCCAGAAATACTATCGCGCCGCGTACTTTTACTATGCGTACGCACCTGAACCTTAGTCGCTCTGCGTACCCACGCAACTCTCCTTCTTCTGCTCTGCGTACCCACGCAGGTCTCTTGTTTCTGCTCTGCTTACCCACGCAGATCTCTTGTTTCTGCTCTGCGTACCCACGCAGATCTCTTGTTTCTGCTCTGTGTACCCACGCAGCTCTTCTGTAAAACACCTGCGTACTTCTGATTAGGGCCGAATAGGCAATTCACCTGAGTGGCACAGTTGCTCAGATCTAATCATGCGCTCGAGAGATTACCCTTCACAGATTCGCCTTCAACTTCCCTTTCATATAGATCAAGCTTTTAAGACCATAACCCAATATTTCAGATCTAAAGATATTCAATTGCAAAAGATGCTTAGCCAAGTGATCTCCTTTGCTTTATATAGGCAAGCTCCTCCTAAAATCATGGAACAATACCACGAGCCAAAACTGTAATAACACAAATACCGTCGGCTAAATACCAAGAGTAAAACATAAGAAACCCCACGTGTGCTTTTCTCTACCTTGAAATGTGTGCACTGGGGGTACGCACCTCCTGAACGACTGGCCTGTGTATTTGGACGCGGTCCCTGCATGGTGTATCTGCGGGTACGCACCTTCTGAGCTGATTTCCTGCGTACTTCTTAATTTTCAACATATTGAGAGCCTTGCCACGGGAGTTGCCATCAAGTACAACATCTGTAACATATAGCCATACCAGAAACATAATGCCAACAGTGGCATACCCAGACATATGACCGCCACACGCTCCAGAGTGATAGTCATTCAGAACCCTTTTAGCTTCTTCGTGTGTTAAACAACGTCGAAAAACCAAGTCCGCCCCACGGCGATAAAGAGTATCTCCAATAATTTTGTATTGTTGGGACTGGAATCGAATTTTCTGACGTTTTGACTTTGGAACTTTGGGCCGAAAGGATTGGGTCTGGAGATAGACGATTATATCCCCATACCATGGATCTAAAGTGCTGATGAGAAACAAAGATTCATCCGCAATGTGTTCCTCTGCCACAGTTTCTGTGTCAGCACGCGGGAAGTCACACATTAACTCTGCAAAAACTAAGGATTTCTTAGACTTAGATTTCTCAAACTCCAAGTCGAACTCTTGCAGGATAACGATCCATTTAGAGTACTTTCCCCCTAGCAATTGTTTAGTCAAAATGTAGATCATAGGGTTGCAATCCGAAATGACTGTAGTTTTACGGAGAAGAATGTAGTGACGAAAACGTTGGACAGCTTGAACGGCTGCCAATGCCAATTTCTCCACATGTGAATATTTGAGCTCAGTTGGATTTAACGTCCGACTAAGGTAATATATCACATGTTCCGTTCCGAATTCGTCTTCCTGAACTAAGGCCATTCCAATGGTGGAATGAGTGGCGGCGAGGTACAAAAAGTAATCCTGGTTGTAGTTGGGAGGATGCAGCAACGTTGCATGGGTCAACGTGTGCTTGAGTGCATCAAAAGACTTCTGAGCTATCTCATCCCAAGAGAATTGAGCGTTCTGTTTCAACAACCGGGTAAAACCCTTTGTAATCTCGGCGTAGTTAGGAATGAATCGGCGTAAAAAGTTTGCTTTCCCCTGCAAACTTTGGAGTTGGCGAAGACTCGAAGGAGGAGGCAATTTGATGATAGCTTCTACCTTCGAGGGATCGACGCGGATGCCGGCTTTTGAAACTACAAATCCCAGCAATCATCCCACTTCTATACAGAAGACACATTTGTGTGGGTTTAACCGAATACGATAATGCCTACACCGCATGAAGATTGCTCGTAAATGGACAAGGTGATCAACTCGATGTAGTGAATGAGCGGGCAAATCATCGAGATATGGTTGCACAATGTGTTTGATGTCATGAAACGCATAAGTCATCGCCCTTTGAAAAGTGGCTCCGGCGTTCTTAAGCCCAAAGGGTAATTTGCAATAAGCAAATGTCCCCCATGGACAAATGAAAGCCGTTTTTGGTTGGTTGGCAGGTAGAATATTGATTTGGTTGTAACCGGAAAAACCGTCCATAAAGGAAAATATTTCACTGCCGGCACAATCATCAATTATTTGATCGATATAGGGTGTTGGGTAGTTGTCCTTGGGACAAGCTCGATTGATATCCCTATAGTCGATACATATTATTATTGTTCCCTGTTTTTTGTTAACCGGAACAATATTCGATACCCAATCCGTTAACGGGATCGGATAAATGAAACCTACTTTCAACAGCTTCTCAACTTCTGCTTTAATTGCAGCCACTTTTCGTAGGTGAATCTGCCGCAAACGTTGCCGGACGGGTTTAGCATCCGGGTAAGTCTTGATCTCATGGACAACAATCGCGGGATCAATTCCTGGCATTTCCTCATAGGACCAGGCAAACACGTCACAGAATTCTTGAAATAGGGCCTTGTATGTTTGAATTTCATCATCTGAACACGAGGCACCTATATGAATGTGCTCAACAATTCCGGGCTTGACTGAAATGTCTATGGGAATAGTGCGAGAAATGTTCCCAAAATTCAGCTCTGAATCAGGATGTTTCATTGGACTCTGAGCTTCTTTGACATATTCAGCTGTAAAGATTGATGAGAAATCATTTTCGAAACGATCATCCTCAGGTAAAAACGAAGATCTGTGATGGAGATCTTCCCATGGTAAATCGTCTACACACAGGACTTCACAAAGTTGTTCGTCAGATGACATAACTTCGGGAAATGCTATTAACTCCGAGGTTGACGTGAAAAGTGATTCCTCATAGACCACATTCATTTGGTCGATTTTGGTTGAACTCGGGTCGGTAAAAGACTGCACGGCTTCATAGGCAATTTCATATGGACTCAAAGGCATCGCATCACCAAATGAGTCTATTTCAGATTCAGAAGGAACGATCCAAGGATCGTCATAAACAATGGTGTCTGAAGTAATCATATGAATAGATGCAAATGAAGACAAGGTGTTGATTGGAGGAAAAGGAAAAGTTCCCAGTAAACCGACATCTTTAACTAATCCTACTCCAACATCCTTATAAGGGATAGTCGTTTTACCGACATGCTGGATACTCTCTGAAGAGGCTGGGTCATATGAAAAGTAAGCCAACTAGTCTATGGTTACGATCTTGCCATTATGTCGAAACTTTATTACTTTGAAGACCGATGAAATGACCACTGTCATAGCGTAAGACCAACTTCGACCCAAGAGAAGGTTGTAGTCTAGAGGGGCATCAACCACCTCCACATCTAGACTAACGGTTTTTCCTTCAACCCCTATAGGCAAATCCTGTAGAATGCCAAACGGATGGAACCCACGGCCATCAAAGGCCTTAAGAATTGTCGGGGATTGATTTAGTGAAGGAGAACCAAGCGATCTCTAGCACTGTATCGACATAATACACGTGGAAGCTCCCCTCATCAATTACAGTCTGATGAATAGGCCTGTTTTTTACTATCACTGGGATCTGGAAAGCCATTTGATGAGGTAAACGCGGTGTACTATTTTCTAGATCAAAGATTATTAGGTTCGGGTCCTGAACATCAACAGCTCCTATAGCTGACAAAAGTAATTTGCGTTGTGCTGGGCATGATTGCAACACTTCCAAAGCTGACATTGCTGAGGGTGAAACAGCTAAATCCTCAACAATGTTGTAATTCTGGGCCGCTCTCGCATGTGGATTGAAAGCGGACCTTCGAAGTACACCCTTGGCGGGCGGTTTGATTACTAAGTCCGGGTTAGGTTTCTCGATCTGTAGTGGATCGGAACCGGGAGCTGAGGTTGATGGATTAGAATGAGAAGATTCTGCTTCTTTGCCATCAACAGGACTTTTACTACCATAATCTTGCGATCGAGTCGCAATCCTTACATGAGACATCATCAATATGGGTTCTTCACTAGCACTTGAGGAAGAACCTATCATCTTACTCTCCTACTTTGGAAATGGATCTTTCAAAACAGCAGGAGTTGGGGAACCTTTGACGATTTTCACAACCTCGGCCTGATGAGGGCAATCTGTTGTAAAATTATCCTCTTCTCAAATAAGACAAGGATATCGAGGTTTGCATTTTTCGTCATTGGTTTCCGACTTTTCTGTTTTCTCCTTTGGAGTTTTTTCTGCTTTTTTCTTCTTCTTACCTTTCTTTTTCCCACCGGATTTTGATTTTGCCGTAGATGACTCTACAGTGTGAATATCAGCGAAAACTTCAGCAGAAGATTCTCCTGTCGGGGAGTTTGGTAAGGTTATAATAGGAGAAGAATTCTTTGAAGACTTCTTCTTGCTTTTAGTATTCACTGTACCAATCATGCCAGCACTGGCATGAGACCCCGAAGGAGTAGCAGCGATTTGATTTGACTTAGGAAGATCTGGGATCTTTTCGTGTAACGTACCTGACTGAGTGTAAACTAAGTCAAGGTACTGCGCTTGAGCAATCACTTGCTCCTCAGTAACTACTCCGGCCTTAGCTACGTCTTCAGTAATCTTCGGTAACAATGATTTAACAAACCATTCAGGTAAGATTTGGTCCGGGATAAAAACTTTCACTAACCACCTTCGACGTCTCCATTCATGAATATGATCGGAAATATAAGTGGACGTCGATTGTTTTAATGAAGTTAGTAACTCCGTGCCATTATCATATCTGACCGGCAACTGAAAATGAGTTAAGAACGAGGTAGCTAACTGGCTAAAATTATAAAAAGAGGCCCGTGGTAGCTCAATGTACCACTTGGCCGCGAGACCAATGAGAGTACGCTGGAAAAGATGTAAGCGGATCAAATCATCCGAGATGGAATTAGAGGCACACCAGAGGTGGTAAGTCATCACATGATTCGACGGGTCCTCTCCAGACTTACCTTCGAACTTGGGTATGTCACTGGGCAACTTATTTGGCATTGGCGGCCAAAACGGAAGATAATTTATTGGATCGTTCGTTAGGCGCAACAAGTCTGGTAAATCCAAAGTTGCAATAAACGGTAATTGCCGATTAGGATCCCTAAAACTCTGGGTCACAAGACCAGTCCCAGGAGGAGGATATCCGGGATAACTTGGAATAGGAATCGCATCCGGGATATTGTATCCTCCCGGAAAACCAAGATTAAACGGACTGTACTGGGGTTGTTGAGGTTGTTTATAAGTGTACCCAGGATACGGTTGATACTGGTAAACCGGCTGCTGGACAGCAGGCCCGTATTGGTACTGTCCCTGGTACGGTTGATAAGCGAATTGTGGTTGACTAGTGACAACCGTACTTAAACTAGGTTGTCCTACAGGCATCTGAACCGTAGTTTGAATCGTGGATCCAGACGATGGTAAATATGTCTGAGGAGTAGTTACAAAGACAGTAGAAACCGGAGCTGTCGATACTCCAGAAGTAAGTGTGGTAGACTGAACAGATGTTGCGGTAGTTGCAGCAGTTGTTTGAGATGGAGTACTTGGGGCAATAGGCCAAGACTGAGAAACTACCGAAGGTACAGAAGTTTGAACATTAGACTGGACTGGTTGCTGGGGTGAACCAGAAACTAAGGGTTGTCCAGCTTGAGATGACAACTCTACACTTGGCTGCAATACCTGTTGAACTTGCGATGGATCCCACACTATGTTCATTCCGGGGTATTGACCCATGACAGGTTGAGGATATTGAGATCCATAACCGGATTGAGGGTAGGATTGATAATTGAAAGGTACATTTCCCGTACCTTGAACATAAGATTGACCTTGGGGTGGTTGATAACCTTGACTCGAATATTGACCTTGGGGTAGATACCCTTGAGGTAAGTACTGATACTGGGGTTGACCTTGAGGTATAAATTGATACTGAGGTTGACCTTGGGGTACATATTGAGGCTGGGGTTGACCTTGAGGAATGTATTGCACCACGGGTACATACTGTCCTTGAGGTTGCCCCCCAGACACAATTTGTGTACCTTGAGGTTGCCCCCCAGGCGTTAATTGAGGCTGCCCCCCAGGCGGTAACTGGCCACCTTGAGGTTGAGAACTGGGAATTGAACCTGACATCATGTAAATGTCTCCTACGCCCAACGGTTTATTACCATTGTTTCCAGTTAATGACCCATGTTCAATGGGTTGAGGAGATGCTCCCACAAAAGTACCAGAAAGTGAATGATACCTAGAGGGAACAAAAGGACTGCCGTACAAGAAAGATTCAGGAGATTGAGTAAACATAGACGACTGACCTGACATATTTACAGGAGTATAAATACCTCCAGGTGGATAAGGAGTACAAGGTGGAGAAAAATTTGACCCTGAGTTGTCCAAATAATTAGTTAACGAAAGATACCAAGTAGTACTTCTAGGTGGACTATAAAAAATGAATTCACGCTCCCTTAGATCAATAGTAGGTTGATCTTCAGGGATAGGGACGCCTATTTCTTCTTCTGGAGCAAGTTCTTCAATAGCTATCAAACTAGAAGGAAGATTTTCGGTGATGACTCTTTCTACCCTAGGTGAATCAGGAGCACTAGAAGTTGGAGTAACAGGTTCAGATATCTCAGGTTCTTCACCTATATCACTAGTAGATGAAAAACTACCAGCAAGCTCGGAAACTGCAATAGCTTCGGGATTATAACCTGTTTCTAGACTTTGGTAATCAGGATGGACTACCAACGAAGACTCTCCTTCTTTAGGTGAACCTACTTTACTGCCACTAGGAGTTACAAGGACTTTCAAACCTTCATAATGACTCAGGACGTCTTCGGGAGGTTGGCCCCGAAGTCTACGGGACTTCCTCAACAAATCGGCCACGGTTACAATCTCAGGTGACTGGCCCCGAAGTCTACGGGACTGTCTCGGTAATTCAGCCACAGTTAAAAACTTTTAACTACTGCACACGCAAACAAAGTAAAATCTCAAAGCAAACCGCCTAAAGTCTCTAAAGAACCAAACAAATTCAAATCACACGCCTAAAGAATCTAGGGCGTCAAACCATACACAAACAGTAGCCTTCCGGACCGAAAACACTAGTTGGTGATGAAGCCCAACATCGTCGAATTCAGTACAGAAGTGGCGGGTGGAACAGTTACCCTGGCAACCCGCTTAATGAATAGACCGGCACAAGTTCCTCCACTTTAACCGTCTCAAGTGAAGTGAACCCCCCGGAAAATCCAAGTGAGTCTAGCCGACGTCTGCTCCAGGTACAGTGGGATCTTCCCTCCACCGTCACCTTGGGTAGAACCCTAAAGATAATGGTCACTAAGGTCACCAACAGCAACAAATACACCTGGGGGAACAGTCTACGATCTGATAGCACGCAAGGGCAGAGTATCAAGCTCAATCCCCTTGCCGGCTCCTTGACAATAATCCAAGGTTTACCGACAAGTGACCCGAGGCTCCTCGACAATAATCCGAGGTTTACCGTTTGTAGTACGTGCGTATCTGGCGTCGTTCCCAATGAAGGAGGATTGATCCCCTCACTGGTTCGGACACGATCTCGTGCTTCTCCTTTAAGAGGAGCTTTCCCAGAGCATAAATGTAACAGCTGGATTTATCCTACCACAAGATGAGCTACTTGTTTGGTTTTGTTGTCTTGGAGAGTTAATTACTCTCCTACTCCAAGACACTAGCCTGATCTATATTGGTGTTTCAGAGCCCTAGTAAATAAAAAGTTACTAAGTTAATTTTACTTTAAGCGTTAATTTTTATGGCTTTTCTTTAGGACAAAAGGTAGTGGGGATGAAACTGATGGTGTGTAGACTCAACTCAAATCCACTAAAAGATGCACCTAGGATGATTTATACTATTTTTCTTTTTCAATGAATTCCCTAGCTAAGAGAGTTGGAGAATGCAAATTTGATATAAAAACAACTTTCTTGGCAATGAAAATCAAAGAAACAATCTCTTTATCTTTTCCAAAGCACACAACACATGACCACTAATTATTTCACGAAAATTCCTTTCTCTTCTCAAAGACTTCAAACGCTACTAAAACAAACTTTTCTTCAAAAGAGATTTTTTGTATTTTTTCCTATATTAACAAAGCATGTAAAACTACTTAACAAAAATCAAATTTAAAAAAAATCTATAACAATCAAATCAATTTTACCTAAAAGAAAATCTAATGAGGCAAAAGCCTACAAAGTATAATTCCAGGATGTTTTACTCAGTTACAACTTCAACCAAGGACGAGCTCATGCAGAATCATAAACCAGTCAAAAACAAAAATCAAAATCTTTTGTTCTTTTTCTTAAGAATGAAATTCACAGCTTAACCAACAAGCTTTTCCGAAATTCCACAAAGAGACAACACAAAGGTAGGTTTCTCACACAGGTGGATTTTACGAAAGGTCCGACTCCTAAGAAGACTGAAAAGACTAGGGATATCCAAGGTTTCACAACTTCTAAAGCCAAAGTCACTACAGGACCAATGCAAAAATCAAACCCTAGGGCTAGAACTTCTATGAATTTCACTAAAACCCTTGACACTAAAGAAACAAGCTTAGATGAGGACTTCTGATAGGTAACCAGTGGATCTGGGCAGCAAAAACAAATTATAAACAAAATCTAAGAGGCAAAAAGGAAAAAATTGAAATTTTCTCAACTTTTGACAGGGTACGTAGGCAGCCTGTTTGCACAGGTGCGTATACGCTCTGTGTACAAAGCTGCAGTGCGTACAAGTACACACTGTGCTTAACGCAGAGGCTGCGTACTTCTAGCAAAACCAAGAAAAGTAAAATCTAACTTAACCCTAAGCTATTCCACCCAAATTCACAGTCAAACAGCCAAAAACCAGAAAGAAAACGACTTTTCTCAAATCAAAGTATCAATCAAAAGAGAAATCAATTAAATCCATGGATTCCCCAGTGGAGTCGCCATTTTGTCAAGCGGAAAGAGTCAATTTTGCGGACAAAACCGACCTCCCTAGAAGCTAAGGCTTTCTAGTGACAAACAAGACAATTAAACACTATCTTTCCCTAAATATGCATTTAGAATACAAGTAATCAGGTGTTTAAAACATACCTTTAGTCCCACGCTGTTTGTAGCAGTCCAGCCTCTCCGATCCGGATGAGCTCCTCCTTCTCTTCGAAACCTGCATTCACTAACAAGCAAACGATTACATAGCACCTGAATAACTCATAAAATAAAACATATTCATCATAAAGACCAAGGAGTATATGAAACAAATTATGTATAACAACTTGTTGAGAAAAATGAGCTTAATTGTATTAAGTGGAAACAAAAGAAACCATTACAACCAGTGCCTTGGTGTTGTGCAGGTCCCTCCCAGGGTCCAGCAAGAGTTCTCCTCTACTTTGATCAGCTCACCCACTTCCAAATGAAGCTAAGAAAGGATGGGAATCTCTCCTCTCAAGCTCTATAAGGGAGTCCTAATTTCAGCAGCATCTACCCTTAGGAATGTTCAGCTTTCAACCTCCCCTCCCTCTGGGCCAATGCCTGTATTTATAATGCTTTGGAGGAAGTTAATCAGGTCCACCATCAATGGGATAAGCCCCTCTTTGAATGGGATAGCTCCCCTCTTGATGGGATAAGTTCCTCTTTCATAGGGATACATGAACCATCTGGAGGCGCTCAATACACGTCAAACAAACTTCTAGAATGCTCTAGAATCGACCACAAGTAACTTTTTTGAAGTAAAACTCGCGCCTTTTGACCTTTACAGGAGTACGCACCCACCCCTTTACAGACAGAGCGTACAAGTACGCAGGTATTGTGAACTTGAGGTGCGTACACGCAGGTAAGGCTAAGAGAAACTGCGTACCCAGAGTTATATAGATTTTTAAAGACTTTCTCTCTTTCTTGGAGTTTGACATGAGTAGCAGAGGTATAAGACTTGCCAAGGAGGATAGTATGACAGTTGATGGAGCCATACTAACTGCAAATAGTCATGGTGACAAATTTTAGTGTAACATTATGACATATGCATCATATCATTCCATATACCACAAGAGCCTGATAAAATTATTAATGGAAAGTAAATTAAGAAGGGCTAGGAGAACTTCGGAGAACTTTTTGTTTTGGGGAGAGTTTCAACCTCAACCTGAAAAATCAAAGAGAGGTAGAAAATAGGGTAGTATGAAGAAAATTCGCCAAATACAAAATCTTGAAGAAAAAACTTCCTCTCAACAACAACCCCTCCTTTGGTTCCTCAGTTACAGAGGATTTACATTAGGAAAAGTGATAGGCTCAAGAAAAATAAGGAGACCCCTCCTCCTAATGAAAACCTCCCAATAGACAGTCAACTGACCGAGAGGATAAGGATAAAATAATTAGACCTGAATTTGAACACACCTCATTTGAGAAGGAGCCCAACTCAGCTGAAATGTTTAAAGGTGGGAAGAAACATCACACCAGGCCCTAGAAAAAGCTAAGATTAAACATAAAATTAATTCAAAACTGTGAACTAGCCAAGGAGGTAATAGATGTCAATAAGACTCCTCTGAAGGTGTAACAACCCTGGTGAAAATTCCATGCAATAAAAGTTAATAAAGGAAAATAATAACCACGGTTGATGGGACACTTATTCCAAGCTAAATGTTGGCCAAAATAATAGTGATGGGGATCGCTTGTGGTTGATTAATGGCTAAGTATATTGGCAAAGGCAATGGAAAAGGATTTGGAAAGGAAAAGTGGCATTTTGGCACATTCATTTATCAAAATAATGGAAATTAGGAGACAAGGGAGGTGAAAGGTCACAGGTTGCATGTGAGGAGGAAAATGAAGGAAAATAATGGAAAATGAAGAAAATAGAGGCCTCATTAATAAAAAGGCTTCTCAGGATCAGTTCATAGACTTTTGTTAGTTTAATTTTGGAGCTGTCTCTCTCTCTATTCTCTCTCTCCCTCATTCTTGGACACTTAGAGTTTCTTGGAGCACTCTTGGAGAGTGTGGCATACTTGGAGTTTTAAAGCAAGAAGGGAAGGGAAGAGTAGGAAAGCGTAAGAGGAAATCGGGGTTAGTAGCTACAACGGGTTTTTCTTGCAAGTACTGAGTTGCATGTATGTTTTCGTCACTATTTTTGGCATGCATGGCATATGCATGTGGATTATTGGTCATGATTTGTCACTAACATGGAGGATTTCCTAGATTGACAATGAATTTTCCTAGCCTTGCCATTTCCTAGATGGCCATGGTGTTGTGGATTTATTTCTTTGTTTTCTAGTTGGATCTCATGTTTCCTTTAGTGTGGGTTGATTGATTAGTTCCTCGAAGCCCTGGTTAGAAAAATTCTATGGAAGCCCTGTAACAGCTTGGGTTGAGTTATTATTCATGGAAGCCTCGGTTGGAAAAATGCTCTGGAAGACCTTGGTGGGTTGTGTTACTAGTCCTGGAAGCCCTAGTTTGAAAAACGCTTTGGAAGCCCGAAGACAGCTATGGGTTCAGTTACTAGTCCTCGAAGCCTTGGTTGGAACAAAAACTTTAGAGCTCTGGAAGGCTTCGGTAGAGACCAATATGATGATGGTTTTGTGATGTCCGATTGTGAGGTGGAATCATTGTTTGATGGGTTGAGGTGGTTGGCCTTTGGAAGCCCTAGATGGTTTTGAATTGATGTGTTTTATGAGATCTATTGAGTCTCAAAATTGTCTTCCATATTCATCCATATTTCCATCCTTTCATAAACCATCATTTCATAACTATCTAGCCTAAAACCCTACATCAAGTGACCATATTCATGATTATATGGGTTAGGATCCATGTTTTCCAAAGTTATTTATTTTATGTATTTAAAGTGAATTTATGATTAAAAACTAGGAAATTAACATGGTTTCATATATCTATATATGTGTTATGAGTTTTGTGACATGTGTAGGCTTATTTGGAGGTTCTAAAAGGGTCTTACTTGGACTCCCAAGATCAAATTCGAATTTCAAATCAAGGTGGACCATATTCCAAGGAGAAGGATCTTGAAGATATTGATGTGTCATAGTATTTGTATCTAGTATTTAGGGATAAGTTGAGACAAGTATGGATCTAGTTGATATTTAAGGGATCCACATTTATTGAGTAGATATCCCTAATTCATGTATAAATAGGAGGAAAATCCTTCAAAGGAAGCTAATAGTTGTCATTTTATTCATTAGCATCAGATTTATTGTTGTTCATTCAGCATGAATAATATCATTTTCTCCAAATCATGATTTATGAGTGTTGTTTGATTCTTAAGATGTGATAGTTATACTTGTCTGCTCATTGAGGAATAAAAGGTTCCCCATCAACCACAACCTGCATACAACTGTAACATAGTTTGATTCATGTTATTTCCTTTCATGCAAGTGTGCTTTACTTTCTATAAGTGTGATTTTCTTTATGCATGTTTGATTTACTTTCTTACATTTGATTTGATTGCCATTAAACTGCTTGCTTACTAGCTATCTTAGTTTGCTTGCTTGACAACTAAATCACTAGTTGCTATTTACTACTTTCTAGATTAATTTACTGCTTTCTAGGTTATCATAGTTTGATTATTATAGTTGCTCATAGATTTGTTTGCTTTTGAATAGTTTAGAAAGTCCATGGAGTTAATTCATTCGTTCTAGCTTTAGAATTTAATTTATTTTTATTGCATGAGATTTCTTTTGTAATTTTATTTAGTTGTATTTGTAATATGTATTTCATTTCTCTCTTTCCAACCTAGAAAAACTTTCTACAACAGTTTCATATGAGGTCCCATATATTTTGGTTTGCTTCTAAGTTTACGAAACTCCTAGGTTGACATATTAAAATGAAAAGGGATTTAGCATACCATTAAATCGCCCTACAAGATCCCACATTCATGCTTAGAATATGGCACGGGGGTGAATGGTTGAAGAGATATTTGGCTCACCCATTCTATCGTCGGGTGGAACATGGTAGTCCTATGCCGGGTTTGGATTTTTCATAATCAATATGAGGTTATTTCTCCTTGTATTTCTATGAGTATTATATTGGTTTATATGTGGACCATATGGTTGTGATTTCCTTGGTATTTGTCTTTCTATTATGCTTGTTATGTATATGTTTTATGACAATATATATGTATGGCTCTCATCATGTTTTTCCTTGTAAATGAATGAGCAATGTATCTATGACCTAATGGAAGAAATTACAGTTAATATGTTGAGGCATCAATGCTTATTAGCAATTCTCAGATGAGTATGAGACCCCTATGCTTAGATTTGTTGTTTACACCTATAGATTACATATTTGTGATATGTTGGATGAAATTCATGCCATTTCTAGTAGGGATCCAGTAAAGGGATTGTTCAAGTATTTTTATTTGCATCATTGTTCCCTTGTTATCTTTATGTTCTGAAGGTGTCCTTCAATTATGGGCAGTGACCTGGGCTTTGGGGTTGAAAAAGTGGCTCAAATCCCGAGGAAATTGGCACAACACTGAGAAAAATAGTCCCTGGACGCTGGCATGCGTTGTCATGAGAGCATCCAAAGCCTCTTGGACACTGTCAAGTCCATATCATGGGAGCATCCCAGGGTTAAGTGGTGTAAAATCTTAGTGGGACCCAGGGGGTTTTTACTAGAAAGGTTGGGATGGATCTGAGGAGTCTTGTTGCTAAAATTGAAGGTCTGTATGGTGTGTTTCCATCAGTTTCACTTCCTTAATGTGACTTAGGAGGTCAAATCATATCATAGTAAATTCTCGTCACATGTTTACCTCGGTTGGCCAGTTACTTGGTTAGATGTGGGAAGAAGGTGTTACAAAGTGGTATCAGAGCATGGTTCACCCCTCAGAATGGATGGGTTGTGTGTTGGTCATGCATTCATGTTGGTTGCATGTGTGTCTCTTATGTTGTAAGAACATGTGCTTGTTGCATTTGTATGGTATGAGTCATGATTGTAGTGATGTTGCCATGGAAAGTTGATGGTGTTTTGGTCAAGTGTGTCATCATGAGTTTATGGTTGATTATGCATGTTAATGTTCACATGTGGTCAAGTATAAAGTGATGTAGTGGTTGTTGTCATGCATGAGGTTATGGTATGTGTAGTTCACATGATCATGAATTGATGACTAGACTCTAGTTAGAATGATGGTTATATGGTTATATGCTTGTGTGTTATATTTCTATATGTTCTCATGATTATGTTATACATGCATCACGCTGATTTGTTGATCTTGCAAACAAGGTATCCTCCCCAAATTATGGTAAGGTACGTTGGTTTATTTTGATCTGGTTTAGCTGACATGATATACCTTGCAGGAAGAGAAAGAAAAAAGATGACTAGCGAGATGGTAGAATACAACTCCTGAGACTCTCCTTATGGATCACATGAGCAACGTGGTGTTGAGAAATATTCTAATTCGACAGACACATTAAGAAGCTTAAAGGTAGAAATAAGGAGTTGTAAGGAAGACAATGACAGAATCATACAAGTATAGGAGAAAGAAGCAGAGGTAAATGCAGTGATACTTCAGATTTTTTCAGATTTGCAGTGATAGGGTCCACTTCAGCTCATCCATGAGTAGGAGATCAGAACTAATGGGGCATATGGTAGTAGGTCTCATGGTGGTCACAGGTCAGATAGAGATGACACAATGAGAGATGGCAAGTTGTTGGACACTTCGGATAAGAGTGGGGATGGACATAGGCACTATTCTAGTTCTGGTTCAGATAGGCAATATGACCGTCATTATTATCACCCTTACAGGAGGACCAATAGGGGATATTTTCCGAATGAGTTTAAGAAATAAAATCCACCCACCTTTGATGGAGAGATGAAGAAATCATAGGATCCAGAGCCATGGTTGCTTGTTATGAGGAATTTCTTCAGGTTATATGATTATTTAGAGAACATGAAAGCCAAAATAGATACATTCAGTCTCAAAGGTAAAGCAAACATTTGGTGGGAAAACATGAAGAATGTCATATGTATTCATGAGGAGGACTTGACTTCGAGTGATTTCAAGTGGCTATTCAAGAAGAAGTACCTATTAGAGAGATACTTTGATTACTAGGCAAAATAGTTATATGATATAAAGATGGGATCAATGACAGATGAGGAGTACACTAGCAAGTTCTTGGAGCTACTGAGGTATGTGCCTTACCTCAAGGAGGAGATGGCCAAGATTCAGAGATTCACTAGTGGATTATCAATGGAATTCAAATACATGATTGAGTTCGATGAGCCTAGATCATTGGAGGAGGCCATCCGGAAGCTAAAAAATTTCTATGAGAAATTGAAGTGTGGATATGAGAATTAGCTGAATTGGAAAGGTAATGCAAAGAACAGAGGAAAATGGGACAAGAAACGAGCAAGACCTCAGGATTCAGGTAATAAAGGAAATGTAGCGCCACCTAAGAAGTTCAATGCATCTCACATAGGACAGGGCCATCGATCTGAGGAGAAAAACAAGGATGTTGGGTGGAAGCCTATAGAGTGTTGGGCTTCTGCAAAAGATCATCGTAGGAGATATCATCCATAGAATCATGGTGGTAGGCCCCAGATATATAGTGCCCATGATGTGTATATTGTTGGGAATGTTGGTCAGAGCATTCCTCACAACTATGCAACATTGGATAACAAATAGGTAGACCATTAGACATGTATCATTGAGATGGATGGTAAGCTTTGTGATCAAGTTATTTCTATTTTGATTTAACCTGGATCTAATTATAGTTATGTTGGTCATGAATTGGTGGATAAGTGTGGCTTGAATAAGTAATTTTATGCAGAATCTTGGTTAGTGAAGTTGGCTACATGTACAAAGAAGTGAGTTCATCATTGGGTAAGAGATTGTGCATTTGATTTGAATGGTATGCCTACCGCAACACATTTGAATGTATTACCGTTGGGATCATACAATACATTGTTGAGCATGGATTGGATGTACCTTCATAAGACCAAGGTGGATTGTTATGAAAAATCCATTGAGTGCTTGGATGAAAATGGGGAACCGAGAATCTTACAGGGAAAGCAAAATGCCACATCAGTTAGGATGGTGAAAACTATGCAGGCAAAGTGTAGTCATAGAAAAGGGTGTGTTATTTTTTGTACATATCTCTAGTGACAAAGGTAAGGAAGTTGAGGATGCAGATGTCTTAAGCAGGTACCTAGTTCTACAGTAGTTTTAGGATGTTTTTCCCAAAGATATTTTAGAGTTTCCACCTCACAAGGAAGTAGACAATTCTATTGAGTTAGTGCCAGGTGTAGCTCCAACATCCAAAGCACCTTACGTGATGAGTACACTTGATTTGGTAGATTTGAAGCTGTAGTTGAAGGAAATGTTGGATAAGGGATACATTAGGCCAATTTTATCACCATGGGGTGCACCAGTACTGTTTGTGAAGAATAACGATGGTACTATGAGATTATGCATTGATTACAGGTTGTTGAACAAGGTGACCATCAAGAACAGGTATATGTTTTTGAGGATTGATGAATTGTTCAATCAATTGAATGGAGAAATAGTTTTCTCAAATATCAACTTGAGATCATGATACCACCAGGTACGTGTTAAATAAGAGGACATATACAAGACAAATTTCTAGACCAGGTATGGGAATTATGAGTTTGTTGTGGATCCATTTAGTTTGACTAATTCTCTAGCTACATTCATGTGCTTTATGAATAGTGTGTTGAGTCCATATTTGGATAAGTTTTTTATTGTGTTCACTGATGACATATTGGTATATTCTAAAAATGAGGAAGAGCATGTTTAGAATTTAGCAGCAATGTTGAGATTGCTAAGAGAACATCAGTTGTATGCTAAGCTCAACAAGTGTAGTTTCTTTCAGACTGAGGTACACTACTTGGGACATGTGGTTTCCAAGGATGGAATAATAGTGGACCTAGAGAAGATAAGAGCTATCATGGAGTGGGAAGCTCCTATAAATGTAGATGAGGTGAGATCCTTCATGGGGTTGTCAGGTTATTACATGAGGTTCATCAGGAACTTCTCTCATATTTCTTATCCTATCACATCATTGCAGAGAAAAGTTAAGAAATTTGAATGGATAGAGGAATGTGAGGATATTTTTGAGCAGCTTAAGCAGTTGTTGACAGACGCATTGATGTTAAATATTGAAGATTTGGACAAGGAGTTTGTAACATGTATAGGCGCTTGCAAGAGAGGACTTGGTGGGGTCCTTATGTAGGATGGATAGGTGGTATGATACAAGTCACGAAAGATGTATGAGCATGACCAGAACTACCCCACTCATGATCTTGAGTAGGCTGCGATCATACATGCATTGAAGATGTGGAGGCACTATCTTTTGGGCAGAAGGTTTGTGTTGATGAGTGATCACAACGATATGTGGTATCTATTTGACCAACTGAATCTAAATTCCATGCAGGCTCAATGGTTGGCCACTATCAGTGGGTTTGATTTTGAGATCAGGTATATCAAAGGTAAAGAGAAAAGGGTGGTAGATGCTCTTAGGAGGCAAGTACAGGTAAATCACTTAGCATCTATGAGCTCCTATGGGACAGATTTACAGGATAGGATCTTGTAGGCATGTCAACAAGATGTCAGGTATATGGAGATTGTGCATAGGTTGCAGTAGAGTACAGTAGATGTGGTGGTATAGGTATAGGTATAGGTATAGGTATTAGTACATGTACAGTTATAGGTGGTAGTATAGGTACATGTACAGATGAAAGCGCACAGGATGTGGTCTATCACCTCAAGCCAGGTAGATTGGTTAGGTTCAAAGGTAGGATATATGTGTCAGACAACAATGAGCTCAAGAAGGTGATCTTGAGAGAGTTTCATGCGAAACCATATTTATGTCACCCGGGCTATTATAAGACATAAAACACAGTGAATAAATTATATTATTGGGTGAATTTGAAGAGGGATGTAGCAGATTTTGTGGCTAGGTGTTTTTATTTTCAGCATGTGAAGGCAGAGTGTAAGGATCCAGGTTGACTGCTATAGTCAATTGCAATTCAGGAATGGAAATTGGAGGTCATTTCCATGGACTTCATCACAGGTTTGTCGAGGATAGTGAGACAACATGATTCTATCATGGTTGTTGTGGACGGGTTGAAAAAGGTTGCACACTTCATTCCAGTGAAGTCTACATTCTCAGCTAGCAATGTAGCACAAGTATTCATCAGAGATGTGGTCAGATTGCATGGTGTTCCAAAGAAGATTATGTCAAATAGGGATGAAAATTTCACTTCCAAGTTTTGGAAGGATTTGTTTGTAGGTTTGGGCACAAAGTTGGCCTTTAATACAACTTATCATATGCTGATAGTGTTAGAAAACTATATATTACAGAGAATTGGAAAACATAAAATATATTGAAGAAATATAGACAAATAAAACATATAAAACAAGAGAGACATAGGTATACGTGGTTCACCCAATTTGGGCTACATCCATGGAGAAACAACCCGCCCTTCCCATTATATTATCCAGCAAAATGAAGAAATACAACCTATAATAGATCCACTGTAATTCCCTCTTCGCTCTCACACAATCTCCTCTCCCTTTCTCACTCAGAATACACATCCACATAGCCGCAATACAATTCCATCATATATAGCGAGGGGTTTCCTTCTAGGGCAAAACCCCTAAATTAAATATACCTTCTACCATCAGAATTATGCCTAATGAATGGCCTAGATTGACTATGAAATTACAAAATTTTACAAGGCAATTTTACATCTAATTTTAGCTTTGGGGGTGCTACCCCTGATCCCCCACTGGGGGGGCTCTAAAGAATAGTCGTCCCCCCCTTGGACCCCCTTAGCGGTGTGCAAAAATAGGCATTGTTGCCGCCACAATACGAAATGGGGTCAAATGCGGTGATACCTCTGAACAAAGAAGATAATCAGGCTCCACACCCAATAATCTCCCACTTGGAGACTGATTATAGCAACTCCACCGCTACTTCATTTTCTAGACAATGACTCCACTTTGGACCTAACTGTTTCTTATCTTCATCATCATACTTTAAGACCAATTGAAACCGAGTAGAATCTCGGTTTCTCCCTGGTTACAACTTGTGTTCACATATCTGCAGGATTCTGGCTACTGTGTATCTTTTCCAACTTCAACTGTCCATCTTCCAACACTGACCATATGAAATGGTACTTGAGCTGTATATGCTTAGTCTTGGAATGAAATGAAAAGTTTTTTCAAGATGTATGGCACACTGGCAGTCACTGTATAACCTGCCCAACTCCTGCTTCTTACCCAATTCATCTAGAAACCTTTGTAACCAAATCATTTCTTTACTAGCCCCTGTAGCAACAAAAAATCCTGCTTTTGTCATTGAGAGTGAAACAACACTTTGCAGTTTTGAAACCCAACTGACAGTTGTTCCACCTACAGTAAACACATACCTTGTGGTGCTCCTCCCGTTATCTCTATCACCTGCCATATCTACATCAACATATCATTGTAGAGTAATTTTTGAACCACCAAAGCATAATGCTTGATTTGTGGTACCTCTCAAATACCGGAGAATTCACTTCACTGCCATCCAATGTTCTTTTCTTGGATTGTTCATGTACATGCTTAAAACTCCCATTGCATGTGCAATATTAGGCCTTGTGCAGACCATTACATACATTAGGCTTCCAACTGTTGATGCGTATGGAACTTTAGACATATAATACATTTCTTCCTGAGTCTCGGGACACACCTCCTTACTTAGTTTGAAATGGCTGGCCAAAGGTATACTAACTTGTTTTTCATTCTGCATATTAAATCTTTTCAACACCTTTTGTATGTACTCACTCTGAGACAATGTTAATTTGCGATTCTTCCTGTCTCTAGTTATTCTCATACCAAGGATTTATTTTGCAGCACCCAAATCCTTCATTTCAAATGAGTTTGCCAATTTTCTTTTGAGCACATTTATTTCTTGCATGTTAGAACCTGCAACAAGCATGTCATCTACATACAATAACAATATAATATAGTTGCCATCATTTTGCCTTTTGAGATAAACACAATGATCAGAGTGACATCTAGTATAACCTTGTTCAGACATAAACCTGTCAAATTTTAGATATTACTACCTTGGATCCTATTTTAAGCCATACAAGCTCTTCTTCAACCTTCACACTAGTTTCTCCTTCTCTTTGACCTCATATCCTTGTGGCTACTGCATATATATCTCTTCCTCCAAATCCCCATGGAGAAAGGTTGTCTTTATATCTAACTTCTCAAGATGCAAATATTCAGCTGCTACTAGACTCAAAATAGTTCTGATTGAAGTCATTTTAACAACAGGAGGAAATATCTCATCAAATTCTATACCCTTTTTCTATGCAAACCTCTTCACTACAAGTCTAGCTTTATAACTTTTTCTGCCTCCATCTTCTTCCTTCAACCTATAAACCCATTTATTCTGCAATGTTGTTTTACCTATAGGCAACCTGACTAAGTCCCAAGTCTGGTTGTGTACTAAGGAGTCCATCTCTTCTTTCATTTCTTGCTCCCACTTCTTCCTAGTTTCTACCTGCAGTTCTTCTTCATAACATTCTGGTTCACTAGAATCAGTCAACAATACATAATATAATGAAGGAGAGTATCATTCAGGGGGTCTACTTACCCTGGTAGATATTCTAACACCACTTTTATGTGTTTGAGGTGCTCATTGTTGTTGTGGTTTCAATTGTTGTTGTTATAGTTGTTGATCACTATGATTTTCAGGCACCTTCACTTTTTCTGTGATCTCATCAAGCACTATGTATTCTTTGTTTTTTTTTTTCCTGTTTCTTTTCCTACATCTGATCCTTATACAAAACCTTTTCATTGAATATGACATCTCTACTCCTAATGATTTTGTGTTTTTCATAATCATAATAGCTATAACCAAAATCATTAACACCATATCCAATAAAGGTACATTTCTTTGATTTTTCCTCAAGCTTTGTTCTATTTTCTTTCTTAATGTGGACAAGGGCTTCACAACTAGAAGTCTTTAAAAATGAGTAGTTTACCTTTTTACCTGTCCATGCCTCCTCTGGAATACCACCATTAAAGAAGATTGTGTTGGAAATAACACTGAGAGGGGGGGGGGGGGGGTGAATCAGTATTATCAGATCAATAATTTAATTTTCAAAATTGATTTGTATACGCTACTTCAGCTTAGTGAACTAGCCTGTATACGCAACTATACTTAATGCAACTAGCATATATGCATAGATATTTTGATTTAGCCAAATTATCATGCATTGAACTTTAACCAGTATATCAGGAATTCATTAGACAATGCAGTAAAAGCAGAATAAAGTATCACACATAAGCAACACACACGAACACCAATATATAAGGTGGAAACCCAATGTGGGTGAAAACCACTTGCTACTTTCGTCTCTGTCTTCTTTTAATAATAAGAAAATTCTGTATAGAATTTTGTACTGGTGCAGTCTTATACCAGTACGCAGGCTTCTACTTGCAGAAGGCTACAACCTTCTCTCATTCTACAGCTTCTACTGGAAGGGAGCTACAACCCCCTAGCTTTTGTACTAGATGATATGTGTACTAGTACATAGGTGCCGGCCTACAAAAGGCTACAACCTTCTCTTTTCTTCCACGGACCACGTTTCATAAATTTTCAGACTGGATCCATCAACAACATCATAAGTGCAATTCAATCATCAAATATATCTGCATCAACCAATCACTTTTTGAACCAACCACAACCAAATCAATCAATCACTTTAACAACCCATCAATCTGATTATTTAGAATACTGTCACCAGAATACAGTAACTAGAACCCAGAACTCTGCAACAACAAACAACAACAACTAAAACATATTTTATAAGGTATACACTATTTTCATGTGCCGAACCTGCGCGTATACATGCTTTCCTCAAAGCCAACCAGTGTATACATCTACAAATATTAATTCATAATTATACAGCTATACCAGACTTCTATTATACCCAGATCATATCATTTACAGAATAATATATGCGTCAGTATTCAGATCTAGAATATTCATGAGCAAAAACACATAATGATAGTTCATTTTACGCCTTAAGATCCTGATCCATCATTAGATCTTATCCTCCATCAACCGCTAAGGTTCCTCCTTGGTTCAGATCTAGCAATGCACCATAACCCAATAACCTGCATACTAGATCTCACACTTCATCAGATATTCAATGCTTGTGTGTCTTGGCCTAATGATATTCTCCTCCTTTTATAGTTTTAGGCCTTTCTCAATACCATGGACCAAAACCACTTAGGACCAATACCTTGGATCAAATACCTAGGGTCAATACCTTAGACCAAATACCATGGACCAATACCATGGATCAAAATACCATGGACCAAATACTTCGGACCAAAACTTAGTTTTCCAAGGTATACGCGGTTTTTTTTTGTGTGAAAGTACTTTTGTACGTTATACACTCCTTTTGTTCTGTTAACCTGCGTGTATACGTGGCTTGGTAAATGGTGAACCTGTGTATACCTCTCTTTCTTCATTCTATGAAGACTGATCTGCAATTCTTTGTTGTTTGCTTGATATACTCTGATTCCTTGAAGCTACCCTGCATTGCATTCTGTCACATCTGATATCTCTTCTGTAGATTCATCTAGTTACCATATACAATTGAGTTGTTCTTCTACAAGTGGGTTGCCATCAAGTACAACACATACATCATAATGCCAACAATCTCCCCCTTTGGAATTGATGGCAATAACAACCACACCAATTCACTCTCCCCCTTTGACATCAAGGGCAAAGGGTCATGCTCCCCCTGAGTGCATGTTGTGTTCTCTGATATGCTGAAGTGTGCTGATTGAGCTCCCATGATCAAGTCCATGCTCCCCCTGAGCATAAGCAAACTCTACAAAAATATTTTCTAAAGGAAGAACATGGATCTGTACATACATCACAAATGACCTTCCTATCATCAATGACTCATACATACATCCATCTCCCAACCAAGTGGGGATATACCAAATTTGACTCATCCACCCAATCAAGAGGGGATATATCAATTGTTTATACATGTTAAAAACAAGAAACATCACATCATCCATCCCATGCATCGTGGGGTTACAAATTAGGTCTTTTCATGATTTTTGCATTAAAAGATATACATGACATATATAACAAAGACCAAATATCTTAAACAAGACCATGATAGTCATCAGAAACTATCATATGATATGCACCATCAACAACATCTGTCAACAACACCTAGACCAGTAACCTGTATATGTCCATTATTAGCTCCCAAAATATCATCAACCATGTTCTTCCCCTGAACCTGTTCAATCTGTTCACTTGTCAGATTTGATCATTGCATATGTTAGTGAGAGATATCAAAGCATCATCATCAATCATATATATATCAAGTTATCAACAACTTTATGAGGACCAATATATTTCCACATGTTATTAGCATATTGAAACCATCATCAAATAGAGCAGATAATTGATAGAACCATAGCAGGCCCCTTTTTTCTGAGTCTGCCCCACTGCTTTTCTTTAAACCAACATTACGTGACTGTGACCATAGAAGCCTGCATATGTATGCGACTACGCTTTATGAAACTTGCATATAACCACCTTTATTTAAAGAGAATAGGTTTTAATAGCAGGATGATGTAGCAACTACTCCCAGTGTTTTCCTGAGATACTCAAATGTCTCTCTAGGCAGTGGTTTAGTGAATATATCAGCAACCTATTCTTTGGAGGGCACATACTCCAATTTGACCTTTTGTTCAAGCACTTGTTCACGTAGAAAATGATATTTGATGGGTATGTGCTTGGTCTTGGACTGCATGACTAGATTCTTTGAAATAATGATGGCACTTGTATTATCACATAGAATGGAGATGGGTGGAGTACATGTGATCTAAATGTCTTGCAAGGTTTGCATCATCCAAAGTAGTTGTGTGCAGCAAGATGCAGTAGCCACGTATTCTGCTTCAGCTGTAGATAATGCAATTGAACTTTGTTTCTTAATGAACCAAGACACTAACCTAGAAACCATATAGAATGCACCACCACTAGTGCTTTTTCTATCACCAACACTTCCCGCCCAATCTGCATCTATATATATGCATGAAGTGTAAGATCTGTATCTCTAAGATACTATAAGCCAAAGTTCTATGTTCCTTGAAGATATTTGAAAATCCTTTTGATTGCCTAAAGTTGTGATTCCTTTGGATTTGCTTGGAATCTTCCAACTATTCCCACTGCATGCATGATGTTCGGTTGGGTACCTGTTAGATAAAGCTGACTACCAATCATGGATCTATAAGTTGGTTGATGTACTGTTGTTGATTCATCATTTGAGCTAAGATTGCATCCTATTACTATTGGGGTACATACCGGTTTAGAATTTTCCATGCCATACTTTTTCAGGATTTGTTTGAGATATTTGGTTTGTGAGAGAAAATATCGTCTTTATTTTGTTGAACTTGTAGACCAAGAAAATAGGTAAGCTCACCAAGAAAGTACATTTCAAATTCTTGTTGCATTACTGAAGAAACATTCTGACTCACGGATTCTTCATTGCTACCAAAAATGATATGATCAACATATACAACAATTATGAGCAGTTTATCAGTGTCCATCTTTGTATATAGATTTCTATCTGCTGACCCCTTTGAAAAACCCTGTTGGTGGAGATATTTGTCAAGATGGTAATACCAAGCCCTTGGAGCCTGTTTTAGACCATAGAGATCCTCTCTGCATTTGCATACAAGTTTTGCATCATTTCCAAGAATGAATCCTTCTGGTTGTTCAATATAGACTTCTTCTACTAAGTCTCCATTAAGAAAGGCAGATTTTACATCCATTTGGTATACTTTGAATTTTTGAAAACTAGAAAGAGCAAGAAACATTTTTATGGCTCCAAGTCTAGTAACAGGTGCAAAACTTTCTTCAAAATATATACCTTCTTGTTGAGCATATGCTTTGCAAACGAGTCTGGCCTTGTTTCTGATAACTTCTCCATTTTCGTTCAGCTTGTTTTTGAATATCCATTTGATTCCTATGATATTCTTATCATGAGGTCTAGGAACTAATTCCCAAGTATTATTCTTTTCAATTTTCTCAAGTTCTTCATTCATGGCCTTGACCCAACATTCATCTTTGCATGCTTCATTTACATTTTGAGGTTCAGTGGAAGATAGTAATGCTAGATAGCTTGAGGCTTTGGCAATAGTTCTTCTTGTTTGCACACCTGCCCCTTTTTCCCCCAAAAAATGAGTTTCTGGAAGATTTTTCTGAACATACCTGGATGGAGTTTTTTCTTCTATTGTTATCTCTTTTTTTGGTGCTTCATTGGTTTCTTCTTTAGAATCAGTGTGATTTGATGTAGGAAAATGATTCTCATCTTCTTCATTGCCATAATCTTTGGTTTTTATCTGTTTTGGACTTATTCATGCTTCATCAACCACAACATCAACATTTTCAATACTTTTCCCAAGTATTTTATTATAACATTTATATCCTTTACTTTGGGAAGAGTAGCCAAGAAGAATACCTTCATTTGCTTTGGGTTCAAACTTACCAAGTTTTTCATTAGTCCTTTTGATGTAACATTTGCTTCCAAAAACTTTGAAGTATTTTACAGTAGGAGTCTTACCATACCAAAGTTCATGTGGAGTTTGAGTGTTGTTTACTCAAACATTTTCTTGGTTGAGAATAGTGACGGCAGCGAATGCAACTTCACCCCAAAAAGTTGCAGGAGTTCCAGATTCATCTAGCATAGCACAAGCCATTTGTTGAACAGTTCTGTTCATCCTTTCTACCACTCCATTTGGCTGAGGAGTCCTTGTGGTGGAGAACTTCCTTTTTATTCCATGTTGTTCACAAAAGTCAAAGAATTCATCTGAGGTAAATTCTCCTCCTCGATCAGAACTGAGGCATTTGATTTTGCGATCTGATTCATTTTCAACCAAAGCTTTAAAGGCTTTGAACTTTTCAAATGCTTCATCTTTATGCTTTAGAAGACCCATCCAACACATTCTGGAAAAATCATCAATGAACGATATAAAGTATTCTTCTCCACGAGGTGACTTTTTCCTTGATGGTCCACATAAATCAGTATGAACAAGTTCAAGAAGCTTACTAGCTGATCCTTCCTTTTCGATGAAGTGAGATCTAGTTTGCTTACCGAATTGACATGATTTGCATATAGTATTTTCAAGAATGTTGATATCTGGAAGATCACGAACAGCCTGGAATCTGCATGCTTTTCTTATATGAGAAAAGCTTACATGTCCCAATCTTTTGTGCCATAGCCAATTTTCATCATTGTTGCTTAGATAACACTGTTGTTGTCCTCCCTTGAGTATGTATAGGTTGTTTGGAGTTCTTGTACCTTTGATCACAGTTTCTCTTGTATCAAGCTCACGAACAACACATCCATTTGATCGAAATAGTATTTCATTTCCTTGATCACACATTTTACTCACACTCGACAAGTTATGCTTTAAGCCATCAACATACATAACGTTCCCAGCTTTAAATTTTGCTTTCAAGAAAACAGAGCCTTTACCTTTTATGATAGCAGGAGTGTCATTTCCAAATGAGACACTCTTTTCTTTTTCTAAGGCATTATATGATTGTAGTTTTTCTTTGTCACCTGTCATGTATTTTGAGCATCCACTGTCGATTTACCACTGGTTTTCTTGTCCTTTTGCATACAAGGCAATACCACATCTTTCTGTTTGCGGTTCTTTCTTTCTCCATATTTTGGGATTTAATGGAGTTTGCTCCTTTTGAGATATTTGCTGAAATTTACTCCTGCATTCAAATTATTCATGGCCAAAGTTGTTACAGATTGAGCATTCTATTTCAATTTCAAGAACAGAAAAGTTATTATAGGAACTTTTCTTGATCCTTGTCACATTCCTTTGATTTCGTGCTTCTCTAGTCATGATGGTTTTATAAGCAACACATTGAACAGCTTTGTGTCCAAAATTATGACATGAGAAACATTGACCATTAAAGAAGTTCCTGCGATTATCAAATCTACTAACTTGGTGATTGTAGTTTCTATTGATATTCATCTTTGAAGCAAATTGAGTACGATTTACCTGAGGTTGGTTGTGGCTTCTGTTCATCCTTGAAGTAAATTGAGCCTGATTTACCTGGTGATCTGCTTTATGCCTTTGTTGATGATTGTCAAACTGTCCACTGCTCTTTGCTGCATCAAGATAGCTTTTAGTGGAGGTTGACGAATTTTGTGATTGATATGATTCTTCAGTATATACAAGACCTATCTTTATCATAGGAGAATGCTGCACTTTGATAATTTCATTTAAGGTTTCTGATCCTTTAGCAAATCTAAGATTGAGAGCTTTTGTTTTCTCAAGATCCTTTCTTAGACCCACAATTTCACATTCTAGTTTTTCATTATGTTTTTCTCTTTCGGCAAGTTGGTATGTTAAGGTCTCTATAATCATATTCTTTTCTTCTAAACAGATTTTGAGTTTAGAGATTTCTTCATAAAGGTCATCTTCATTTAAATCATCCAAGAAATCATCATCTTCATAAGCCATCAGAAGTCTATAGTCATTACTATTTTCATCTTCATCACTAATTGATAAACCATCACTATCTTCATGAGTATAGTAGCTCTTTTTACTTACACTTTGTTTTCTATTCCATTTTGCAGATTCCTTCCCTTTATCATTTTTATCTTTATGGGGACATTTGGCAGTATAATGACCGGCTCTACCATAGGAAAAACATTTGAAAGGTAGTTTACCTTTGAATCTTCCAGAACCCCATTGAAGCTTCTTGACAAAGTTTACTTCCTCTTCTTCTTCTGAAATATGTCCTAATTCATTTAGTTCTTCTTTTCCTTTTGCTGAAGCTTTAAATGTGGCTTCTCTCATATTTGAAGGACCTCCTTTTCTCATCTCAAAGGTAGTTAAGATTTCGTGAAGCTGTGTCATAGTAATAGTTTGTAGATCCTGCTTTTCTTCTATGGAAGATACTTTTGATTCAAATTTAGCAGACAAGGATCTTAAAACTTTTTCAACTAAGGTAACTTCCTTTATCTCTTCACCCAGATTCTTCATGCAATTAACAACCTCGTCTATACGTAAGAATTAACTAGCTATACTTTCATCATTTTTCATATTGAGAGTTTCATATTGAATTTTGAGAGTTTGCAGTTTAGCACGTTTTACCTGAGAGTCTCCTTCGTAGCTTATAACGATTTTGTCCCATATTTCTTTGGCTGATTTGAGCTGCATAACTTTGAAAAACACAAACTTCTCAATAATATATTGACAGCCTTGGCAATGGTTTCATATTACTTTTTACCTATCGTATCTGTAGGAATTGCTGATGGAAATGTATATCCTCCTTCCACGATTTCCCATACATCTCTTCCAAGTGATTGAAGATATGAAGTGGTTCTTACCTTCCAATAAGCAAAGTTTCTCCCATCAAATATTGGCGGTCTGATGGATCCCCCTCTTTCTTGATTACTCATGATGCTGGATCTTCCTTCAAGCGATCAAGCTTCTTCCGAAGAACCTGGATCTGATACCAATTGTTGGAAATAATACTGAGAGGGGGGGGGGGGGGGGGGGGGTGAATCAGTATTATCAGATCAATAATTTAATTTTCAAAACTGATTTGTATATTCTACTTCACCTTAGTGAACTAGAGCGTATACGCAACTATACTGAATGCAACCAACATATATGCAGAGATTTTTTTATTTAGCCAAATTATCATGCATTGAACTTTAACCAGTATATCAGGAATTCATTAGACAGTGCAGTAAAAGCAGAATAAAGCATCACACATAAGCAACACACATGAACACCAAGATATAAGGTGGAAACCCAATGTGGGTGAAAACCACCTGCTGTTGTCGTCTCTGTCTTCTTTTAATAATAAGAAAATTCTGTTTACAATTTTGTACTGGTGCAGTCTTATACCAGTACGCAGGCTTCTACCTGCAGAAGGCTACAACCTTCTCTCATTCTCTAGCTTCTACTGGAAGGGAGCTACAACCCCCTAGCTCTTGTACTAGCTAATATGTTTACTAGTACATAGGTGCCGACCTACAGAAGGCTACAACCTTCTCTTTTCTTCTAGGGATCACGTTTCATAAATTTTTAGACTGGATCCATCAACAACATCATAAATGCAATTCAATCATCAAATATATTTGCATCAACCAATCACCTTTTGAACCAACCACAACCGAATCAATCAATCACTTTAACAACTCATCAATCTGATAATTCAGAATACTGTCACCATAATACACTAACCATAACCCAGAACACTGCAACAGTGAACAGCAGCAACTAAAACATATTTTATAAGGTATATGCTACTTTCATGTGCTGAACTTGTGTGTATACGTGCTTTCCTCAAATCCAAACAGCGTATACATCTGCAAATATTAATTCATAATTCTGCAGCTATACCAGACTTCTGTTATACCCAGATCATATCATTGATAGAATAATATATGTGCCAATATTCAGATCTAGAATATTCATGAGCAAAAACACATAATGATAGTTCATTTTACGCCTTAAGATCCCGATCCATCATTAGATATTATCCTCCATCAACCGCTAAGGTTCCTCCTTGGTTCAGATCTAGTAATGCACCATAACCCAATAACTTGCATACTAGATCTCACACTTCATCAGATATTCAATGCTTGTGTGTCTTGGCCTAATGATCTTCTCCTCCTTTTATAGTTTTAGGCCTTTCTTAATACGATGGACCAAAACCACTTAGGACCAATACCTTGGATCAAATACCTAGGGTCAATACCTCAGACCAAATACCGTGGACCAATACCATGGATCAAAATACCATGGACCAAATACTTCGGACCAAAACTTAGTTTGCCAAGGTATACGCACTTTTTTTTCTATGAAAGTGCATGTGTACATTATACGCTCCTTTTGTTCTGTTAACCTACGTGTATATGCAGCTTGGTCAATGGTGAACCTGCGTATACCTCTCTTTATTCATTTTGTGAAGACTGATCTGTAATTCTTTGTTGTTTGCCTTCTATACTCTGATTCCTTGAAGCTGCCCTGCATTGCATTCTGTCACATATGATATCTCTTCTGTAGATTCATCTAGTTACCATATACAAGTGAGTTGTTCTGCTACAAGTGGGTTGCCATCAATTACAACACATACATCATAATGCCAACAGATTGAAGGTCCTATGTTTATTAGATAAGCAATAGTATCTACAATATCTACCCAAAATTGTAAAGGCAATCCTGCATGCAATCTCATGCACCTTGCACACTCCATGATTGTCTTGTTGATCCTTTCTAAGACACTATTTTCTTGTGGTGTTCCTAGAACTGTCTTCTCTCTGCGAATTCCATTCTCTTAACAGTACCTCAAACTCTTTGCTGCCATATTCACCTCCATTGTATGATCGGAGACACTTCAACCTTTTTCCTGTCTCATTTTCAACCAAAGTTTTCCATTTCTTGAAAGTATCAAATACATCATATTTATTCTGAATACAATAAATCCAGGTTTTTCAGGTTGCATCATCAATAAAAGTATCATAATAATGAGATCCACCAAAAGATGATACTTGAGCAGGTCCCCATACATCTGTATGCACAAGCTCTAATTTTTCGCTCTTCTTTTCTTTCCCAACTTTGAGAAATTTGATTCTCTTCTGTTTTCCATAAACACAATTTTCATAGAATTTTAAATCAACATGCTTCAAACCTGGCAACAATTTTTTTGAGTGAAGAATCTGCATCCCCTTCTCACTCATGTGCCTGAGCCTATGATGCCACAATGTCGTATCTTCTCTTGTAGAGGTTAAAGAATTAATAGAATTAGAAATACCATTTCATAAATACAATGTACCAACCTTTTCTCCTTTTGCTATTACCAGGGATCTTTTAGTGACCTTCCATGTTTTTATCTGTACAAGTAGTCACATAGCCTTCACCTCCCAACTACCCTGTTGAAATAAGATTTTTCTTCAGATTTGGAACATGCCTTACCTCCTTCAATAGCCATTGATCTCCATTATGCTATTTTATGAAAACTGTACCCATTCCAATGATTTTACGGGGTTTATCATCACCCAATCGAACCCGTCCAAAATCTCCTTGAACATAATCATGAAAATGTTTCCTATCAGGTGTGGCATGGAATGAGGCCCTTGAATCTACCACCCAGGCATCAATAATATTTTATAAAGAAAATCAAAGTATATTGCAACACATCACCTATTACATCCGCTTCGTGATTGTTTTCTTGCTGCGCGTCTCCGTATTTTCCCTTTCGAGACTTGCAGTCTTTCTTTAGTTGTCCTTTCTTCCCACATTTCCAACACACTATCCCCATTCTAGACTTGGATCTTCCTTTTCTTGACTTACTGTGATATCCAGGGCTCTTTCCTCTTTCCATTTTTCTTCCCCTAGTCTCTGCAGTCAAAGCATTACCTGATGTCTCACTAGAGCTTTTCCGTCGCATTTCCTCGCTAAGGATTGCATCGACAACATCATCAAACGTTAAATTACTAGATCCAGAGACAAAGTTACTAATGGCTATAACTAAACCATTCCAACTTTCTGGCAATGAGCATAGAAATAACAGAGCCCTAACTTCATCATCAAAAGTTACCCCTACAGAACTTAACTGACTGGTCACTGTATTAAATTCATTTAAATGATTAGCAACAGATCCACCTTCTGACATCTTCATATTAAATAAACGCTTCATAAGAAATACCTTATTTGAGGCTGATGGTTTTTCATATAGTTTGGAAAATACCGACATTAAAACCTCTTTTGTAGTTTCCTTTGAAATATTAAATGCTACTGACGCTGCTAGGCATAGCCGTATTGTTCCAAGTGCCTTTCTGTCGAGAATATCCCATTCTATGTCTATCATACTCGTCGGATTATTTGTCTTTCCACTCAATGGTAGGTATAGATTTTTTTGATAAAAATAATCTTCCATCTGCATCTTCCACAGTAGGAAGTTTTGGTCGTTAAATTTTTTGACCCTAAACCTACCATATTATGTCATTGCTCCCACTCAAACTAGGAACCCTTCTCTCCTACAAGTTTATCAAACAAATAGACCTTCAGATCTGATACCAGTTGTTAGGAAATTATATAATATAGAGCAATGGAACACATAAAATATATTGCAGAAATATAAACACAGAAAATGCATAAAACAAGAGAGACATAGATATACGTGGTTCACCCAATTTGGGCTACATCCATGGAGAAACAACCAGTCCTTCCTTTTATATTATCCAGCAAAATGAAGAGATACAACCTACAACAGATCCATTGTAATTCCCTCTTCACTCTCACACAATATCCTCTCTCTTTCTAGCTCAGAATACACATCTACATAGTCGCAATACAATTCCCTTATATATAGCAAGGGGTTGCCTTCTAGGGAAAGAAACCATAAATTAAACATAACTTCTACTGTCAGATTTCCACCTAATGGATGGCCTAGATTGACTACTAAATTACAAAATTTTACAAGGAAATTTTACATCTAATTTTAGCTTCGGGGGCATTGCGCCTGATCCCCCACCAGGGGAGGTCTATAAAGAATCATCGTCACCCCCCTGGACCCCGCTGGCGATGCACAAAAACGGGCAGTGTTTCCACCACAATATGAAATGGGATCCAATGCGGTGATACCTCTCAGTAAAGAAGATAATCAGGCCCCACATCGAACAGACAGATGGACAGATAGAGAGGGTCAATAGGATATTGAAGGATGTGTTGAGGATGTATGTGATGCATCAACAATGAAAGCGGGAAGAGTATCTTCCACTGGTGGAGTTTGCTTACAATAATGGGTATCAAGAATCTTTAAAGAGGAGTCTGTTTCAAGCATTTTATGGGTGGAGTTGCAATACTCCCATCAGTTGGAGTGATCCAGTTAACAAGGTGTTGATTGGATGAGACATGTTGGAAGACACGGAACAAGAGATGTAGGTAATCAAGAAGAATTTGAAAGCAGCACAGGATAGGCAGAAGAGCTATGCAGATCGGAATAGGATGTTCAAGGAGTTCAAGATTGGGGAACATGTGTACTTGCGGATCAAGTCGAAGAATAGTTCCTTGCGAATTGGATCATGTTCGAAGATGACACCAGGGTTTTGTGGACCCTTCAGTATTATTGAGAAGATTGGGCAAGTAGCCTATTGACTTGCACTACCTCCGACAATCAAATTCCATGATGTTTTCCATGTGTCTTTGCTCTAGAAGTATGTTAAATATGTTGATCATGTGATTGAATGGTCTGTATTGCAGGTGGAACCAGATGGATAATTCCAGCCGGAGCCTCAGTGTATATTGCAGAAAAAAGTGCTCATGCTTTGAAACTGAGCAATCGAGTAGGTTAAAATGTATTGGAAACACTTTAGGCCCGATGAAGCTACATGGGATATGGCAGATCAGATGTGAGCTATGTATTGTTTATTGTTTACCGGTTGAGGAAAATAAATTTTGTTATGGTGTTTTGGTACATGTCTGGTGATATGTTGGTATATGTACATATGTATATGGATGTAAATACCACCATGAGCTATGTTATAAAGATAAAATAAGCAGTATGGGTGGCATGTCATCATGATGTTATACTTGTTATGTTTTCATGTTGGTTTTCTTCTCAACAGGTTGATCATTGTAAATACTGCATCGAGCTAAGTTATAAAGCTCCATTAGTAGTATGTTTGCTTACAACAGTCTTGTGGTTATAGGTGCTGTTGAACACCAAGGATGGTGTTCCCCAAGGGGGATGGTTTTGTAACAGCCTTGGTGAAAATTCCATGTAATAAAATTTAATAAAGGAAAAATAATAACCATGGTTGATGGGACACTTATTCCAAGATGAATGTTGGGAAAAGCATAGTGATAGGGATCACTTGTGGTTAATTAATGGCTAAGTAAATTGGAAAAGGCAATGGAAAAGTCTTTGGAAAGGAAAAGTGGAATTTTGGCACATTTATTTATAAAAGTAATGGAAATTAGGATAAAAGGGAGGTGAAAGGTCACAGGTTGCATGTGAGGTGGAAAATGGAGAAAATAGAGGCCTCATTAATAAAAATTATTCTAAGAATTAGTTCACAGACTTTTGTCAGTTCAATTTTGGAGCTCTCTCTATTCTCTCTCTCTCTCTCTCTCTCTCTCATTCTTGGAAACTTAGAGTTTCTTGGAGAAATCTTGGAGAGTGTGGCATACTTGGAGTTTTCGAGAAAGAAGGCAAGGGAAGAGTAGGAAAGCACAAGAGGACATCGAGATCAATAGCTACAATGGGTTTTTCTTGCAGGTTCTGAGTTGCATGTATGTTTTCCTAACTATTTTTGGCATGCATGGAATATGCATGTGGATTATTGGTCATGATTTGTCACTGGCGTGGAGGATTGCCTGGATTGACAGAGGATTTTCCTAACCTTACAATTTCTTGGATAGTCATGGTGTTGTGGATCTATTTCTTTATTTTCTAGTTGGTTCTCAAGTTTCCTTTAGCTTGGGTTGAGTTATTAGTTCCTGGAAGCCCTGGTTGGACAAATGCTATGGAATCCCTGTAACAACTTGGATTGAGTTACTAGTCTTGGAAGCCTTGGTTGGAAAAACACTCTAGAACCCCTTGGTGGGTTAAGTTACTAATCTTGGAAGCTATGGTTGGACAAATTCTCTCGAAGCCCAGTGACAGCTATGGGTTGAGTTACTAGTCCTGGAAGCCTTGGTTGGAACAAACACTCTGGAGCCCTGGAAGGCTTGGGTATAGACCAATCTGATCATGGTTTTCTGATGTCTAACAATGAGATGGAATCACTATTTGATGGGTTGAGGTGGTTGGCCTCTGGAAGCCCTAGATGGTTTTGGATTGATGTGTTTTATGGGATCCAACATTCATGCATGGAATATGGCATGGGGGTGAATATTTGAAGTGAGACTTGGCTCAACCATTCTATGGTCAAGTGGAACGTGGTAGTCCCATCTCGGGTTTGGATTTTGCATCATAAATATGAGGTTATTTCTCCTTGTATTTCTATGAGTATTATACTGGTTTATATGTGGATCATATGGCTGTGATTTCCTTGGTATTTATGTTGCTATTATGTTGGTTATGTATATGTATTATGACAGTATATATGTATGGCTTTCATCATGTTTTTACTTGTAAATGAATGAATAATGTATCAATGACCCAATGGATGAAACTGCAGTTAATGTGTTGAGGCATCAATGTTTCTTAGCGATTATCATATGAGTATGAGACACATATGCTTAGATTTGTTGTTTACACATGTAGATTACATATTTGTGATATGTTTTACGAAATGCCTGTAATGGCCAGTAGGGGTCAAGTCAAGGGCTTTTTCAAGAATTTGAATTTGCATCATTGTTTCCTTGTTATCCTTCTATTCTGAAAGTGCCATTCAATTATGGGAAGTGACCTGGGCTTTGGGCCTAAAAAGGTGGCTCAAATCCTAAAGACGTTTTCACAACACTAAGAAAAATAGTACCTGGATGTTGGCATGCCTTGTCATGAGAGCGTCTAGAGCCTCCTGGACGTTGTTAGACCCATATCATGGGAGCATCATGGGGCTTAATTGGTCTAAAATATTAGTGGGACCCATGAACTAGTTACCAGAAAGGTTGGGATGGCTCTTCGCAGTCTTGTTGCTGATGTTGAAGGTCTATATGGCATATTTCTGTCAGTTCCACTTCCTTAACATAACTTAGGAGGTTGAATCATATCATAGTAACTTCACGTCACATGTTTACCCTTGTTGGATAGGTACCTGGATAGATGTGGGAGGAGGGTGTTACAAAGGGACATGATCATAAACAAGGAGAATGCTACTGGCTCAAAAATGCCAAATAAACTAAAAGATTTAAAGAAGGGAGCTACTATGGAGACTCAGAGGAGTAGAAGACAAAGGATGACCAATGTAGATATTTTGTTAGAGATGGCTAGCACCCCAAGCTAAGTTGATGTTTGTTTTTCAGTTTTGATCTCTTGTTGTCAAAATGAAATTTTAATCCATAGACTAACAAACCACTTATCATCATTTTTCACTAGCAAAATTAAAAGGGCGTTGACGGTTTCATTGTCAACACAATTTTGACAAGAAGATAGATAAAAGCATTGATAGTCGGCCCATCAGTGAAATTGACATTTTTTGGTTTGAAAAAGATAGCAACGAGACTATCAATGCTATCAAAATGGAAAGCCCAAAAGGAGGAAGCTTTCAGTAGAGCATGTTTTAGAAGGAGTGATAGAGCATGAATTCCAACAAAGAAGGCAGAAGATCAGTCATTATTTCTGAAACTATTTTGCATTCGCATTTGTAGTACATTGTGATATCTAGATTCAGATAGGTTTGGAATATTTTTCATGTGCATGTATTTGATAGAATACAGTATTATTTTTAGATTTTAGATTTAATATATGCTAGAAACATGTTGTAAGTTGCAGTCTTTCCTATAAAGACAATTTTTGAAGAATGAGAAAGGGTTGGAATTTTTTTAGAGAACTTTGATATAATTTGTATACAATTTGACATTAATATAAGCTATTTTTTTCGGTGTTATTTTTTCATAAATTCAAAAATTCTTGTGTAATGGTTTTCTGGCCTATCTTCTAGTATTGTTATCTCTTTTGTTTCATAATTTGTTCCCATATTTCTTCTACATTTTGGAAATCAAGTTTGTAAAGTTGAACTCTGTTTGTCAGCTTAGTTTTAGTATTCCCAAAGTGCTATATGTTTTCCACTTAAATATCTTTAACAACATTCATTAATTGCTCTATTTTTCATATTTGTGGCTATTTGCTTCTACCACAACTAAATGATAAATTGTCTAAGAAAGTTATTTCTACCTTGCCTTTGTATTTTGTTCATATAAACTATAAGCAGTCACTTTTTGTCAAAAAGACTCCATGCCCAATGGTTTTTTCTGTCCTTTTTTTTGTCGTTGCTTAAATCTAATCAGATCTAGTCAATGTGTTGAGTACATAACTAGTCAAATTTGACTGAGTTATAGAAGGGACCCCCCTTTGAATTGAAAGGGATAGCTTTCATTTCAAAAGGTTGTTTAGAGGTTACCCTAAAGTTTTTCCTGTAGCCAAGATTTTCTCGAAGTGATATTTTGGCGTCGTTTCCGGGGAACGAAAGATATATTCTCCCATAACAAATTGATTGTTTAAGCTCATATCTTTGAGGGAAAAAAGAGATTTGGACATCAGTTTTGGTTGTAAGATTTTTGATCTAGTGACTCCATTTTGAAAATTTAAGGTGATCCTATTGATGAATTTCTAGCTCATCAAGGGGTTCATACTCGGAGGAACCCTGATCTGAATCCACCATGGATTTTTTCAAGTTTGGAAAATTTGTTCAAAATAAAAGCTCCAATGAAATTAGGTATGATTCACTTATAGAGGTCTTATTCATTACCTAAAAAGCTTGAATCTATTGATGATTTATAATTTTACATCAAATTTGAAAAAAAATTATTTAGATCTAAGTTTGAAAGCAATCTTTGAGACACTGTCCTTGATCAAGGGAGTTCAAATACCTTTATTCCTAGTTTTTCCATCCAAGAATTATATTTACTGCCATAAGATCAAGAGATTCGGTCTCATTTTCAAAAGTTGGAACATAAAGTTCATGAAATTCAGGTAGCTGCATCCAAATCTCCAACTTTTCCATTTTTTATTCCATCATTTTCTACTTCAATGAACCCTCTATTTTATGTGGGATTTTATACTCCCATCTCACAAAATACTACAAAAACAACCTCATTTCCCTTGGCATTTTCTTTTCAAATTCCTATTGTCAGTTTAACCTCATCTCACAGCACTATGGTGGCCAGATATGCACCTCTTAATCTCCCATACCTATTACATCATCTTCCTTTGAACTACGGATAAGTCCTACTTCAATTTGATGGTACGAGACCCCTCACAGCTGAGCAACACGTAGACAAGTTAAATGAATTCATTGATAGAGAAGAAGTAGATCATGAATATGTGAAGCTCAGTATTTTTCACAGAGTCTATCAGGGGGTAAAGAGATGGTTTAGATATTTACCAACAACAAGCATCACTAATTTCCAAAAGTTAGAACAATAATTTCTCGCTAGGTGGGAACTGAAGAAAAATCCCCTGCAAATATTAGCTGAATACAAACGTCTAAAAAAAGAACCTAGGGGAGTTAGTTCAAGAATTCACAACAATATATAACAAAGTTTACAATTCAATCCCAACTAAGATAAAACCCCCCTGGATTAGCTTTGCTGCACTATCTTGACAATTTTGAAGCTGAATTAGCTTATCAGCTTCGAGAGAGGAATACTACCACCTTGGAAGCAATGCTATTGGAGTAGAAGAAAATTTGTTGGCTAAGAAGGTGAAGATGAAGACTAAGAGAAGAATGGTATTCAAGGAGGAATCATATTCCTCACCGGATATGAAATTTGATGTGATGTTGAAAACAATGGAGGAGATGGTTGACAAGTTGACTCCTCCTAGTAGTGAAAATCGACCTGAAGTGTGAAACCCAAACTTTAGGAGACCTCAAGGTTCACAAAACCATCGAATAGAACAAAAAGGTCCTAAATATTAGCAAGTTGTTAGACCTCCTTTTCTAAAGAGATTTGTTGATGATGATATCACTGAGGAAGCAGATCAACGGATTGGATTATTTGATGACAAATAAATGTAAGTGTTTGCTACCAAGGAGGGGCATGATATTTCTTTTGGGTCCTTGGGACAAAAATATAGCATTCAAATTTGTGATTGAGTAGTTTACCATCAGGGTTATAATAATGATGATGATGGTGGTGGTTAACGTCCACTGAGACCAAATTGGTCTATCGGACCTATAATTTTCTTAGTTTCTAATTGTCTGGCTCCTCATCTTTCTGGGTGATGTTGGTGTTGTAGCTTTCTTTTTCTTCTCTACGGTCTTCCAACTTTCTTTATCTTGCATCTCCTTCATCTCTTCTGGTTCTTGAGACATTGGTGTCTTAGCTTCGTGATCTATTGTGTTCGTCCGTTTGAAGATAGTCGGAGAAGCAATTTGGTCCAGGAGATCTTCTTTGTTGTTAAATGAAGATTTATTTTGTTCGGTATTCAAATCCTCATAACTATAGATGCTTGAGAGGTTGTCAAGTTCACTTTTTTGTTGTTGGGCAGCGCTTTCCACTTGCTTGTCTTGAGAGTTGTTTCTTTCTTGCCTGATTTCTTGTGATTTAGAGTTTTCTTGAGAGTATTCTTTCTTGATGACAGTGTAGTGTTCTTTTTGTGCTCCTTCCCACCATGTAGATCTGTGGTGATTTTTTCTAGCAGAGGCTTTTGGGCAATTTTTGGCTAGGTGGCCTATCTCAAAGCAAGATCGACATCTGAAGAGGACACTTTCATAATCGAGTTTCTGGTTCCACACATAGTCTTTACTTGTTAGGTGTATTTCAGCTGGGAATCGGTGCTGAAGTCCATTTCCACACAGATGCATGCATAGGTGGTTCGGGCATATTCCTCTGTTTCTGGCCACCTACAGTAAAATTTTCCAATTGCATTTGCAATGGCTTCTAGCGAAGAGAAATTCCAGAGATGCAAGGGTAGGTTTGGCAATCTCACCCAAACTGGTGCTAAGGTTATGACTATTGTTGAGGGATCGAATGATGGGTTCCATGGCCCCATGAATAGGCCTGATTTTTCCCAAAACCAAGGGCCAGAATCTAGAATACGTTGTATGCTTTTAGGGTTTTCAAAATCTACTATAAAGAAACCCCTAGCACAGGGGTAGATATTAATTGCATAATGAATTAGAGGCTTCCATACCTTCGAGATCCCACTGTGGAGAGATGTCAGCCGTGGCCAAAAACCATTGAATTGGTAGATTAGGGCACTTTTAGAGAACTTCAAAGCCTCATCGAGTGAGGCCTGGACCACCTGGACAGTGGGAGCTGGGGCTTCACTGACAATATTGGTAATAGCTTGCCCCGCAGAAGCAGACAGAACTGAGCCAGCAGCTATTTTTGTGAAGCTGGGAGCCATCTAAAGAATGCTCTCCTGCTGAGTATAAAAAATTGCCCAAGAGAAAGCCACAGAAGATTGCCGAAGAGAAGAGAAAAGAAAAGCCGCAGATCTATAAAGAAGAGCCACAGATCTCTAAACAGAAAAAGACCCAATCAATGAGAAGAGAAGTGAAGAGCCACAGATCTATATCATGACTTGGTTACAATGAAGAGTAGCAGATCTACAACAACCACAAGATCTACTATTCATATAACAGCCAGCAGGCTTGTCGTGAGTTTCCCACGAATTTTCATTTTGCAATATTCTATCAATGGCTGCCAGGAAAAGGCCCAATCGATGACGAGCTGCAGATCTGGAATTTTGAAAGAACCGTAGATCTATGAAGAGATATAGATCTGGAATTATGAAAGAGCTACAGAATTCATGTGAATACCTTCAAGCATCCTGTTTCATGGATATGGTTGACCTTTCAGATCCAGAGACCAAATTAGCGAGGGAGGCGGCAGACAACGAATTCAACACTCTTCAAAACATTTGGAAGAAGCATCATAAGATGTTGTTTTCTGAAAATTCGAAGAGAAACCGATGAAACAGTAGCATATTTTCTAAGGCAGTACAATCTTAGAGGCCAAATAGTCCCTATTAACACTCAGCCACAAAAAAAACAACAAAAAAACAAGTTGAGCCAAGGAAGGAAATACTAAAAAGACCAGAGGAGCTTAAAAAGGATATTCCAAGAAAAGCAGAATAATCTAAGAAGGAAGTGAAATAATTGGAGAAAACACAATCAACATTCAATCTGGAAAGTGAAATTGGTAAGCTGAAAATTTGTATTCCTTTTTGCTGAAATTTTGAGAAATGAGCATTACAGGGAAATAATATTGTTGGGTCCCTATAATACTAGTGATTACCCCATTACTATTGTAGTTATACCCCTTATTTATATTGTTGTGCCCCTATTACCCCCATGTTGTTATTTCTGTGCCCCATATAATCCCTCTATTGTTATTTTTGTGGCTTTATATTATTATTGTTAGGTCGGCTGGATTATATTGTGACTCCTTAGACTCCTATATATAGAAAGGAGGTTTTGTCATTTGTATCATCCAAGAATTGTTCATTTATGTAATGTAAAGGAGGTTTCCCCCTCGAAGAGGCTGAATTCTAAGGCGTTGATCTATCTTTTCTATCTTTTCTTGAGCTGGTTTCATAACATTTGGTATCAGAGCTTTGGATTCTAGGGTTTCGCTGCTCCAAACAGGTCATCGTGGAATTTTCGCTATAACGTTTTTTCTGTGACGTTTCAGAAGTCACAAAAAAAACCCATTTGAGAAGAAATCACGCTGAACCTTGGGTCCAAATTTCAGAGCTTTTCGCACAATATTTGCAGAGATATGATCTGAGGAAGTTGGTCTTTTTGCAGACTCCTGAATTACATTCAAAACAGGTGACCTGGGGAAAATCGTCATAACTTTCTCTCTGGGGATCGGATTGAAATTTCGTAAGAAGGTACAGAAAGAGGACAGACTGTAGTTTCTTGTATGCATGTTTTAGATCCAAAGGTTGAAACAGTGACTCGTGGCACGTCGTACAAGTTCGCTCTACTGAACTAGTCTAAAATCAAGTCACTGTGGGAGATTTCACATAACTCTTCCTTGGAGAATCCAATTTGGGTCAGACTTGTGGCATTGGAAAGAGGACGCAGAAGGCTACTACAAGTCACAATTTCAGAACTAGATGATATGAAATTACAGAGATACATCAGATTCAATATCAGGCTTCTATAAAGTGAAAAAAGGTGTGTAGTTTTTTTTTAAATTTTTGTGTAAGCTTGGTTTAACAGAATTCAAAGGGCATAGTAAAGCATTATTATCGGTAACTGATGCCCCGAGGAAAGAAAATGCAAACACCTAGTAAGGAACCTGAAAGCTCTAGCATGACTCATGAAGAAGAGGAAGAAATGCTACATGATATATCAAAATTACAAGAACAAGTGCAACAAATGTCACGCTCACAAAAGCTAACAGAAGCTAAGATAAATGGTGTGGAATCTAAGATAAATGGCGTGGAAGCTAAGATGGATGATTTGAAGATAGATTTGAAGACAAATTTGAAGAGAGACATGGCAAATTTGAAGATAGATTTGAAGACAGACATGGAAGATTTGAAGACAGATTTGACAAATTTTCTACAAGAAATACTTACTAATGGTGAAAAGGTAGTAAAGGAAACTCATGATGAGAAAAAAAGAAATGTTAATCATGATTCCATAGACTCTAATGTTGGATCGAAGACCCACCATATTCCAAAAATCGATATGAGGAAGTTTGATGGCAAGGATCCCGCCACATGGATATTACAGATGGAGCAGTTCTTCGATCTCAATAATGTGCAAAACACACAAAAGGTACGTATGGCAACTGTATATTTGGAACCAAATCAGTTTGTATGGTATCAATGGCTTTGCTCTCGTAAACAATTTATCACTTGGGCAATTTTTACGGAAGAATTGATAGCACATTATGAAGATACAAAAAGCAACACTTTTTTTAGCCAATTGATAAGTCTCAAACAAAAGGGTTCAGTAATGGAGCACATTGAGGAGTTCCAAAAATTGAACATAAGGGTAAAAGATATTCCAGAGGAGCATAGGATTGATGTGTTCATAGGGTCTTTAAAGGATAATATCCAACATGATGTTCGCCTTTGGGAACCTGATTCATTAGAGAAGGCATTCAGGTTAGCAAGAAAAATGGAAAGCAAAATTATGGCAACCAGGAAGCATACCACTCACAACTATAAAGACGGAAGTGTTGTTGCCCTAGTCTTCCACAACCTATAAGGTTGACACCACAACAATTGGAAGAAAAAAGAGCAAAAGGGCTTTGTTACAGTTGTGATAGCAAATACACTAAAGGTCATAAGTGTGCTGAGAAGAAATTATTCTACATAGATTGTGAAGAGGAAGAAGAAAAGGAGCAAGAAAGGTCAAAAGAAGAAGATATACTCCAGGAACAAAGCCTAGATGAAGAACAAATAAATCCGACCATATCTTGTAATGCATTGGCGGGAATTACCACTCCTCAAACCATCAAGATAGAAGGACAAATCAAGAAGAAAAAGGTAATAGTGTTGATTGATTCAGGAAGCACCCACAATTTTATTCATTGTAGGGTAGCAAAAGAATTGAATTGCTTCCTATATCCAGCACCAGAGTGTCAAGTGATGATTGCAAATGGAGGAACAATAAATTGCTCTGGAAAGTGCCATAATATCAAGCTATCCATGGGAGAATATGTATTGACTAGCCCAATGCTTTCCATTCCAATGGGAGGTGCTGATGTTGTACTAGGAGTCCAATGGCTACAATCCTTGGGTACAATAGCTTTTAATTTTCAAGAACTTTTCATCAAATTTTCTACGGAAGGAAAGGAAGTTGAATTAAGGGGTATTGCAGGGAAACCAGGAAAGATAATCAGCTCTAATGGTATGACAAAGCTTCTAAAAAAGGAGCAAAGAGGTGTAATTGCACAATTATGTTCGCTAGATGTTTCCACATTGGAATCATCTATTTCTCCAGATCTCCAAAAAGTCCTGGACAATCATTCCAAGGTATTTGAGACTCCCAAAGGTCTCCCACCTATGCGTGATCATGATCATGCTATTCATCTGATTCCAGGAAGTGTTCCTCCAAACATCAGGCCGTACAGATATCCCTATGTCCAAAAAAGTGAAATTGAACGTATGGTTGCAGAAATGCTAGAGGCTGGTATAATTCAACCAAGTCAAAGTTCTTTCTCTGCTCCAGTAGTATTGGTGCACAAGAAGGATGGATCATGGCGCATGTGTCCGGATTATAGGGAGCTCAACAAGCTCACTATTAAAGATAAGTTCCCCATTCCTGTCATTGATGAATTACTGGATGAATTGCATGGATCAATTTACTTCACCAAGTTGGATCTTCGTTCGGGATATCATCAAATCAGAATGAAGATTGAAGACATTTCGAAAACGGCATTTAGAACTCATGAGGGTCATTATGAATTTTTGGTCATGCCTTTTGGCCTTACCAATGCACCTTCAACATTTCAAGGTTTGATGAATTCAATTTTCAAACCATTCCTTAGAAAATTTGTGTTAGTATTTTTTGATGATATACTAATCTACAGCAAGTCTTGGAAGGATCATGTTGAACATGTTGACAGGGTGCTACAACTATTGGAGGAGAAACAATTATATGCAAAAAGATCCAAATGTTTCTTTGGAGTCCAGGAGGTGGAATATTTGGGTCATATTGTATCTCATGAAGGAGTTAAGGTAGACCCTAGCAAAATTAAAGCCATTAAGGAATGGAAAATCCCCACATCCATAAAGCATCTGCGAGGATTTCTTGGGTTGACAGGGTATTATCGCAAGTTTGTTAAGAATTATGGGAGAATAGCAGCACCTCTAACAACATTATTGAAGAAAGATGCATTTTCATGGACTCCGGAAGCAACAAAGGCCTTTGAACATCTTAAAGAGGCAATGTGCCAAGCACCGGTCTTAGCTACACCGGACTTCACAAAAACCTTTATTGTGGAATGTGATGCTTCAGGAAATGGAATTGGTGCTGTTCTAATGCAAGATGAAAGACCCATTGCTTTTGAAAGTCGTCCAATCAAGGGAAAGTTTTTAAGCAAAGCTATTTATGAGAAGGAAATGTTGGCAATACTCCATGCACTTAAGAAATGGCGACCCTACCTAATGGGAAGACACTTCAAGGTAAAAACGGATCATGATAGCCTTAAATACTTTTTAGAACAAAGATTATCCTCTGAAGAGCAACAAAAGTGGGTCACAAAGATGTTGGGTTATGACTTTGAAATCATCTACAAAAAAGGGAAGCAAAATGTGGTGGCAGATGCACTCTCAAGAAAGGATGAGGATGTGGAAGCATTGTTGTGCGCCATTTCTATTATCCAACCAGATTGGATAAACGAAGCAAGGGAGGAATGGAAGAATGACGAAGAAGTGTGGGCACTTATTCGAAAGCTACAACAAGATTCCAGTACGTCTGATACATTTAGCTGGCAAAATGATTCGTTATGGTACAAAGATCGCTTATACCTCTGTAAGAATTCCCAGCTAAAACAAAAGATTCTTATGGAATTGCACACTTCTCCCTTAGGAGGGCACTCAGGATTTTTAAAAACTTACCACAGGGTTAAGAAGGAATTTTTTTGGGATGGCCTTAAATCAGATATTCAAAAGTTTGTGGCGGAATGTTTGGTTTGCCAACAAAATAAAGTTGAAACAATTAAGACACCGGGTCTATTACAACCTTTATCCATTCCAAGCCAACGTTGGGAGGAGGTTTCAATGGATTTTATCACAGGTTTACCCAAGTCTGAGGGAAAGAGTGTCATCATGGTGGTAGTTGACAGACTTACCAAGTATGCACACTTTTGTGCATTATCACATCCATTTAAAGCCAGTACAGTTTCTACTGCATTTATGGAAACAATTCAAAAGCTACATGGAAACCCAAAGATTATTGTAAGTGACAGAGATCCCATTTTCACTGGAAATTTTTGGACAGAATTATTTTCTTGTCTTGGTACTCAGTTAGCTCATAGCTCATCTTATCATCCTCAATCTGATGGGCAAACTGAGATAGTAAACAAATGTTTGGAAGGATATCTTCGTTGCTTTGTATCTGATAAACAGACACAATGGGTCAAATGGTTGCCTCTGGCTGAATGGTGGTATAACACTTCCTTCCATACAGCAACAAAAATGACCCCATTTATGGCACTTTATGGGTATCAACCACCATCCATCACATCATATTTAAGAGAAAATTCTAAGGTTCAGGCAGTGGAACATCACATCGAACATCAACAACAAGTCCTCCAACTCTTAAAGGATAACCTCGTGTTGGCACAAAATAGAATGAAACAACAGGCAGATCAACATCGCAGTGAAAGAAGTTTTGATGTAGGTGATTGGGTATTCCTACGGCTACAACCATATAAGCAAATGTCCCTAAAGCAAGCTAAGAAGGATAATAAATTATCACCAAAGTATTATGGTCCGTACAAGGTGTTGCAAAAGATTGGTACTATGGCATACAAATTGGAGCTTCCTGCAGCTTCTCGATTGCACCCAGTTTTCCATGTTTCATGTTTAAAGAAGGTTATAGGCGACAAGCTCCAAGTTCAAACAATATTGCCAGAACTTGACGAGGAAGGAAAAATTATATTGGAACCAGAAGCAGTCACAGAAACAAGAACTCGACAGCTACGAAATCGATCAATTTCAGAGTATCTTATCAAGTGGAAGAACTTATCCGCTGAAGATTCCACATGGGAGGATGAGAATTTTATGCAGAAGTATCCAGAACTACTCAAGCGTTGAGGACAACACTTTTTTGAAGGAGAGGGGCATGTTGGGTCCCTATAATACTAGTGATTACCCCATTACTATTGTAGTTATACCCCTTATTTATATTGTTGTGCCCCTATTACCCCCATATTGTTATTTCTGTGCCCCATAGAATCCCTCTATTGTTATTTTTGTGGCTTTATATTATTATTGTTAGGTCAGCTGGATTATATTGTGACTCCTTAGACTCCTATATATAGAAAGGAGGTTTTGTCATTTGTATCATCCAAGAATTGTTCATTTATGTAATGTAAAGGAGGTTGCCCCCTCGAAGAGGCTGAATTCTAAGGCGTTGATCTATCTTTTCTATCTTTTCTTGAGCTGGTTTCATAACAAATATTTTCAATGGTTAAAAGTTCAGAGAATTACTAGGTTAATATCGATTCATAGGATTCCCTAAATTTAGATGAGGATTCCCCTAAATTTATTTTTGGTCCACATGTAACTAGTATAAATGATGATGTTCCCCCATTTTATGTGAACTTGAACATTCATGATATGATCCTTCATAACACTATGTTGGAATTTGGATCTTCTCATAATCTAAAGCCTAATTCAGTCATGGATCACTTAGGACTTCAAATTACTAGGCCCTATAAAGACTTATTCTCTTTTGATTCAAGGAAGGTTAAGTGTTTAGGGAAAATAAAGGATTTAGTTGTAACCCTTGCACAAATACTTGCAAAAAGTGTGATGATGGACATAGCGGTAGCATACATTCTGACAAGATTCAGTATGTTATTGTCTCGGTCTTCGGTAGCAATACTAGGAGGAACATTGCAAATGGACATGTCTTACACATCAATTCCAATGTTTGGAGAGTTAAAGAGTTTATATAGAGAAGTCTAGATGGCTTATATGGTAAGCAATAGAAATCAACCAGATAATCATCCCATTTACGCAGTAGACACATAGGTTGGATGTCATATCTTCTTTAACGACTTCTGTGTTGATGCGGAAGTATCAGAACAAGTTGAGGGAAATGTTTAGCAAGAACAAGTTCAAACTTTTTCAGACGGAATTTGGAATTTATATTTTGATGGTTCCACTTGTGAGAAAGGTTTCAGGACATGAATTTGGATTGCTCCACTAGACTGCACCAGTCAACTACATTCGTACAAATTGTATTTTGACTACACAAACAATGTGTCTGAATAATAATATTTGATTACTAGGTTGAATCTGTTAAGAGAGTAGAAAGCAAAGAAAGTTCATATTTTTGAAATTCAAAGTTGATTGTGAAGTAGGTCAAAGGAATTTATCAAACCATACACCCAAGGATGAAGGCATATTGGAACAAGGTATGGAATATGTTATTATAATTTCTTTTCTAAACATAAAATTTCTCTTGTTCCTAGGAAAAAAATGGAATTGCAAACTCTTTGGCCATTGCTGCTAGCGCATTTAGAATTCCCATTTAACCAAATGAAAAATATGAAATCAATGTGAGACATAAACCTTATATCCCATACAATACTAGATGTTGGTAGGTTTTTGAAGATGATCACCAAATTAGAAGATTTCTTGAGAGTATTGATGGTTTTTTTATCACTCCAATTGATAAAGATGACGATGAAGCCACATGGTAAAACACTGAGGCAACAGTTTTCTTAAATGTTTTTGCTAGACAAGATATAATTCAGCTCAATAATAACATAATCCCTAGAGGTTTAGTCCCTTTAGAGAGGTTGTTTGACACAAATGATGTGGCTGTCAAACCCATAATTTTTCCAAGTGATGGGGAGATGGAAGATTATAATTTAGGGATTGAGGAAAACCCAAAGATGGTCAAGGTTTCTAATACCTTGAAAACAGAACAAAAACCGTAGTATGCAAAATTGTTGAAGGAGTTTTCATATGTATTTTCCTGGAGTTATGAGGATCTAAAATTTTATGATAAAATTGTGATTCAGCATACCATTCTGCTCAAAGAAAATGAAAATCATTTCAAACAGAAATTAAGAAGAATTAATCCTAAGCTATTGTCACCGACTGAAAAGGAGGTTAAAAGGTTGTTGGCTGCAAATATTATTATACCTCTAAGATTTTCAAATTGGATAGCTAATTTGGTCCTGATGAGAAAGAAGAGTGGGGAAATCAAACTTTGCGTTGATTTCTGAAATTTGAACAAAGTTTCTTTGATGGATAATTATCCTCTTCCCAAGATGGACCATATTTTGTAGAAGGTAGTTGGTTCTGAAAGGATTTCTATGCTCAATGGGTTCTCTGGATACAATCAATTTTTGTTAATCCACAAGGTCAAGATAAGACTACCTTCACCACACTATGGGGTACATTTATGTACTCTAAGCTTCCCTTTGGACTCATGAATGTTGGGGCTACCTTGTAGAGAGCGATGGATATAGAATTTGCTGATGAGAGAGATAAGTTTGTTTTTAAACATAGATGATATTACTATTTTTTCAAAATCTGGATCTTCTCATTTAAAAAATTTGAGGACAGTTTTCGGTGCAGAAATCACTAAATCCGAAAAAGTCTCATTTTTCCATGAAGGAAGGAAATTTAATGGGCCATATAGTATCAAAAGAGGGAATTCAAATTGATCCTAGTAGATTTACAACTATACAAAAGATTGATCAACCGAGAAATAAGAAAGAAGTTCAGTCATTTCTGTGTAGGGTGAATACTTTACGCAGATTTGTTCCTAATTTTTTGAGATTCTAAAAGTTATAACAAATATGTTGAAGACGGGAAATGAGATTAAATGGACTAATTAGGCTAAGTAATCTCTTCGTCATATTAAGACTGCTCTAAGTTAGCATGCTCCTTTACTCACAAGTCCTGATTTTTCTAAAGAGTTTATAATATATTCCCCTACCTCTAAGCACACCATCTTTGGTGTCTTGCTTCAGAAAAATGCAGAGGGTCATGAATAGCCCATTTCTTTTTTCAGTGGAGCATTGAGAGATGTTGAACCGAAATATGACATAATAGATAAAAATGCATATGCAATGATTAAATCACTCAAGGATTTTAGGGTTTTGGTACTTCACTCTCATATAATTTCCTATGTACCAAATGTTGTAATAAAACATATGCTAATTTAGCCTGACAGTGATGGTAGGAGGGGAAAATGGATTGCAAAAATACTGAAATTCAATCTGGAGATCAAGCCTGCCAAACTAATAAGAGGACAAGGTTTATCCATATTGATGACTGAAGCAAATCTTAGAACTTTTGGAATCAATATGACTATGGAATTATCAGGCACAATAGGGGTTGAAACAATTGTAATAATGAATGATCGTTTTAACGATTTTTCATGGTATGGGGGTGTAGTTTACATCTTGCGAAATATGCAGGCTCCGCGAGGAAAGAATAAGACTCGGGCTAGATTTTCAAAACTTAAATTAGTTAAATAATATATCTTAGATGGTTATTTGTTTTGGAAAGATCCACAGGGTATTCTACTGAATTGTTTAGTTGAAGATGAAGCCAAGTGGATGATAAAAGAATTCCACGAGGGAGCATGCATCGTTCATCATTATTCGAAAGCCTATGTTGACAAAATCTTAAGGGCAAGATTTTATTGGCCTACAGTTTTCTCTGATGTCCGTAAGGAAGTTGCAGCATGTCATAAATGTCAATTGTTTGAGGGAAAAGCTAAATTGATGTCTCTTCCTTTGAAACTTGTTTATGTAGAAGCTCCATTTTAGCAATGGGGCCTTGACTTTATAGGCGAGATTCATCCAACATCTTCAGAACAACATAAATGCATCTTCAGAGGGATGAAATATTTTACCAAATGGATTGAGGCTCTCCCAAGAAGGCAAGCTACTAATCTCATTGTTATACAATTTTTAGAAAACATTCTTTCCAGATTTGGTAGTCCAAAAAGAATCATAACTAATAATGCTCAATGTTTTAAATCCAAAAGACTTATAAAATTATGTGGTGATTATCATATAGAAGTTAGTCACTTTATAACCTATTATCCTTGAGGTAATTGACAAGCCGAGTCATCAAACGAAAGCATTATTAGAATCATCAAAAAGTTGTTAGAGGATAATAAGAAATCTTGACATACAAAGCTCAAGTTTTCTTTATGGGAAGATAGGATTAGTAGAAAGAGGTTAATATGTACTATTCCTTTTCAATTAGTATATGGTGTTGATGCAACTTTCCTATTTTCAATTGGGATACTAGTTATGAGATATTTACAGGGGATAGGAGAGTAGCAAAATCATATTCAAAGGAGAATCAATCAGCTAATAGAGGTATAGGAAAGTAGAGAAAGGGTATATGAGTAGTCTCAAAGCTTCCAGGATCAAATCAAGAAGGTATTCGACAAAAAGACAAAGGAAGATGATTCTAAGTGCCTAGACCTAGTCTTGAAATGGGATGCTCAAATTGAAGATAAAGTTAAGCACGAGATGTTCATTAATATTCAGAAAGGTCCATATAAAATTTTGGCTTTCCATGGCAAGAACAATTTTATTTTGGAAGATATGAAACGAGTGTTGTTTCCTGGAGGTCCAATCAATGGGTGGTATCTGAAGCATTATATATCTTAAAAGAAGAATATTTTACTTTCCATTGTATATGTTGGTTGCCATAATTGTCTTCTTTTATCCCTACCTTTACCCTAAATCATGCCACCTTAACCCCTATTTTACAATTGAATTAAGCCTTTTACACATGGTTCTTGGTTCCTTTTTATGATTTTCTTGGATATGGATTCTATAGGATTATTAATTATTAAAGAGGTTTAATAGGCTTGTGTTTCCTTGTAACTTATCTATTTTACATTTCCTTAATGCGTGATGAATAATTGTCATTGATCGAAGTCAAAGCTAGTTGGTCCAGGGTCCAATATTCTTGTACCCACCACAGTTCCTACACTAGATGGACAACCAGCTGATTCAGTATAGCTTTCCTCCAAAAATATCATAGTTGTTAATAGGAATGGAGCACACCTATCTTTGGGGATTTGTTCCACTTCTTGTATCAATCTTGGAGCGTTACAGATATGCTAAATATGGAGGTCGGTCATCGTTTGCTGTGTTTTCCTGTTAAGTCATCCATTGCGGCCAAGAGCCAAATACTCATGTATAAATTAGGATTATGAGATAGGTTCTATTAGCGATACCGTGAAGAAACTTTGGTACTCTTTTGTTGTAATTTTGAGATACTATATCACCCTGGCCCTCAAGGGTTGGATATATGGTTTATCATGTATATTTGCAGAGATAGTTGAATAAAGAAGAAGCTAATGACGATTTCATTTATTTATTGTTCCTGTTATTGATATTCGTAATGATACCCTCATTTGTTTTAGTTCAGTGTTTCTGTAAAAGGGAAACAATATGGTTTTATGTATAAATTAGGATTATGAGATAGGTTCTATTAGCGATACCGTGAAGAAACTTTGGTACTCTTTTGTTGTAATTTTGAGATACTATATCACCCTGGCCCTCAAGGGTTGGATATATGGTTTTATCATGTATATTTGCAGAGATATTTGAATAAAGAAGAAGCTAATAACAATTTCATTTATTTATTGTTCCTGTTATTGATATTCGTAATGATACCCTCATTTGTTTGAGTTCAGTATTTCTGTAAAAGGGAATTGATATGGTTTGCTAGGGCCCAGCCAACCCAGCTTGTTCTCCCCATCTTATCGTGGTGTACTTAGATACAAGAATGTTTTTTTAGCAAAGTGATTTCTTTACGCTTTAGCTTGCAGGTTTGGTGAAACTCTTGTGGGTGCATTTTCTTTCTGTGTGATCTCGGATCTGAGGAGTCTTTTTGTGCGTTAAGTGGTTTTTATTTCACTTCCACTATTTTCATTATTTTTTGAAGCATCACAATATGTCTTTTCTTTTCTGAGAGGATTTCTTGAATCATTTTTGGAAATTAGTCGGGGTTGGAGGTTCTAATGATTTAAGTTTTGTCTAAAATTTTATTTCCTTTTATGGTGAAGCATACCGTGGTTGAAACACGAGGTTGTAATTGTGTGATGTTTTCTCTATGTATAAACTTAAAGCTATAACAATATCCTTTGAATGGTTGTGAATCAATAACTATTAAGTACATGAATCATTAATGTTATTTTTTTCCAAATTTTGAACGCTTAATATGATTAGACTAAATTCATTCTTATGCAAAGTATATGACACATTTTGAAAGAGATTCAGAAAGGGTTTGAGTTTGATATTTTAAATAGCTATTTTCTATTACAATGCAAGAGTTTTTCATTCCTGTAATTGTGAGAATTTCCTTAAATCTTTGCAGTTTACCTTTTTACTGAAAGTTCGCATTCAATTTGGGATTCTTTGCATTAATGTTCAAGTTAAGGTTTTCTCTCTGCATTTATTAATTTCTTGTTTATTGGTTATAGAACATCGATTTATGAATGCAGGATTGTCGAATATGAATCCATCCTAGTACAGGAACAACACATTCCAATACAGGAACAGAACGTTCTAGTGGAGGAACAAAGTGTTTTAGTACATGAACACAGTATTATGGTGCAAGAATGAATTCATTCTAGTACAGGAATGCAATTGTTCTAGTACATGAATGAGATATTTTTGGTACATGAAGCAGACTTAAGAATACAATAGAATATCATTCCTTTCTATTTTCTAAGAATTAGAATTCAACCACAGGGACATAATTCTATTCTTTGATATCTTTTTTAGTGTGATTGCGAAGCATTCTTTATTTTTCTATAAAATTCTTTGGCGAGTATTTTTCTTTAGTAAATCCGGTACCTAGAGTGGCATGGTGTCATTTTGCTGAAAGGTTTTCTTTGTGATTTATTTCTTGTCAATTCTGCATAATTTAGTTGGTGGATCAAAAGTAGGATTTGCAGAAGTTAAGCCCAGAATATTTGGTATTTCCTGTGTTACTCCTTGAAGCTTAAGTAGCCCTGGTTTGAAAAATTAAGTGTTGAAGGAGTTCAATTAAATTTTAATTTCGGCACCCAACATTTTGGCATGGTTGCCAGGAAGGTGTTGAAAGAAATCTAGTAAATTTTTTTATTTTTCTGCAATAGGGGTAAGTTTGTTTTTATTTTTCCCAACGCAATGTGCTTCTATTGTTGAAGGAATCTTATTTGAATTAATTTGTGTATTGTTTTTTTCTCTTTACTACAACATTTGATTGAGTTGTTTCAACAAGTTTTTTTTTCAGTTTTGTTATTTTTGGTTGATTTACTTTAAAATGTATGACTAGAAGAGGTAGGAGTACGAAGCCCAATAAGGGTTGAAGAAACAATGATAAATCATAAAAGAATTCTCACGTTGGGCCTTCTTTTGCAAGCAGAAGGTCTAAGAAAACATAGACCCACCACACAGGTACTGTTCATCTGGACTCTAGAAACAGTAGTTCAGGAGTTTCACAATTGGTGGGAGGAAAGAAGAAGACTATTGGGACCCAAAAGATCAATCTGAACCATAGTCAACTTTCACATTCTATTGGGAGTGGTCTAATTGGAGGAATAAAAATGGAAGATCATGTGGACCATGTTGAAGGGATTGGTGAGAACCAACCAATGGAGGAACAATCCATCTTTGGGTTCCCAATTGTGGACCCATATGCAATAGTTCAAATAAAGAATATTCCACCATATGTTCTTCCCCATTTTCATGGTAAGGTACATGAAGATGTAGATTATTTTTTCTTTGAATTTGATATATTGTGTAGCAGTTATGATTATTGTTTAGATGCACAAAAGCTAAAACTATTTCCTGCAACCCTCAAGGATTCAGCTTTATGTTGGTTCATGGGACTCAGAGGAAATACTACAGCTTCTTGGGAATAGATGAAGAGAGTATTTTTAACTAAATATCAAGAATATTTCAAAATGAGAGAGATGTAGGATGAGATTTTCACTATTTCACAACGTGAAGACAAGACCTTGGAAGATTACTTAGAAATACTTTTATATATCCTTCAAAGGTCGAAACACAAATTTGATTTAATTACTATTAGAACCTTGTTTCGGGTAGGAATTACTAATGATGCTAGAAATAATTTGAACTTTCTAGGACAAGGGGATATTGCTCAAATTTGTGACTTGTGCAGGAAGTTCTCATAGAATCAATCTAGATCTGGTAGAGGAATCCAAAGTAATTCTAGAAATAACAAATTTGGATACACAGATACTATGATTATTGGTTTGGAAAATAAAATGGACAATATGAAAAATGAAATTATGAATACTGTTAGCAAACAAATAGATTCTTTAAAATTTAAGAAAAAATTTGTAGAAGAGCAAGAGACATTTGTTAGAAAATTATATATTACAGAGCAATGGAACACAAAATATTGTAGAAACACAAACACAAAAAATGCATAAAACAAGCGAGAGACAGATATACGTGGTCCACCCAATTTGAGCTATGTCCACGGAGAAACAACCAGTCCTTCCTTCTATATTATCCAACAAATGAAGAGATACAACTTACAACAAATCTGTTGTAATTTCCTCTTCGTTCTCACACAATATCCTCTCTATTTCTCACTCAGAATACACATATACATAGTCGCAATAAAATTCCGTCATATGTAGCAACGGGTTGCCTTCTAGGGAAAACAATCCTAAATTAAACATAAATTCTACTGACAAATCATCTGCCTAATGATCGCCCCCCCAGGACCCCCCCAGTGGTGAACAAACGGCTGACGTTGCCGCCCCATTAAGAACTGGGGTCCAATGCGGTGATACCTCTGAATAAAGTAGATAATCACGCTCCACACCCAACAACATTATCCATTTATGGTCTGAAATGTAGGAAAAACATTTTTTACATGAATGTCCTGCAAATGTTAAGATTGCTAATAATTGTGTGATATGCATAGGACAACACCCTACCGAAGAATGACCTTCTTTACCATGACTGAAAGAAACATTTGAAGGAGAGCATGAAGAGCCTGAGCCATTTCATGCTATGGGAGCACGAAATTCATGACCTCAAGTAGGTATAGGTATGATTCCTAAACATGCACCATATTTTTCTGGTTATAATGCTGATGAGCCTTGGTATTGCAACAAGAATGCTGCAACTACCAAGGCTATCGACTTTAACTATCAACCCGGGGTTCGTACAAACCTAAGAGGTATCGGCACTATATGTGCAGCATATAGTGTGTTCTTTCTTTGTTGTCATGATGTAATTCAATGCATGTACTGAAGTCAAATCCCAAACTAATTGCAGAAAATGAAATGTTCGAAATGAAACCTTAACCTATTGCAAGAAAGAAAGTACAAGGAAAGAGAATGAAATCAAATGTTAAAACACACCATTTTCTAACTAACTGCTAAGAGGCTTACCTTTAAAAGAATGCTAAGTTAACATGTATGCAATCCTACTATCCTAAGCATGCAGATTCAAACCATCAAACCTTCTACTATTGTGCATGTAAATTAATAAAATAAATTTGTTTTTATTTTTGTCTTTTTTCATGTGAGAGTGTGAAAGCTAATCTCTTTTGGTGATGTGGCAGGTGGCTTGGAGATGACGGTGAATGGTCAGAAGGTTTGGCGAACAAGTAGGAACACTTTTCTAGCTTCATAAAGGATTTTTCCTCAACTTGACCTCATAATAGGCTTTCCTACAGGATGCTATATTTATTTTCTACAGGATCCCCTAATTTCCTACGAGATGTATAGATTTACTATAATTCATCGAATGACCAAGCAAATCAAATCCAAATTGGATTAGACAAATTTTTGTATTAACTAGGATGTATTAGGTCCCCATTCCAAGTGGAATCACTAAAAAATACCTCTGTTAACCCATGCAAAAAAATAAAAAACATTACTAGTCGAAAATCTAGAAATTTGAGAACTGGTGAGCTAGTAAATCTAAAACATGCCTAACCAAATCAAGTGCAAATGCAATGGCATAATTTTTGTTATGAACTAGAATTTTTTTTTAATCTAATGCAAGTGGAACCAACTTGATTGAAGCTTGTTAGCATGCTCTAAAAAATATCATAAATTTACTATTCTTTGCGAAAAAGGAGGTCCAACAATCTAGATTTGGGAATAAGAAGACTAATCCAAGCAACTCAATGATTATTATGAACTTCCAAAGCTTTTCCAATGATGAAATAATGCTTGTGATCTTGCAAAATAACTTACATCAACCATTTAACTCAATCCTACAACAAGAAATCATTAATACTAAATGTAGAAATAGAAAGAAATAAAAACTAGAGATGCATGTGAATAAGCAATGAAAAGAAGGAAAGAAAATGATACAAAAGGGCTCTAAGGTTCCTGGGATGACCAAGCCCAAGGAAACTCAGAGACCTATGGAGGAGAACAAGATTTAGAAGCTAAACATGACACCAATCTTCATTATTTTCATCAATAGAATTACATCCCTACAAGAAAATACAATGGAGCTGCAAGAATACAAGCTCTCTCCACAATAACACCAATGAAAATACCCGCCCAGAGGAAAATTCGACTTGGTACTTATAAAAAATGATTAGGAATCATTCCCCATGAATGGAGGAAGCATTCCCCACCAAAATCGCTTGATTAGTGGATCTAGTCCCTAGTACTAGGTATTTACATTAAATGGCAGGGAACACATTCCTAGATTTTCTCAATCATTCCCTAGAGGCAAATTCAACTTGGTACTTATAAAAAATGATTAAGAACCGTTCCCCATGGATGGAGGAAGCTTTCCCCACCAAAATCCCTTAATTAGTGTATCTGCTTCCTTGATTGGTGGATCTCCTCCCTTGATTAGTGGAACACATTCCTAGATTTTATCAATCATTGGAGTTCCATAATTTGTGCCATAATTCCATAATATCTTGTTGACTTATTATGTATTATTAATTCTCTAGTAGTAGGGAACAAGTCCCTAAACTATCTCCTCCTCCAACTCTTCATAATTTGCCCAATATTCTCATAATATTCCACAAAAAATAATAATATTTTGCACAAATATTCAATTATTCATAAACCTTCCTAATGAATATATTAAAGTTAAAAATAAATTATCTAATGCAAAAAGAGAGGTTTAATGTGCAGAAGGATGATCATAAGCCTTAATTTATGTTTTAAATTAGAGGCATGGGCCTTAATTTATGTCTAATTTAGAAGCCCATCATACCCCCCTGCTGAAAGTGTTGCTCATCCTCTGAGCAACTTAGTGACCTCATTGTGCCTCATCCATGGCCTTGGTGACCTCTCTCTTGTGCATTAAGAATCTTGGTTGTAAGCTCTGCAAGGACAAGCCAAAAAACATATTTGTGCAAAGAAAAATCCTTGTTTCTTGAGACCATTAGTTTGGCTTCTTCCCCTTATTCAAGATGGTTCTTGATTGTTTTCTCAATTTGACAAAGTATTCCACACCCTTATCAACATTCTGCTACCTTGTTCCACCATTTATTTGCCTTAGGACTGCCTCCTGTAGGATTTTTGGGTCACTGTAATTCCTATAGGATCATCTTGTAGAAAACACAGTCCCTTTGTAAATTGAAGTAAAGGTTTGAAAAAATTACATAAATGGTGGATGAATGAATGGTAATGAGTGGTAAAATAAAAATGTGAGTGACAGGGGTCTCTTTGTGATCCTCCTTTGCTCTTTGACCGTCCTTCTTGTTGACCTGCAAATGGAAATTTCATGAAAATGGAGAGGATGCTCTCTTTGTTTTTTTTTTCAAGAATGAAATGGGATGGATGAATGATGAATAGATAGCGAATATGAAGTGGATGGAGGGCTTGAAATGCCGTGGTGACCTTGGCCTTTGCAAAAAATTCTTCTTTTAATTGTTATCCTCATTCCTTGAAATGATCACCCTTCGTAATTTGACTTTTCAACATTGCATGAGTGAAGGAGTGAGTTTCAATTAACTAGGTGAAGGCGGCTAAGACTGCTAACCAATCCTTAGCTTATAAAACTTCATCTCTCATGTATTGACAACAAATTTCTAACTATAATATGCTCAAGAGAAGAGGTCAAGAATATTGCATACATGTACCTACCTGATGGTTGTTGGAGAGACATGCATGTTGTTGCTGAGTTGATGTTGATGTGAAGGTGTTGGATGGTGATGTTGATGATCCTGATGCATATGCTAATCTCTAGAGGAGCTTCTTTGACCTCTGGATCTCCTTTAAAATTGCTCACTGCCAATCCTATAGGTGTTGTTCTGTATCTTGTAGGTTTACAGGACAACGACTTGTTTTGTCCATATCTCCCAAATGGTAGAATGGATTGAGCTGAAACGTTTTGAGCATGTTGCCATCATCATTATGCACCTCCCCATAAAAAAATTTTGGTCAATGGATGCACGGATCTTGAGAAAAAACTAAAAATGGCTTAAGGTGATGGAGGCCAATTTCTTGGAAACCGTGCACTAGAATTTGCTAAAATTTCTTGGGCATGTTACCATCATCCATATGCATCTCCCCATGAAACAAATTTTTAAATGGATGCACGAATATTGAGAAAATGCAAAAATTGCTGAAGGTGATGGAGGCCAATTTCTTGGAAACCGTGCACTGGAATTTGCTGAAACTGCTTGATCATGTTACCATCATCCATTTGCATCTCCCCTGAAACAACTTGGCAAATGGATGCATGGTTTTCAATTTATGGCAAAAACAAATTTCTTCTCTATGTATTTTTGTATCCTATAGTAAAATAGAGCATCCTGTAGTTTTTTAGGACAACAAGCAAACTGAATGGTAGAAACTTGAGAATGATGGGTGGATGGTGAAAATAGATGAGGGTGATGGATTGGCATGGCCTAGGCCTTGTTGAAGCATTTGAGAAAAGGAGGAGAAAGTCAAAACTTGACTTCTTTTCACTATGCTTGACCAATTTTCCTTTTGGTACCAACTTGTTCTTGTTGCTTGTAGATGTTGGAGAGTACATGCATTTATCAAAGAGATGCATGGAGCAAGGATTTATTTTATTTTTTTCTCTTTTTTTCTTCTAGGCCTACTAGCTGCCTCAATGAGGTTTTCAACTAGTAGGTCTGCCTAGGTGCCTCAAAGGAGGTTTTCACCTAGGATCTTTTATTTTTTCTCTTTTTCTTTTCCCAACCCATTGACCACCTCATGGAGGTTTTCAATCAATGAGCCAATCTAAGGTGCCTCAAAGGAGGTTTTCACCTAAGATTTTTTTTTTCTCTCTTATTTTTCATATATATATATATATATATATATATATATATATATATATATACCCTACCCTACTTGAAAAACAAAATCACTTTCAAGTATAAGAATACTTCCAATGGAGCCATGTGCACATCAAGATGACAGAAAAATTGATGTGTAGGCTTGAGATGTATGCTTTGACATTTACCTAAATTTGAGAGATCAAATGATTTGACTTTGATGATATCAAGCACAATTGAAGAAGAGGGTATTGCTGCAACTTAATGACTGTCTGGAACCATATTTCAATATAGTTGTGATGCCCCTAGTCCACTTGCTGATTTGGATCATTCTTCATGTCTTCTTCTACCATGACCTTCAAATCTTCCTCTTTTTGCTGATTGTTCTCTTGAATACATGGAGGATTTGATGGTATCCATGAGGGAGTTATCTCGATCTCTGATTTTGATATCTGCACTTCATCAATCGCAGCCCATGGTTCTGTGGTCTTCTTATTTGAATCTTCTTCTTTTGGATGTGGTCCTTCAATGATATCAAGATGATCTCTTTTTTGCAATACTCTTCCTAAGCTATGGTGAATACCATTGATCTCAAGAGGAGATGTTTGGAAGTGTTGTACCTCAGCATTGTAAGTGGGCTGAGCTACTTCAATGTGTGGGTTTGGGAATGGTGGTACAGGTAGTTGAGTGGGAGTGTATATTTGAGATGGATGTGGATGGGGTTGTGGTTGTGGTGGAGGTGAATGGTAAGGATAACATGGAGTTTGGTATGGAGGATATTGAGGAATATATTGAGGATATTGTGGATGGCTCCCATAAGTTCCTTGCCAACCTTGTTGCCAAGATTGGTTTTGGGGTTGAGATGGCTAATGTTGCCAAGGAAAAGGTGTGTTCCAATTACTTTGAGGTGGATGTGCATAAGCTTGAAATTGTGAATTAGGATCTTGCATCATATCAGGCTAAATAGGCTTCCATGGTCCTCTTGGAGCTACATAACATTGTTGCATTGGCAATTGACTTGCTCCATTGTCCTCCTGGTGAACTTCCTTCAACCTTGGTAATGAGGAGCAACATTTAACATCATGTGATTCTACATGGACAACAAAAACATCTTCTTTTTTCTCATTTTGTATTCTTAACATTTCTATTTGTTTGGTTAGATTGCTAAGAATTTCTGTTTTGAAGTCATCAAACAAATTTCCAAGTTTAGCTTGACTTACCGATCTTGATGCTGATTTACCTACTCTTGTTTTTCCTCTTGATATGTGTTTGCATGTTTCACAAATTTCCTCAAATGATAATTGATATACATCACCTCTACTCATGAGATTAAGGAGATCAATCCATTCATCCCTAATTGTTCTAAGTAAGAGGGTTTTTAGTGTGTCAGATCCTAAATGGTGTAGCTTTGCCCTCTTAACATTATACATGAACCTCTCTATTAGATCCTCAAGGCTTTCATCTTCTCTTTGATTCATTCTAAATATTTCTTCCTTAAGATCATGATCTTTATATTTTTCTAGAAATACCTTTTTCATATCATTCCATGATCTTATTGAATTAGTCCCTAAACTCATGAACCATTTAAGTGTTCTATCCTTTAATGTTGCTGGAGACAATCTCAGTTTTTGAGTTTTTGATAAGTAACCATAAGATCTAAAAACAATTTCAAATTCAAAGAGAAAGGTTTCGGGATCCTCTGACCATAGACCATGAAATTTTGGAAGAAAATATGGAGGGACGTTCTTCATGTGCACACTACCATCAATATCTTGAATGGGAAATCCAAGAGGATCTTCCTCATCGTCATCATCTCCATCCATTTCTTCTGCATTCTTTTCCATATTCTTCTTCTACTTGCAAAAGTGAATGGTGATATGGCTCTTATTGCACCATGTGATCAAATGTTAGGGGGACCGCGGGGGTGGGGGTTGGTGTTGGAGAATTTTGTTTTTGTTTTTATGATTGAATGAAAACTATAATGCAATGCAATTTTCTACTTTGGAAATTAAATATGCCTAATGAAAATATTTATTTTGTTTTTTCAAAAAAAAAAAAAAAAATGAATCAACTATGGAAGAAAAAAATGCATACTTTGACACCTCCCCAGCAACGGCGCCAAAAATTGATGAGCTTTGGTATTGCAACAAGAATGTTGCAACTCCCAAGGTTACCGACTTTAATTATCAACCCGGGGTTCATAAAAACTTAAGAGGTATCGGCATTATATGTGCAACATATAATGGGTTCTTCCTTTGCTGTCATGATGTAATGGAGTGCATGTACTGAAGTCAAATCCCAAACTAATTGCAGAAAATGAAATGTTCGAAATGAAACGTTAACCTATTGCAAGAAAGAAAGTACAAGGAAAGAGAATGAAATCAAATGTTAAAACACACCATTTTCTAACTAACTGCTAAGAGGTTTTGCTTTAAAAGAATGCTAAGTCAACATGTATTCAATCCTACTGTCCTAAGCATCCAGATTCAAACCATCCAACCTTCTACTACTATGCATGTAAATGAATAAAATAAATTTGTTTTTCTTTTTGTCTTTTTTCATGTGAGAGTGTGAAAGCTAATCTCTTTTGGTGATGTGGCAGGTGGCTTAGAGATGGCGGTGAATGGTCAGAAGGTTTGGGAGACAAGTATGGACACATTGCTAGCTTCCTACAGGCATCTTCCTCAATTCGGCCTCAAAACATACTTTCTTACTGGATCCCTTAATTTCCTACAGGATGTACATATTTACTATAATTCATCGAATGACCAAGAAAATCAAATCCAAATTGGATGAGACAATTTTTTGTATTAACTAGGATGTCTTAGGTCCCCATTCCAAGTGGAATCACTCAAAAAACCTCTGCTAACCCATGCAAAAAAAAATAAAAAACATTACTAGTCGAAAATCTAGAAATTCGGGAACTAGTGAGCTAATAAATCTAAAACATACCTAACCAAATCAAGTGCAAATGAAATGGGGTAATTTTTTTTATGAACTAGAATGTATTTGTGATATAATGCAAGTGAAACCAACTCAATTGAAGCTTGTTAGAATGCTCTAAAAATAGCACAAATTTACTATTCTTTACTAAAAAGGAGGTCCAAAAATCTAGATTTGGGAATAAGAAGACTAATCCAAGCAACTCAATGATTACTATGAACTTCCAAATCTTTTCCAAGGATGAAATAATTCTTGTGATCTTGCAAAAGAGCTTACATCAAACATTTAACTCGATCCTACAACAAGAAATCATTAACACTAAATGTAGAAATAGAAAGAAATAAAAACTAGAGATGCATGTGAATAAGCAATAAAGAAGGAAATAAAATGATACAAAAGGGATCTAAGGTTTATGGGATGGCCAAGCCCAAGGAAACACAGAGACATTTGGAGGAGAACAAGATTTAGAAGCTAAACATGACACCAATCTTCATTATTTTCTTCAATAGAATTACATCCCTCCAAGAAAATACAATGGAGCTGCAAGAATACAAGCTCTGTCCACAATAACACCAAGGAAAATCTCCCTCTAGAGGAAAATTCGACTTGGTACTTATACAAAATGATTAGGAATCATTCCCCATGAATGGAGGAAGCGTCCCCACCAAAATCCCTTGACTAGTGGATCTAGTCCCCAATACTAGGAATTTGCATTAAATGGCAGGGAACACATTCCTAGATTTTATCAATCATTCCCTAGAGGCATGTTTGACTTGGTACTTATAAAAAATGATTGAGAATCATTCCCCATGGATGGAGGAATATTTCCCCACTGAAATCCATTGATTAATGGATCTTCTCCCTTGATTGGTGGATCTGCTACCTTGATTAATGGAACACATTCCTAGATTTTTTCACTCATTGGAGTTCCATAATTCCATAATATCTTGTTGAATTATTATTTATTATTGATCCTCTAGTAGTAGGGAACAAGTCCCTAAATTATTTCCTCCTCCAACTCTTCATAATCTGTCCAATATTCTCATAATATTCCACAAAAAATAAATAATATTAGGCACAAATATTCAATTATTCATAAACCTTCCTAATGAATATGTTAAAGTTAAAAATAAATTATCTAATGCAAAAAGAGAGGTTTAATGTGCAGAAGGATGGTCATAGGCCTTAATTTATGTTTTAAATTAGAGGCATGGGCCTTAATTTATGTCTGATTTAGAGGCCCATCAAATGCACCACAATATTCCTATCAAAATGTAAATTACTCTCAACCTTGACAACATGGAAATCATTTTCAATATGTACAATCACCTTCTCTTTGGCAACAAGGATGGAGGGGATTGCCACACATTCATTATCCCTATCCTACACCAACATAGTAATATCCCAATGCTTATGCACCTCATCCCATGGCGCAACCTACATTACCAACAGCTTTGCCTAAATAGACTCAGGCTATGCCATCATTACCATTACCACCACCCTTTTGACCACCTGAACGACCTGCAAAACTAGTACCAAACCTAAATAATAAAGCAATGCAAATGATCCATTCTATTAGACTGCTTCCTTTCCATGTTTATCAAACTATTCCATTTGGGATTAATGACCTTCAACTGAGATCGAGAAGGGTAGTAAATCTAGAAAAGCAAAAACAAAAACAACCAATGTTGATTATCAAGGAGAAAAGTGAGGGGGAAACCCCTAATTATTCAAAGGAAGATGTCACCATTCAACCCATTCCCACACACTCAGAGACCTCACCTTCTTCTTCAAGACGACCTCCCTTTCCAGAGAGGTTGGTTATTGAGAAAGATGACCCCACTCTTGAGTCTAACCTCGCTTCTTAGCTCAAGATTCTTTGTATAAAGGTCCCTTTGCTTCAGGCTATTAAAGAGATCCCCATTTGTACTAAAATTGTTAAGGAAATTTGTCTTAAAAAGCCAGGGAGGAAAAGAGTAGAGCCTCACACTATCCAGTTTGTTGGAAGAGCAGTTGAGTTAATGACAGGATGTGTTCAAATGGAAAAATATACTGATCTTGGAAACCCAGTTGTTTCTATTTAGATAGGTGATGTCCTTGTCCCCAATGTATTGATAGACCTGGGAGCAGCCATCAATGTTATGACTAGGAAGACCATGGAATAAATTCAGCTGGTTCACATCCATCCTACCTCTATTATGCTTGAACTTTATGATAGATATAAAATCAAGCCAGATGGTGTGTTGGATGATGTGGTTGTCTCGATTGATTCTTGGGAATATCTCATGGATTTTATTGTGTTTCAGCCAAAAAATCCTATTGGGGGAGATCCCTTGATTTTGGGATACCATGGCTTGCTACAACATATGCTTATATAGGATGCTACTCAGGTGTGTATATTTCCCATGGAGATAATAGGAAAAAAGTCACCTTATACCCACCTTCAAGATCCATCCAAGATCTTTGAGATACCTTATAGCTAGACTATGATAGTAGTGATGAGGAGACTCAATCTTTTTCTTTGATTCATCAATATGTTGAGTCGATTGAGGAGGGTGAGATTTAGTATTTCTTGAACAACCTAGACACAATGCCAAATTTTGAATCACTTTCTCAAAGTTTTAGCCTAGGTTTTGAGGAAATCTATGATTCCTAGTCTTTCCCAGTAAATATTTTAGTGACATCTACTAGCATTCTCGAGTCCGAGACCACTCTTGTTGAAATTAGTCCTGGGAAATCTTTATATATTAGCTCAGACCTGGACCTATCCCAACAAGAGTAGCTTGTGAGCTTGTTATGAGACCATCTTTGTGCCTTTGCATGGAGTTACGAGGACATGAAAGGCATCCCTCCTGAAACTTGTACTCATAATATTTATATTTAGGAGGGAGTCCAACTTGTTCCACAACCCCAAAGGCATATGAATCTTGCACTAAGAGAGATTGTTAAAGAAGAATTACAAAAACTCTTAGATGCCAGTTTTATCTATCCTATATTTGATAGTTAGTGGGCCTCCCCATTGTTATTTGCATTGATTATAGAGAACTAAACAAAGCCACTGTCAAGGATTATTTTCCCCTTCCCTTCATCGATCAGGTGCTAGATACCCTTGTCAGCAAAAAGTAATTTTCATTTTTATATGGTTTTAGTGGTTACAACCAAATACACATTGCACCCGAGGATCAGAACAAGACTACTTTTACTTATCCATGGGGAATTGTTATCACCCCAAGAAACTCTCCTAGGTTGTAGCTCAGAGTTGCTCGAGAACATTACAAATTCAACTTATTGTCGCAAATGGATGAATGGAAGGAATGATGCTTGTTCAAGCCAAATAACCACTTCTACTATGCTTGACTCCAGACATTCATGAACACCCCCAGACTACAAGGCTTTAGACCACCAATTACTCACAGTTCAGAGATTGGGTGAATATGGAGAATACTGACCACACTAGCAGATGCACAAGACCTTGTGATGGCTGGCTGCAACCAGTAAAGAGGTCTGCAAATATAATTCCCTAATGTACAGACAGGATGACAACTCTCTGTCACTAAGTGAAAAGAAACCTGAATAACACATCCACTGATACATGCGAGATTTTAACACAAAGGTAGGATGACAGCTCCTCTAATGCTAAACATCAAGAGTTCAGGAAAAATGCATATCAGGCACAGCGTAGAACAGAATAGAAGTGAAAAGTGAGAAATTAACAACAAAAGAAGCTTGTATTAGCTGAAAATGAAGAAGAGATGCTGCAAGTATCAAAGTAGTTACAGTCTCCAGAAGTTGAACCTTACATCAAAACATCAACCATCCACCCTGATTACATCTTGTTTCTGGGTATATATAGAGTTTCATTACAAAGGCACTCGACCATTCTAAGTATGGAGGGCTCATAATTAACTACCAACTGCTTTAACTACCTGATGGAGTCTAAGTGTGATTGCTTGTTGTAGTGGATGAATTTGATCTTCTCGGGTGCTCTGCTATCCTCTCAAGTGGCTGGAGTGTCGTATGGGATGAAGTCCCATAACTGTTAAATGCATTTTCCTGTTCGTGCTCTGTCCTTTTCCTTCTTGGCCATACCATCTGTTGAATGTGGTTGTTGAGGAGGAAATACACCTGGTACTGGTAGACTGGTCACCTTCGTCCTTCGGGAGTACAAAACAGTTAAGAGACATGGACTGCACAGCAGGTGGACGAGTAGGAGGAAGGAGAAGGGTCAGGCATTGGATCAGGAGGATAGATGGTGGAGATGGATTGGCAAAGGATATTGGAAGAAGCGGGAGCGGAATGAGTTTGGGCCATTGGATCTTGGCGGAGTTGATCGGATGACGGAGGGATGATCGGGCGAGTCACTTTATTGGGTGCGATGGGAGTCATCGGATTGGGTTTTTGGATCTTGGGCCTTTATGTATGGTGACATGTGGTTGCAATTAGATCGCATTGCAATATCGCATCTGCGGAATTAGAGGGGTGCGGCTTTTATACACACACGGATACGATTTGCGATCAAATCGCATCGGCGCAAGCCAAGGGGTGCGGCCTTGATACATACATGAATGTGATTTGCGATAGCGATTAAACCCGAACTTGATAAAGGAATTAATTTTTTTTAGGACTGATGAAGGGAGAATGAGCGGGACAAAGGACAAAGGAGAAAGTGACTGTTATGGGCTTCTTTTTGAGAATGACCAAGGACCAAGCTCACTTCTGTCCTTCAAAAACTAGAGCTATGTAGTGGCGCTAACACTGGCTCCTTCTGGGGATGAGATCCTCCCTGTGAGGTCTCAAGAACTGTAGACCACTGCCTTCTACATCAGAACAAGATTAAAAACATTGCCTAGTATTCCATTGGGCATGGAGTCTAATTAAGTATACACTAAAACCTATAAAAGAACACATTTACAACATTAAGGCTTGAAAACCTTAAACAACCTAAATTTTCAAAAACTTCCCATTTACTGGGCCACCAAAATTGTTTCCCCTTCTCCTGGTCAATATACATGTTAGCCGATTCATCAAAGACTTGCAAAATCGGGTTGATTTGATCATCTACCTCGAAAAGCTCAAGGCATTTGATCTTATCAGGTAGAGATGTTTTATATTTCACCCCTCTTTGTATGCTCTCATCCTTGGATGTTCTTCGTGGGAGCCTTTGTACACCTGCTAAATAACAATGGCTGTTGTGTGCTTGACTATGTCCTTTGTGGCCTGCACAATCAATATAAATGGTGGACTAATGTATTTTTGTGTGGGGGACACAAAGACCTCACCTACTCCTGTAGCGTTCTTAGAACAAACCCCATCCAAGGATGTGTCCCAAATCTGTGCACCTTCTTCCTTTGTGATCTGGAAAACTGCCCTTTCAAGCTGTGTGGAGGCCACCTAGGCAAGCTTCGAAATATCAAGACTGAGATTATTAGTATTAGCCTTGGGCATTGAGTTATGGCTGGCATCAGTGCCTAGGGGCAACTATGAGGGATTGTCTCTTGAATAGATAGAGGAACATAAAATGATGGGGAACTGACTTCACCTTTTTTGATCACTGGGTTGAGGATAACAACAAGTTGGTCAATTTGTAGATTTTCATAGTCATTGGAAGCTGGGCTGGCTTTAGGTTCAGGGTCTTCGAGGGTGCATTTCTTGAAGGACTCATTCTTCACTGGTTCAATCAGAGGCATGGGTATTCTTGGCTTCTAAATTTTTGATTGAAAACTAAAAGAAAAAGGGGAACCTTCAAGGCCTCTTACCTTTATGGTTGGAGCTTTGAGGATGATGGGATCTGCTAATGGTTTCTTCTGCTTATAAGCTTGTTGTTCTGCAGGTACAACAAAATTATGAGTAGGGCCTTTGAATAATGACTTCTCATAGGTAGCTTTGGTTAAGAAAGGGGCACTGCCCTTGTCTTCCATACCATGGACCTCATCCTCTTCTTCAAATTTCTCTTCTTCCATGACTATATATTGAAAAAGGGTCTTCACCCTTTGGTCTTCGTTTGTATCTCTGTTTCTTTGCAAAATCTGCAACTGCTTCTTTCCTGAATTCTACTCAATTCTTAGTTTGGAAACTTCAAAGGCCAACGACTCAATCATCTTGGCCATTTTGTCAATCTTGGGATCTAAGGATGATGAGAGCTCACCCCTCTATCTTCTCCTATTAGAGTTACCTTCGAGCCTTTCTGCCACCATGATGTTTGATTCTACTTCTAGGGTCATATCTTGCATATCAGCCAAAGAAGCGCATCTTCTCTCCCTCAGTAGTAAACAGAAATGAGAATTGAAGGCATTGGCATAAGTAAGCTTAGCAGAAGTAGGGGTGGGTTTCACTTCAGCTGGTATTCTGATGTACATGCAGTTAAATCTCTTGTTGAAATCAAACAGTAGCTCACCATTTTCCCTCTGCAAGTTCCCAAATTCAGTATGATAATAGAGTAGATCTTTTTTATCCCCCCAATGCTAATACATCATCTAAGGCTTCGATTTCTGCTATTAACCTAGGGGCCAGTTCTATGAACCACTTTCTAGCCTTTCCATCTAGGCATTGGACAAAAACTCTCATCCAAACATCATCTTCACTGATATCTAGGTTATTAGCATAACTATAGAAAGACTCAAGGTGTTCTTCAACTGTTACTCCCTCTGTACCAGTGAACTTAGGCATATATTTTTGATATTCTCCTACAGGCATGGCATTCAAAGGAACAGGCAAGACCAGGGGTCCATACCTAGCAGTTATGATTCTTTCCATCTTCGTGGGTGCTTGATGGCCTGCCATGGCTGGGATGGATGAAAGGATACTAGCTGATTGAATGGTAGGGAGCAATGAAATATATGACAGAGACAAAGGAATATGATGGACTGTATGGGAGACTTTCTATGGACTAAGATCCAAAGGGGAACTAGATCAACAAGGAGCTTTATGAATCTCTGAAGGTACTTCTTCACTAATAATGATAGGCTCTATATCTTCAAACTGTATATTCTCAGCTATAATATTCCCTTGCAGAGATACATAAGATTTCTTAGGTTTACCTGATCCTGATGCTCCTTTCTGTGTTGTTTTCCTTTGCTTAGCAATCTTCTCAGGGTCAGGCACTAGGTCAGCTGGTGATTTCTAAGGATTTCTCCGAGTATGCCTCACAAACTGAGCCAGAACTGTAATGTGGAGTCGCCACTAGGTTGGTTTTCTAGTAGAGTTGCCAGATAGATGATTACAACTAGAAATGTGTCTAGACTTTGTCTATCATCAAAGCGTGGAACTGTGTCATTCTCCCAAGGAAGCTGAGCTTCAATCTCCTTTCCCCAGCAACAGCACTAATTAATGTTATCACCCCAAGAAACTCTCCTAGGTTGTAGCTTGGAGATGCTCGGGAACATTACAAATTCAACTCACTGTTGCAAATGGATGAATGGAAGGAATGATGCTTGTTCAAGCCAGATAACCACTTCTACTATGCTTAACTCCAGACATGCGTGAACACCCCTAGACTACAAGGCTTTAGACCACCAATTACTCATAGTTCAGAGATTGGGTGAATATGGAGAATACTGACCACACTAGCAGATGCACAAGAGCTTGTGATGGCCGGCTACAACCAGTAAAGAGGTCTACAAATCTAATTTCCTAATGTACAGACAGGATGATAGCTCTCTGTCACTAAATGAAAAGAAACATGAATAACACATCCACTGATACATGCGAGATTTTAACATAGAGGTAGGATGACAGCTCCTCTATTGCTAAACATCAAGAGTTCAGGAAAAATGCATATCAGGCACAGCCTAGAACATAATAGAAATGTAAAGTGAGCAATTAACAGCAAAAGAAGCTTGTATTAGCTGAAAATGAAGACGAGAAGCTGCAAGTATCAAAGTAGTTACAGTCTCCAGAAGTTGAACCTTACATCAAAACATCAACCATCCACCCTGATTACATCTTGTTTCTGGGTATATATAGAGTTTCATTACAAAGGCACTCGGCCATTCTAAGTATGGAGGGATCATAATTAACCACCAACCGCTTTAACTGCCTGATGGAGTCTGAGTGCGATTGCTTGCTGTAGTGGATGAATTTGATCTTCTCGGGTGCTCTGTTGTCCTCTCAGGTGGCTGGAGTGTCGTATGGGATGAAGTCCCATAAATGTTAAATGAATTTTCCTGTTCGTGCTCTGTCCTTTTCCTTCTTGGCCATATTGTCTGTTGAATGCGGTTGTTCAGGAGGAAATACACCTGGTACTGGTAGATTAGTCACCTTCATCCTTCGGGAGCACAGAACAGTTAAGAGACATGGACTGCACAACAGGTGGATGAGTAGGAGGAAGCATAAGGGTCGGTTGTTGGATCAAGACGATAGATGATGGAGATGGCTTAGCAAGGGATAGCGGAAGAGGCAGGAGTGGAATGAGTGTGGGCCATTGGATCTTGGTGGAGCTGATCGGACGGCGGAGGGATGATCGGGCAAGTCACTTTATTGGGCGCAATGGGAGTCGTCAGATCGTGGCTTTGGGTCTTGGGCCTTTACGTATGGTGATGTGCAATTGCGATCAGATCACATCGCAATATCGCATCGGCGGAAGCAGAGGGGCGTGGCTTTTATACACACACGGATGTGATTTGTGATCATATCGCATCGCAATATCACATCGGCGGAAGCCAAGGGGCGTGACCTTGATACAAACATGGATGCGATTTGCGATAGCGATTAAACTCGAACCCGATAAAGGAATTAATTGTTTTTAGGACTGATGAAGGGAGAATGAGCGGGGCAAAGGACAAAGGAGAAAGTGACCATTATGGGCTTCTTTTTGAGCATGACCAAGGACCAAGCTCACTTCCGTCCTTCAAAAACCGGAGCTATGTAGCGATGCTAACAGGAACATTCGCTTATGTAGTGATAATAAATGTAGATTGATGTGCAATGAATGGGTACTTCTTGGCTATCTTATCTCTGACAAAGGTCTCTAGGTAGACCCAGCCAAAATAGAAGTTATTTTATGTCTTCTTGCACATAAAACACAAAGGGAGGTGAGATAATTCCTTGGACATGCGGGCTATTACTGGAGATTCATTGAAATTTTTTCTAGGATAACTATCCCTCTTTTCCAATTGTTAGCTAAGGATAGCAATTTCTCTTGGACTAAAGCTTTCCAACAAGCTTTTGAGGAATTGAAGGAAATACTAGTACAGGCACCAGTCCTTAGAGGGCCTAATTGGTCCCTTCCATTCCATATTTCCTCAGATGCCTCAGATACTATTGTTGGTGTAGCCTTAGGACAAGAAGAAAACTAGAAATCCTATGTTATTTACTTCACCAATAAAAACTTGTCACTTGTTGAATTAAATTACACAGTAACTGAGAAAGAGTTTCTAGCCATGATATTTTCTATTAACACATTCAGACACTACATTACAGGATATAAAGTTCTTATACATAAGGATCATTCTGCCATAAAGTATTTAATGAATAAACCTTTGACTAGTGGTAGGGTGACTAGGTGGTTACTTTTATTGCAGGAATTTAATGTTACCATTATCAATAGACCAGGAAAATCAAATGTTGTAGTTGATTATATTTCTAGATTAATTGCAAAATAATTCTTGTAGATGATTCTTTTCCTAACAAACATATTTTTGTTGTATCAGAAAATTCTCCATGGTTTGTTGATATAGCTAATTATTTAGTTACAGGTAAAACACCACCCCAGCTAACCACTCGAGAGAGGTAGAAAATTATTCAAAAAAGTGCTTCATATTCCTGGATTTAGGGAGATCTCTTTTACATAAGAGCTGACCTTATTATTTGTAAATGTGTGAGAGAGGAAGAAGTGTTTGATATCTTGAAAGCTTCCCATGACAAAGCTTTTGGGGGCCATTTTGCTGATAGAAGAACATCATATAAAATTCTCCGCACTAGCTACTTTTGGCCCTCCTTGTTTAAGGATGCCAAACAATATGTCAAGCGTTCTGACAGTTGTCAGCGAATGGGTCAACCTGGTCAAACTGATGAAATGCATTTGTGTCTGTTACACTAAAATTTGTCACCATGACTATTTGCAGTCAGTATGGCTCCGTCAATAGTCATACTGTCCTCCTTGGCAAGTCTTATACCTCTGCTCCTCATGTCAAACTCCAAGAAAGAGAGAAAAGTCCTTAAAGTCAATATAACTTTGGTTACGCAATTTCTCTTACCCTTACCTGCATGTACGCACCTCTTGTTCATAATACCTGCGTACTTGTACGCTCTGTCTGTAAAGGGGTGGGTGCGTACTCCTGTAAAGGTCAAAAGGCGCAAGTTTTACTCCAAAAAACTTACTTGTGGTCAATTCTAGAGCATTCTAGAAGATGGTTTGACGTGTATTGAGCGCCTCCAGATGGTTCATGCATCCCAATGAAAGAGGTACTTATCCCATCAAGAGGGGAGCTATCCCATTGAAAGAGGGGCTTATCCCATTGATGGTGGACCTGATTAACTTCCTCCAAAGCACTATAAATACAGGCATTGGGCCAGAGGGAGAGGAGGTTGAAAGCTGAACATTCCTAAGGGTAGATGCTGCTGAAATTAGGACTCCCTTTTAGAGCTTGAGAGGAGAGATTCCAATCCTTTCTTAGCTTCATTTGGAAGTGGGTGAGCTGATCAAAGTAAAGGAGAACTCTTGCTGGACCCTAGGAGGGACCTGCACAACACCAAGGCACTGGTTGTAATGGTTTCTTTTGTTTCCAATTAATACAATTAAGTTCATTTTTCTCAACAAGTTGTTATATATAATTTGTTTCATAAACTCCTTGGTCTTTATGATGAATATGTTTTATTATATGAGTTATTCAGGTGCTATGTAATCGTTTTCGTGTTAGTGAATGCAGGCTTCAAGGAGAAGGAGCTCATCTGGATCGAAGAGGCTTGGCTGCTGCAAACAAGCATTGGACTAGAGGTAAGCCTTAAACACCTAGTTGCTTTTATTTTAAATGCATATTTAGGGAAAGATAGTGCTTGATTGTTTTGTTTGTCACTAGAAAGCCTTATCTTCTAGGGAGGTCGGTTTTGTCCGCAAAATTGACTCTTTCCGCATGACAAAATGGCGACTCCGCTGGGGAATCCATGGATTTGATTGATTTCTCTTTTATTGATACTTTGATTTGAGAAAAGTTGATTTCTTTCTGGTTTTTGACTGATTGACTGTGAATTTGGGTGGAATAGCTTAGGGTTGAATTAGTTTTTTATTTTTCTTGATTTTGAGAGTAGTATGCACCCTCTGCGTTAAGCACAGTGCGTACCTGTACGCATTTTTGCTGTGTACACAGAACGTGGCCGCACCTGTGCAAACAGGCTGCCTGCGTACCCTGTCAAAAGTCTAGAAAATTTCCATTTTTTCCTTTTTACCTTTTAGATTTTGTTTCTAGTTGTTTTTTGCTGCCCAGATCCACTGTTTACCTGTCAAAAGTTTTCATCTAAGCTTGTTTCATTAGCATCAAGGGTTTTAGTGAAATTCATAGAAGTTCTAGCCCTAGGTTTGATTTTTGCATTGGTCCTGTAGTGACTTTGGCTTTAGAAGTTGTAAACACCTTGGATCTCCCTGGTCTTTTCAGTCTTCTTAGGAGTCGGACCTTTCGTAAAATCCACCTTTGTGAGAAACCTACCGTTGTGTTGTCTCTTTGCGGAATTTCGAGAAGGATTGTTGGTTAAGCTGTGAATTTCATTCTTAAGAAAAAGAACAAAAGCTTTTCATTTTTGTTTTTGACTGGTTTATGATTCTACATGAATTAGTCCTTGGTTGGATTGTAACTGAGTAAAACAACCTGGAATCATATTTTGTAGGCTTTTACCTCATTAGATTTGCTTTTACACTTAAAGTAAAATCAACTTAGTAAATTTTTATTTACTAGGGCTCTGAAACACCAATATAGATCAGGCTAGTGTCTTGGAGTAGGAGAGTAATTAACTCTCCAAGACAGCAAAACCAAACAAGTAGCTTATCTTGTGGTAGGATAAATCCAACTGTTACATTTGTACTCTGGGAAAGCTCCTCTTAAAGGAGAAGCACGAGATCGTGTCCGAACCAGTGAGGGAATCAATCCTCCTTCATTGGGAACGACTCCAGACACGCACGTACTACAAACGGTAAACCTCGGATTAACCATTGTCGAGGAGCCTGGGGTCACTTGTCGGTAAACCTTGGATTATTGTCAAGGAGCCGGCAAGGGGATTGAGCTTGTTACTCTGCCCTTGCGTGCTGTCGGATTGTAGACTGTTCCCCAAGGTATATTTGTTGCTGTTGATGACCTTAGTGACTATTATCTTTAGGATTCTTCCTAAGGTGACGGTGGAGGGAAGATCCCATTGTACTTGGAGCAGACGTCGGCTAGACTCACTTGGATTTTCTGGGGGGTTCACTTCACTCGAGATGGTTAAAGTGGAGGAACTTGGTCCAGTCTATTCATTAAGCAGGTTGCTGGGGTAACTGTTCCACCCGCCACTTCTGTACTGAATTCGGCGATGTTGGATTTCATCACCAACTAGTGTTTTCGGTCCGGAAGGTTACTGTTTGTGTGTGGTTTGACGCCCTAGATTCTTTAGGCGTGTGATTCGAATTTGTTTGGTTCTTTAGAGACTTTAGGCCGTTTGCTTTGAGATTTTACTTTGTTTGCGTGTGCAGTAGTTAAAAGTTTTTAACTGTGGCTGAATTACCGAGACAGTCCCATAGACTTCGAGGCCAGTCTCCTGAGGTTGTAACCGTGGTTGATTTGTTGAGGAAGTCCCGTAAACTTTGGGGCCAACCTCCTGAAGACATCCCGGGCCATTACGAAGGTTTAAAAGTCCTTGTAACTCCTAGTGGCAGTAAAGTAGGATCACCTGAAGAAGGAGAGTCTTCGTTGGTTGTTCATCCTGATTACCAAAGTCTAGAAACAGGTTATAATCCTGAAGCTGTTTTGGTTTCCGAACTTGCTGGTAGTTTTTCATCTACTAGTGATTTAGGCGAAGAACCTGAGATATCTGAACCTGTTACTCCAACATCGGGGTTAGTCTCTCCAACTTCTAGTGCTCCTGATTCACCTAGGGTAGAAAGAGTCATCACCGAAAATCTTCCTTCTAGTTTGATAGCTATTGAAGAGCTTGCTCTGGAAGAAGAAATAGGCATCCCTATCCCTGAAGATCAACCTACTATTGATCTAAGGGAGTGTGAATCCATTTTTTATAGTCCACCTAGAAGTACTACTTGGTATCTTTCTTTAACTAATTATTTGGACAACTCAGTGTCGAGTTTTTCACCACCTCGTGTTTCTTATCCACCTAGGGGTATTTATACTCCCGTAAATATGTCAGGTCAGTCGTCCATGTTTACTCAATCACCTGAATCTTTTTTGTACGGCGATCCTTCTATTCCCTCTGGGTATCAGTCACTTGTTGGTACTTTTTCGGGAGCATCTCCCCAACCCATTGAACAAAGGGTATTCACTGGAAGCAATGGTGCAAAGCCGTTGAGTGTAGAAGACATTCTTATGATGTCAGGTTCTATTCCCGCTTCTCAACCTCAAGGTGGCCAGTTACCGCCTGGGGGCCAGCCTCAATTAATGCCTGGGGGGCAACCTCAAGGTACACAATTTGCATCTGGGGGGCAACCTCAAGGACAGTACGTGCCTACGGTACAATACATTCCTCAAGGTCAACCCCAGACTCAATATGTACCCCAAGGTCAACCCCAGTATCAATTTATACCTCAAGGTCAACCCCAGTACCAGTACATGCCTCAAGGGTATCTACCTCAAGGTCAGTACTCGAGTCAAGGTTTCCAACCACCTCAAGGTCAATCTTATGTTCAAGGTACGAGAAATGTGCCTTTCAATTATCAATCCTACCCTCAACCCAGTTATGGATCTCAATATCCTCAACCTGTTATGGGTCAATACCCCGGAATAAACATAGTGTGGGATCCATCGCAAGTTCAACAGGTGTTGCAGCCAAGTGTACAGTTGTCATCTCAAGCTGGACATCCCTTAGTTTCTGGTTCACCCCAGCAACCAGTCCAGTCTAATATTCAAACTTCTGTACCTTCGGTAGTTTCTCAGTCTGGGCCTATTCGCCTCATACTCCATCTCAAATGACTGCTACAACTACCGCAACATCTGTTCCATCTACCTCACTTACTTCTGGAGTATCGACAGCTTCGGTTTCTACTGTCCCTGTAACTACTCCTTAGACATCTTTACCATCGTCTGGATCCACGATTCAAACTACGGTTCAGATGCCTGTAGGACAACCTGGTTTAAGTACGGTTGTCACAAGTCAACCACAGTTCACGTATCAACCGTACTAGGGTCAGTACCTATTTGGTCCTACTGTCCAGCAACCAGTTTACCAGTATCAACCGTATCTTGGGTACACTTATCAACAACCACAGCAAGCCGAGTACGGTCCGGTTAATCCTGGTTTCCCAGGAGGATACAATATCCCGAATGCGATTCCTATTCCTAGTTATCCTGGATATCCTTCTCCTGGGGCTGGTATAGTGACCCAGAGTTTTAGGGATCCTAATCGGAAGCTACCATTTATCGCAACTTTGGATTTACTAGACTTGTCGCGCCTAACGAACGATCCAATAAATTATCTTCCGTTTTGGCCGCCAATGCCGAACAAGTTGCCCAGTGATATTCCCAAGTTCGAAGGTAAGTCTGGAGAGGACCCGTCAAATCATGTGATGACTTACCACCTCTGGTGTGCCTCCAATTCCATCTCGGATGATTCGATCTGCTTACGTCTTTTCCAGCACACTCTCATTGTTCTCGCGGCTAAATGGTACATTGAGTTACCACAGGCCTCTTTTTATAATTTTAGCCAGTTAGCTACTTCGTTTTTAACTCATTTTCAGTTGCCGGTCAGATATGATAATGGCACAGAGTTACTAACTTCATTAAAACAATCGACGTCCACTTATATTTCCAATCATATTCATGAATGGAGACATTGAAGGCGATTAGTGAAAGTTTTTATCCCGGACCAAATCTTAGCTGAATGGTTTGTTAAATCATTGTTACCGAAGATTACTGAAGACGTAGCTAAGGCCGGAGTAGTTACTGAGGAGCAAGTGATTGCTCAAGCGCAGTACCTTGACTTAGTTTATACTCAGTCAGGTACGTTACACGAAAAGATCCCAGATCTTCCAAAGTCAAATCAAATCGCTGCAGCTCCTTCGGGATCTCATGCTGCTGATGGCATGATTGGTACGGTGAACACTAAAAGCAAGAAGAAGTCTTCCAAGAATTCTTCTCCTATTATAACCTTACCAGACTCCCCGACAGGAGATTCTTCTGCTGAACTCTCCGCCGACATTCACGCTGTAGAGTCATCTACAGCTAAATCCAAATCCGGTGGGAAGAAGAAAGGGAAGAAGAAGAATAAAGCAGACAAAACTCCAAAGGAGAAAACTGAAAAGGCGGAATCCAATGATGAAAAGTGCAAGCCTCGTTATCCATGTCTTATTTGTGAAGAAGAACACTTTACAAGAGACTGCCCTCATCGAGCAAAGGTTGCGAAAATCGTCAAAGGTTCCCAAATTCCTGTTGTCTTAAAGGATCCATTTCCGAAAGATAGAAAAATGATAGGTTCTTCCTCGAGTGCCACTGAAGAACCCATATTGATGATGTCTCATGTAAGGATTGCGACTCGATCGCAAGATTATGGTAGTAAAAGTCCTGTTGATGGATCGAAAGAAGCAAAATCTTCTCATTCTAATCCATCAACCTCAGCTCCCGGTTCCGATCCACTACAGATCGAGAAACCTAACCCAGACTTAGTAATCAAACCACCCGCCAAGGGTGTACTTCGAAGGTCTGCTTTCAATCCACATGCGAGAGCGGCCCAGAATTACAACATTGTTGAGGACTTAGCTGTTTCACCCTCAGCAATGTCGGCTTTGGAAGTGCTGCAATCATGCCCAGCACAGTGCAAATTACTTTTGTCGGCTATAGGAGCTGTTGATGTTCAGGACCTGAACCTAATAATCTTTGATATAGAAAATAGTACACCGCGTTTACCTCATCAAATGGCTTTCCAGATCCCAGTGATAGTAAAAAACAGGCCTATTCATCAGACTGTAATTGATGAGGGAGCTTCCACGTGTATTATGTCGATGCAGTGTTGGAGATCGCTTGGTTCTCCTTCACTCAATCAATCCCTGACAATTCTTAAGGCCTTTGATGGCCGTGGGTTCCGTCCTTTTGGCATTCTACAGGATTTGCCTATAGGGGTTGAAGGAAAAACCGTTAGTCTAGATGTGGAGGTGGTTGATGCCCCTCTAGACTACAACCTTCTCTTGGGTCGAAGTTGGACTTACGCTATGACAGCGGTCGTTTCATCGGTCTTCCGAGTAATAAAGTTTCCACATAATGGCAAGATCGTAACAATAGACTAGCTGGCTTACTTTTCATCCGATCCAGCCTCTTCAGAGAGTATCCAGCATGTCGGTAAAATGATTATCCCATATAAGGATGTTGGTGTAGGATTAGTTAAAGATGCCGGTTTACTGGGAACTTTTCCTTTTCCTCCACTCAACACATCATCTTCATTCGCAACTATTCATATGATTACATCAGACACTATTTATTATGACGATCCTTGGATCGTTCCTTCTGAATCTGAAATAGACTCATTTGGTAATTCTATGCCTTTGAGTCCATATGAAATTGCCTATGAAGCCATGCAGTGTTTTACCGACCTGTGTTCAACCAAAATCGATCAAATGAATGTGGTCCGTGAGGAATCACTTTTCACATCAACCTTGGAGTTAACAGCGTTTCCTGAAGTTGTCATCTGACGAGCAACTTCGTGAAGTCCTATGTGTAGACGATTTACCATGGGACGATCTCCATCATAGATCTTCATTTTTAACTGAGGATGATCATTTTGAAAATGATTTCTCATCAATTTTTACAGCTGAATATGTCAAAGAAGCTCAGAATCCCATGAAACATCCTGATTCAGAGCTAAATTTGGGAAATATCTCTAGAAAGATTCCCATTGACATTTTAGTTAAGCTTGGAATTGTTGAGAACATTCATATAGGTGCCTCGTGTACAGATGACGAAATTCAGACATACAAGGCCCTATTTCAAGAATTCTGCGACGTGTTTGCCTGGTCCTATGAGGAAATGCCAGGAATTGATCCCGCAATTGTTGTTCATGAGATCAAGACTTACCCGGACGCTAAACCCGTCCGGCAATGTTTGCATCAGATTCACCCACGAAAAGTTGTTGCAATTAAAGCAAAAGTTGAAAAGCTGTTGAAAGCAAGTTTCATTTATCCGATCCCGTTAACGGATTGGGTATCGAATATTGTTTCGGTTAACAAAAAACAGGGAACAATAAGAATATGCATCGATTATAGGGATATTAATCGAGCTTGTCCAAAGGACAACTACCCAACGCCCTATATCGATCAAATCATTAATGATTGTGCCGACAGCGAAATATTTTCCTTTATGGACGGTTTTTCCGGTTACAATAAAATCAATATTCTACCTGTCGATCAACCAAAAACAGCTTTCATTTGTCGATGGGGAACATTTGCTTATTGCAAATTACCTTTTTGGCTTAAGAACGCCGGAGCAACTTTTCAAAGGGTGATGTCTTACGCGTTTCATGACATCAAACACATTGTGCAACCGTATCTCGATGATTTTCTTGCTCATTCTTTACATCGAGCTGACCACCTTGTCCATTTACGAGCCATCTTCATGAGGTGTAGGCATTATCGTATTCGGTTGAACCCACACAAATGTGTCTTCTGTATAGAAGTGGGACGATTGCTAGGATTTGTAGTTTCGAAAGCCGGCATTCGCGTCGATCCCTCGAAGGTAGAAGCTATCATCACATTGCCTCCTCCTTCGAGTCTTCGCCAACTCCAAAGTTTGCAGGGGAAAGCAAACTTTTTACGACGATTCATTCCTAACTACGTCGAGGTTACAAAGGGTTTTACACAGTTGTTGAAACAGAACGCTCAATTCTCTTGGGATGAGATAGCTCAGAAATCTTTTGATGCACTCAAACACGCGTTGACCCATGCACCATTGTTGCATCCTCCCAACTACAACCAGGATTACTTTTTGTACCTCGTCGCCTCCCATTCCACCATTGGAATGGTCTTAGTTCAGGAAGATGAATTCAGAACGTAACATGTGATATATTACCTTAGTCGGACGCTAAATCCCACCGAGCTAAAATACTCACATGTGGAGAAATTGGCATTGGTAGCCGTTCAAGCTGTCCAACGTTTTCGTCACTACATTTTAATCCGTAAAACTACAGTCATTTCGGATTGCAACCCTATGATCTACATTTTGACTAAACAATTACTAGGGGGCAAGTACTCCAAATGGATTGTTATCCTGCAGGAGTTCGACTTGGAGTTTGAGAAATCTAAGTCTAAGAAATCTTTAGTTTTTGCAGAGTTAATGTGTGACTTCCCGCGTGCTGACACGAAAACTGTGGCAGAGGAGCCCATTGCAGACGAATCTTTGTTTCTCATCAGCACTTTAGATCCATGGTATGGAGATATCATCATCTATCTCCAGACCCAATCTTTTCGGCCCGAAGCTTTAAAGTCGGAATGTCGAAAAATTCGATTCCAGTCCCAACAATACAAAATTATTGGAGATACTCTTTATCGACGAGGGGCGGACTCTATTTTTCGACGTTGTTTAACTCACGAAGAGGCTGAAAGGGTTCTAAATGACTGTCACTCTGGAGGGTGTGGCGGTCATATGTCTGGGTATGCCACAACCCAAAAGATATTGCGTGCTGGCTACTTCTGGCCGTCCTTGCTCAAAGATTGTATTATTGCGGTCCGAAAATGCCACAACTGTCAAGTGTTTGATCGAAAGATGCGCGCTCCACCTGTTCCTCTCCATCCTATAATTGTCGTTGGTCCTTTTGCCAAATGGGGTATCGATTTTATTACATGTAACCCTCACTCGGCCGGGGGGCATGCGTATATCATCCTTGCGGTAGATTATTTTACTAAGTGGGCCGAGGCGATGCCTACATTCGAGGTAGACGGCAAGACAGCTGCAATTTTCGTATTCAATCACATAATTGCTAGGTTTGATGTTCCACAAGCGATAATCACTGACCATGGGTGCCATTTTCGAAACGTTATGATGACAGAATTTACAGACCAGCTTGGTTTGTGTCACGATAGTTCAACTCCTTATTATCCACAAGCGAATGGTCTGGTTGAGTCCATCAACAAAGTTTTAGTTATCATGATCCGACGAATCATTGGTATTCATCGGTCGAATTGGCACAACATGTTATTTTCAGCGCTTTGGGCGTACCAAACCTCAGTGAAAACATCAACAGGGTTCACTCCTTTCCAACTAGTTTATGGTTTGGAAGCTGTGCTACCCATTGAATGCGAAATCCCATCACTGCAAATGGCCATCGTGTTACTTCCAGCTACTTCCGAAGAGGAAAAGTGTTTAATTTACTTAGCTCAATTAGATGAGAATCGACATGATGCTGCATTGGTGGTCGAGACTCATGCAAAACGTATGAAAGCTCAGTATGATCGAAATGTGACCCCTCGAAATTTTTCGGAAGGAGACCTAGTATTATTATATGATCAAGCTAATGATAAATTAGGTGCTGGAAAATTCATTCCTATGTGGCATGGGCCCTATATTGTCAAGCGAAAGCTTGCAAAAGGGGCCTATGAGCTGGTAGACTTTGACGGGGACTCTTTGGGTAAACCCAGAAATGGACTTTACCTAAAGAGGTATTATGCTTAAAAGATGGGTATGGAGACTTTTTAATTAGGTTAGTTTTTCTTTCTAGGTTAGTTTTTCTTTCTAGCTGGTGTGTTTGTTAGTTTAGACAGTGTGTTTTTTTCATCATTATTCTGGCTTATCTTGGTTTTACTCTTGATGATGCAGATGTCGATGCCTCTCCAAACGTACATTGGTTTCACTGATGGTGCTTGTCGTAGTACACAAAATATCTCTTCCGCAGCTTGGGTTATCTATTCGCCCTCTGACGAGTTAGTTTCTATGCATGGGGTAAGCCTCGGTCAAACAACAAACAACATTGCAGAATACAGTGCAGTGATTGAGTTATTGTTTGAATCTATTTCATTTGGGATTCAGAGTTTGATAGTGAGGTTAGATTCTGAACTCATTGTATTACAGCTTAATAGAGTGTATGCCATTATAAATCCAGTGTTATTAAGGTTATTTTTGAGAGTGCGTCTCTTGGAACGTGAGTTTGATTACATTGAATATCAGCATATTCCAAGGTCTTTAAATACATTAGCAGATGCAATTGCTTCTCGAATGTTAAATAGACATTTGCAATAATCATACATGTAAATTTAAAACCATTTCATAACATGATTTACAAGATGAGCCGGTAATAATGATATATATAGATAGGAGTGTGTCAAAAAATACATCGTCTTCGATCATAGGTTGAAAAACACCTTATGATCGGCAAAAATGATAAGTACAAAAAACCAAAATGTCACATGTGTCTACAAAAATGACCATCCAATCACTGGTGATGATCTCTATATGACACCACTGCACGGGCCACACTACACAAGAACCTCCTAAAAGGTTCTGGGACCCCGACTACATAGCACTGAAGCCTGATAGGAATATCATCTATGGTAGTCTCCGGTATATCTGCTGTAAGGCGCTCTAGGTCATGTTCCAACTCAGCTAAAGTCTCTGTGGCCTTGCCCTGTGGGGCTGGTGCCGCTGCAACTGGTAGTCTCCTCTCAAAAGGCTGGAGATTGGCTGGACGACGTGGGCCTACATCTGCATTTTGAAAATTGCTACTGTCAGTTTTGAGACGATATAAAAACAAACAAACAAAAAAGATAGTTTAAAAACTTGTGGAAAATGAATTACCTGTATCATCCCATTGTTTTCCTGGTGGAGGAATCATGTCCGGATCTCCATGAAAATCGACTCCGGCATAAGGAAAATCCTGTATAGAAAAGACCTGGTCCTCTAACCAGTGAAAGTATTCCGGAGTAAATCGAACAACCTCCGTTCCCTCGTCAGGATGACAGGCCATAACCGCAACCCATCGCATCAATTTGGGCTCTCGAGGAAGCCCAGCCTCAACAGTGAGCTGTTGTGGGATCAGCATCGGAACCCTCTCTAAGCCAAAACTCACAACTAAAGGCCCATAACCAAAAGTCTTCAGCTGTCCATTTTTGGCTCTAGTCAGTTGGCCTTTTACATTGGCCAACACAACATCACACCAGTTAAAAATGGTACCTCGATAGCAATCAATCGCCATCCGCATCTGGGATCCAGTGGCAATGTGTAAAGCGGCAGCCCCGCAAAGTCTGGTAACTGTAAAGGCAATCACCATAAGTTCAGGTCGGGATATAGTTTTGATCTCTATCCCCTTCTCCTGAGTCTGAGTGTTACACCACTCTAGTCGGAGACTAGCGATGGACTGGCCACCCGGCCTAGTCCCGAACAGAGTCAAGTGTTCGCCTCTCTTGGGAAAACCAGTGAGAAAGTAAATGTCTGCGGGCTCCATCTTGAGCTGGTGCCCTCCAATATAAAAACACTGGTCCTGAACATTCCACCTTTCGACCAGCCACTCTAGAAATCTCACTTGGGCCCTCATGCCAGGTATGGCCCAGTATTTATAAAGGCCGCATGCCTTCAAAGCATAAATTGACGGTTGATGATTAATGGCGGCCAAATAAACATCTTCATGCTCTCTCTCGCGCCAATCAAGCATGGTGAACAATCTACACACCATAAAACATCTGTTAGATTCAATGAAATTAAAAAAATTTGGTCCATTTTGAAGAAATTGGGGTTTGAAAACTCGTTTTGCGGGGTACACACCCCACCTTTAGGAACAGAGCATGGGTACACGGGTTCCCTTAAGGCAAGGAGCGTACGCCCGACATTTTCCCAACTGAGAAAATGTCGGGGTACGCGGGTCCCCAGTGGAGCACCTACGTACCCCGAAAGGCGGATCTTGAAACCCCAAAGCCTCCAAAAAATGAAACTAGGGCCTAAAAATGAATTCCAAATGGATGAAAATGAAGAGGATGATGTTGTAGAATACCTGAAAGAAACGGCATTCGGTTTCGACGGTCGGATTCTCCGCAATGTCCACGGGAAGTTTCTTGCCAAAAGCCCTTTTTATAGGTTTTTTGGGTAAATAAATGGTAAATTTGTTTATTTTTCACCATGAAAAGGTATTTTTCAAAGTATTTTTATCTATCGTCAACAAGTATGAGTAATGTGTTGGTTTTTGTGCAGGATAACGGATTTTCAGGGAAAATTGTCATTTTTTACAAACAAAAACATCATAGTCATCTTTAAGCCCTTTTCTGACTCCTAAAACTTGAAAAGATTGCCGAGCGTTTCTTTTACACTCGTTAAAACGGAATTAAAATACGGTCCTCTTATAGCCCTTTTTTGACCGTAAAAACATGAAAAGATTGCCGGATTTTTGTCGTTTCAAATTCGATATTGGAAATAAAACGACGTGTCCTTGATCGCTTTTTACTTTTCAGGTCAGAGACACTAATCATGAAAGTACTCCTTGGTCGTAAAGATCAAGCAGTTCTCTCAAGCATTATTTTATACTTTTTCAGGCTTGGGAGACACAAATTTACGAAAAAAGTCAACCCTGGAGTCTTCTTAAGTTTTTCAGACTCTCTAAAATTGAAAAACGCCGAGTTTCTCCTATACTGGACTCGTTAAAATTTCACAGTAAAGGACCTGTTCGATTACAAACAGGAACAGACCACTCCTTCTTAGGGTTCAAATCTAAACTAAGTTGGACTCATCCGAAGGATGAGCTTATAATCAAGCAAATGTTATCCTCCTCAAGCTTGTAAAAAAATAAAGAGGTACTTGCCAGAAATGGTGGGGGAAAAGAGAGAAAAATGAGCCTATTTGTTATCCTTTGTCTCAGAGAAACCTTATCACCACTCTTTAACATGACACTTTTCATTCACCTGGGTTGGGAAATCCTTTGCCTCACAGTTGATCAAACCACATTGAAAGTCTTCAGCCGGGTTCTGGGTATTAACTTTGGGTCAATGGTCACCAAGCCAGCTGTTGTGTCGTTATGTGTTCAAGAGGTCACTACAAATAAAACATTCATCTGCAAAATACCTGTCATCCATCTTGACCATCCCTGAGTCAGTCCCTACAGCTACATTTCTTCAACTTGATCTGTGATTTCGTGTTGTGGGCTTGCCTACGACGGATCGCTTTCTATCGACATCAGCACATTATCTAGAAAGATGATCTAGAAATCGTCAGTACCTTGAAATCTGCATGCATCAATGGCAGGTTTCTCACCTTTGACGACAGTTTACATCATTGACTTTCGATCGAAGGATTCCGTGACATGTTCGACATCAACACATTCATTCACATCTCATGGATTGTACTAGGTACTTTGAGAACCATTGACATCACTGGTGGTCTCTCTCACACTTGTTAACAGTTTACATCATTGACTGGTAATCAAGTGGTTTCTACCATGTTCGACATCAACTCATTTATTCACATGGATAGAATCGTACTATTTCGGGAAGTAGAAATGAAGACCCTGGATCTAGTTTCCGCCATCCAGGCTGCGAGGAGTTTTTTATTCATTATACAGTAGACTAATTATAAACAGATGGCTGCGTCCATACTGTGTCTACATGAGTCTATGATTATGATGTACTGCGAAATCATTCCTGTATCAGAGCAGTAGTTAGTTTGTTAGTTAAAGTTTTTGATCTGAGTATGGGAATGCCTACCTCAGCGATGATATGATCTCATATATGTATTTTGTGTTGAATATTTGCAGGTTCCGACTGGGCTCTCCACAAGATAATCCTTGAAATGATAAAGTACTTCACCCTTCCTAGATGATATGAAACCCTAATTTACTACAGGCTTCGCACTTTAGGGGGAAATCTGTTACACTAAAATTTGTCACCATGACTATTTGCAGTCAGTATGGCTCTATCAATAGTCATACTGTCCTCCTTGGCAAGTCTTATACCTCTGCTCCTCATGTCAAACTCCAAGAAAGAGAGAAAAGTCCTTGAAGTCAATATAACTCTGGTTACGCAGTTTCTCTTACCCTTACCTGCGTGTACGCACCTCTTGTTCATAATACCTGCGTACTTGTACGCTCTGTCTGTAAAGGGTTGGGTGCGTACTCTTGTAAAGGTCAAAAGGAACAAGTTTTACTCCAAAAAACTTACTTGTGGTCAATTCTAGAGCATTCTAGAAGATGGTTTGACGTGTATTGAGAGCCTCCAGATGGTTCATGTATCCCAATGAAAGAGGAACTTATCCCATCAAGAGGGGAGCTATCCCATTGAAAGAGGGGCTTATCCCATTGATGGTGGACCTGATTAACTTCCTCCAAAGCACTATAAATACAGGCATTGGGCCAGAGGGAGAGGAGGTTGAAAGCTAAACATTCCTAAGGGTAGATGCTGCTGAAATTAGGACTCCCTTTTAGAGCTTGAGAGGAGAGATTCCAATCCTTTCTTAGCTTCATTTGGAAGTGGGTGAGCTGATCAAAGTAAAGGAGAACTCTTGCTAGACCCTGGGAGGGACCTGCACAACACCAAGGCACTGGTTGTAATGGTTTTTTTTGTTTCCAGTTAATACAATTAAGTTCATTTTTCTCAACAAGTTGTTATAATTTGTTTCATAAACTCCTTGGTCTTTATGATGAATATGTTTTATTATATGAGTTATTCAGGTGCTATGTAATCGTTTTCTTGTTAGTGAATGTAGGCTTCAAGGAGAAGGAGCTCATCTGGATCGAAGAGGCTTGGCTGCTGCAAACAAGCATTGGACTAGAGGTAAGCCTTAAACACCTGGTTGCTTTTATTTTAAATGCATATTTAGGGAAAGATAGTGCTTGATTGTTTTGTTTGTCACTAGAAAGCCTTAGCTTCTAGGGAGGTCGGTTTTGTCCGCAAAATTGACTCTTTCCGCATGACAGTGTCCTCAAGCCATGATTGAACCCTTTGAAAAATGGGTTATTGATTTTGTAGGAACTATAGCTCCAACATCTTTAAACAAAAGACATATCTTTGTTTGTACAGATTTTGTAACAAAATGGGTAGAAACTAGAGCTATTTCCTTTGCCACTAAATTTTTTTTTGTTGATTTTTTATTTAATGAGATTTTTACTAGATTTAGTGTTCCAAGAGAAATTGTTACTAACAATGGGCCTCTATTTGTTTCTAATCTAGTGAAACGTATCATAGATCAATATAAAATTTAGCAGAGGAAATTAATGTCGTACCACCCGCAGGAAAATGGCCATGTAGAAAGTACTAATAAAGTGATCGAGTCAATTCTTACCAAAACAGTAAATCTTCATAACAAAGATTGGGTGAATAGATTACCAGAGGCATTGTAGGCTTACAAAACTACTTGGAGGAATAGTGTGGGTCATACACCTTATGAGCTGGTGTATGGGAAGCAGGTCCTACTGCCGATTGAATTCTAGATGAAAATTTTTAGAACTACAGTCCAATTTGGATTAGATCTCTCGGAAGCACAACAATAATGTCTTTTACAGTTGAATGAACTTGATGAAATCAAGAGGGATGATGTTCAAAAGAATACATTAATGCAACAAAAGCGTAGGAAGTGACATGACAGGTTGATTAAAACGAGGCAGTTCCAACCAGGTAATTGGGTACTCCTTTATGATTCCAAATTTAAATATTTTAAGGGGAAATTTTGTACACATTAGATGGGGTCATATGCAGTAGTTAAAGCTTTTAAAAATTGAGCGGTGGAAATTAAGACCATTGATGGAAATGAATCGGTTTTGCTTATGAATAGGCATAGACTTAAAATATACTTTCATCCCACCGCTAAAGAAAACTTCATACAACAAGTGCAGCAACACCCATAATTGAGGATGGTAGGTGGTGATACCAACCTACTATGAATTTGATTTCTCTTTTCCAAGATAAATAAATAAAATAAAATAAAAAAGAAAAAACCCAGAAATTAACAAATTGAAAAAAAGTCTTTACCCGTGACTGTGAAAATCAACTTGCTAACATGATCATGGAAGGGCCTTCTTGAAAACCAACATGCTGGCGGGTGGACCAGTCTTTTGAATAAAATGGGATGTTACTTGATTATTATAAATGTTGATTGTCATTGAGAAGAAGAAGGTTTCTATAAGTTTTTTTGGTGGCAGTAGAATGACTGGAAGAACCAAGCCCTTATCCAAGTTCAATGTAATTGAATGGAAAATCTTATAAAAATGACACAAAACTCCTGTAGTAGTTAATTTACTTAGGATACAACATTATTTGGCAAAGACATTTGTTGATTGATGTAAATACTATGCCTTTCTTCTTATTCCCTTTTCTTAATTTTCCCTATAGTTCTTCTTTTTGTCCTAGATTGGAATACCCCTCCTATTCTTCATAAGTTTCCTGTCTCGATTTCTATTTTTCCTTCTTATCCTTGAATTTTTTTTCCCATTCTCTTTTCTTATACCCCCCTGTATTGGTTTATCTCACTCTAAGTTCCCTTAATAATTTTCCTTCCCTTTCTAAGTACCCATGTCCCACTTCCTTTTTTTCCTCATGAATTTTTACAAGATCTGATAAAATATCTGAAGACCTTACTTCATCAAATCAAGAAACATAGTGACACCTGAAAATTGGTGATAAAAGAAACTCCTTTAATTCTGCAACTTATATGTAAATCCAGTCTATTTGTGATGAAGATAATTTTATTAAGGTTGTTTTATGCAGTATGGGAATTGCAATACAAGAACTACAACATCCTGGTGCAGGAATACTAGTATTCTAGTACAGGAAGCCTAGTTCAAGTGCAAGAACCTTATCGCAGTACAAGAATTATGTTATAATGATAAGCTTCATTAGATTGACTTCAATTCATTTAAAGATATGATTGTATTTGTGGAATCCATGACTATTTTGTTTACGCTTTAATTGACATTATTATCATAGCCTAAAATGAATGAATGTTTAAAGTGTAGGAATATTATAGGCCTAGCTAACCTCATTCTAACAAAGCACTACCATTTCCAGTTAAAGTCATGATGAGGGTTGGGTACATGCATAAAATGTCACTTCATTGCATGTTAACTATATCAGAGCCTTGTCACCTTTTAAATGATTTGGACGTCATCATGTGCGAACCACGCATTAATTTCTTGAAATCTTAACCTTTGTAGCCATCAGATCTAACCATAATTACCCCACTTGCCTTGGAAGTTATGCCAAATTCATGGCCTCTCCAATCGAATTTTTGTACTTACAGGGTGGAAGTTGTCTTAATAACCAGTGCAAGTGGACAAGACGTTGTGGATCATGGGTTAAGGAGATGATGCATGCAGTTTGAATTATTAATAGATGCCAAGATCATAGGCGCACCCTATGAATTCATAAATTTCATGTTAAGAAGGATTTCCTCAAGATTTTGCAAGAGATTGGGAGTAGTAAAAATACTTGAGCATCATGGCACCATTTTGAATTGAACTATGGTCCATGAAAGAGTTGCAAGGGACAGTGGAGTATGAGAGTAGCCTGCTTGTGTTGTAGGAAACTAGATTTCTTCCCTTCTTACTCAAGTTTGATGGTTACAATTATGTCGTGTCTCGGGAATTCGCACAAACGTTTGATGGAAGGATGGCCACTATGGGATCTCTACAGCTTCAAGTGATGGGACACTTTATTTCTCAAGTCACGGAGCTTCCAACTACAGAGGAGAAGTGGTTCAAGAAAGGCGAAGTGGAAAATGGTGTATGGTGTCATTTTTTAATTGAAGATGACTATGTCGTCGATTGGAAGGTTGGAGTGAAGAAGAATGTGGTGGCTGAAAAATGGTGACATTTGTTGTATTTTCTTCAAAAATTCCTTAACTGCAAAGGAAGGTACTCTTTAACCTACTTGTGTCATATTTGGCTTATACTACATTTTGAATCAGGTAAGTTGATTAGTTTCCCTTATTTTCTACTGAAGAGTTTAGAAAAAATGTCTAAGAGTGTACAGAAGAGTTGAAAATACCAAATAGGGTTTAAATTGTGTCATTATGGTTCAATCAAGATTATGGTTAAGAAAGAGTTAGAAAATATGGGTACTACATGGGAAGAAATTTTGGAATCGTTTCAAGTTAAAAGAACTGTAAAAATATCTCATAATAAAATTAAATCACATAAAGGGATTAAAAGGTTTGTTAAGTTGAGGGTTATCCAGTGACAGGAGGAGAAAAAGGTGCCTTCAAAAGGTGCAAGAATGGAAAATTGAAGATTGGTGAACCCTAGTCCAAGAAGCAGAAGTCAAGAAAGAAGGAATAGAGTACTGTTGAAAAGTCGAGACCTTCCTCTAGGATCACACGAGGATCACTAAAGAGACACCATGCTTCTTAGGGTAAAGAGCTATTTATGACTGATTCAGGATGATCTTATGCTAGTTCAGGTCGACAGGGAAGTTCAACTTTTTCTTCAATTCTTTAGTGACCTGGATGAAAGAGAAAGTCTTCGAGTTCTTCTTCAAATGGTTCGAATTGGTACATAATGTGGTAGATTGTAATGATGAAATGATTATGATCCCTAAACTAAATCATAAGCGAATGGTGTAAACATGGAGGAATTATAATCCTAGGTCCTAAACCTAAACCTAATACTAAGTGCTAAGGTATTAATCCTATGTTAAGTACTAAATCTAAGGTCATAATCCTAAGTGGCTAAGCCCTAAGACCTAGCGCATATGCAAAAACTATGGTAAAAAACCTATGCAAATAACCCTCCCGGACCATACTATAAAAAAAGCAAACAAATGTTAATACAGTTCCAAACCGCAGTGGAACCGCATCAAAACAGGTTCATGTGAACACGATGGTATTCATCGCATAGTCTTGTGTTAACCGTAGCAACTAACCACGCGGGGAATGGAAACGTCAAGCAGAGATTAAAGGTCATGTGAGCAGCGTGGTTACCACACAAATAAGGATAAGCCGCTAGATGTCCACCTGTGGTTAGACTGTGACTGGTTACATGTTAGCAATTCAAGCTTTCCGCATTATCAGTTGACTGCTAGTGGAAGAATGTATATCCAAAGTCATTTTTGGGTTTTTGTTGTATTATGCGCTATGTTAAGTATGAAGACCATGCACCTTATCCTAAGGTGTCGCTATGTGACAAGACCAAGAGGTTTGACCTAAACCTTACCTACACACTGTAAATTCAGTCCATTACTCATGAAGGGGATATTAGAGGTTTTGAAGACTTGTACTCAGATTTTGTGAGAGAAAGGCAATTTTGCTTTCAGTATTTCTTGGCCATCCAGAGGCGGAATTGGGAACCGAGACAAGCATTGGAAATCTAAGAGAGAGAGATTTCTGTTAACAGAGACTAGAAGTGCCTGTGTGCACATTCAGTTTGGTGTTTTTGCTGTTTATAAGACCTCTTTTGATCAATCCTAATAAAGCGGAAGCCCATCTTGAAATTGGACCCGGACACGTAGTCCATCATGGATGAACTCCGTAATCAATGTTTGCTATCTTCTATCTCTGTTTTTACTGCAAATTCATGTATAATTAAGTTTGTTAAGTTCTTGATTAAGTCTTAAATCAACTGCTTTCCTTCAGTCTTCCACATTTAGCACTTAAATTTAACAATCAATTCACTGTTGGAAAATAATAAATTCTACTTCAGTTTAGTTTATGATCAATATCAGATCATATAATTTGGTATCAGAGCAAGTTATGTTTCATAGAATTTTTTCCAGTGAATGTTAGCCAGGTCAAGGTCACGACGTGGAGAAGGAACACTTGAGGAGTTCAATCTAGAAATTGGAAAGAAAAAAGTCGCTCACCGATTGACAATGACAGGATTTGATGCAGGTGAAACTCCTAAAGGGAAGGTCATGGATCAGGAACAATTTCAACAAATGTTTTTAAGCATGCAGGATATGTTGGGAGAAATCTACAAAGATAAGAAGGTGAGAGATGTAGCTTCTTCTTCAAAGACATTGAAGAAGGACAAGGGAAAAGGCAAGGTTGATAAACCTCCTTCTCCTCCATCATCATCATCTTCTTCTTCTTCTTCCAATTCTGATTCTGAAACAGAAAAGAAACCTAAGAAATCATCTCTTTTGAAACTTGATGTAAAATTTGAGCTACCTATTTATGATGGAGAAATGAATCCTGAAAAGTTAGATAACTGGATTAAGCAGTTAGAAGTGTATTGTCATATTCAGAACATTTTTGATGATAAAACAAAAATTCAGTTAGCTACACTTAGAATGGGGGAAGCAAATTTAATTTGGTGGGAAAGTAAAACTCGAATAGATGTAAAGGGGAGAGGTAAAGTCATCTCTTCATGGTCTAATTTTTTAAAAGCTCTCGGGAAACAATTCTATCATTTGAGATACATGTAGCAAGCTTTTTATGATTGGAAGCATTTGAGGCAGGGTAAAGGGCATAATGTTCAGGAGTTGACTCAGGAGTTCAGAAAGAAAGCCTTGGTGCTTGGTATTCCATTAGATACACGTAAAAATTTATTAAAGTACATTTGCATTTTACATTCATATTTACAGCATACATTATTGATGTTTAATCCTGATGACTTTGATGAAGTGTGTGTTCAAGCCATACATATTGAATCAGGTGGCAGACCGTTCAAGTTTTCACAAAAACCATCCAGACAGTTGGAAATCAAGGATTCCAAAGATAGCAAGAGGAAGAGCAATTTGAAGGGAAAGAGATCAGCGACAACTCAGAAGGAAAGTGAAAGACCTACTTGTACTCATTGCCAGAGGATCGGACATGATGAATCCAAATGTTGGAAACTTCACCCAGAACTCAAACCAAAGAAGTTCCAGAAGAAGAAAGGTGAAAAGAAGGCTAATGCAGCAATCCAACAAGATCTAGGCTTCGACTCAGGTGATGAAAGGAAAATAACTGCAATGGTTTCGACAGGTAAAACTTCTGACACTGGTTCAAGTTCTAGTACTTCTGCATCTTCTTCAAACATAAATCATCTGAATGAGGATAAAAGGGTTGAATTATTTCATATAAGGATAACTTCTAAGCACAAGAAAATAGATACATTATTTGACAGTGGATCATAGGAAAATTTAATATCTGAAGATTTAGTTAAGAAATTGGGTTTGGAGACACATAATCATCCAAGACCATACCCATTAGGTTGGCTAAATAAAGAAACTCAGATTAATGTCACAAAGCAGTGTTGGTTAAAATTTTCCATCACAACTAATTACATTGATGAAGTGGATTTAGATGTGATTCCAGTAGACATATGTGGAGTAGTGCTAGGAAGTCCTTATCTCTATGATCATGATGTAGTGTTTCATAGGAAAGAGCATAAATATCACCTTAAGAAAGATGGGATTGAATATATTGTCAAGGCACATAAACTCAAATCACACTTGGATTTAGTTTCAGTTAATTAGATGAAGTGATTAATAAGTTCAAGTAAGAGATATGTACTCATGGTTGTAAAAGAACAACATAAGGATCAACATGATGCTTTTTCAAGTTGTGAATCTCAGTTTAAAGATAGATTGGTTAAAGTGGTAGATTCTTTTCAAAATCTATTTAAAGAACCAAAAAATATTCCTCCTAAGTGAGAAATACAACATGAGATACAATTGATGTTTGATGCCCCTCTTCCTAATATCAGAATGTATCGCATGTCAGTTATAGAGAATGAAGAAATAAAGAAACAAATCCAAGAGTTGATTGAAATTTTTTTTATTCGACCCAGTTCATCTCCATGTGGCTCACCCATAATTTTGGTTCCTAAGAAAGATGGGACATGGAGAATGTGTGTCAACTTTAGGGCCTTAAACAAATTCACAATCAAAAATAGGTATCCTCTTCCCAGGATAGATGATTTACTTAATCAACTGAAAATTTTTGTTTATTTCACTAAGTTAGATTTGCGAAGTGGGTATCATCAAATTCGCATTGCAGAAAATGACATTTGGAAAACTGCATTCAAAACTAGGTAGGGACTATTTGAATGGTTAGTAATTCCTTTTGGTTTGTGTAATGCTCCAACAACTTTCATGCGGGTTATGAATGATGTATTTTGCCCATACATTGATAAATTTGTCATAATCTACTTAGATGATATTCTGGTTTTCAGTTCAAGTATGGAAGAGCATGTTAAGCATGTTAAACGAGTTTTTGAAGTGCTGCACAGGGAAAATTATATCTTAAACTTTCCAAATGTGAGTTTGGGAAAACTTCACTAAATTATCTTGGTTACATAGTTGGAGGTGGAAGTTTGAAAATAGATCCAGCTAAAATCGATGTGATTGTTAAGTGGCTAAGACCACAGAATGTGACTGAAGTTAGAAGTTTTATAGGTGCAATTCAGTATTGGAGGAAATTTATTGCTCAGTTTTCTTTTATTACATCACCGTTACATGCTTTAACAAGTTCTAACATTCCCTTTCAGTGGGGAGGAAAAAAAAAAAAAATTGATACACTTAACAAGAAAATTGTCACAGCACCAATCTTAGCTTTACCAGATTTTCAACAGCCATTCAAAATTGAAACATATGCTAATGGTTATGCAATGGGTGTAGTCTTACTTCAAAAAGGGAAACCAATTTTTTTTCATTCTGAAACGTTTTCTAAGGCAATAATGAATTATCCTACATATGATAAAGAACTGTTTGCTTTGGTTGAAAGTGTTAAGAAATGGAAACATTATTTAGTGGGTAAGGAAATAATGATTCACATAGATCATCAGCCGCTTCAGTACCTTCAGTCTCAAACTAAGTTTCAAAAATCTCATCATTACAGATGGATGGGATTTATTCAGCAATTTCACTTAGTAGTTAAGTACAAGAAGGTGTCACAAACAAAGTGGCTGATATGTTGTCTAGGTCACCATCTTTGAATACTTCAGTAGTGCTGCAGAATAGTTCTTTAAAACATGAAAGTTATATAGAACAATATAATACAGATGTTGATTTCAAATATATTTATGAATCACTAACTCACGGTGCTCAGGTGGAAGAAGTCAATTATCATATTCATGACATGTTGTTATATCATTTGGGTAAGTTGTGCATACCACAGATAGAAAGAGCACATGTCATTCGGGAAGCACATTCTTCTCACATTTTAGGACATTTTGGAGTAAGAAAAACAATGGCACACATTAAAAGGTATTGTTACTATCCTCGCATGTATGAAATAGTGGTTAAGTACATTAAAGGATGTGTGATGTGTTCGACTAGCAAATCCAAGCAATTGAAAGATCGGTTTGTACATTCTACTTCCATTTCCTTTGCGACCATGGGAAAACATTTCCATGGATTTTGTTGGAGTACTTCTTATGTTCAAGAGAGGGCATGATGACATGTATGTTGTGGTTGATAGATTTAGCAAGACGTGCATTCTTGTTGTATGCAAAAAGCAAGTGACAATTGAACAAACTGCAAAGATGTTCTTCAAACAGGTATGGGTTCATTTTGGGTTACCTACTTCCATTATTTCTGATCGTGACACTCGTTTTGTAGGAGATTTTTGGTCCACTTTGTGGGGAATCATGGACAGAAAGTTGAAGAAGAGCACAACTTTTCATCCACAGACCGACGGACAGACATAAGTGGTGAACATTACAGTCATACATATTCTACGAGGTTACTGCAGTAAACATCCTAAGTTGTGGGATGAATCTTTACCTTATGTGCAACATTCTTAAAATCAAGCCTTACATTCTTTGACTAATTGATCACCATTTGAAACATGTTTTGGGTATCTACCAAAGTCACCAATGGATTTCATGTTTGGTGAAGAGGATAAAGTGGGTGAACATGATGATGCAAATAAAGTAGTTAAGTTCATTCAACGGATACAACAGATACATGAAGCAATGCAGGATCAGTTAGAGAAGAGTCAGGCCAAGTACAAAATGCGCCATGACAAGCATCGAGTCGATCATCATTTTCAGGTTGGTGATCAGGTATGGTTGTATATTAGTAAAGACAGGTTGAAAGGTGAAGGTAAAAAACTGAAACCCATCAGGTATGGTCCTTTCAATATTGTGGAAAAGATTGGAAATAATGCATTCCATTTAGATTTACTTCCTTACATGCGTATTTATTCAGTTGTAATTGTAAAAAATCTAAAGTTGTATGAACCTCCGATTATCATGGGTCCCGAGGAAGATACACAGATTCCTACTAGTGATGATTTGGCACTTGAGTATATGAATGAGTTGCAGGAAGATACTATCTTGGACAGGAAGATTTGATCTTCAAGGGGTGGAGATTTTTAATATCATCAAGTGGGACTCAAGGGCATGAATCCGAGCAGGGCAAGGTGGATGGAGATTGAAAGAGTGAGGGAGCTGTACCCTCACCTGATATCTACTTAAATCAAACTTTTGTGGTCCAAAAGCTTTCAAGTGGATAGGATTGATCCAGGAGGATCTTATGTCGATTCAGTTCGATAGGTAAGTTTGATTTTGGCTTCAGTTCTTCAATGATCCGGATGAAAGAGAAAGTCTTCAAGTTTGTCTTCTTCAAGTTCTTCTTCAAATGGTTTGGATTGGTACATAATGTGGTAAATTGTAATGATTAAATGGTTATGATCCCTAAACTAAATCCTAAGAGAATGGTGTAAACATGGAGGAATTCTAATCCTAGGTCCTAAACCTAAACCTAAACCTAGTACTAAGTGCTAAGGTCATAATCATAAGTGGCTAAGCCCTAATACCTAGTGCATATGCAAATGCTATGGTACAAAACCTATGCAAATAACCCTCTCAGACCATATTATAAAAACAATGCAAACAAATGTTAATACAGTTCCAAACGGCAAAGAAACCTCATCGAAACAGGTTCATGTGAACACGATGGTATTCACCGCACAGTCTTGCGTTCACCACAACAGCTAACCATGCGGGGAATGGAACCGTCGAGTGAATATTAAAGGTCATCTGAGTAGCGTAGTTACTACGCAGATAAGGATAAGTCGCCAGATATCTACCTGTGGTTAGACCGTGACTGGTTACATGCTAGCAATTCAGGCTTTCTGCGCTGTCAGTTGACCACTAGTGGAAGAATGTATATACAAATTCATTTTTCAATTTTTGTTGTATTATGCACTATGTTAAGTATGAAGACCATGCACCTTATCCTAAGGTGTCACTATGTGACAAGACCGAGGCTAATGAACATTGAATACTCCAACTTCTTACCATGTTTGGCCCAAGATGTTCAACCTGAACCTGGCCTACACACTATAAATTCAGTCCATTTCTCATGAAGGCGATATTAGAGGTTTTGAATACTTGTACTCAGATTCTGAGAGAGAGAGGCAATTTTTTTTCAATATTTCTTGGTCATCTAAAGGTGGAATTGGGAACCAAGATAGGTGTTGGAAAGCTAGGAAGAGAGAGATTTCTGTTGACAGAGACCAGAAATGCCTGTGTGCACATTCAGTGTGGTGTTTTTGATGTGTAAAAGAACTCTTTCGATCAATCCTAATAAAGCGGATGCCCATCCTGAAAGTAGACCCGAAGATGTAGTCCATCAATGACAAACTTCGTAATCAACGTTTGTTGTCTTCTATCTCCATTTTTGCTGCAAATTCACGTTTAATTTTGTTTCCTAAGTTCTTGATTAAGTCTTAAATCAACTGCTTTCCTTCAGTCTTCCACATTCAACACTTAAAGTTAATCATCAATTCACTGTTGGAAAATAATCAATTCTACTTCAGTTTAGTTTATGATCAATATCAGATCAACAACGGTTACCACAACTGAGATAATTGAAGACTTTGAGGGGTGTGCCTCTCCAGAAAACCCTCCTATGGAAATTCTTGTAGAGAATTTAACAGTGCAAAATAATCTTTCAATGTTAGCAAATGTGGAAGCTATGGGTGCTTTGACTTTTATTCCATGTTATATTGAAGAAGAGGATGATAATCCTTTGTCATCTTTGATGAAGAAATATAAGACGAAAAAGGTGATGCATGAACAAGAAATAAGGCAAGAGGTGACAAAATAGTGGAAAATAGAGAAATATGAAGATAATGTCCCTCTGAGTCTTGAAACACAGGACCTACAGAAGAAAAGAGAAAATGATGATGTTCCTTATGAATCAATGGCCAAAAAAGAAACAATGTGGGAAGAAGATGAAGAGAGAAACTATGTATCTGGTGAGAAAATAAGTTAAATTCAGGAGTTGAAGCAACAGATATATGTACTAGCAGTAATTAAGAATTGATGGAGGCAGTGTCTGAATGGAAAATTCATGTGAAGAAATGTAAATTCCATGTAGCTCATTTGAAAATTCGTATGAGGAAATTGGTTAAGTGCCTAAGGAAATCCCGTGTCAAGAAGGTGAAAGCAGAACGATCAGGAATCGATATCCAGATTCAGAAGTGAAGGAAGTTGTCAATTTATTTTTTTGCAGAGGTTAGTGGCTGTGTGAGGACACACAATAGAATGAGCTTGGGGATTTTGGTTTCCATAATTGTCTTCTTTTAACCATACCTTTACCCTAAATCATGCTACTTTAACCCCTGTTTTACAACTGCATTAAGCCTTTTACACATGGCTCTTGAATCCTTTTTATGATTTTCTTCAATATGGATTATTTAGGTTTATTAATTATTAAACAGGTTGTATATGCTTGTATTTCCTTGTAACTTATCTATCTTACATTTCCTTAAGGTGCGATGAATAATTTTCATTAATCGAAGTTAGAGTTGGTTGGTGTAGAATCCGATATTCTTGTACCCACCACAGTTCCTACACCAGATGGACAACCGACTGATTCACTATAGATTGCCTCCAAAAATATCAAACTGTTAATAGGAATGGCATGCACCTATCACTGGGGATTTGTTCCACTTCCTATATCAAGCTTGAAGTGTTATGGATATGCTAAAGATGGAGGTTGGTCTTCGTTTGCTGTGTTTTCCTGTTAAGTCATCCATTACGGCCAAGAGCAAAATACTCATGTATAAATTATGGTTCTTAGATGAGATAGGTTATGTCAGCGATATCGTGAAGAAACTCTGGTACTTTTTTCTTATAGTTTTGAGATATTATATCGCCCTGGCCCTCCAGGGTTAGATCTATGGTTTTATCATGTATATTTGCAGAGATCTTTGAATAAAGGAGCTAATGCCGTTTTCATTTATTTATTGTTCTTTTTATTAATATTCGTAATGGTACCCTCATTCATTTGAGTTCAGATTTTTCACAAAAGGGAAACGAGCTGGTTGGCTAGGGCCCAGCCAACCCATCTCATTCTCCCCATCTTATCGTGGTGTGCTTAGATAGATGAATGTTTTTTTAGCAGAGTGATTTATTTACACTTGATCTTGCAAGTTTGGTGATACTCTTGTGGATGCATTTTCTTTATGCTTGATCTCAAATCTGAGGAGTCTGTGTTTGGTAAGTGGGCTTCTATTTCAGTGCTAGTATTTTCATTCTTTGTTGAAGCATCACAATATGTCTTTTCTTTTATGACAGGGTTTTTTGAATCATTTTTGGATGTTAGTCGGGGTTCAATGTTATAATTATTTAAGTTTTGTCTGAAATTTTATTTCCTTTTATGGTGAAGCGCACCTTGGTTGAAACACGAGGTTGTAACTATGCGATGGTTTCCCTGCGTATAAACTTAAAGCTATAATATTATCCTTTGAATGAATGTGAATCAATCACTATTAAGTACAAGAATCATTAATGTTATTTTTTTTTTCTGAATTTAAAGGCTTAATATGATTAGACTAAATTCATTCTTATGCAAATTATATGTCGCACTATGAAAGAGATTCAGAAAGGGTTTGAGTTTGATCTTTTAAAATAGCAATCTTCTATTACAACACAAGAGTTTGTCATTTATGTAATTGTGAGAATTTCCTTAAATCTTTGTAGTTTTTATTTTTACTGAAAGTTCACATTCGATTTTGGATTCTTTGCATTAATGTTCAAGTTAAGGTTTTCTCTCTGCATTTGTTAATTTCTTGTTTACTGGTTATAACACATCAATTTATGAATGAAGGATTATCGAATATGAATTTATCCTAGTACAGGAATAAAATGTTCCAGTACAGGAATAGAGTGTCCCAGTACAGGAACAAAGTATTCTGGTGCAAGAATGAATTCATTCTCGTACAAGAATGCAACTGTTCTAGTACAAGAATGAGATATTTTTGGTACAGGAAGCAGAATTAAGAATAAAATAGAATATCATTCATTTCTATTTTCTAAGGATTGGAATTCGACCACAAGGACATAATGCTATTCTTTGATCTATTTTTTAGTGTGACTGCGAGGCATGCTTTATTTTTCTATCAAAGTCTTTGGCAAGTATTTTCATTGATTGAATTCAACACCTAGAGTGGCACGGTGTCATTTTTATAAAAGGTTTTCTTTATGATTTATTTCTTGCTAATTTTGCATAACTTAGTTAGTGGATTAGAAGTAGGATTTGCAGAAGTTAAGCCAAAAATATTTGGCATTTCCTATGTGTTGAAGCCTAAAAAATTGCTACGAAGACATGGGGGATAACCACCTGGTTGACGACTTGAATACCATCCCTTATCCATTTGGGTTGGTGGCTCTGACTGGATTTATGGGACCAGTTTCCCAATCTTGAAAAGATGGTAGGATGTGGTATGCATTTTATTATCAAAGATGATTTGGTAGATGAGAGTGGTTTCAACATAAAAATCAAACTATCTATATATATATATATATATATATCTATCTATATATATATCTATATATATATATATATATATATATATATATATATATATATATATATATATATATATATATATATATTACTATTTCTCGGGCTTAAATAAATATTTGTGCTATCTAGATTAATGACTACTTTGAATGATAATGAAGATTATTTAAACAAGAAGTATAAAACTTTTATAAGAACAACTATTTCGATTAAATAGTTTATCGAAATGGTTGACTGTAAAACGTTTCGCATCAAATATTTAACAAAATATTACTTATCAAAATTAAATAGGATAACAACTCAATTATATTTCAAAATCAAGAAATAACAGTCTGTATTAAAACATAATTGACAAACAATGTACACATAGAATAAACGGCTTAACAATTTAAAAAATAATCACTATGCAATGATAAAAGTACCTGATGTGAGATGATTGATCAATAGACAATCAAGCTGCAATACATGCATTTTCTCCAAGATTGATCATAGAAAAACAAAAGTGCAATTCTTAGCAAACTTTCTCAAATAAACTTCCTGGACTAGATCTTCAAAATTAAAGAAAGACTTTAAAAAGTACAGAAGTGTACGTTTTTTCATGAGTCTCAAATAAAATTGTCAGACCCCTTTCTAAATACATGAAATGGGTTTAAATATCAAAAAATATTACAAAAATAGCTAAGCACTAAATTCTGAGGAGTGAATCGACTCTCCTTAGAATCAATGCCAAAAATGCAAAACTAAAATTGTTCTAAAATTCAAAAGTCTGATCTTGATTGGTGTTGGCTCCTAATTTGTTTCCACTTCTTGTAGATATCCATCATAGCTTGAACTCCTGGAGGCTACCTTATTCTTATCTTCACTTCTCTTGCATAAACTATATCTGATAACAATGGTGTCATATGGATGATATCATTGGTTAAGGATCGTAGGGCCATCAATTGACTATGTGGTTTTACCAGGTAAGACCAATAAGCTTCCCAATTTAATTGCAATAGTTGTATGATCCATTGTTCCTTTGCTGCAAGACTTTCATGGAAACTTGATTGCAGATCATCAATTTCTAGTAGATTTCCTAGCGAACATTTTTGAATAAAAGCAGCTCTATCCATTTTGTGCTTGCTAGGATTTGACCTGCATTACTTTATAACTTTGGAGGGTTCTTCATTTTCAGTAGAAAATTTCTCAACAAATTCTTTATCATAAACCTTGTGTGGATGAGGTAAATGATACATTCTTCTGATATCCTCTGGTTTAAAAGAGTCGATTACCACTTGCCTTGAGGTCACTAATTCTCTCTCTCCAAGGTTCACATTTTCAATAACCCATTTCACCATATCAGTGTAGGGTATTAATTTTTGCCTAGATGCTAGCTTAGGAAGAATAGAGCATGTGACCTTAGGATAAGAAGCATCTGAGTAGTGAATATCATCTATCATTTCTTCCTTCTATATTTCTCTCTCAAATATATCATAAACAGTTTCCCAGGAGCCGACACCACACTTTGGTATACAAGTTGTATCAGAAAATAAAGGTGATGATTCTGGTACATCATCAATCATGGACTGTGTAACCTTTCCCTTATTCATCTTTACCATCAAGAAGAGTAATTGAACTTTTGTTATATTCTTGTCACCACAAGGAAGATGAGATTGATAATGCAGAGGATGAGAAATATAACTTTAATGACATGCAAATATGAAAACCTTATTCAAATTAATGAAATTGAAACACTTAAATGCACATGTATTGGTGGGAAGACATCAAATTTCTTGAGCCGCGAGATCATAAATATCCATAACCTGAAACGATATCCGTGTAATATTTAGATTAACTCACATTAATGTAGTCTATTGCGAATGATATTTTCGGAACAAATCATTAAAACTTGTTAACCTACCATCCTTAATACATGAAATATAATTTAATGACATGTCAGTGGGTCAATATTCTCTTGCAAATCAACTTATTGGTAATGTCACATGATAGTTTTCTTGCCAATTTTGCAATTTTGTGATTTGTGAGATTGTGATCCGACAGATGCGAACATGTTTTGATATTACAGTCAACTCGTTAGTCGGGTCCATCATCATATCACAATACGTAAAGGAAGGTTGAACATGTTTTATTGCTTTGTTGCGATGTGAAAATTATGACATGATTTGATAAAAAAGGGATATTCCAAAATTATGCGCATATCACAAATTAGTGATGTTTCAAATGGTAACGTTAAGTGCTGCACACAAGACTTTCTGAAATGCGAAATTCGATTTCACTATGTAGTGAGGTTCTTGGATTTTGGTTTAGATTTTAATGCATTTTAAATCAAATTATTTTCTAAAGGGTCCCCATTTGTTATCTAAATTATTTTACCACATGGGGGTTGTTGTACATCACAATAATTGGCGCTTCACTGGAAGAACCAGTTATCTCTGATAATTTTGAAGTTTCTAAAACTTTCAAAGTAAAGATAGTTCAGGAAATAGGAATTACATGAAATTTAAGATAAGTAATATTTATCTTAATAAAAACAAACTCGCCTAATTATAATTCATTTGATATCCTCTTAAAGATAAAAATCCCTTTGTCTATATCAGTCTTTAACTAGTTTAAAAATAAAGTAGGGGGCTTTTGGAGATCAAATTTTTAATGTAGTCATTTGTCATAGGTAGAGCCTGTGCTGCCAGCAAGTTCCATAGCCTCGACAGGGTTACCTTTTAACCAACAACGATTGAGTGTCCCATCCAGAAAATAGTGCAATTTTTAGAGATAAATCCAAAGTCATATACTTTTTTTCTAATTTTTTTTTTAAATAGTTTTTTTTTTAATTTTCTTTTTATTACTCAAAATTCATTGTCTTGGTTTGGTGGCCAAATAATGACAATGCCATTCACTGGTTGTAATTCAATTGAACAAGCTGGCTCGTGATGCGAACCCTTGTCTTAAGATTAAGATAATCTCAAGCCATTACCCTGTTTTGGTATGCAGCATTGGCAATGTCAGTCTATTAGTTCCCTATGAATATGGTAAGCAGGCTCTTGATGAGGCCTCTTATTTTTTAAGTTTTAGTATATTTTAGAATTACATTATAAAAGGAGACAAGTTTACTCGATGGAGAGAACCATTGACTCCTTGAGAGTTCTAGAAGATAATTATAGAGTTGAAGATACTTATCTGCAAATAGTCTTTACTTTGTTAAAGATAATTTTCTTGACTGATAATAGAACAAAAGTTTTTTATAAAGTTGGAGGTTTCTCAAAGAATAAATGATTTTGGTGGAAAAGAAAATTTCAGATATTCATGGAACCTAGCTAATTTTCAAATGTTATAATTTTTTCCTTAACAATCTCTACTTCTACAAGCAAAAAATAAAAATATTTCAAAAATATTTATTGTGAATCCAAAAGTAAATAGTATTCAACATTTATTTTCCTAAAAATCATAAAAAAGAAAGCAGATAAATGCGATAATGTTACATTTAGGAGAGGTTATCTCCTAAGAATTTTTTTTTTTCAAGATAAGCCCATTAATAGGAAGAGAATCTCTTCTTCGTGATAAATCTTGTAATATGAAGGTTGATGGACCTACTTTCTCCACAATCTGAACCGGTCTGAGCCAGATTATTTTGAATTTGGTGTGTTTACCTTTTTCCTCATGTCCTTGGTCCCATTTCAAGATAAGATCTTCGATTTGAAATGATTTGGTGGAAATTGAACTTGCATCAAAAGAAGTTTTAACTAATTATTGATGACGGACATGTGTGATCTTTTATTTTTCTCTTTCCTCTTCTAATTTGAGAACTTGATCTTGCCTTAATTGTAATGAAGAAGAAAGAGTTTCTTCAATGAATTGCACTAGGGCCAGAGATGGAATAACTAGATTTGATGGAATGAAAACTTCTTTCCCATAAACCAAATTAAATGGAGAAGTGCCTATTGAGGCCTTCTTAGTGATTCTATCTGCCCACATAGCAAATGTCAAATATTTGTGCTAATTCTTTTGGCTTTGGTCAACAGTTCATTTAATGATTCTAATAAGATTTTTCTTAGTTGACTCTACTAACCCATTCCCTTGAGGATAGTAATTGGAAGAATACTTCAATTTAAAACCTCTTTTTAGTGTGAATCCAGTCATACTGTTTCCAGAAAAATAAGATGCGTTGTCGAACATGAGTGCATTGGGTAAGCCAAATCTGGTTATGATAAATTGATCAATGAATTCAATGATTGCATCAGAATTGACTACTCTTAGTGGAATTTCTTCCACCCACTTGGTAAAATAATCTATTGCAGTAAGAATGTATTTGTGTTGTTTTGAAGAGTTAGGAACGATCTCACCTATGACATCCAATCCCCATTGTTCAAAAGGTTGTTCAATGTTGACTGGTTGTAAAGGAAATGTTGGTTTCCTTTGTCTTCCAGCAGTTGTTTGACATACTTTGCATTTTCGCACATATTCATGAGTGTCCTTGAAGAGTGTTGGCCAATAATAACCAACATGAATAATTTTATGCACTGTTGTATCTCCTCCAAAATTTCCACCAACTGGACCATCATGGAGTTCCTGCAAAACTTTTTCTTCTTCAGATTTTTTGAGGCATCTTAGTAAAATGGAATCATATTTTTTTTGAAATAACACATTATTAATGATTTGATATTGATTAGCTTTTAGCCTTAAAGCTCTTTTCCTTTTATAACTGAGTTCAGGAGGACCAAATCCATTTCTCAAATAGAAAATTAAATCAACATATTGGGATTCAGACTCATTTAGATTTACCTCATATATTACTTGAATCTTGGTCTGCTGATATGTTAGAAGCTGCTGCTAAAATCCTTCAAAAACCTTCACCTTTGACGATTTTAGCTGGTCTAATTTCAGTGTCATATTCGTGCAGTGTTGTCACCCAATTTTCCCTTTTCTCTCCTAATTCTCTTTGCACTAGTAAATTTATCACAGATGAGAATGGCACTATTACTTTAGTGTGCATTTTAAGAAGAAAAGGCCTGAAATGCTTTATAAATTTGAAAACAACAAATTCTTGTTTTTCAACGTCTGAGCAATTGAATTTAGCGCCTTGCAAATTGGAGCTAAAGAAAGAGATTGGTGCTTCAATTTTCTCATATTTGATCTATGTCAAAATAGCTACATATGATGTTTTGGAGGAAAAAGTATGTAAAATAAAATGATTAGAAAAGTTCGAGGTTGCTAAAGAGGGAGAATTTATAATTGCCTTTTTGATAAGATCAAAAGCTTTTCACTCACTATGTCCCCATTTGAAAACCAAATTTTTCTTGATCATGACTTGCAAGGGTAAAACAATTCATGAAAAGTCAGGGACAAATCTTTTAACAAAATTTATTTGACCTAGGAAAAACTGCATGGATTTTTTGTCGTGAGGCAAAGAGATTTCAGAAATTTATTTTATCCAATTAGGATCTATGTGAATTCCATCTTTGGATACAATAAATCTGAGAAGTTTACCTTCACTTAAAGAAAATTAATACATCTTTGAGTTTAAAGAAATTTCGTAACTTTTACAATGTTCAAAGATCTTTTTTAAGTATTTTAAATGATCATTGTGTTTCTTTGAGTGTAATGTTATATAATCTAAATAAATGACCACAATCTTATTTACTAGGCCTTTGAAATCTATATCCATGGCTCTCTGGAAAGTAGCACCAGCATTGATTAATCAAAATGACACCTTTTGATAGACGTATGTTCCCCATTTGGTTCTGAATGTGGGTTTTAGTCAATCATCTAGATGTACAAGAATTTGATTGTAACCTAAAAATCCATCAAGAAAAGACATTAATTTTGAGCCTGCAACTGACTGCAGTACTTGTTCCATATGAGGCAGTGGAAAGTTTTCCTTCTGACAAGCTTTATTGAGATCGCAAAAGTCTATGCAAATTCGAATATCACCATTCTTTTTCCCGATTGGTACTAGGTTATAAACCCATCTTGAATGTCTAATAGGAAAAATGATTTTGGCTTTGATAAGTTTGTTTAATTCATATTTGATTTGATTCTCTAAATTTGGATGAATCTTTCTCAACTTATGCTATATAGGCTTTTCATCAGATATCATAGGAATAGTGTGATGTGTGATAGAAGTATTATACGTTTTAAGATCATGATAATTCCTAGCAAAAACGTTTTTATATCTTCTCAACAAATGAATGAAGGCTAACCTTTCATCAGGTGCAAGACCTAGACCTAGATTAATATTCTGTGGTTTAAGACCAGTTCCAAGATTTACTAATTCAAACCTCAATGTTGAACTTTGAAGTTTTGAATTAGTTGGTTTCTTGAATCTATCTTTAAGATCATATAGATATTCCAGCTTAACTAAAATTTGGGTATGGGATTTTCATTTGTCTTTTGTTTAAGATGGTTATCATGTTGGTCTTCATCTATTATTTGGTCATCGTATGAGCCCTCGGATGTTAAGAATTTTATGATATCATGATCGTCATTAAAAACTTGCTAATTGGTGATATTATCGGGAATAGAAGGTCTAAAAATTAACTCTATAGAAAATCGGTCAGTACTATAGTCTTCTGATGGTATGAGTTTGGAAGAAATGTTAGCCAAGAGATCAACACTTGCATTTTGAAGTCTTGGTATTGGAAAGATATTAAATGGCAAGAAATGTGAGGTAAGGTCCTGGACTAATGATTGATAATGCTTTAAATGTCTAGAAAGGCAGTGAATAGTGTTCCTTAAATGTTTGATCATAATTTCAGAGTCTCCAAAGACTTGGAGATATTTTATATCAAGGCCTATGGATTTATAAAATCCTTGAATTAATGCCTCATACTCAACAATGTTATTTGTGCATTCAAATTCAAGTATACATGCCAACATATTTTTCTCTCCTTCAGGGCTAAATAATATGCAACCTGCCCTTGCTCCATCATTAGATTTAGATCAATCAAAAAATAGTTTCCAAAACAAATAATTAATTGTTGGTTTATCTACAAAATTGATACATCTAGAAGAATCTATTTGTGAATATTTTTCAATTTGTGAGGTAACCGAATTCTCCAGAAAAGGTGAATTTTGTGCATTAAAATTGCCCAAAAATAATTCAACAGAATAATTTCCAATGATATTATTGTTGTATGGAATGGGCTCATTTTCTCCTTCCAATTCAGTCACCATGTACTTTAAATGCTTCTCTCGATCGACCCTTATTTGATTTGTCTTACCGTTGTAAGGAAACCACATATTAGACCAGTCTGTTGCGAAATAGCCATGAAGCTTTTCAGAGCAATCTCTGCTCAGGATCAAGCCGTAAAATTCAGGAATATCAGTGACCAATATTTCAATTACTTGACATACTCTCGGATTTGAATAGAATCTGATGGTAACCGAATTAGGTTCTCTTATGACTTCGACTTGTGTTCGATCTAGCTGTACAATATGAAAAATAGATTTCTAGGGCAAAACATTTAATTTGGTGCAAACTGTTTTTGGCATAATGTTGGATGAAGCCCTAGAATCAACTAAAAAATTATGCAAATTCTTATTAAATATTTCAAAATTCAAGAGAAAAAGAGTATGAGAATTAGATCTACCACAAATTAAAACAACATCATTTGATTTGACTTTATCTGATGAAGTACTGGGAGGCTTACCCATTCCTTGAGCAGCTTGAGAAATTATAGCAGCAGGAAGAGGAGATGTGGGAACTGCATTTAATTCTTTGAGCAATAATTTCTGCTGATGTTTTAGCTTGCTAAGATCATATAGTGTAATATTAGCTCTGGTCTTTTTCATATCTTCAACTATGTTGTATTCCATATCATAAAAAATTAACAAGGTTTTGGCTGAAGGCGAAGGATTAGATTGAGATGGGGATGTTTGAGTAGACTTAGGAGAATATTTCTTACTGATTGCTTTTTCTTTGACAACAGGAGTTGATGTTTTTTGTTTTTGACTTGACTGTGGTGAATCAGTAGCGCTCTTACTTCTGGTGGCAACAGGTAAAGCTTCTTCCTCTTCATTGTTTAACAAAGGGAGAATGAAATTCCACATTCCATGTACTTCAACTAGCTCTTCATCATCAGTTTGTTCATCAGCTGTTGATACTTCTCCTTCTTCCAAATCTGATTCGACATTTAATATGGTATTTGGAGGTTTAGGATCAGAGATTGGAATTCTTTTGAAAGGTCTAAAAGGATTTCTAGAAAAAGTTTCAGCTACTTGCTTCTTTATTTCAACCATTTCATTGGACAAGGTTTTTAAGTACTTTTTGTAGACCTTCAAGATTGAAAGGGTCTTTAGGTGTTTTTTTCTTAGATTTGTCTTTGAAGGTGACCTTTTTGGATTTTCTTTCTTCTAATGTGTTTTTCTTCTCTAAGGCTAAAATTCGTTTCTCTACAACTATAGCTTCTTTCATGTTTTTAGCCAATATTGGCTTAGCGGCTCTGTCAACAAAAATAACTGTATTTGAAGGGAGACTAGAAATGTACCATTCATTTTGTACTTCGACACTTGGTCTGGAGGCAACTAGGATTTTATTTAACAATTTGTTAAAATGTGAATTGAAATCCTTACTTGGCTCTTTAGATTCAACTTTTAAGTTGGAGAGATCACTAAGAAGCGTAGATGTTGAGCGGTCATCTCCAAACTTGTTTAGGAATTGTTGTTGGAACACATTCCAATTATCAATAGAACTAGATGGTAATGAAAAGTACCAAGATCATGTTGATCCTTAAAAAGTATAAGGAAATAATCGTACAACAACATCTTCTTCAATAACTCCATTTAGATTTATAAATAACATGAAGTTATTTATATGCTCCTCAGTAGGAAGACCATTGTTGGGATTAAATTTTGGCAACCATTTTTCTGGATGAGCAGGTAATGGATGTAATGGTCTTGCCATTTGAATGGCTCCTAGATGTTGGCATTATGATACAAGTGTTTTCCTTGATGGCAACTCACTCAGAGGTATGATACAGGTGATGGTAACTCAATCAGAGGACAGATCTCAGTATAGTAGGTCAAGAGAAAGATATACGCAGGTTCATTGTGACCAAGCCGCGTATACATGCGGGTTAGATGTTCCAAAGACGCGTATGCGTATACACGCACTTTCATGCAAGGAAAAGCGCGTACATGTGGGAAAGCTTATTTTTGGGCCCATGGTATTTAGACCTATGGTTTTGGTCCTTGGTATTGCGTCCGAAGTGTTGAACCCAGGTATTGGGTCCCTAGTATTGTTTCTACATGGTTTTGGACCATGGTATTGAGAGAAGCCTAAACCTATATAAGGAGAAGATCATTAGGCAAAGAACAGTGTGCAAGGAATGCATGTCTGATGAAGTGTGAAGATCTAGCATGCTGGTTATGGGTTTGTGATGCTTGGCTCAAGTTGGAAATGGCAGCGAAGGTATAAGTAATTATCTTTAGATCTGTACGCGGGTTGTCTCTGGTGAAAGCGCATATACATGCGGTTTTGATATAGTCAAGTAGCGTATACATTATGAGATTTGGTGTTTCAGGTTGTTGTTGGTTCTAGTGGTTGTTGCAGAGTTCTGGGCTCTGGTCTGTGTTCTGGTAACTGTGTTTTGATGACAGGGTTTCAGTGATTCAGTATTGGGTGATTTAGAGATTTATGATGCAGGTATAAGTTGATGATTGTATTGCAGCAGTGATTGTTTTGTGTTTATGGATCCAGTCTGAAAATTGATGAAACATGGTCCCTGGAAGAAAAAGAAGGTTGTAGCCTTCTGTAGGTCAGCACCTACGTACTAGTATTTCAGCTAGTACAAGAGCTAAGGGGGTTGTAGCTCCCTTCCAGAAGAAGCTGGAGAACGAGAGAGGGTTGTAGCCCTCTACAGGTTGCAGCTTGCATGCTGGTAAAGGACTACACCAATACATTGTAAAAGAAGTTTCTTATTAAAGGAATATAGAAACAAATTGCAGCAGATGGTTTTCACCCGCATTGGGTTTCCACCTGATATCATGGTGTTCATGTGTGTTCTTTATGTGTGATGATCTGTTTTGTTTACTGTTCATATGGTTAATAACGTTCTGATGCATTCACTAAAGATGAACTAACTAAATCATAAAATTACTGGATGTACGCTAGTTGCATTTAACACATTTGTGTATATACGTGGGTATCCTTAACTGAAGTAGCGTATATGAAGCTGAGTATGAAAATGAAAAAGTATCTGATTTGCTAATACTGATTCACCCCCCCACTCTCAGTATTATTTCCAACACTAGATTTGTCCATGGTCTTTGAGCCATTATGGGTATCTGTGTGGAAGAATATGCATCAGTAGTAGAAGATGATTGAGTGGAGGAAGATTGTGCTCTTGTACCAGTGTAAATGACTATTTGAGATGGTGAAGTGGATGATTGAATAGAGTGAGTTTGCGATGAAGATGATTGAATAAATGAAGGAGTTTGTGGTGATGGTGAGATAATCTCACTATGAGTTTCAGACTCAGATTTCTTGGTTTTCCTTTGAGGAGGAGGTAGAGGAAATTCAAATGTAGGTATTCCAAATTTTTCACTCTGTGATCTGGTTAATATTCGAGAGGAAGGAAAAGATGAAGAAATGCTTGCCTCAGATAATTCAAATTATTCTTGATACAGAGAAATCCCTTCTAATTTATGGATTAAATATTGTACTTCAGTAGTTTCTGTAGAAGAAGGTTGATTTGATTTCTTTGGGGAAACACTAGTGGAATTTAGAGATTTTTTCTCAACTTCACGTCTGGTATTTGGAGATCTAGAATGTGACCGAGAAGTTGGAGGTGACGGTGAGGGAGTTTTTCTCTTAGAATGGATTTCCAATTTAGATTTACTTTCCATTCATATCCCTAGCCCTCCTTCTAGCGCCAAAATGTTGAAGCCTCGAAAATCGCTATGACAACATGGGGGATAACCACTTGATCGGGGACCTGAATACTGTCCCTTATCCATTTGGGTTGGTGGCTCCGACTAGATTTATGGGACTAGTTTCCCAATCTTGAAAAGATGGTAGGATGGGGTATTGGTTTGATTATCAAAGTTGATTTGGTAGATGAGGGTTCTTTCAACAGAAAAATCAAACTACCTATATATATTACTATTGCCTAGGCTTAAATAAATATTTGTGCAATCTAGATTAATGACTACCTTAAATGATAATGAAGATTTTTCAAACAAGAAGTTTAAAACCTTCGTAAAAACAACTATTTTGATTAAATAGTTAATCGAAATGGTTGACTGTAAAACGTATCGCATCAAATAATTAACAGAATATTGCTTATCAAAATTAAAGAGGATAATAGCTCAGTTATATTTTGAAAGTCAAGAAATAAGAGGTTGTATTAAAACATAATAGACAAATAATGTACATATAGAAGAAAGAACTTAGCAGTTTATAAAATAATCACTATGCAATGATACAAGTACTTGATGTGAGATGATTGATAAATAGAAAATAAATCTGCAATCTATGCGTTTTCTCCAAGATTGATCACAGAAAAACAAAAGTGAAATTCTTAACAAACTTTCTCAAATAAACTTTCATGGACTAGATCTTCAAAACTAAAGAAAGACTTTAAAAAGTACAGAAGCATATGTTTTTTAAAGAGTTTCAAATAAAATTGTCAGACCCCTTTCTAAATACATGAAAGGGGTTCAAATATAAAAAATTATTACAAAAATAGCTAAGCACTAAATTATGAGGAGTGAAACAACTCTCCTTAGAATCAGTGCCAAAAATGAAAAACTAAAATTCATCTAAAATTCAAAAATCTAATCTTGATTGGTGTTGGCTCTTGATTTGTTTCCACTTCTCATAGATATCCATCATAGCCTGAACTCCTGGAAGCTACCTTATGCTTATCTTCACTTGTCCTGCATAAACTGTATCTAATAACGATGGTGTCATACGTATGATATCATTGGTTAAGCATCATAGGGCCATCAATTGACTATGCGGTTTTACCAAGTAAGACCAATAAGCTTCCCAATTTAATTGCAACAACTGTCTGATCCATTTTTCTTTTGCTGCAAGACTTTCGTGCCAACTTGATTGCAAACCGTCGATTTCGGGCAGATTTCCTGGCAAACATTTTTGAATAAAATCGGTTCTATCCATTTTATGCTTGCTAGGATTTGACCTCCATTGCTTTATAACTTTAGAGGGTTCTTCATTTTCAGCAGCAAATTTCTCAACAAATTCTTTACCATAAACCTTGTGTGCTGAGGTAAATGATACATTCTTCTGATATCCTCTGGTTTAAAAAAGTTGATGACCACTTGCCTTGAGGTCACGATTCTCTATCTTCAATTTTCACATTTTCAATAACCCATTTCACCATATCAATGTAGGGTAATAATTTTTCCCTAGCTACTACTTTATGCAGAATAGAGCATGCGACCTTAGGATAAGAAGTGTCTAAGGATAGAATATCATCTATCATTGCTTCCTTCGGTATTTCTCTCTCGAATATATCGTAAACATTTTCCTAGGAGTCGGCACCACACTTTATTGTACAAGTTATATCAGAAAATAATGGTGATGATTCTAGTACATCTTTAGCCTTGGACTGTGTAACCTTTCCCTTATTCATCTTGACCATCAAGCTGAGTAATCGAACCTTTTTTATATTCCTGTCACCACAAAGAAGACGAGAGTAATAATGCAAAGGATGAGAAATAGAACTATAACAACATGCAAATATGAAAACTTTTTTCAAATTAATGAAACTGAAACACTTAAATGCACCCGTAATGGTGAGAAGACATCAAATTTCTTGAGCTGCGGGATCATAAATATCCATAACCTGAAACGATATCTGTGTAAGATTCAGATTAACTCACATTAATGTAGTCTATTGCCAACGATCTTTTCGGAACTGTTAGGTCCCTATACTACTATTGTAACCCCTTATTGTTATTAGTGCAACCCCCTCATTGTATTATTGTGCCCATATAGTCCCCATGTTGTTATTATGCCCCATAGAAGCCCACTATTGCTATTGTTGTGCCCCTACAATACTATTGTTATGTAGGCTCTGATTGTATTGGGAGCCCTTAGACTCCTATATATAGAAAGAAGGTCTTGTCATTTTTATCATCCAAGAATTGTTCATTTGTGTAATTTAAAGTGGGTTTCCCCCTTGAAGAGGCTAATTTTGAATTTGTTGATCTATTTTTTCTATCTTTTTGTGAGCTGGTTTCATAACATTTGGTATCAGAGCTTTGGATTCTAGGGTTTCGCTGCTCCAAACAGATCATCGTGGAATTTTCGATATAATATTTTCTCTACGAAGTTTCAAAAGCTAAAACAAAAACCCATTTGAGCTGAAATCGTTCTGAACCTCGCATCCGAATTTTAGATCTTGTCTCACTATATTTTCGGATATATGATTTGCGGACGTTAGGGTTTTTGCAAGGTCTAGAATTCCATTACAAGCATGTCATCATGGAATTGTCACTATAATTTTTGTTCTACGAAGTTTCAGACTCTGAAATTAAAACTCATTTGAGACGGAATTGTGATCAAGTGCAGAACCGAATTTTAGATCTTATTTCGCTATATTTTTGGAGATATGGTCCAAGAAAATTAGGGTTTTTGCAGGCTCCCAAATTACATCCCAAACAGGTGACCCGGGGAAAATCGTCATAACCTTCTCTCTAAGAATCAGATTGAAAGTTCATAAATTGTTACAAAAAGAGGATGTCCTATAGTTTTTTTTGTATTGTTTTCAGGTCCTAAGGTTGAAACAATGACACGTGGTACTTCGTACAAGTTTGCTCTACTGAATTAGTCTATAATCACGTCATTGTGGGAGATTTAGCATAACTCTTCCTTGGAGAATCCAATCTTGATTAGACTTATGGGGTTGGAAAGAGGACTCAAAGGGCTACCGTAAGACGCAATTTTAGACCTTGGACATCTGAAATGACAGAGATATGACAGATTCAATATCGAGCTCCTACAAACTGAAAAAAGGTGTGTAGGTTTCTTTAAGTTTTGCATAAGTTTGGTTGAAAAATTAGTTTGAATGAATTCAAAGGGCGTGGAAGCTAAGATGGATGTTATAGAAGAAAAACTTAAATGCAACATGGAAGATTTGAAGACAGATTTAACAAATTTTCTACAAGAAATGCTTACTAATGGCAAAAGGGTAGTAAAGGAAACTCATGATGAGAACAAAAGAAATGTTAATAATGATTTCATAGACTTTAATGTTGCATTGAAGACCCACCATGTTCCAAAGATTGATATGAGGAAGTTTGATGGCAAGGATCTCATAATATGGATATTACAGATGGAGCATTATTTTCGATCTCCATAATGTGCAAAACACGCAAAAGGTACGCATTGCAAATTTGTATTTGGAACCAAATCAGTTTGTATGATATCGATGGCTTTGCTCTCGAAAAAAATTTGTCCCTTGGGAAATTTTTATATAAGATATGATAGCACATTATGAGGATACAAAAAGCAACACATTTTTTAGCCAAATTATTGATAAATCTCAAACAAAAGGGTTCAATGATGGAGCACATTGAGGACTTCCAAAAATTGAATATAAGGGTAAAAGATATTCCAAAGGAGCATAGGATTGATGTGTTCGTAGGGACTTTAAAGGATAACAACCAACATGAGGTTCACCTTTGGGAACCTGATTCATTGGAGAAGGCATTCGGGTTGGAAAAAAAAATGGAAAGAAAAATTATGGCAACAAGGAAGCCTATCACTCACAACTATAAAGATGGAAGTGTTGTTTCTCCTAGCCTCTCACCACCTACAAGGTTGACACCACAAAAATTGGAAGAAAAGAGAACAAAAGGGCTTTGTTACAATTGTGATAGAAAATACACAAAAGGTCATAAGTGTGCTGAGAAGAAATTAATTTACATAGATGGGGAAGAGGAGCAAGAAAAGGAACAAGAAATGTCAAAAGAAGTGGATACACCAGGAACCAATCCCAGAGAAAGAAGAAATGAATCTGATCATATCTTGCAATGCATTAACAGGAATTACCACTCCTCAAACTCTCAATATAGAAGGGCATATCAAGAAGAAAAAGGTAATAGTGTTGATTGATTCAAGTAGTACCCATAATTTTATTGATTGTAAGATAACCAAGGAATTGAATTTCTTCCTATATCTAGCACCAAAGTGTCAAGTAATGGTTGCAAATGGAGGAACCATAAATTGCTATGGAAAGTTCCATGATATCAAGCTATCCATGGTAGAATATGTCTTGAATAGTCCAATGCTTTCCATTCCAATAGTTGGTGCAGATGTTTTACTAGGAGTCTAATGGATACAATCTTTGGGTACAGTAGCTTTTAATTTTGAAGAACTTTTCTTGAAATTTTTTTTGGAAGGAAAGGAAGTTGAATTAATGGGTATCGAAGGGAAACCGGGAAATAAAATCAGCTCTAACAACATGACAAAGCTTCTAAAGAAAGAACAATGGGGTGTAATTGCACAATTATGTCACTAGAGGTTCCCACATCGAAATCATCTATTTCTCTAGATCTGCAAAATGTTTTGGACAATCATTCCAAGGTATTTGAGACTTCCAAAGGCCTCTCACCTATTCGCGATCATGATCATGCTATTCATTTGATTCCAAGAAGTGTTTCCCCAAACATCAGGCCTTACATATATCCATATTCCCAAAAGAGTGAAATTGAACGTATCCCTAATCCCTAGGTTGGAATTTTAATGGCCTCTATTGGAGACATACACTTCACTTGTGGTAATGAACTAGAGACCATTTGGAATAACTTGTGCATGTGTTTCATTTGGTGACGGGTATATTCTTATGTTTATCATTACCCAAGATTTCATTTTTGCTTATGGGAAGGGGGGCTTAGGAAAGGTGAGAGAGAAAAAAAATGAGGGAGTGTGAGAGAGAGAAATGGGGAAAGGAAAAGAGAGAGAGGTGGGGAAATCAGGAGAGAGAGAGGAGGGTTGGGGAAGGGGAGAGAGAGAGAGAGGGGAGAGAAAGGGGAAAAGGGGAAAAAGAGAGGGGGAGAGAAAGCGAGTCCTAAGAGAGGGGGGGAGAGAGGAAGGGGGAAAAATAGAAAGGAAGAGAGAGAGGGGGTGGGGAAGAGGCATGGAGAGAGAGAGAGAGAGAGAGATTGAAAAGAAGAATGCTGAGAGTGGAAGAGATAGAAAGGGATAGGGAAAGGGGTAGAGAGAAAGGGAGGCTTATGGAAATAGGTAGATATATAAAACGAGATAGAGCAAGGAAGAGATAGAGAGGAATATGGAAAGGGGGAGAGAGATAAAAAGAAACATGAGGAGAGGGGGAGAGATAAAAAATGGATAGGGAAAGGGATGGATAGAAAGGGGGGCTTAGGGAGAGATGGAGATATACAAATATATATACGGAAACAAAGTGAGATATACAAAGAGAGATGGGGAAAGGAAGAGAGAGAGAGAGGATGGGGAGTATGGAAAGGGAGATAGAGATAAAAAAGAGATAAGGAAAGGGGTAGATAGAAAGGGAGACACGGGGGGGAAGAGATAGAGGGCTATGTGAGGGACACATACGCATATATGTATGTATGTAGAGAGATACAGAGAGAGACTTTAAAGCATATGGGGGGGGAGAGATGGATAAGGAAATGAGGAGAGAGGGGGGGAATAGGAAAATGGAGAGAGAGATAAAAAGAGGGGGAAAGATATGAAGGGACACATAAATATGTAGAGAGAGAGATGAATATATGAGGCGAACACAAGGAGAGATAGGGAGTGGGGGGGTTAAGAAGAGGGGGGATACATAAAGAGAGAGAGAGAGAGGGATGTGGTAGAATACATAAGGAGAGAGAGAGAAAAGCATAGGGGGATGGAGAGGAGGGAAGGGAGGGATAAAGAGAGAGAGGAGGGGAGAGATAAGGAGAGAGAAAGGGAGATAGAAAGGAAGATATAGGGAAAAAGAGAGTAGGATTAGAGGGAGAGTGGGTATGTTAGAGAGAGAGAGGAGAGAAAGAGATGGGGAAATGAAGAGAGGGGGAATAGGGAAAGGGGATAGAGGGAAAGGGATAAAAAGGGATAGGGAAAGAGGTAGAGAGAGAGGGATATAGGAGAGAGACAAACAAGAAGGGATAGAGAGAATGGGGGGAGAGAAAAGGGAAGAGAGAGAAAGAGAGATAGAGAGAGATGAGGGATGATGGGAAGGTAGAGGGAGAAATAGATGATGAAAGGAAGGGAGTGAGAGGGGGGATAGGGAAAGGGAGAGAGAGAGAGATAGGGAGGGGAAAGAGAGAGATGAAGGAATGTGGGAATGGAGAGAGAGAGAGAGAGAGAGAGAGAGAGAGAGAGAGAGAGATAAGGGACTAGGGAAATCACAAGCGACTTGAGAGATGCATAGGGAAAGGAAGAAAGAAATGGATAGGGAAAGGTGGAGAAATAGAGAGAGTGGGAGGGAGGGATATAGGAGGGAGACAAACAATAAATGAGAGAGAGAGGGGTATATGAGGGAGACATATAGGTAGAGAAAAAGAGAGAGATTGTTATGCAAACGACTCACAAAATAGAAGAAAAAATAGATCAATGACTTAAAAATCATCCTCTTCGAGAGGGAAACCTCCTTTACATTACACAAATGAACAATTTATGGATGATACAAATGACAAGACCTCCTTTTTATATATAGGGGTCTAAGGGGTCCCAACAAAATTAGAGCCTACATAACAATAATATTGTAGGGGCACAACAATAACTATAATGGGCTTCTATGGGGCATAATAACAACATGGGAACTATATGGGCACAATAATATGATAAGTGGGTTTCACTAATAACAATAAGGGGTTACACTACTATTATAGGGACCTAACATGCTCCTCTCCTTCAAAACGTGTTGTCCTCAAAGCTTGAGTAATTCTATATGCCTCTGTATAAAACTCTCATCCTCCCATGTGGAATATTAAGCGGGTAAGTTCTTCCACTTGATTATATACTCTAAAATTGATCAATTTTGTAGCTGTCGATTCCTTGTTTTTGTGACTCCTTCTGGTTCCAATATGATTTTTCCTTCCTCGTCAAGTTCTAGCAATATTTTTTGAACTGGGATCTTCTCACCTATAACCTTCTTTAAGCATGAAACATGGAAAACTGGGTGCACTCGGGAAGATGCAGGAATATCCAATTTGTATTCCATAGTACCAATCTTTTGTAAGACCTTGTACGAACCATAATAATTTGGTGATAATTTATTATCTTTCTTAGCTTGCTTGAGGGACATTTGTTTGTATGGTTGTAGTCATAGAAATACCCAGTCACCTACATCAAAACTTCTTTCATTGTGATGTTGAAATGCATGTTGTTTCATTCTATTCTGCGCCAAAGTGGGGTTATCCTTTAAGATTTTGAAAACTTGTTGTTGATGCTCGAAAGTGAGGTTATCCCTAGTCCCTTATCTCTCTCTCTCTCTCTCGCTCTCTCTCCATTCCCATATTCCTCCATCTCTCTCTTTCCCCTCCCTAACTCTCTCTCTCCCTTTCCCTATCCCCCCTCTCACTCTCTTCCTTTTGTCATCTCTTTCTCCCTCTGCCTTCCCATCATCCCTCATCTCTCTCTCCCTCTACCTTCCCATCATCCCTCGTCTCTCTCTCTCTTTTTCCCTCTCTCCCCTTTTGTCTCCCCCCATTCTCTCTATCCCTTCTTGTTTGTCTCTCTCATATATCCCTCTCTCTCTACCTCTTTCCCTATCCTTTTTATCCCTGTACCTCTATCCCCTTTCCATATTCCCCCTCTCTTCATTTCCCCATCACTTTCTCTCGTCTCTCTATCTAACATACCCACTATCCCTCTAACCCTGCTCTCTTTTTCCCTATATCTTCCTTTCTATCTCCTTATCTCTCCCCTCCTCCCTTTCTTTATCCCTCCCTTCCCTCCCATCCACCCCCCTATGCTTTTCTCTCTCTCTCCTTATGTATTCTACCATATCTCTCTCTCTCTCTTTATTTATGTCTCCCCCCTCTTCTTAACCCCCCCACTCCCTATCTCTACTTTTGTTCACCTCATATATTCATCTCTCTCTCTACATATTTATTTGTCCCTTCATATCTTTCCCCCTCTCCCCATCCATATTTTTATCTCTCTTTCCCTTTTCCTATCCCCCCCTCTCTCCCCCTTTCCTTATCCATCTCTCTGCCCCCCATATGTTTTATTCTCTTTCTATATCTCTCTACATACACACATATATGTGTGTGTGTGTCCCTCACATATCCCTCTATCTCTCCCCCCTATGCCTCCCTTTCTATCTACCCCTTCCCCTATCTCCTTTTTATTTCTATCTCCCTTTCCATACTCCCCATCCTCTCTCTCTCTCTTCCTTTCTCTTTCTCTCTTTGTATATCTCCCTCTGTTTCTCTTTATTTCCCTATATATCTTTCTGTATCTCCCTCTCTCCGTAAGCCTCCCTTTATATCCATCCCTTTCCCTATCCCTTTTTTTATCTCTCCCCCTCTCCCCATGTTTCTTTTTATCTCTCTCCCCATTTCCATATTCCCCTCTATCTCTTCCTTTCTCTATCTCATTTTATATATCTACCTATCTCCATAAGCCTCCCTTTCTCTCTACCCCTTTCCCAATCCATTTCTATCTCTTCCACTCTCAACATTCTTATTTTCAATCTCTTTATCTCTCTCTCTCTCTCCATGCCTCTTCCCCACCCCCCCTCTCTCTTTCTCTCTATCTTTCCCCCTTTCCTCTCTCCCCCCCTCTCTTAGGACTCACTTTCACTCCCCATCTCTTTTTCCCCTTTTCCTATCCCTTTCTCTCCCTCTCTCTCTCTCCCGGTTTCCCACCTCTCTCTCTTTTCCTATCCCTATATCTCTCTCTCACACTCCCTCATTTTTTCTCTCTCTCGCCTTTCCTAAGCCCCCCTTCCCATAATAAAAAATTAAATCTTGGGTAATGATAAACATAAGCATCTACCCGTCACCAAATGAAACACATGCACAAGTTATGCCAAATGGTCTCTAGTTCATTACCACAAGTGAAGTGTATGTCTCCAATAGAGGCCATTCAAATCCCAACCTCAAGTAAACTTCCAACCAATATTCCATCAGAATACAATGACATGGTTAAAGAAAACATTCAAATGTGTTGAGATTTTGAGTATCCATAGGTAAAATTAAAGAATTTAATGATTTTCCACTTTTTGGTGAACAGACTCCTCACGTGAAAGTTGAATTTGAACAATTAGGTGTTCAACATACAAACCAGAGAACTTTCCATTACACTTCTAATCTCGACCAATAGGTGAATAAATTGCTACAGTGTGAGGGGATCCACACTTGTGTCCACCTTCCTCATCTTTGCTATCTAGTGCATGACAAGAACTCTTCCATGTATTCATGTGGATTAAAGTTCTCTAGTGTGACTTGAATGTAAGATACATAGACTAAGTATTTATTTGCAGTGCAACGAAATTTTGAAAGATTTTTTTGAATAAAAAATTATGCATCTAAATATCAATTATTCTTTGTTTTGTTAAAATCACATTGTTTAGTTTTTGTTGGGAGAATTTTAGATATAAAGATCGTTAGAATTTTAGACACTAGTAATAACAATGTTAGAAATATTCAAATTGTTTTTAATACAATTGAAAAGAGTACTCATTGAAAAGAATGTAATGTGGTTTTTCATGTAATATCATAATCTATTGTAAACAAGTCCACTAAGAAACATCTTATGATGTCACACACACCTCAAATTTTTAAAGTAAATAGAAAAACTCTTCAAAAGTATTCTATTATAATTCAGAAACCTTGACAACCCAAGTCAAATAGATTATTTAGCCTTTTTTCATATGTTATTTCATTCAACTATGAAGTTAATTGATGTTTTTAAGGAACTAGCAGAAATTTTCAGCAATGAAAATACAAGGCCTTCATGTAATAAAAATGATGTGCTAAAATTGATAAAAGGTTGTGAAGATCATCAAACCCACATTAAAAACTTCTTTGACATGGAACAAATAGAACTATATGAGATATTCAAAAATGAGCATATGGAATTGAACTTGGGTCAAATATATTTTAAGAGATTCAAACCTTGGTATGTTAGAATATGTGCATATCATAACACATGTTGTAGACACCATGTAGAATTTGATTATTTTTATGGCACATATGTACACATATGTCATGTTTTGCATATTAAGGTGGTGCATGATTACTCATCCATATTACCACAAATTTCATGGAGATAATTTATTCATAGCATCATGTGTTTGAGGCCCTATATACAAGAATATTAAGAAAAATATTGTCTATATGGGACATGTTCTAAGTTCAGTGGATTTTCATTATTGAGGTGGGGCATTCATGAAAGAAAGGAACATGAATTTGGGAGGATGATGGTAGATATTCATAGCTTCAAAATATGTTACCTATGAATTAGATAATGGGAAAGAAAAATAATTATATTGCAATTGTGAAATCCCAAGTAAGTCAAGGTATCTTTTTTTCTTATTGCAACTTCAAATTCAACATATTTTTTCTTATGACCTTATTTTTTGTCATCATGTACAAGTATGTGATTCTATGAAGGATTTTTTTATAAAAACGAAACATGTGTTCAACATGTACATGTAGTGTGATCATAAGATTAACAATTTAGAATATGAAGGAACATATTTTCCCTTGGAACTATATTATCAACATGTGCATGTAGTGTGATTGCAAGATGAACAATTTAGAATATACAGGGACCAATTTTCCTCGGAACTATATTAATTAGAAGACACTGAAAAATACCATAAAGAAACCAAATTATTTTAAGGAGGGATTTATTAGATCTGATCCATTGCCAAACACGTGATAGAATCTCATATTTATCATAATTGGATGGGTACAATAGATAACTATAACAACCAATTACGGCTAGAATGATAATGACACCTACATGGTTACAACTGATACTTATTGGAAAACAACATTCTCTAGAAGAATGCATTGGAACTCTAATGCATTGAAATCACAAATCCAACCAAATAACTATCAAACAACTCACGTAACAATTATAATACATATGATGAGGAATATTAAATATTAAACATAAATAGGAGTTAATATCTTCATATCCCTCCTTTAATGAGTACTTGTCCTGATCCTTGATCTCTATTTGATACAGTCTTCATCAACATATTTATCCACTCGTGAAATCTCATAGCTTGAGCTCCATCACAACCATCGATACGAAGAAATACTTCCACTTGATTCCTTGAAGATACAATTAATTTAGATTATCAATTTGATGTTTTTAATGATTGAACTACGTGTCATTCTATTGACATACTTCCATTTACTGAAATACATGGCCCACCACTGTATTTGACAATTATATAGGAAAACAATCTAGAAATTGAATGTACCAAGAGTCAATCTTAGAAAATGACCTTCGTTTATATTCATCAGTATTTATTTATTTCATTTACTAAAAAAAGGTTTAATATAAAAAATCCCACATGCTCATAGAGGTTGTTTTCAATATCACTATTACATTTCCTTTACTAACTGACAAAAAAAAATCATACCCAATGTCTTGTTTGAACTAGTGACAACTACATTATTAATCCTTGACCACCTTTGAGAGCTTGATGTCACCAAGCCTACATGCCTTGCATTTTTCCAATCATCATTGCTAGATCACAACAACTCCATGTTGTATGACACAAATTCCATGCAATTGTTCAACCATACATAGATATATGCACAACCACTAATTGAGTATGGATGCTTCTCACACTTAAGCAAACCCACCACATAACCACACACAAACTAAAAAAAATAATTTCACACAACTAAGCTAATCTAATCTACACTAGATTAATCTCACATCTCTCACATATTTATGGGCCCTCCCGTAAGAGAGTTATGCCCAGAGCTACTGGCTACTAGCTTGGATACCAAATTAGAAAATAATCAAGAATACCATAAAGAAACTAAACTCTCTCAAGGAGATATTTATTAGATTTAATGCATTACGAAACAAGTGATAGAATTCCATATTTATAGCAATGGGATGAATACAACAAATAACCATAACAACCAATTACAATTGGAATGATAATGACACATACATTGTTAGGGCCTCGAGTTGGGCGAGTGATTGTGATGACCATCGGTGCGCAAGAGAGTCGAAAAAACCGACGATGCGAGTATGAGCACACCCGAGTTGTGCGTTGGGCATGAAAATGTAGTGGCAGGCACATTGTAGTGATGGTCACCCATGTTTGGTTAAAGGAAACTCATGCTCGGTTAAAGGCATGTAGATGGAAAATTCAGTTAAAGGCATGTGGATGACGAGTCACACGGGTTCAACACATGGGTTGGCTAAACGAGTTGATGATGTCCAAGGAAATCCGACCAAACGAGTCACACGGGTCTGTCAGTTGGAACACATGGGTCGGGTGAGTTGGGTGGAACACACGGGTTGAATGGACATGTCAGTTCATAAATCGTTTTGGAAACAAGCATATATATTGAATGAAGTTAAGTTCATTCAAGGTATTATCATCTCAACCGAGTTCAGAAGGGAAAACGAGTCTGAAGCGTTCGGGTCGTGCGGGTTAGCTGTAGGGCATGTGAGGGCATGGTAGGGCATGTGCCCGCACGAATGGGCAGAACAAAGTTCTGAATTCCTTTTCTACATGAGTTTGGGCTAAACAATTTTTCTAAATGAAAATCCTAAATGAGATTTTGGAACGAGTTTCGACACACAGGTTTGGAAATGAGTTGTTGAACGAGTTTTGACACATGGGTTGGAAACGAGTTGCTGAATGAAAATTTGACACAAGTCTGTCAATCAAAGTTTCTTCACAACCTGGGTGGGTTGCACGACCTAGGCAGCCTGCATGACCCAGCTGGGCTGCACAACCTAGGTAGGCTGAACGAAAATTGTGCACAAGTTAAACGACTGGTTCAGGATTCAGGTGAACAATGCAGAGGGTTGCACGACATAGGTAGACAAGTGGGTATGCCTACACTACAGGCTGCACAGACTAGTGTGCAGGGGCAAATTGTCGCATAGTTGTAAAACATTGTAAACTTGTAAAATAACTTGAAGATTTTTATAAGTATATTGGGCAGACTGTTCAGGAGTTGCCCCTCCCTTCATAATCTTGTGTACACTGTCATATTGTTGTTCTAGATGAAGTCATACATGTTATGAAGTAGATGTTAATGAAAGTTAAATGAATGTATTTTTGCTGCATTTATGTGAAGAAGTGAACACTTAACAAAAAATAAACTAAGTGTTGGTGATAGGTGTAGTTTGTGAACCATAGTAGTGTTGAAATGAAAAGGTTGGGCGGTGCTGCACCTCGCCCACAAGTGGAAATTGAGTCACCACTAGTGTGGGGGCGTGACATACATGGTTACAACTCATACTTATTCAAAAACAATTATCTAGAATAATGCATTGGAACTCTAATGAGTTGGAACAACACATTTCTCTCAAATCTAACTAACTAACAATGAAAAACTTACATAAAAATTACAATACATATGATAAGGAATATTAACCACAAGACAAGTAAGAATCAATATCTCCAACAATATTATTAATTAAAATACACTTTTAACCACATAATAAAATCCAAAATTAATATTATTAATTATATCAAATTACTATAATGATACATATCACATAATAAAATCCAAAATTAATATTATTATTTATTTTAAAGGGTCACTTGCACTGAAAAATAAAAAACTATGCATATTGATGCATTGTTAGACTAGAGGACGTGCATAAACTTTGCATATTAAAACAATAAGAACCACGCGCTTCATTTTTATCACTTCTCTACTGCACTTGAAGTACGGTTAATTAGTAGAGATGGAGAGGAAGGTGACGAGAGGCCCGGCCTTCTACAGCGGATGCCGAAAGATTCGTCCTTGCTGAAGCCTTGTGCATGACGCTACTATAAATTGAGAACTTGGAAATGGAAAATCTGACGACCCCACGTTTTCAATAAGGTGCCGCATTGACAGAATGACAGATGCACAGCACGTTACGTAAACAACTCAAAGTTGCCACAGGTGGGGCCGTTTCTCCTGCTCTGCATTTTCTTGGTCGCAGAAAATAAGCCAATGGCCATGGTTCATGCCCTTAATTTAAAATGACAGGAACTATTTCAAAAAGCTTGATGAATTGCACATTCCTAAAAAAATACACTTCACAAAACAACTATTCATCGGAAGACCTACTCTCACAGAGATTCCATACCTGCTCATTTAATTAATCAACTCAGAAGTCATGTTTAGTGCAGAGTCTTCGGAAAATACTAGTTTTATTTGTTAACTAATGCTTTTATGGATAGTCCTTTCTTCATAGATTTGTTATCCATCGTTTTCAGAATTGACACCCTATTAAAGCTACAACTCATTAAAGTTATAGTTTCATTGCTTTCACCAATTTTCCTGAACCTTTTATGTTAATCACTATGGTCAAATTTATTTACTTCTCATAAACGAATTTTGGTACTTTGTTTAGAATTTTGGTGAGGTTAATTGGTTGAAAGTTTCGAAATGAAAGGTTGAACTATTTTTAGAATTTTGTTTAGGTCAATTTACTTCTTAATTTTGTTGAAAGTTTTGAAATGAAAGGTTGAATTAATTGATATTTTTATAGATTTTGTTTCTATATTAAAGTGAAAACTATATGCCTTTGATTTATGGTGCCAAGAAGATTGTTGTAGTATAATTGTTATAAGAATTTTTCTTTGCAAATTGTATATAATTGTTGTTGTGTGGTAGGATAAACTTAGACTTTGAAGGAGGTTCATGGGTTAGAAGGTATGGTCATATTTCTTTTGATTGGTCATGATGGACTTGAGGTACATCTAGAGGTGATTAGTGTTGTTGTCAATCTTTTTGATAGTTAGAGGTTCTGTAATAGGAAGGGAAGGATGTTAGTTTTGTATGCCCAATAACCCTTGCGGAAAAGGAATTCTCACCCTACCACATCAATTCCTACTATATAGATATGTACAAAATTTACATGAGTAGACATATTTTATATGATTACTATATAGATATGTATAAAATTTACATGATTAAATGCATGCTTCATATAGGTTTTATGATTTTTTTTTATTTTTTTCTGCGTAAAGGCTACTTCTATTAAAAGAGAAAAAAATATGTACAAAGAGGTCAAGACCTCAGAGGGGGCTGAAGCCTGCCCTCAACCAGATATCCTGATACACATAAACCCCTTTGACAACCATCCCGGGATTGAGAAACCTTGAGACATATTTTTTGAATCCCTTACAGACAAAAGTGTGAACCAGAGCTGTGATTATCACTACAGTACTATCGACGACTATGGCTTTACTGATAAACATTCTGCCTTGATAGCCATATGCAAAATTAGACAAAAACAATAGCTTGCTGAGCCATGACTTGATACAATTCATAGGACTATAATGGCGAGCATCATTACTAAACCAAGAGCTGAAGCAAAACAGAGGTACCATTGTCCAGAGAAGCATAACAGAAAAATGAAAAAGACCAGAAGAGAGATTGCCATCAGTGGGCATTGTACCAAATTCATCAAACATGTTTCTGAGAGTCTAGAGCATCCCTTTCCACCTGGCTAGGAGAGCCCATCCACGTGACGACCGCGTTGTCTGCATCTCCCATGTCGCCGCCACCTGGAGGAGTTTCCAAATTCAGAATGCCACCGGGAGGATGCTCCGGCTCACCTGCATGCACATTGCGCTGTGTAGAGTCCACTGGAGGCTGAGGAGCTTCAGGCAGATTACCCTCTTCCTGCGTATTGTCACCATTGAACACGACGCCAGCCACCTCTCCCTGAAGAACACTATCATCCTGAGACTGAGACGTAGTGGTATGGACAGAGCTACTAGGCTTATCCTCCTCCTCAGCAAGGATCACTGTAATACTGGCTGACAGAACGAGCTTATTGAGCCTACTGTGGAATTTGAAGCGGGTTGTTTGGAAGGAATTGTGCGGGAGGGGTCTGCCATGACTAGAAGGCGGAGAGGACGGGGAGGCTGAGGCTAGTGGGACTATATTTTGGGGAGCAGATTGAGAAGTGCAGCCCCGATTGCCATTGGTGCCTCCACGACGAGAAACTCCACGATATCGGACCATTTTCGAATTAACAGAGAGACCTGGGAAGGGAATTAGGCAGGACCAGATGGGATAGGGTCGAGAGTAGGCGGACTAGGTCAAAACCATAAACCAGATGAGCTTCCAAGCAGCCAGAACGAAGCAGGGGTGCGGGAAGAATAGCAGACGGATGTAGAAGGAGCCGAGGGGGACGATGGCATGAACCAAAACCCGAGCCATGGATAAATCACCCTGCGCGGGCTCTTGAGCTGAGCGCACATTCAATGCCGAATGCCTGACCATTATTCTATACTCTGTAATATTCATTTCAATTGCGGTGGGTTTGTGGGATCTGCACCCATATGCCAGGTGCAGGGACAGCTGCCGGCGGGGAGTAACTCCGCCTTTAATGGAGCACAGTGACACCCGCATCCGGGTGTGTATCTTCTTCTTGGTGCATATCATTCTTCACAATGTTATGGAAGTTTAAGAGCTGATCCTCTGAGGCAATGCTGGAGAGCGAACCTGCAAAGAAATCTACCCCACATTCCACTCCTATATTAGCTAGAAAATCAGCCAGCTTGTTTCCTTCCCGCCTAGTGTGTTTGAAAGAAATTGCTTTGTGTTGAGAAAGCCATTTGTCAATTAGCTCAAGTCTTTGAGCCATTCTCCAACTGCTGCTGACCTTGTGTGTGGGAGTACCCTGCATGATTTTTGTAACCATGTTTATGATGATTTGCGAGTCCCCTTCAATGATGAGTGGGAAAAAACCTCTGTCCTGAGCTAAGATAAGACCTCGCCATAATCCTTCCAGTTCCGCTGAGTTGTTAGAGTCCCAGCCTTTTGAGCCGAGAAAGAGCAGTAAAGGTGTACCGTGATGATCTCTGAAGACTCCCCCAAATCCTGCTTTTCCTGGATTACCCTTTGAGGCTCCGTCGAAATTGAGTTGAATCATGTTACTGGGCGGTGGAATCCATCTTGTCGGGATTTGGTTACTCTTAGTAGGATTGCCTTTAAATGTAGGCTTTTGATTCAGATGAATTTTCCAGTTGGCCCAGATGGATTGTTCCTGCGGCAGCGTTGGAAAATCTTCCTGGGACCAGGACTTAATGGATAGAGTTTCTTTAATGTTCTGGTGTAACCTAGTCCAGATCTGCTCTATAGACATTGATTGGTCCTTGAAAACCCTGCGATTCCGCTCCTTCCAGATGTTCCACATCAGTAGACCAGGGATAAGCTGCCAAAGTGTGTTTAGGAGTTTGCTTTGATAGGGCGCTTGGCTCCAGTTACGAATAGTAGCTTTAATATCCCCATGCACTCTGCCTTCTTTTTGGCATCGGAAGCTAACCTTTTCCCACAGCTTCCGTCCTATTTGACAAGTCTGCATTAGATGTAAAGCTGATTCCTCTGCTTGCTTGCAGTTGAGACATATAGATGGTCCATAAAAACTCCTTTTTCTGAGGTTATCCCAAGTGAGAATTTTATTGTGACATAGGAGCCAAAGAAAAGTGGACACCTTCGGCCAGTTAGAGGAATCCCAGATTTTATCCCATAAGACATCTTTGATTATCCGTTCCTTGATGATTACATTGTACGCTTCCCTTGTGGTAAAAGTGCCTTTCTCTTCATATCCCCATCTAAGAATGTCCATTCCTTCTGAGGAGAGGATTTTCCGTTTTTGTAATTCGGAGGAGAGAGAGATCTGAGCTTGCTCAGAGCCATGCATTAGTATTTGTTTAGCCTCAATCCATCGTCTGTGCCCCTGTGTGGAAGAAGGGTCCCAGAATTGACTAACCTTATCTAGCATATGTATATCTTGCTCTGGTAAGTGAAGGTTAGAGAGAGTGTCCTTGATCTTTGGGAGCTGCTGCCAGGAGTCCTCCCAGAACCTTGCTGTATTGCCATTCTTAACTTCCCAGAAGCTATGCTGTTGTATTAGTTTCCTATGTTGAATGGCCGAATTCCAAATCACTGAACCTGTACTTACTTCTGACATTCGAATTCTTTCTTCAATAGGGCTATTGTTCGCATATTTGGCTGTCCATAGGGAGGCCCAGGGAGTGTCAGGTTTTGAGAGCCATCTCCACCAAATTTTAGCTCCCATGACCTCATTACTGTGCCCCGGATCCCTTAGGCCAATACCACCAGCCTTCTTTGGAAGACAAACGTTGTCCCATTTGACCAGAGCCCACTTTCGATTGGGACCTGAGTTGCCCCATAAGAAATTGCGTTGTAGCTTCTTTATATCCTTGAGCACCCATTTGGGAGCTGCTAGAATTGAGAAGAGATACAGAGGCATGGAGTGAAGAACGACTTTAATGAGAACAAGTCTGCTGGCCATGTTAAGAGCCCTGTGAGTCCAAAGGAAGAGCCGCGCTTCTAGCTTTTCTAGCAGGACTTTCCAAGAGGAATGCTTGAGTGCCGAGGCCATTAAGGGTGCTCCAAGGTATTTAGAAGGAAGAGACGCTATGGTAAAACCAAGAATGTGGGCTATGGCCTTTTGGGTGGGGACTGGGGTATTGAAGAAAAAGATTTGAGATTTGACACGATTAATAAGGGCTCCTGAAGCTTCAGAGAAGTTCGATAGGAGGGCTTTGAGAAGGCGAGCTTCCTAAACAGAGGGATGGCCAAATAGCATGTTATCGTCTACAAATTGCTGATGAGAGTAAGTAGGCGAATTGAGAAAGGATAAGCCCTTGAGCCGCTGGGAGTGTAGAGCAGATTTGATGCTCCTACCCAATCCTTCTGCCATAATAACAAAAAGGAAAGGTGAGAGGGGATCTCCCTGCCTGATAGCCCTGGAGGGATGGAAAGTGGGCGAAGGGATACCATTGATAAGCATAGAAAAGAACGAGGAAGATAATAAACTCACAACCCATCTAACCCAAGAAGGGGCAAAGCCAAAGGCATTTAAGACTTTTTGAATGTAAACCCAGCTTAAGCTATCAAAAGCTTTAGATAAATCAATTTTAAGCATCATACCTAGTTTTTTTTATTTCTTCAAAGAGTGAATTATTTCATGAGTTAAAATAATACCATCCGTGATCTGCCGACCTTCTACATAACCAGATTGCTCTGGCGAAATAATGAGAGGGAGCAAAGGTTTCAATCTGGTAGCTATAACTTTTGAGACAATCTTATAAATGATGTTGCAGAGAGCAATCGGTCTGTACTTGTCTGGAGTATTAGATTCCTCTTCCTTGGGGATTAAAGCAATGAAGGTCGCATTCAGCCCTGGGTACATCCATCTTAAAGTGCGTGATTCTTCTACAACTTGCCAGACTTCCAATTTGATTAGATCCCAGAAGTTGTGAAAAAAGTTGGAGGTGAATCCATCCGGACCCGGTGCTTTTCCTGCTTTCAACTGACGCACAGCATTCTCGACTTCCTGAAGGCTTGTGGGCTTAAGAAGGAGAAGATTATGCTCCTCTGTAATTAATTTGGGAATGTTCCTTAGAACTTTGTCAATAGCAGATGTTCTATCTATGTTGGGCTCTTGATGGGCTTGTTTGAAGTACCTGAGAAACTCATCTTCAATGCCTTCGTGCGTCTCAATTCTAGCTCCCTGCTCATTTTTGATGTGGGAAATGTAGTTGTTCATTCTGCGCTGCACTGTGGTTCTGTGAAAAAAATTTGTGTTTTTTTCCCCATCCTTCAGCCACTTAACTCTCGATTTCTGCCGCCAAAGTGTTTCCTCCTGTTTTTCTCTGGCTAGGATTTGGGTCTCAAGAGTTTGTTCCTATTTTTCTAGGTCCTCAGAGCGTCCTTCTATAATGATCCTCTACTGGACATTCTTCATTTCTTGATTCAGGGCTTCCTGTGCCTGAAAAATGTTGCCGAAAGTGGTATGATTCTAGTGCTTGATTTCACCTTTAAGGTGCTTTAGTTTCTGCTGGAATATAGACATCTTAGAGCCATTAGAGGGATTAAAATTGAGCCATGTTGATCTAACTAATTCATTGAAATCCGGATGAGTTAACCAAAAAGCTTCAAACCGGAAAGGGCGCCGAATGCTGTTGCCTGGTCGATTCCATTGGAGAGCTATTGGCCAGTGATCAGAGCCCGATATTGGAAGGATGGAAGCAATGAATTCCCCCCCCAAGTGAATTGCGTTGTCTGATAGTAGAAATCTATCAAGACGTGAGGCTATTTGTTGCATTCCTTCTCTTTTGTTGTTCCATGTGAACATGCCATTATTTGAAGGTAGATCTATCAACGAATTATTCTGTATGAAATCCTTTAGAATGTTCCCATCTCTGTTGCTTATGTTTCTACCTCCCTGTTTTTCTTCCATTCTTGCTATCATATTAAAGTCACCTCCAGATATCCATAGCGGGTGCAACCTGTTTGAGTTAAGCTCCGATAAGGTATCCAGGATTTCAGCTTTGTGTATGGTTTCCTGAGGGAAATACACATTAGTCATGTGGCCGTGGATGTTGGTGCCGATTATGTGAAATATTGCTTGGATGAAGTTCTTGTTTGCATGTATACTGTCAAGTTGAATTACTCGCACATCCCAGAGAACTGCTAGTCCTCCCGACGCCCCTTGAGCATCAACAGCTGTTACCAGCCCTCCTGGCCAAGCTTTTGCTGCTATTTTTTCCAAAACTGTCGAGTTACATTTTGTTTCTTGCAGAAAGAGGATGTTAGGTTTTTCCTGCATAAGCATGTTTTTTAGAAGCCTGCCTTTCCTTGGGCTATTGAGCCCTCTAATGTTCCATGATATCAACTTCATTGAGAAGGGTTGGGATTGATGTTGAAATACTTGGTCAGCTTGGCATATCTGCCTGACTCAACTAACACTTCGCCTATCTTGATAGTTCTTTCGAGAGTGGTTTTTCTTCCTCGCTTTTTACTGTCTTTGGTGATGAACTTTCCATCCCATTGACTACCAATCTGGACTCCTAGAGAGTATTTTTTTTGTGCGCGATTGAGGACCTCCACCAGGTTGTCCACTTGCCGATCTGGGATTTTATCAAAGTTTCTTGTTTTGCATGCTTGCTCTAGTCCTAGAATGTCCAGTTCACCAATATCTATATTCTCGGGGTCTTCCTCCATGAGCTGGGGTTCTTGATAGTCTTCAGCTGTTTCCTCCACTGCCTTTGAACTGGGTTCTGGATTGTCGACTTCCATTCCTTGGAAGCTCCAGGCTGGGAGCTTGGTTTGGGTGTGAGGGGTCGATTTGCCGGACAAGCTTCCCCCTGGCTGCGGTGAAACCCCATCTTGCTTTTCTTTGCTGGTTTCCTTGTCATTTAGAGGTAGGTTTTCAGGTTCTTGAATATCATCACTGGCCAGAGCAGCAAAGCTATTGCTCGTTGAGGGTTTTGACAAGTTAGCTGGGTTGGTCCTGGTATTGGCTGTCGATTTCTTATGACCTCTTCTGCGATTTACCACTTTGGTAAATCCATCAGGAGCAGGATTGTCTGAGTCCATTTGAGGAGGGGGCTTCCTGTTCAGAGGACAATCTCTGTAGAGGTGACCTAGATCATGGCATTTCCTGCATCTAAACGGTACATGCTCATAATCTATCAGCTGTATCCATTCAATATCATCATGGAAAAGACTTACTGTATCTGGCAGGGCTTGCTTGAGGTCCATGTAGACACAGATCCGGGCATATGATGTGTATCTGCATAATTTTGTTTCCTCTGCTACTTTGATAAATTCGCCCAGAGCATTTCCGATCTCTTGTAGGGAATCTTCCTCCCAGTATTCCCAAGGGAGCGAATACAACCTTATCCAGACAGGAGCACAACTAAGATCTTCCTTATCCGGATTGAAGCGTTCAACCCACCCTTTGAGATATAGGCCTGCGGAGTTAAAGAAGTACGGGCCTCCGTCTAGAACCCTGTTACGATCTTCCAAGCAGTTAAACACAGCCGTAAAAAACCCTTTTGGCCCTAGTTGCAGAGTGATGTGACCCTTTGGGTTCCATTTGGAATTTATCCAGCCCCTTAGCGCTTTCTCAGTTGGCCATAGTCCAATAAACTTGCCGATCAACGCGTGATCCCTCATGAACTGTATTCTGGCATTGATTTGGTGACTAGGAAATTCCACTTTTGGCCTGTGAGTGGCCACTGGCTTGCATGTGGATGAGCTCGCTTTGGGCTTGTCCTTCTGAGCTTGTTCATTGTTCTGATGCTCGCTGTTGTCCGTATTGTCCTCATTCTGCCTCTCTACCTTGTCATTATCCCCAACTTGCTGCTTTTGGCTTTCGTCTTTTGGGGGAGGCGCATCGCCCTCCCCCTGAGGGGGTTGCATGGTTCCTATGATCGTTTGTAGGAAACCAAGACCGCAGATCTGCCCAGGTTCTGTCAAGGCTGAACTTTGTCAGGGGTAGCCTGTCGTAGCAGGGGTTGTAGAAACCCTAGGTCGACATTTCTCCCGTATCGCTCCCATATAGGTTTTATGATTACTTGTAATAGAGATTGGTTTAAAACCTGACGTGATAAAAATAATAATGATAAACTCTATCTAGTTAATGGTAGATTTTATGAAAAAAAATATGATAATGTATTTAGACATTTGGGAATGTGAAGCAAATTAAAAATATAATCTATACCATGGATTAAAAAAAAACTATTCTTAGTTTCAATAATCACATGTCAAGGTTTAAAAGTTGAATTTGTGAAGCTAGCTTGTCATGTGAAGGATATACAAGATCACTATAAAGTCATATCGAAAAAAAAATTGAGTGGGAGGCCTATACAAACTTGATGCTACTATTGAGATTCATCAAGATTTTTTATTTACAAACATGTTTGTAAAAGAGCTACGGCACTTTAGATTTGGACATTTAAATCTCAAAGATCTATTTTACTTCAATGAAAAAATATGGTGAAAGATCTTCCACTCTTTTAAAATGAACATGATGAATGCAATGGTTGTGGACTGAGAAAAATACATAGAAATGAGTTTCCAATGAGGATAGATAAATGGAAAAGATATTTTCTTGAATTAGTACATACTAATGCAAACTAAATCACTTGGGGGGAGATATTTATACTCTAATATTCATTGATGAGAGAACGAGCTTCACATGTGTCTATTCATAAAAAAGAAAAGTGATGTTTTGAATATTTCATAGTATTTTAAATATGGCTAAAATACAAATAGGAAAACATATCAAGATACCTAGATCATATCAAGGGGGAGAATAAAATTCAAGAGAGTTCTTAAAGTCTTGCAAAGACAATGGAATTTATAAATAGTGAATGGTTCCACATACCCATTAGAAAAATGGTGTGGCTGAGAGGAAGAGTAGAACCATAGTAAAGTGTGGCTAGAAGCATGCTCAAATATAAGAATATTCCTAATAGTTTGTGGGATGAAGCTACAAGAATAGCTATGTATCTATCAAATAGAAGTCCAATCAATTTTTTAGATCATAAAACTACTTATGAATCATGCAATGGATATAAAGTAGTTGTTAATCATTTGATAGTTTTGGGTAGTAAATCATTTTACCACATCCTAAAGGAAAATAGAAAGAAACTTGATGCAAATTCAGTCAAATGTATTTTCATTTGTTATTGTGCGCCTAACCATAAAGCTTGCAAAATGCATAATCCTATTACTCATAAAATATTTCCAAGTATGGATGTTATATTTCATGAGTATGTAGATGTTGATAGTTAACATGTAAAAAAACTTCCTGAATAAAGCATTGATAGTTCCAAATTAGAATAAAGTGAATATCAACAAGATGATAATCTCAAAGTGGTATTGAAGCTACAAGTGGTTGGAGTACACCAAGAAAGAATGTAGCTACTCCATGAAGCAATAATGCACTAAAAATATCAACAAGGCAAATCAAGACATCAAGCAACTATAAAGATTATGCTTTGATGTCTAAAATCATGAGCATTGAAGAGATTTTAAATTATGAGAAGGCAAAGGATCAAAAAGTATGGATGGATGCTATGCAAGAGGAATATGATTCTATTGTGAAAAATGATGCTTCAGTAGTAATTGAACTTCCTAAAAATAATTTTCTTATAGGCTTAAAATGGATGTATAAATCTAAGTTCAATATCCATAAATGAAAGGAATATGAGGACACATTTGCACTTGTAGCTAAAATAAATCTCATTAAACTTATAATTGCATTAGCTACTAAGCACAATTAAAACTTAAACTAAATGGATGTCAGGTCATCATTTTTTAATGGTGAATTAAAAGAAGAAGTGTCCCTTGTTCAACTAGAAAGTTTTGTAAATTATAAATAAGAATATTTTGTATGCAAGTTAAAGAAAGCACTATATGGTCTCAAACAAGATTGGAGATCATGGTATATAAAAATTGATCACTTCTTCTAGCAAGGATTCATCAAAAAGTATAGTGATTCAAACCTTTACATAAAGGAAGATGAATATGGTAATGAAGCTTTAATTTCATTATAAGTTGGTGATTTAATCATAACAAGTAGTGTTACAAGTTTGATTAATGAAATCAAAAGTGATATATTGCAAGAATTTGAAATAAAGGATCTTGGACAAATGTAATATTATTTAAGTTTTAAGGTGTGGGGTGAAGATAGTAAAACTTTGATCACTCAAAGTAAGAATGAAAAGGAAATATCAAAAGATTCAATATGAATGAGTTCAAATTAATGTTTAATCTATTAGAATATAATGCTAATATTTTCATTAATGATGATACAAAAGAAGTAAATGATACTTTGTATAGATAGCTAGTGGGAAGTTTAAATTACTTAGTCAATTCATGGTAAATACACATGAGCGCCATTAGAAAAACACCAAGAGAGTCATTCAATACCTAAAATGTTGATTTTGGTATTGAATACACTAATTGTTTGAATGCAAGGTTGACAGGTTATTTAGAATTTGATTGAGTGGGTGATATAAATGATAGAAAATCAACCACTGGATATGCATTCAGTATAAAATTAGGGATTGTGTATTGGTGCAGAAAGAGGCAACCAAATGTTTTATCTACTAAAGTTTAGCACAAGGCATTGTGCAGTGTTACCCATGAGAAAATTTGGCTAAGGTTTATTCTTAAAGATATGGGAGAATGGTAGCCATCCTTATCTAGAATGAAAATTCCATGAATATTCTAGAATCTAATGGACAAGAGTGAAGTCAAACAATTGACTTTGCTCTTTTCCATCAAATTCCAAAATATTCTTGAAATTTGCAATCAAGTTGTGTCCAAGTGAGAAAGGAAAGAAGTACCTACAACTACTAAGTGTAACAATCAATGTTCTATGAAATTGAACCCAATTTATTATGCAAGATAAAAGGACATTGAAACTTAGTATTTTTTTTGTAAGAGAAAAGATTCAATTAAAAGTGATTGATGTGATATATTGTAGCACAAAGGAGAATATGGTTTATATATTCTCTAAGTTCTTTGTAAGGACAGAGTTATATATATATATATATATATATATATATATATATATATATATATATATATATATATATATATATATATATATATATATATATATATATATATATATATATATATATATATATATATAGAGAGAGAGAGAGAGAGAGAGAGAGAGAGAGAGAGAGAGAGAGAGAGAGAGAGAGAGAGAGAGAGATGTCATAGAAAATTTATTTATTCATTAAGGGAGAGTGTTAGAAATAAATGAAGAAAATTAATTATTGGCATGTTGTTGCAATGTTGCTACCAAATTTTGAGGTTGTTAATGTGGAGGCAAATAATTGAGAGAGTTTGTTAGAGAAGTGGTTGTAAGAATCCAATTCAAGTTTTAAGGGATTTGTTGATCTATAGAAAGCCTATATATGTGCATATATATTTCCATATTGAATATAAGAAATGGAGAACTAGCTCTTTGCATACAATTTAATTTGTTGTGTGTGGTTAATTTTTATTCTATCCCTGAGAAATAGTGGATCCCCCAATCAGCACTTGTTAGTCCTTTTTTCCTAAGAGGATGAGAGATGAGATTAAACATGGGGATGAGTAGCTTGTAAATGTCATAGAATACATACTACACATGAATGTTGTGTTCTCGTAATCCAAAACCTATATGTATTTAAACTTCTTGTATGTGTGAATCATTTTGTATGTAAGACTCTTATTAAGGTCTATCTCATTTTGTATGTAAAACTCTAATTAAGGTCTTTCTCATTTTGTATGTAGGATTTTTATTAAGGTCTATCTCAGTATCCATACTTGTATGTATGCATGAATTCACTACAACTCTCTCAACACCTAATAAATGCACAAAGCTTTCCAATATCTTTAAAAAATGATAAATATGAGGAATCTAATAGCAAATTGGGAAGACAAATAAACATTGACATTCTAGTAACTAACATTGTTATCATGATATTTAAGGAACTAACAAATTATAACAATCCTGCACTTCGCTCTCAAGGATTCACCAATTATGATGATGTTGTCAATTACTTGCGTGCACTAATCTCCAAACCTTATTGGTTACAACCCCTTTAAACAATCTCTGCGTAATGATTCAATTCAGCAACCCAGTCTTTTACCTTCACCGATTCTTCCTATCGGAACTCTACAACCCTTTATAACCCTTTAAGTCCTTAATCCCACATACATATAACCACTCCTCTTTAACCTTGGTTATATTGGATTTATTACATGAATCCTTCAAATCGGCTATAATGGTTATAAAACCTTTATAAAGGAAATATGCATAAAACATGTGTAACATGCCTTTTCCCCGCTCATTCCATAGTATTTTCACATTTCCCGAGGGCTTCCCTTTATCGCAATCGGGTATCGGCTCCTCCGCGGGTCGCATTACCCACTCCTTCCACTTCCCCGATATGCGATCACACTATCGAGACACTTTAGTGGCACTTTTACATTAAAAACCCGGGCCCTTCGTTTTATCAAAAAATATGGGAGACATGGGAATACAAAGGAAATCCCGCTCCAAACACATAAGCCAGATCTCAAATTTTATGTACCGGGACTTATAAATATCGTCGGGTCCGTCTTATCACTTGCATCAATACTCCTCTGCCGACAAACACCATTGAATGTTGCGATGCGATCACTCCGATGATCGCGTCGACATTCGCCGATTAAAACCCACCGATTAAATCTCTGTTGTTGATCCTTCCCACAGATCCAACGGTCCTCACTCAATCGCTTGATCGCAATCGGCGATCGCCCGAGGTCGGGGTTATTCCATTCGCCGATTCAATCCCGCCGATTCAATCTCCATCGTTGATCTGTTGGATCCAACGGTCCTTGAGCGTCACTTCCTCAATCTTTCACTCCTCTATTGTTCGGATCTTATCACGCTTTCCGCTATGCCGCGAGAAATTCTTCTCTATGTATTCAATATCCTCTTTGAGTCCGCCGAATTCACCTGCACATATATATATGATACAGAAGCTCTGATTCACATTGAATTCATCATTCAATCATTTGAAACACACATTTATATGGATTTGAATTTATCTTTGTACATAACAAATAAACAAAGGATATATATTGAGGCTCTGTCTCTCTCTATGTTCTACTCTCCTAACACCATTGGCCCCTCTTACATTCTGCCCATAGGCTTACAATCTTACTCTAATTTGGCTAACCCCCCACTCTTCCTTCTTGTTTCCTTTGTAATACATCATTGGCAGTTCCTTTGACAGTTTGAGGAACCATTTCTCAGTTATGAAACAATTTCTTCAAACTAATTCCTATTTGATCCTATTTTGTCTAATTCAAAAACTAACAATGGTTGATTCAGCCTTCATTTAAAATGACACAAAATGAAACTAAATGAAACAGAAATTTGAAATGTTTTCCTCTCTACTTGTCAAAATAAAACGAAAAAATAAAAATAACAAGAAACATCTCCTAGCTGTTGCCTCTTCATTCGAGTGCTCCTGCATCAGGCTCCTGGGGTAAATGAAATTCATGGCTCCTATCCATGAGCTCTTCAATAGAGTACCCAACACTTTGAATCTGGCTAGCATCTAACCAAGAACTATCTTCAAGAGGATGACCCTTCCACTTGACTAGGTACTGCAAATATTTCTTACGTCGAGTCCGTCTAACCACTTGGGTATCTAGGATCTGTTCAATCTCTAGAGGCTTTGCTGGGGGCATTTGTTTAATCCACATATCACTCTCTTTCTGGGTGTCCCGTGTTCATCTTTCTAAACTGTCTTCGTCCTCTGCCACAATGTAGGGGTACAGGTCTGCTACATTGAAAATGGGTGAAATTCTAATACCTGGGGGTAACTGCAATTCGTAAGCATTTGCAAAAAAATTCTGAAGAATCCTGTAAGGCCCAATCTTTTCCTATTTCAACTTGTTGTACTCGCCTTTAGGAAACCTCTCTTTGCATAGGTGTGCTAATACCAGGTCTCCTATGTTGAATTGCACCTCCCGCCTTTTCAAATATGCCTTCTGCTTGTATCTTTGGCTGCTGTTCTGTAATTTTAATTTCACCTGTTCATGAAGATTGTTGATTGCCTTTGCGAAGTCTTCACCATCAGCACTCCTGCACTCCAATTGTCCCAAATCCCGTAACTCATGTACTCCACGTGGGTGCATTCCGTATAGGATCTGGAAAGGACTACTGCCTATGCTCCGGTTGGGCGAATTGTTATAAGAAAATTCCGCTTGTGCAAGCACACAATCCCACTGTCGAGAATTTTCTCCAACCAAACTCCTCAATAAATTTCCTAGACTTCGGTTCACCACTTTGGTTTGGCCATCGGTCTGTGGATGATAAGTTGAGCTGAAGTTTAGTTTGGTGTCTAATTTCTTCCATAAGGTTCGCCAAAAATGTCTTGTAAATTTAACGTCTCGATCCAAAACAATAGACTTTGGCAAGCCATGTAGTCTGACTACCTCGGTAAAGAACAAATGCGCTACATGTGTGGCGTCACTAGTTTTCCTGGATGGAATGAAATGTGCCATTTTGGTGAAACGATCCACCACCACCATGATGGAATCGAATCCCTATTGTGTCTTTAGCAGACCTAAGACAAAGTCTAAACTGATTGAGTCCCAAGGTCTGTTCGGAATGGGTAAGGGCATATACAACCCTGTGTTTTGGTTGTGTCCCTTTGCAAGCTGACACATTTTGCATCTAGTTACAAACCTTTGTACATCTCTGCGCATCTTCGGCCAATAGTAAAAGTGGCTCAACTAATCCAAGGTCTTGTCTATGCCAAAATGCCGGCTAAACCTCCACTATGCTTTTCCTGGATTAAGTTCTCTCTCATAGAACATTATGGAATACACAACTGCCCTCCTTTGAACAACAATCCTTCCTGCATGTTATAGTCTAGCCATGAACTATTATCTCTCAACAATGGATTTTGGCAAGCTTCATAAGCTTCCTTAAAATCTGCATCTGCCTCATACAAGTCCTTAAGATGTTCAAATCCTAACACTTGTATGGTACTTTCCTGCAGGATCAGATTCCTCCTGCTTAATGCATCTGCCACTTTGTTGGCTTGACCGTTGATATGTTTCAACACAAACGTAAAACTCTGCAAGTACTCCACCCACTTTGCATGTTTATGGTTCAGCTTATGCTGCTGCATAATATACTGCAACGCAGAATTGTTTGAAAATAAGACAAATTCATTGGCCAACAGATAATGTCTCCAATGCTTTAGGGCTTGAACCACCGCATAAAATTCCTTATCATAGGACGTGTATTTTTGCCTACTTTCATTTAGTTTCTCACTGAAATAGGCTACCGACTTGTCCTCTTGGCTGAGTACTACACCAATGGCTGTCCCACTGGCATCACAACGAACTTGGAAAATTTTGTTAAAGTTTGGTAATCTCAAAATCAATTTTTCGGTAATTTTCCTTTTGAGTAGCTGAAAGCTCTTCTCTGCCATTTCTGTCCAATGGAAAGGCTGATTTGTTTTCTTAATGGTGTCCAGCATAGGTGCACAAATCCCACTGAAATTTTTGATAAATTTCCGATAAAAACTCGCCAATCCATGAAAACTCTGTACCTTAAACAAACTTTTGGGAGATGGCCAGCTAACTATAGTTGTAACCTTTTCTGGATCCATTTTTAGTTCATTCTCAAAAATTACAAATCCCAAATAAATTAACTCTTTCTTAAAAAAAGAACATTTCTTCAAATTTATCAGTAATTTATTCTGCTGCAATTTTTCCAATACATACCTCACGTGTCGAAAATGTTCTTCCTTCATCTTGCTAAATATAAGTATGTCATCCAGATACACAATCACAAATTTACCAATGAATTCCTTGAGCATCTCGTTCATCAGCCGCATGAACGTGCTAGGGGCATTGCTCAATCTAAACAACATAACCAACCATTCGTACAAGCCTTCATTAGTCTTGAAAATTGTCTTCCACTCGTCACCTTCTCGAATTTTGATTTGGTGGTAGCCACTTTTTAGGTCTATCTTTGAAAAGTATGCTTCTCCACTCAAACAATCCATCATATCATCCATCCGAGGTAATGGGAATCTGTATCTGATAGTAATCTTGTTAATGGCCCAGGAATCCATGCACATTCTCCACTCACCTCCTTTCTTGGGAGCTAAAATAGTCAGAACTGCACAAGGGCTTAAACTCTCCTGAATCAGTCCTTTATCCAACAACTCCTGCACCTGCTTCCAGATTTCTTCATTATCCTTTGGACTCATCTGGTAGGCAGCCTTGTTTGGCAAACTGGCTCCTGGAATAAAATCAATATGGTGACTGATGCTCCTTTTTGGTGGTAGTTTGTCCGGTAGATCATCTACCACAATATCACTAAATTCTTGCAGCATGTTATGTATCTCTTTTGGTAAATCAGTAAGGTTGGTGTGTACTAACATTGCCCTTGGTCTTCTCACAACTGCATAACCCAATTCACTCTCTTCAATCCGTCGTAGAAACTCATTTCCTCCTAGGAGTAATGCTTTCGTTCCACTTGTTTCTGTTGTCTCCTCTTCTTTCTTAGCTTCTTTCATGGGTAGCAAGGTATGCTTTGTCCCATCTTTGAAAAATCTGTAACAATTTTCCACTATATCATGGACTACATTTCTATCGTACTACCATGGTCTGCCCAGCAAAATATGGCACACGTCCATTGGCATTATGTCGCAAGTCACCTTATCCTTGTACTTGCCTATCCGAAAATCTACCTCGCATTGTTCATCAACTAACAATTGGTGTCCCTTCTACAACCACGACACCTTGTATGGAGTTGGGTGTTTTGCTCTCTTCAAACCCAGTTTCTCCACCATCTCCATAGCTACCAAATTATCAGTGCTCCCGCTGTCAATAATCAATTTACAGCATTTTCCATGTGACTTACATATGGTTCGGAACAATGCTTTCCTCTGTGTCTGATCAGCTACTTCCTTGGCTGGTTTTAATAACACCTTGTTCAACACCAAGGCTTCCCCAATTTCTGGCATATTTTCCACCTCCTGTGGTGGTGCCTCCACTTCATCAGGCTGAGCGACATATGCTCCCCTCTGCCCTGTTTGTTCATTTTCAAGACATTCAAAGGACCTGTGTCCCCACTTGTGACACTTGTAACACTAATAGGCATTTCCTCTGCCTCTGCCATTACCTCTTCCTCGCTGGTATGGCCTTCCTCCTATGGTGTTACCTTCCCTTTCACTTTGTCCCGAAGTCTTTGAACTACTACCCTCTTCATTGCTGTTGGCAGTCTTACCTCTGCCAAAGGTCTGTCCTCGACCTCTACCAGAACCACGTCCTCTTCTGGCATTTTGTTTCCTAGCAATCTTTTCCTCCGCCTTCAAAGCACTCTGATAAGCTTCCTCCATGGTTTTAGGGGAAAGAATGCTAATTTCGTCTAGGATCTCCATCCGTAGACCATTTACAAACCTCGCTGTTTTCTCAGGGGTATCTTCAACATAACCAGCTCTCAGGTTAATTTTATAAAATTCTTCAGTATATTCCTTCACAGTCATCATTCTCTATTTCAGGTTCTGTACCTGTCTGTAAAGGGCAATTTGATAATCTTTAGGCAGAAACTTGCTCTTCATTTTCACAACCATCCTATCCCATTTTTTAATCAAGGGTTTGTTTAATCTCCTCCTTTCTGCCTGTACACTATCCCACCATAATGCTACATGTCCCTTCAATTTGGTGACAACAAACCTGACCCTCTTATCTTCGTTGATTTCTTCATACTCAAAATATTTATCTAATTCACTTATCCAGTCTAACAATGCCTCTGTGGACAAACTGCCATCATAATTAGAGAGCTCTGGTTTTGGCTTGCTGCTAGCCAACAAAACTGACTTCAATAGCTTAATTTTCGGTCCTTCATCATCTGACCCATCTGTCATGGCTACGTTTTCCTCCTCACTATCATCCCCACCTTCCGGCTCTCTATGCCTCCCTGCTTCCAACACTGCCAAACGTGCAGTTAAGTTTCTAATCTCTTCTCTTAACCCTTCATCTACTGCTCTTCTGATGGCTCTTCCTTGACCCCTTCTTCCTACCTCCATCTTTACTGAGAGAAAGGAAAAACCTGCTTTGATACCAAAATGATGTTGTCAATTACCTGCGTGCACTAATCTCCAAACCTTATTGGTTATGGCCCCTTTAAACAATCTCTGCGGAATGATTCAATTCAGCAACCCAGTCTTTTCCCTTCACCAATTCTTCCTATTGAAACTCTACAACCCTTTATAACCCTTTAAGTCCTCAATCCCGCATACATATAACCACTCCTCTTTAACCTTGGTTATATTGGATTTATTACATGAATCCTTCAAATCGGCGCTATAATGGTTATAAAACCTTTATAAAGGAAATACACATAAAACATGCGTAACACACCTTTTCCCCACTCATTCCATAGTCTTTGCACATTTCCCGAGGGCTTCCCTTTATCGCAATTGGGTATCGGCTCCTCCGCGGGTCGCATTACCCACTCCTTCCACTTCCTCGATATGCAATCACACTATCGAGACACTTTAGTGGCGCTTTTACATTAAAAACTCAGGCCCTTCGTTTTATTGGAAAATATGGGAGACACGAGAATACAAAGGAAATCCCGCTCCGAACACATAATCCGGATCTCAAATTTTATGTACCGGGATTTATAAATATCATCGGGTCTGTCTTATCACTTGCATCAATACTCCTCCGTCGACTAACACCATTGAATGTTGCAATGCGATCACTCCGATGATCGCGTCGGCATTTGCCGATTAAAACCTTTCGATTAAATCTCCCCCATTGATCCTTCCCACAGATCCAATGGTCCTCGCTCAATCGCTTGATCGCAATCGACGATCGCCAGAGGTTGGGGTTATTCCATTCGCCGATTCAATCTCCACCATTGATCTGTTGGATCCAATGGTCCCTGAGCGTAACTTCCTCAATCTTTTGCCCCTCTATTGTTCGGATCTTATCACATTTTCCGCTATGTCGCAAGCAATTATTCTCTATGTATTCAATATCCTCTTTGAGTCCACCAAATTCAGCTGCACATATATATATGATACAGAAGCTCTGATTCACATTGAATTCATCATTTAATCATTCAAAACACACATTTATATGGATTTGAATTTATCTTTGTACATAACAAATAAACAAAGGATATATATTGAGGCTCTGTCTCTCTCTATGGTCTACTCTCCTAACACCAGTGGCCCCTCTTACATTTTGCCCATAGGCTTACAATCTTACTCTAATTCGGCTAACCCCCCACTCTTCCTTCTTGTTTCCTTTTTAATACATCATTGGCAGTTCCTTTTATAGTTCGAGGAACTGTTTCTCAGTTATGAAACAGTTTCTTCAAACTAATTCCTATCTGATCCTATTTTGTCTAATTCAAAAACTAGCAATGGCTAATTCAGTCTTCATTTAAAATGACACAAAATGAAACTAAATGAAACAGAAATTTGAAATGTTTTCCTCTCTACTTGTCAAAATAAAACAAAAAAATAAAAATAACAAGAAACATCTCCCAGCTGTCGCCTCTTCATTCAGGTGCTCTTGCATCATATGATGTTCTACTTTGGAATATGGCTTTCAAAATTTTAGTTGAATTATCAATAATTATTAAATGGATAGTAGATATTTAACCTCCACAAAATATGTGAGAATGTTCTTAATAATAAATTTAGAATTGTAATAAAAGTTTTAATTTATTTATTTATAAAAAAATATGACCATTAAAATATTTATTTGTTTGTTGAGAGTCTATCTTCAATTCAAACTTTGGATAAGGTTTATTGACCTATATTATTGGCTTTATGGGATAAATTTATTTATCACTCCAAGAAATAGTTTAATTGTGTAATTTATCTTTGGATAAGGTTTATTGACCATACTTATATTATTGGCTTTATGGGATAAATTTATTTATTGCTACAATAAATAATTTAATTGTATAATTTATCTTTGGATAAGGTTTATTAACCATACCTATATTATTGGCTTTATGGGATAAATTATTCATCACTCCAATAAAGAGTTTAATTACAAAATTTATCTTTGGATAAGGTTTATTGACCATACCTATATTATTGGCTTTATGGGATAAATTTATTTATCACTCCAATAAATAGTTTAATTGTAAAATTTATCTTTGGATAAGGTTTATTGACCATACCTATATTATTGGCTTTATGGGATAAATTTATTTATCACTCCAATAAATAGTTTAATTGTAAAATTTATCTTTGAATAAAGTTTATTAACCATACCTATATTATTGGTTTTGAATAAAGTTTATTGACCATACTTATATTATTGGTTTTATAAGATAAATTTATTTATCACTCCAATAAATAATTTAATTATAAAATTTATAGTAATAAGGTTCATGTGCAATGCCTATAAAATTTGTTTATCACTACAATAAATAATTTAATAGAATTCATTGACAATGCCGATAAATTTGTCAAGTGTCTATAAACATAAATTTAAAAAACAAGAACATCAAATTTATCAAAAAGACTCACATAAAACAATCCCTTCATACATAATCGAACTACCATAACTTCAAGGGAATTTGAAAGTAAGTGGACATTATACACCTTCAAGGGCATTTGAAAGTAAAGCACACATTATTGTTGGAAAGGAAGAGGAGACAAAGCATAAATAATTCACACATAAAACACAAGCTGTGACTCTTCTATTGATCACACAAAACATGATAATTACAATGAACCCAGTGAAGGGTATTTAACCTTTTCCAAGTAGTGACTTGCCTAAAATATCTTGACATGCACACACACTTAACTCAGTTAACTCACACTCTAAATATGGACTGCACTTAACTCTTTATCCATCACTCAACTTGACTCAATGCTCAATAGTCAACACTCAACACTGAGTTAACTAACTCTCTAATTTTAGCTAACTACTCATGCAGGAGTAATTACAATTTCTAACACCCCCCCATAATTACGATCATATGACTCAACATAACTTAACATGAATCAACTATCACTCAAACATGCATGTTGGTATATGTCTCAGCTAGGCTTACAATGACTCAAGACTTCCACAATTTTTCATTTTATTTTTCTCTTTTCCAAATTTTATATCCTTGAAATTGCTTCATTCTCTGTTGAACTTTCTTGCTGTACGCTTTATTCACTTGTTGTTGCTGCAATTTTTCTTTGACTTGTCTTGAATTTGTGCTAAAACACAATTTGATGTTGTCTACTACATCTACCTCTTCAAATATTCGTTCAACCATGGACTGCTGCCATAACATTGCATCTTCAAACTATCTTCTTTTCTTTGCTTCTTGCGCTTCATATTCCTGACTTTCTTTCTGTCATGTTTCTTGATAAAAGAGTCTTATCTCTTCTTGACTCCATTGCTGAAAAATGGTTTCAATGCATTCATATTTGTCTTTAGAAACATCCATATCATTCTTTTCACTTTCATCATCAGGTACTTCTGCTTTTTACACACTCAAGATCATTATTCATTATCTCATTACATTCTTTTATTCTAGCTGCTACTTTAAGACTCACATCAATTTTTTCTATTGGTTTATGAATCCATCCTTCAATGAGCTTCAAATATGCATCAAATTTATTAACAATCTTGCTTTCAACTTCTGCTCCCATGCTATTTTAAACACCTACATATTCAAAAACAATGTTAAAAACATCTTTATTATGCTCTTCAGTGAGATCTTCCTTCTCTACATCTACATTCTTTTCAACTGCATGGAGGTTGTTTTCCACTGTTATGTTGTTAGTTAATATTCTCATCAAAAACTCTTCAATCACTTTATCTTGTTCTTGATCATCAATCACTGCTAGACAACATACTGCATCATAAGCAGTTCCAACTGCCTCATATCTTGTTGCTACAATGGCAGCTTCAACCTTCAATGTTTCATCAAACATTGCACTTACGATATTGCCACAATCAATCCATGTTTCAAAAAAGAAACCACACATATCATCAACATTATCATCAACATAATGTTTATCCACACTGTGGTGGGATATCAGAGCATGCATGCGCTCATTGTCAATTTCATTAACAACTTTAACTTCACCAAATCCATCAGTTGCGGCTGGATTCACCAATTCACATATAACTTTGCAGTCATCATCCACATGTGTCTCATCACAGTGGGATTCACCATCATCTGTATCATCCACATTACAGTGGAGTCCTTGAGCATTTATTTGCTCTTGCTCTGTTTCACACAGAGGCTTCAACTTCTCTCTCTATAATCTTTGCTACATCTTCTTCATCCATATGCATGCTTTCATAATGGGTTTCAATTTTATGGTCTTAACAACCATCATCCACTTTTGAGTGAGATTCTCCAGGCCCTGTTATCCTCTCAGAGTCTTTGTCATCTTCTCTCATATTTGCAGCTAACTTCTTTGCTTGTGACATAACATGTTGTTGCATGTCACTCTCCTTTGTGCCAAATTTTTCTTCCAAGATCTTCCATGTTTCCTTCGAAATTTTAGCTTTTGTTACCTCGCATATAATCGTTCTACCCATTGCTTATTGAATGAAACTCAAAACAAAAACATCTTTTACCTCATAATAAAAATTAACAATCCTTTCTTGTAATAAACCTTTCATTTTTTCTTTTTTTTTAATAAAAAAAAAAATTAAAAAAATTCTTTACTTCAAACCTTTCACAATCCTATAACCAAGGATTGTGATGATAGCTTAGCCGCTTGGACGCAGCAAAGCTGAATCTTTACAAAGTTCAGTTCATGGACCTGTGGGCAATGGGCCCACATATATATCAGAAGCTTTCTTATTGGCGGATTTCAAAATAAACCTGTAGTCCGCGGAATCACAACAAACAACGAACTACAACATAACTTGACCAATCACCATCGGCCCTCTTTGAACGCTTAAGACCGGATCTCAAATAAATTTAACCCATGTTGATAACATATCAGGTCCGCTCAAAATGTTAAACCATGCACATGTTCGAGCGCGATTACCATCTGATCAACCATCCAACGAACAGTCCTGATAGTTAGAACTCAATGAGGTCTTAACCTTGTTGTATAAACCCTCATCGCGTCTGAATTCCAAATTAACCAGCGCGCACTTTCAGAAGCGATATGCATCTGATCAATCACCCAACAGATGACTGTGGTCTATCCGGACTTCAACTGGATTAAGTCACGGTTCATAACTTTCTCGGGTCCAGAATTGAAATACCGCTTACGGCTTTGAGGCAGTGCGAGAAACATCTTCCCGGCTACGAAAACCGCCTTTCCATTTCAATTAACACCCATGCATCTTCACCACGCGATGACTGTGGATCTTCTTCCATCAGATGGCTCTAATGGTTCCTCCACCATTCCTCTTCCACTAGTCATATTCGTCGATCTAGACGATCCGATGGTTCCCGTTGTGTTTATTCAATCTCCTTCGTTGACCTGATCTCGTTCACTTATTGGTGGAATTCACACTATAACACAGATTTACCTGCCATACTCTATTTAAGACAAAGTTCATAGAACTTCGTCCTTTACACTCAGATACGCATATTTACTAACTTATATTAAGAACTACACACGGACATACACAAATACATATAACACGCATATTTCTATTATATACAGAACAAGATTATAGTCTAAGGCATCTCAACCTTAGTCACAAATTCCCCTGTGGCTACATTGTATCCTATCTCTCCATATCCCAACACACAGTTATACAATTTATAGAAATAACTACAGAACCATGGATCATTCTAGATCCATGTTCTTCTCCTAAGATCGCTTAAACCAACCCCTAAATCTCTCTATACGCATACATGGTGGATAATTACATTTAATCAAGTCTTCTAGAGACTTATCAATTCCATCAATTTAGCTTTGTTTTAAATAGAATTTTCCCCTGTTTACAATTATTGTCCACGTTTCCTCTTTCACATATTTGGATTCTGATTTTAATGAAGGGTGCTCAGATGCTCCTACATCAGACTCCCGAGGTACAAAAATTTATGACCTCCTAGTCATATGCTTCTCCTTCATCCCTTAGAAATTCTACCCACATCCTCTGTGGAATTGCCTTTATGATCTCTCTGTGAGCTGCAACAAAACCTCTGTAGTAACAAGTCCTCCCTGCTACATGATACCTCACCAAGCTTCTCTCCTCTGAGCTTAGTCTTTTGGCATCTCTCTGGTTCTCTCTTCTCTGGAACCATATGAGCACTCCATGCTCTAAGTTGCTGCAAGTTTTCTCCCATTTTTCTGTTGTTACTTGCACGACAATATAAAGACCTTAAACTCACCAGTCTTCAACATAACTATACCTCCTCCTTTTTTTTGCAAACTCCTCACAGGAAACCTTTTCCTTACTCTGATACCAAAAATGATGACAGTTTAGCCGATTGGACGCAGCAAAGTTGCATATTTACAAAGTTCGGTGCGTGGACCTATGGGTTATGGGCCCACGTATATATCGGAAGCTTTCTTATTAGCGGATTTCACAATAAACCCGTAGTCTGCGGAATCACAACAAATAGTGAACTACAACATAACCTGACCAATCACCATCAGCCCTCTTTGAACGTTTAATACCGGATCTCAAATAAATTTAACCCGCGTTGATAACATATCGGGTCCGCTTGAAATGTTAAACCACGCACATGTTTGAGTGTGATTACCATCCGATCAACCATTCAACGGGCGGTCCTGATAGTCGAAACTCAACAAGATCTTAACCTTGTTGTATAAACCCTCATCAAGTCCGAATTCCAAATTAACTAGCGTGCACTTTCGGAAGCGATATGCGTCCGATCAATCACCCAACAGATGATTGTGATCTATTCGGACTTCACCTAGATTAAGTCACGGTTCATAATTTTCTCAGGTCTGGAATTGAAATACCGCTTATGGCTTTGAGGCCACGCAAGAAAAAACTTCCCGCCTATGAAAACCGCCTTTCCATTCTGATTAATGCCCATGCATCTTCACCACGCGATGACCATCGATCTTCTTCCATCGGATGGATCTGATTGTTCCTCCGCCATTCCTCTTCCGCTAGTCTTATCTGTCGATCTAGACAATCCTACGGTTCTCATTGTGTTTATTCAATCTCCTCCATTGACCTGATCTCGTTTGCTTATTGGTGGAATTCACGTTATAACACAAATTTACCTGCCATACTCTGTTTAAGACAAAATTCATAGAACTTCGTCCTTTACACTCAGATACGCATATTTACTAACTTACAGTGAGAACTACACACAGACATACAAAAATACATATAAAACGCATATTTCTATTATATACAGAACAAGATTACAGTCTAAGGCATCTCAACCTTAGTCACAAATTCCCTTACGGCTACATTGTATCCTATCTCTCCATATCCCAACATGCAGTTACACAATTTATAGAAATAACTACATAATCTTGGATCATTCTAGATCCATGATCTTCTCCTAAGATTGCTCAAACCAACCCCTAAATCTCTTTATACGCATACATGACAGATAATTACATTTAATCAAGTCTTCTAGAGACTTATCAATTCCATCAATTTAGCTATGTTTTAAACAGAATTTACCCCAGTTTACAATGATTGTCCACATTTCCTCTTTCACAGCTTTAGATTCTGATTTTATTGAAAGGTACTCAAATACTCTTGCATCAGCTTGTCTTTTTAAATCACCCTATTTTAAAATAAGCCCACCATAATGCATTTTCTTTTTTAATAAAAAAACATTTTTTCAAAACTCCACAATCTTCAACAATCTTCAAAGTTTTCGAATAGCCTTTTAAAACTTTATAAAACAACTTCTTCTTCTTTTTTTTAACTGAAATGGGTATGATTTATTTATTTGGAGAAAAGAATGGACTTACGCCATGGCAGCCATCATTACATTGCTTCTGATTCTATTTCTTGTGCTATTACAATATGCATGTTCCTCATGGATTACAAGGATAGAATGAGCTTTCATCATTTATGAGGATTTGTCCTTTCCCAAGAGTGTAGCCTTTTTTCGCCATCAGATCTGATTCACTGTTCAAGCTTCTGAGGATATGGAGGAATTTGTAGGAGTCGAAATTGAGCAGGACTCTCTTTAATCTGTTCAGAGTTTTGTTGAGACTTGCATTGTTGAACAATTTGCCCGTATTTAAATTTTTTATTAAGATCTCTGAGTCTCCAAAAGCTTGGAATTCTTTGTCTCCCCTATCTCTGGCTATTTGATAATCTTTGAGGAGGCCTTGGATCTCTGCTTGATTTTTGGTTTTCTGCCCGATGCCCCAGAAAAAGCTATCCCTTCTTGATCCGTTCGAGGCATAAATGACCCCTCCAGCTCCTGCTGTCCCAGGATTGCCTTTGGAGGCTCCATCGAAGAAAATTGTGGTTATTTTTTGTTTTCGCCACCATTCTTGAATGGTGGCTTCAGAATCTCTTTTGCGCCATTCCAGATTCACTACGTGAGGGGCTGCTAACTGCTTCTGAGGGTAGGGGGAGAGGGAGCCCAGCCACCTCTCTTCTTCAGGTAGAAGCAAAGAGTCATCTGAAAAATATTGTTGTTGGACTGCTTCAAGGAGGAGGGATTTGGCCTTTACCGCTGCCGAGAAAGGAGCTTGCAACTTTTCATTGAATATCAGGTCATTCCAGGTCAGCCAGATCTGCCAGCATACAAATTTGGGGATAGCATTCTAGACTTTTCTCCATAAATATTTGCTGGGGATTTTGTTGGGATAACATTGATTCCATGAGTCAAATAGATCAGCAATAGAGTTAAAAGGGGGGACTATGATTTGTAGCTCATGTAGTATGAGTCCCCATACTTCTTTGGCAAACTTGCATTCCATGAAGAGGTGCTTGGCAGTTTCTAAGCTGCTTCTACACAGCTCACCTCTATGCAGCCTAGCTATGCTTTTTTTCATCAAACTGTCTCCTGTTAACAACTTGTTGTGAACTAGTGTCCAAAAGAAAAAGTTTACTTTAGGAAGAGCTAGCAGTTCCCAGACTTTTTTCCAAAAATCCGGTGGTTTACTGCAATTCCTGTTTGGCTGGAGGGCGTTATAAGCTGCTGCTGTTGTGTAGCTTCTAGATTGCCCCCATCCCCAGCTATCCTTCATTTTTCTGTTCACTGGGGCCGCTTCTTCCAGCAGTTCTTCAAGGGCGCGCTTCTGCTGGTTTAGCCAATCTGGAACTCCAAAAAAATCCCAGCCTTGCCAATCGTCGTGACAATCCCAAATGGACAGATCATAAACGGTGTTTATCCCTGCATGTTCCAACCAGTTTTTTAGCTCTATGATTTCATCAATTTCCACGAGGGGATCACGATCCATTATTCTATCATGCCACAGATTTGTATGTTTGCCGTTCCCTGGGATCCTGTACGCCTTACCTATGAAGAAATTCAAACTTTTACTGCATAATTTCCAGACCTGAGTGCTGTTGTTTGTTTGAGCTGCTTGTAGACTTCTGAGCGGCATCTTGTGGGCATATTTTGATTTCAACGTATCGCAGACAGGGTGCTTGGGATCTTTGAATAGCTTCCACATAATTTTGCCTCCCAACGCCAGGTTGACTAATGCTGGATCATGAATTTGTAGTCCTCCTCAGTAGTTGGACGCTTGACCACGTCCCATTTCACTAAGTGAAATTTATTTTGATTTCCTTCCCCCCCTGCCAGAGGAAGTCACGAAGGATTTTGGAGATTTGGTCCGTAACACTTTTTGGGGCGAGGAGGAAGGCTGCTTGATAAATCGGGAGCGCAGATAACACAGTCTTGATCAGGATGACCTTGCCTCCTTTTGTGAGCCAATATCCTCCCCAGACTGTAATTTTTGTTTTAATTTTGCTGATGATTTCGGACCACAACAACCTCTTATTGTAGCCGTTTGTGATGGGGAGGCCAAGGTATTTTATCTTCTCCCAATGGGCATGTTTGTTAAAGCCAAGAATGTTAGAAATACTTGTGAGCTCTTGCTTCCTAATGTTCCAGCCATAGACTTCACTTTTTCTTTCATTGATAGAGGCTCCTGAGACCCTGCAATAGCTTTTGAGGACAGAGTCGAAGGATTTGATTATTCTAACAGAGGCGCCTCCCAGGAGGAGAGAGTCATCCGCAAAGAGAGAGTGGTTTTGAGCTGGAGAGGTAATGGAGGGTTTGAGGCCAGGAAGGGAACCTGAAACTTTTTCAGCTGATAGCTTTCTACTAAGGGAGTCTGCCATCAGGATGTACAGGAAGGGAGAGAGCAGGCATCCTTGCCTGAGTCCTCTCTGGGCTTGGAAAAAAGAGGTAGGATGACCGCTTACAAGAGGGGCAATCCAGGGGTTGTGAGTGCAGGCAACGATGAGATTGACAAAATGGGGGGAGAAGCCAAAGGAATGGAGGACTTTGTAAAGGAAGGAGCGATTGACTCGGTCAAAAGCATTGGCCATGTCAAGTTTTATCAGCATACCTTTTTCTTTTCATTGTTTGCTTGAGTGAATTATCTCCTGCACTTGGATGACATTATCCAGGATGTGCCTACCTTCTACAAAGCCACCTTGATTGCTGGAGATCAGCCTGTTGAGTAGTGGCTTTATCCTGTTAGCAAGAAGCTTTGCCAGAATTTTATAGGAGGCATTACAAAGCGATATTGGCCTGAATCTGGTGAAGGTTTCGGGGTTGGATTCTTTAGGGATAAGGGTGAGGTAGGTGGAATTAGTTCCTCCTCCTACCTTAGCTTTTTTCATGAATCCTTTTAGCATCTTTAAAAGATCCGCTTTGATGATGTCCCAACAAGTCTTATAAAAGTGTATAGTGAATCCATCAAGCCCAGGGGCCTTGTCCGAATCCATAGACCAGATGACTTTAGTGATTTCTTTTTCAGTGATGGGGTTAATGAGAGCGAAATTGTCTTCAGGGCTGACCAGGAGAGGAATGTTGGAGAGGAGATCAGCAGTTTCCTCCTCGTTGGCTTGATTACCTGCGGTGTAGAGATGTCTGAAATGTCTTTCATCTACCTCTTTTATCTGGCTAAACCCTTTGTAGATCTGCCCCTCTGTTGTTGTTATTTCAAAGATATGGTTTCTGGAGAGTCTTGCTCGATATTGGCGGTGGAAGAAGGGGGTGTTACAATCACCAGCCTTCAGCCACAGACTTCGAGATTTGATTCTCCAGTACTCTTCCTCCATCCGGAAGGATCGAAATGTTGAACATTGAATTTTAACTTCTTTGTCGAGCAGCGTTGGAGTGATATCTCTACTTTCCATTTCGACTTGTAGAGCCTATAAAGACTGAACAATTTATTTTCTTTGGCTGGTTGGATTTGGGGCAGGTTTCTTTATCCATTCTTTCAGGGCTTGCTTTGTGGCTTTGAGCTTTTGTTCCCACACATAACTAGAGGACCCTGTGACGGGTTTGGCCCATGCTGTTTTCACTGTGTCTATGAAATCGTCCCTTTCTATCCAAAGAGGGTTGAATCGAAAGGGGATTGGACCAAGGTCTTCTTCATCTTCCAGAATGAGCTGGACTGGTTTATGATCTTTGGTCAGTTTGGGTAGGATTTTGGTGATAATTATCTTCTTGTTCATCATCAGTGCATCTTGGACTAGGAAACGATCCAGACGAGCGGAAATATGATCCTCACCCACTCTATTGTTGGACCATGTGTAGAGCCCTTTGACCGGAGTGAAATCGAGAAGTTCCCACCGCTGTATGAGGTCTTCCACCATGGGAAGCATGGGGTCTTTGCTGTTAGTTCCTCCCCTTTTTTCTTTGGATTTTAAAACAATGTTTAGATCCCCAGCAAGAATAATATTGCTAGGGGAGTGCTACTCAAGGAATTCAATAAGGGAGTTCCAACAGTCTCTCTTTTCAGAATACAGGACAGGTACATAAAGATTGAAAAGGGAGATGGTTAACTTACTTGTACAATGCGTTAGTTCCATGAAGATCCAATGCTGCGTCTCATGGTATTTGTTCAACTGGAAGAGATCTTTTGTCCAAAGAGTTGCAAGCCCTCCAGATGAGCCTCTTGAGCTGATTGCTCTTCCTGTGCTTTTCTTCCATTTCTTCTTGTTGATGTCTAGGAGGTCTTTCCCCTCTATCTTAGTCTCTTGGAGCATTAGAATGTCTGAGGGTTCTATTTTGAGAAGATCCTTGACCGCTTCTGCTTTCGAGGGGTTACCCAGACCTCTGCAGTTCCAAGAGATGAGGTGCATTATTTACTAGGGGTGGGGTGGGAGCCTCCCTTAGGGGGCCTGTTCCTGGAGTTTCTCCCGATAGACATCTCTATTGTGGGCTGGCTTCCTTGGGTTTTGACCCTTTCCACCTCCTCTTCCCTTGCTTCTCTGCGAGATTTCCTGCCGACTTTTCTTGTGGGCTGCTCATAGGTTTCCTCCTCCGAGGAGTCGGAGCTATCAGCTGGTTTTTTCCTTGCTACATCTGCATATGAGGGATTGGAAGGGCTTCCTTGCGAGGCTTCCAGATGAGCCATTTCTTCATCTTCTTTGTTAGTGATAGGAGGAACAGTTTGATCCAAATTTTCTGGGGCTATTGTGGTTGACTTGCTCTGACTGTTTTCTTTGCCGTTTGAGTTCTTTTCTTGGGTGGGGTTGGAGCTGCTTGGTGTCTCTTTCAGAGTACCTTTCCTGTTTCCTTTTTTATGATTGGTGGTTTTTTGTATTTGAGTCCATTGCTCGCCATTCTATTTGTCTAGCTGTTCTTCCACCTTTTTCTTGCAATGTTTGGCGAAGTGGCCGTAGCCATGGCAGTGTCTGCATTTAAATGGGAGTTGTTCATAATCCAACTCTTGGACATGCGTCCATCCTACGACTGTAAGTTTTATGGCTTCCGGAAAACCCTCCTCCAGGTCAACTTCGACACAGATGCGTGCACATGAATATTGATCTTTTCTTACCGCCTGATCTATGTATTTTCCTAAGCCGTTGCCGATGATCTGAAGAGACTTCTGATTCCAGCAGTGGAGGGGGAGATGGGGAAGCCGCACCCACACCGGTACAGCAGATGGGACATCCTGGGCTGGGTCGAAATCTGGTGACCATTTGTTAAGATATAGACCTTGGGGGCCCATAAAATAAGGTTCGTTTCTGAAGATTAAGCTTCTATCCTCTGCACTTTCAAAGACGAAGATGAAAAAACCTTTGCCTACGAAGTAGCTTTTTATTCCTTCTTTGATTAACGGCTTCCAATTCCTTTGTGTCCAGTCCTCTACCGACTTGGGAGAGGGCCAGAGGCCTGTGAACTGGCCTATGAGACCTCTCTCAACAAGATTCAGAGCTGCTTTGCAGGTTTCTTCTTCAGGAAGGGCTACCATGGGGATGGATTCCATCTTCTTGACGAACTTCTGCTGATTGGCTGAGGGCGGATGCTTGCAGCTCGAGGCGATCATTGCTTTGAATGTGATCACCTCTGGGGGAGGGGGCAGGGGAGGGTCCAATGGATCTGGGCCCCCAGAGGGCGGCATGGCTGGGTGGATGATCGCAGCAGGTCAGGAGCCTGTTCAAATGCTGGCACAAGCGCTCAGCAGGGGGATCGCTTCGCACAGCAAGAGAAGGCTGCCGAGAGGGTGGAAGTGGCCCAGATCAAGGGGATCAAGAGCAGGCGGCCAAGCAGCAGGAGGCTGCTAGGCGAGGAGGCCGTAGGAGGCAGCACAGGGGAGCTGATCGGGCTGGCTAGGTCAGTCACTGCTTTTTCTCAATGTTGATTTTTATACAACAACTTTTCAAATAAGTTTAAATACTTTAAAAAAAAACTTAAAAAAGAGTCTTTTCCAAACTTGCCCATGGTTAGATTAATGACTACAGCTTATGGCGGCACTCTCTTCGCATGCGGTTTTGACTTAGGCTATGGCTAAGATGCAGTTTTGACTTCGACTATGGCTTATGGAGGCTCTCCATTCACACGCTCTCTTCGGCGGTGTAAACAATTTGTAGACCACGATCCAACTTTGGCTCACCGCGGTGGCTACAACACCTTGTCAGTGTCACGAGCGATTCTGCATAGTGATCATTCACATACGCAACACCGAAAATAAAAACTTGGATTATCTTCATTACTTATCGCTCACCCGATATGACTTTGCACGCTGCCATCGCAGGGTTTCTATCTCTAGCTCTTAGATTTTCTAGCTCAGCTCTGTGACCTTAGCTCCCATATCAATTTGTTGAAAGGACAACACAAAGTCACACACAAAACAAGCGCTGTGGTTTTTTTATTAATCAAACAAAAACATGATAACTACAATAAAGGGAGTGAAAGATATTTAACATTTTCTAACTATCAACTCCCCTAAAATATATTGACACGGACATAGTTAACTCATAGTCATAGTCTAACTATGGAGTGCACTTAACTCTTTATCCATCATTCAACCCTAACTCAATACTCAACATTGAACACTCAACAGTCAACACTCAGTTGACTCTCTCATACAACGGTCAATACTTAGTTGACTCTCTAATACGGCTAGGCAAACAGTAACAGGGAACGACTTTATTTTTAACACTAATAGACTTCAGTAAGTAATTAGTAGAGATGAAGAGGAAGGCGAGGAGAGGCCTTGGCGACGAGAGGCACGGCCTTCTGCAGGGCCAGGCCGAATGCTTCGTCCATATTGAGCCCCTCCTGGTTTGGTGGCACATCCCAATCGAAAGCATGGATCAAGGAACCCAGATTGTACTCCACCATCGTAATCCCCATGCGAGTGCCTGCACAGATGCGCCTGCCTGCCCCAAACGGGATGAGCTCGAAGTCATTGCCACGAGGATCGATCTTGGAACCCACAAACCTGTCAGGATTGAACTCCTCCGGCTTCTCCCACACCTCCGGATCTCTCCCGATTCCCCAGATGTTCACCATTAGCCGAGTGTTCTTGGGAATGTAGTACCCGTCAACCTCGCACGCTTCGGTGGAGACGCGCGGGAGGCTGAGCGGTGTGGACGGGTGCTTCCGAAATCCCTCTTTGCAGACGGCCACAAAGTAGGGCAGGTTCGCAAGGTCCGACTCCTTCAGTCTCCTCTCACGCCCGATCACCGCGTCCATCTCCTGATGCACCCGCTTCAGTAACTTGGGGTTGTTGATTACTTCCGCCAATGTCCATTCAATCACGCTGCTGGACGTGTCGGTTCCTGCTGTGAATAAATTCTGCAAAACAAAGAATGTATGGATTAATGCTATGAGACAAATGCATGGATGAACAATAATTTATAATTTTTACACAATATTTACCAAGGTGTAAAGTATAAAACTCATCAATCCAAAACATAAGAAAGAAACATTAAATTTTACTAGTTAAAATGATTCTAATGCATACTTTCAGTGAAATATTTTCCTATCATCAATACTCAAATATTCAAAACATTACCAGTAGTAGAGCTTTGATATGAACATCGGAGAGCCTCCCGCCTTGGCCATCGCAGTTGTCTCTATGAGACATAACAATGTCTAGGAAATCAGGCTTAGATGCTCGTTGCTTGGCCGTGGACTGGTGTTCTGTTAGGCCCCTATACTACTAGTGTAACCCCTTATTGTTAGTAGTACAACCCACTTATTATATTGATGTACCCATGTAGTGCCCATATTGTTACTATTGTGCCACATAGAAGCCCACCATTGTTATTATTGTGCCCTTACATTATTATTGTTATGTCAGCTCTGATTATGTTATGACCCCTTAGACTCCTATATATAGAAAGGAGGTCTTTTCATTTGTATCATCCAAGAATTGTTCATTTATGTAATGTAAATGAGGTTGCCCCCTCGAAGAGGCTGAATTCTAAGGTGTTGATCTATCTTTTCTATCTTTTCTTGAGCTGGTTTCATAACATTTGGTATCAGAGCTTTGGATTCTAGGGTTTCCCTACTCCAAACAGGTCATCGTGGCATTTTCGCTATAACTTTTTTGTGTGACGTTTCAGAAGTCGCAAAAAAAACCCATTTGAGAAGAAATCACGTTGAACCTTGGGTCCAAATTTCAGATATTTTCGCGCTATATTTGCGGAGATATGATCTAAGGAAGTTGGTCTTTTTGCAGACTCCTGAATTACATTCCAAATAGGTGACCTGGGGAAAATCGTCATAACTTTCTCTCTGTGGATCAGATTGAAATTTTGTAAGAAGGTACAGAAAGAAGATGGATTGTAGTTTCTTGTATGCATTTTTCAGAACCAAAGGTCGAAACAGTGACTCGTGGCATGTCATACAAGTTTGCTCTACTGAACTAGTCTATAATCAAGTGACTGTGGGAGATTTCGCATAACTCTTCCTTGGAGAATCCAATTTGGGTCAGACTTGTGGCATTGGAAAGAGGGCTACTGCAGGTCACAATTTCAGAACTGGAAGGTCTGAAGTTATAGAGTTACAGTCATTTCAAGATCGAGCTCCTAAAATCAAGAAAAAGCGAGATGAGGAAGTTTGATGGCAAGGATCCGGTAAATTGGATACTACAGATGGAGAAATATTTTGATCTACATGGTGTACCACTGTTACAAAAGGTATGTATTGCATCTTTATATTTAGAACCGGATCAATTTTTATGGTATAAAGGGCTTTGTTATCGTAAATCGCTTGTTACGTGGTCAATTTTCACGGAGGAAATGATAGCACATTATGAGGATACAAAGAGAAACACCTTGTTTAGCCAATTGATAAATCTCAAACAAAAGTGTTCAATGGAAGAACACATTGAGGACTTTAAAAAATTGAAGATAAGGGTAAATGATATTCCAAAGAAGCAAAGGATTGATGTCTTCATAGGTACTTTAAAGGATAACATTCAACATGAGCTTCGTCTTTGGGAACCTAATTAATTGGAGAAGGCATTCAAGTGGGCAAGAAAAATTGAAAGCGAAATTATGGAAACAAGGAATCCAACCACTCACGACTATAATTATGTAAGTTTTCCTTCTCCTAGCCTTCCACAACCTACAAGGGTGACATCACAACAATTGGAAGAAAAAGGAGAAAAAGGGCTTTGTTACAATTGTGATAGCAAATGTACTAAAGGTCATAAGTGTGTTGAGAAGAAATTATTTTATATAGATTATGAAGAGGAGGAAGAAAAGGATCAAGAAACATCAAAAGAAGTGTATATACACCAGGAACCAACCCCAGAGAAAGAAGAATGAATCCGACCATATCTTGTAAAGCATTGGCAAGAATTACCACTCCTCGAACTCTTAAGATAGAAGGACATATCAAGAGGAAAAAGGTTCAAGGAGTGAAAGATCACATCGAGAAAGAAGAAATGAATCCAACCATATCTTGTAATGCATTGGCTGAAATTACCACTCCTCAAACTATCAAGATAGAAGGACATATCAAGAAGAAAAATGTTCAAGAAGTGAAAGATCACATCGAGCATCAAGAAATGAATCCGACCATATCTTGTAAAGGATTGGAAGAAATTACCACTCCTCAAACTCTAGAGATAGAAGGACATATCAAGAAGAAAAAGGTCCAAGCAGTGAAAGATCACATCGAGCATCAACAACAAGTTCTCCAACTTTTAAAGGATAACGCCACTTCGATGCAAAATCAAATGAAACAACAGGTAGATCAACATCGTAGTGAAAAATGTTTTGATGTAGGTGATTGGGTATTTTTACTCCTACATCTCAAGCAAGCTATTTATGAGAAGGAAATGTTGGCAATACTACATGCACTTAAAAAACGACGACCTTACCGAATGGGAAGACTCTTCAAGGATGAGGATGTGGAAGCATTGTTTTGTGCTATTTCTATTATCGAACCAGATTGGATAAACGAAGCAAGGGATGAATGGAAGAAGGATGAAGAAGTATGGCCACTTATTCAAAAGTTGCAAAAGATCCCAATTCAAACAATATTGCCAGAAATTGAAGAGGAAGGAAAAATCATATTGGAACCTGGAGCAGTGACAGAAACAAGAACCTGACAGCTACGAAATCAATCAATTTTAGAGTATCTCATCAAGTGGAACAACTTACCTACTGAAGATTCCATATGGTAGGACAAGAATTTTATACAGAAGCATCAAGAACTACTCAAGCATTGAGGACAACGCTTTTTGAAGGAGAGGGGCATGTTAGGCCCCTATACTACTAGTGTAACCCCTTATTGTTAGTAGTACAACCCACTTATTATATTGATGTACCCATGTAGTGCCCATATTGTTACTATTGTGCCACATAGAAGCCCAACATTGTTATTATTGTGCCCTTACATTATTATTGTTATGTCAGCTCTGATTATGTTATGACCCCTTAGACTCCTATATATAGAAAGGAGGTCTTCTCATTTGTATCATCCAAGAATTGTTCATTTATGTAATGTAAAGGAGGTTGCCCCCTCGAAGAGGTTGAATTCTAAGGCATTGATCTATCTTTTCTATCTTTTCTTGAGCTGGTTTCATAACATGTTCCTTGATCATCCTCTGTATGAGTGCGTCCCATTTCTTGTGGAGCTTCCTCATACCCCTCTGGATGCCCTACAAGTCCATCCACACCACCGATGGAATGAAGTCCCCGATATTGAAGTATCCCGCGGAGTTCATGAGTTCCACCACCATGTCCTTGAACTCGTTGGCTTCGTCCCCTTCCGTCCCCAACACCCATTTTCTCATAATGATTTGCCCGATCATGTTGGCGACGCAGATGTTGAGGAGCTCTGGCACACTTACCTTCTCGCCACGTTGCGAGTGTTTGAGAATGTTGTGGAGCATGAAGCCCATCTCCGCATCTCTTATCGTCTGCCAATCCTCCAACGCCTTTCCTCCGAACATGTGCATGTTGCACAACTTGTGCTCCATCGTCCACCGTCCTCCATACGCTGCCCACACCATGTCCTGAAAGGGAAAATAAAGCTTAAGAAAGAAAATGATTTATCACAGTGATTGATTTAAGTGTTAAGCTCCTTTACGTTTTCCCAACTGCTGCCTACAATTACAGAAGTAAACTGCATTCATTTCCTTAATTTCTGGAAACCAACTGCAGTAATTTCCTTAAATTATGGAAATCAATTGCAGTTAATTAATTTCATGTTGGGAGCTTTTGGAGTGGTCCATTACTCCCTTTGAAGTTCTCTACCATGATCTGTGGAACACTTGACACATAGCCAATAGAAGCTTGATGGAAGCTTGGCTATATATACTTATGTTTGGTCCCCAAGCTCACTAACTCAATCCCCTTCAGTTTTACACCATCAAGTAAGAGTGAGCAGAGCTTGGAAGATAACAGATACCGGAATGCTGCCATAGTTTGAAAGCCCTTCCATAGTTTGTATCGCTTCTCTTTGCAACACTCACGAGGGTGAAAGTTTGTATTGTGGGTAAACATTATTCTGCTACCATATTGTAATAGAGGTAAATTAGGCATCCCAGCCATAGTAGGTTCAAGCACAGTGAGGATCATTAGCTACAATGACGAGAAGAAAGTTCCAGTGACAGTAACAGAAGGGACTGATTACAAATTATTTCTCAAAAGCTTAGAGAGAGCTTTATTCCTATGCTGGGATCCTCATAGACATCATTGTGTGTTTAGCATCAATGGCTGGAGGTATTTTTCTTGGGCATAAAAGTTTATTTCGCATTAAAGTTCAGATTTAACATTGTTAAAGTTTTCGATTTTTATAGAATAATCGTTATTACATGCTTACATTTGGTATCAGAGCCTATTTTATCTCTGCCTTGGTGTTATAGACATACTGGCCTACCGCCTGGTTGAATTATCTGCATTTCACATCCTGCTATCCTTATCCATGGCCGTTTTTTCATTATCTTTTGGTCCTCCAAAGCTACAACAAGCATCAGTTTAATTGCAGTAATAATGTTTTGAAAAAAATATAAACTAGTAAGTGAAATAGTGAAATAACATTTATAGATTTATGCTATTACTCTAAGAAAGAAACGCAGTTGTGGAAATATGGTCGGCGAGAATTTAACTGTTAAAATTGCGATTGAATTTAGATGATTCAACCCAAAAATCGTATTTCTGTGTTAATTGTATTTCTGGGTTTTTTGTCATTTTGACTTATTCCTTTCGAGAAACATTGTTTTTTACTCTGGTTAAGATTTGCTTATAATCTTATAAGTGAATTTTAAGTGCTTCGTGTGAGTGTTTCCGTTTTCCATATTTTTAATTGCTTCATATTAAACTATGTATACACCATTTCACGTAGCATGCAGTGTGAAGTACTTTGTATAGTTTTGTTTATGCAATTTATAATAAATAACGTCTAAGTGATCTATATAATTTTTAATTGATTAGAGAATAGCCACAACATCTCTAATTAAATAATATTATATATTAAGTTTGATTAGGATCACACAAAGAATATTTAGACATTAACTATAATTAATTATACTAAATATAATAAATTTTATCCCACAGGAATTTTTATTATATTTATATAATTAAATAGGATAAAATATTCATAACTTACCCACAGGAAATATGAATTAATAGTTTTATCATAAAGTTCAAATCTAAGATAGAATTTATATCGAATTATAATCATAATATACCCTTTAGAATTATGAATTAAGTGAATAATTTGATAAATTCTATCATAAAGAATAATTGAATCTGCTTGAATTGGAAATTTAGCCCACAGGCAATTTTTATGTCATTAGATTCAATTTTAAGCATGGTTTACATTGGTAAAGCATGAAATTTTATTTTCAGTCCTCATTTTTTTTTAACGTAAGCATGTGATGTTTAATTTTATGCAGTTGTACAACCTGCAAATTTCTCTTAAATCCGTTGTGATATCCCTGAACTTAAGGGAGATAACTATAAGGTCTGGAAGGAGAGAATTCTCCTTCATTTGGGGTGGATGGACATAGACTATGCTATTAGGAAAGATGAACCACCGACACTTACTAATACCAGCACTGCAGCGGACATCACGCTTTATGAACGATGGGAGCGATCTAATCGCCTAAGCATGATGTTCATTAAGACTAAAATTTCAGCTGGTATTCGTGGTTTTGTTGATCAGCATGAAAAGGTCTGAGACTTGCTGAAAGCCATTGATGATCAATTCGTCACTTCAGATAAGGCACTAACAAGCACCCTAATCATGAAGTTCTCATCCCTGAGGCTCACAAGTGTGAAAGGTGTGTGCGAGCACATCATGAAAATGAGGGACATTGTGGCTCAATTGAAGAAACTCAAGGTTGAAATATTGGAATCTTTCATAGTGCACTACATTCTAAACACCCTTCTGCACTAATATGGACCCTTCAAAATCTCATACAACACACATAAGGATAAATGGTCAATTAATGAACTCATGACCATGTGTGTTCAAGAGGAAGAGAGACTGGTGATGGAACTGGGAGAAAGTGCAATGCTGGCAACGCGTGGAAAGGGAAAATCTCAAGCCAATCAGAAAGGGAAAGGTAAAGTACCTCCCCAAGCCGATATCAAGAAGGATTCCAAGTGTTTCTTCTGTAAAAAGAAGGGACACATGAAGAAGGAATGCGCCAAATTTCAGAAATGGCTTGCGGACAAAGGTAATTTAATCTCGTTTGTTTGTTATGAATCTAATATGGTTAATGTCAATATTAACACATGGTGGATTGATTCTAGATCAACAATTCACATTTCGAATTCCTTGCAGGGTTTGCAAAACCTAAGGAAGCCAGTGGGAAGTGAGCAAAGCATCTTATCAGGAAATAAGATGGGCTCACATGTGGAAGCTATAGGAACATGCTATTTAACTTTAAGTAGTGACTTTGTTTTAGAATTAGAAAAGACCTTTTATGTTCCAAGTTTTTCTAGAAACTTGATTTCAGTTTCAAGGCTTTTACCTTTTGGATATTCCTTTAACTTTTCAAAAAAATCCTTCAATCTATTTTATAAATCTAATTATGTTGGGAATGGTATTTTGTCTATTGGTCTTTACTGCATTAATTTACAAAACAATGTCACTTATGATTCAATGCATGTTCACACTGGCACTAAAAGATGTGTTATTAATGAAGATTCCTTTAAATTATGGCACCGGAGACTAGGTCATATCTCCATAGAAAGAATTAAAAGATTGGTAAATGAAGGGGTACTTAATACTCTGGATTTTACTGATTTTGAGACTTGTGTGGACTGCATAAAGGGAAAGCAGACCAACAAGTCAAAGAAAGGTGCCAATAGGAGTTCGGACATATTAGAGATCATACATACTGATATATGTAGTCCAGCCATGGACTCACATGGTCAGAGATACTTCATCTCCTTTATAGATGATTACTCACGATATATGTATCTCTACATGCTTCATAAAAAGAGCGAAGCATTAGATGCCTTTAAGATCTTTAAGGCTAAAGTAGAGAAACAATGTGGCAAGCAAATTAAGATTGTGAGATAAAATATAGGTGGAGAATATTATGGTAGATACATAGAGGATGGACAAGCACCTAGGCCATTCGCTAAATTTCTTTAAAAGCATGGTATTGTTGCCCAATACACCATGCCTGGTTCACCCGACCAGAATGGTGTAGCAAAAAGAAGAAACCGAACATTATTGGACATGGTACGGAGTATACTTAGCAGCTCCAATCTTCCTAAATCCTTGTGGACTGAAGCACGTAAGACGATAGTTTATATATTAAACTGAGTTCCAACCAAGGCTATTCCTAAAACGCCATTTGAATTATGGAAAGGTTGGAAACCAAGTTTGTGACATATGCATGTTTGGGGATGACCGTCTGAAGTGAGAATATATAATCGACAAGAGAAGAAGTTGGACCCAAGGACCATTAGTGGGTATTTCATTGGATATGTTGAAAGGTCTAAAGTTTACCAATTTTATTGTCCATCTCACAGCACTAGGATTGTGGAATCAAGAAATGCAAAGTTTCTTGAAAATGACTTGATTAGTGGGAGCGATCAAACCAGGAACATAGTTTCTGAGAAGGATCATTTAGAATCTCAACCTTCCACCTCAAGTGATAGATTGGTTATTTTTCACAGCACCCCTCAAGTACAAACTAGTGTTGAACAACCAATTGTTGAAGTTCCACAAGCTGCTGACGACATTCCAGTAGATCAGGTAGTTCAAGAGTTGCCAAGAAATTTTGAACAATGAGTTGAACAACATACTTCTCAGGAAGATGATGGTACAACATTAAGAAGATCTACTAGACCAAAGAGATTAGCAATTCCTGATGATTATGTTGTGTATCTGCAAGAATCTGACTACAACATTGGAGCCGAAAATGATCTCGAGTCCTTTTCACAAGCCATGAGTTGCAAAGAATCAGAATTATGGTACGATGCCATGAAGGAAGAGATGAATTCTATAAAGAGTAACGAAGTCTGGGATCTTGTTGAGTTGCCTAATGGTGCAAAAGCCATTGGATGTAAATGGGTTTTTAAGACAAAGAAAGAATCAATGGGAAACATTGAGAGATACAAGGCAAGACTCGTTGCTAAGGGATTCACTCAGAAAGAAGGAATCGACTACACAGAGACTTTTTCTCCTGTATCTAAGAAAGATTCCTTGCATGTTATTATGGCATTAGTAGCCCATTTTGACTTCGAGTTACAACAAATGGATGTGAAAACGGCATTTCTCAATGGATATCTAGAGGAGGAGGTTTACATGAAACAACCTGAAGGATTCCTCTCTAGTGATGGTGAGAAATTGGTTTGCAAGCTCAAGAAATCCTTATACAGTTTAAAACAAGCATCCCGCCAATAGTATTTGAAATTCCATAATGTAATTTCTTCATTCAGTTTTGTAGAAAACCTTATGGATCAAGGTATATACCTGAAAGTCAGTGGGAGTAAACTCTGTTTTCTTGTTTTATATGTGGATGACATTTTGCTAGCAACCAATGATAAGGGTTTACTGCATGAGGTGAAACAATTCCTCTCTAAAAATTTCGATATGAAGGATATGGGTGAGACATCTTATGTCATTGGCATTAAGATCCATAGAGACAGATTCCAAGCATCTTGGGTCTGTCTCGGGAAACCTATATTAATAAAATTTTGGAGAGATTTTGGATGAAGGATTGTTCACCAAGTGTAGCTCCCATTAAGAAGGGTGATAGGTTCAATTTGAACCAATGCCCGAAGAATGACTTTGAAAGGGAACAAATGAAGAACATTCCATATGCTTCTGCTATTGGAAGCCTAATGTATGCTCAGGTCTGCACAAGACTTGACATTGCATTTGTTGTGGGAATGTTGGGACAATATCAGAGTGATCCAGGTTTAGACCACTAGAGAGCTGCAAAGAAAGTAATGAGGTAACTTCAAGGAACCAAAAACTACATGCTTATGTATAGACGGGCAGACAATTTTGAAGTAATTGGCTACTCAGATTCTGACTTTGTTGGATGTGTTGATTCACTCAAATCAACATCAGGATACATTTTTATGATGGCCGGTGGAGCTGTATTATGGAAGAGTGCCAAGCAGACCTTGATTTCTACTTCCACTATGGAATCCGAGTTCGTCTCCTACTATGAGGCTACTTTACATGGTGTATGGCTTAAGAGTTTCATTTCTGGGCTTAGAATTATGGATTCTATCTCTAAGCCATTGAGAATATATTGCGACAATTCAGCTACTGTTTTTATGGCTAAAAACAACAAAAGTGGGAGTTGAAATAAACACATCGACATTAAGTATTTAGCTATAAGGGAACATGTTAAAGAAAATAAAGTGGTCATTGAGCACACCAACACTGAGTTGATGATCACTGATCCTTTGACTAAGGGAATGCCACCGTTTAAATCCAAGGATCATGTAATGAATATGGGACTTGGTTCCATTATGTAGTTTCTCATTGTATGGACAATGTTATTTTAATGAAATTCTTAATTATTGTTATGTTTTTCTCATATTTATGTGCACCTTAATTTGATTTGAGAAAATTCATCTATGTAGGACCAAGAATAAACATAGGGTTTATTCATTATGAAATTGTTGCCACATAAATTATAATAAGAATAAATACATAGTGATACATGGAAGATAATACTTGTCATTAGAGGACTTATCACCATGATTCATGTATCTATTAGTTAATACAGATTATCAATGGGCTTTAAGATGAGACATTAAGATTGGAAGTATGGACCAAGTGGGAGAATGTTAAGCTCCTTTACATTTTCCCAACTGCTGCCTACAATTACGGAAGTAAACTGCAGTCATTTCCTTAATTTCTGGAAACCAACTGCAGTAATTTCCTTAAATTACATAAATCAACTGCAGTTAATTAATTTCTTGTTGGGAGCTTCTGGAGTGGTCCATTACTCCCTCTCCAGTTCTCTACCATGATCTGTGGAACACTTGACACATAGCCAACAAAAGCTTGATGGAAGCTTGACTATATATACTTCTGTTTGGTCCCCAAGCTCACTAACTCAATCCCCTTCAGTTTTACACCATCAAGTAAGAGTGAGCAGAGCTTGGAAGATAACAGATACCAGAATGCTGCCATAGTTTGAAAGCCCTTCCATAGTTTGTATCGCTTCTCTTTGGAACACTCACGAGGGTGAAAGTTTGTATTGTGGGTAAACATTGTTCTTCTGCCATATCGTGATAAAGGTAAATTGGGTGTCACAGCCGTAGTAGGTTCAAGCATAGCGAGGATCATTAGCTATAGCGACAAGAAGAAAGTTCTAGTGCCAAAAGCAGAAGGGAGTGATTACAAATTATTTCTCAAAAGCTTAGAGAGAGCTTTATTCCCGTGCTAGGATCCTCACAGTCATCATTGTGTGTTTAGCATCAATAGCTGGAGGTATTTTTCTTGGGCATAAAAGTTTATTCCGCATTAAAGTTCAGATTTAACAATGTTAAAGTTTTCGATTGTTATAGAATAATCGTTATTACATGCTTACATTAAGAGGCGCACATTTCGAAAAAGTTCTACAATCTAATCCATCAAAGTCAACTGCTGAAAGAAAATTTAACTAAAAGGGCATTTTCAAGCATGCCACAAGCAAGAATTTCACGGAAACGGGAAGAATTCAATCAAAAAAACGTACAACCAGGGTACAATAAGCACCTGAGAATCGTAGGCAATGTACGTGGCGCCTGCATTGCCCGGCCGGTTGGAGAAGTTTATATCCAAAGTCTTCAGAAACGCCTTAGCCGCAGCGGGCGTGGAGGCCACCACCATGTCGGACGTCCCCAGTTTGAGATAGACAACGGGGCCGTATTTCTTATACATGTTGTAGAGAGTAACGTGAGGCATCGCTCCCAGCAATGGCAGACTTCCCACCACTGGCCATCCGGATGGCCCCGGCGGGAGGCGCCTCTTCTTCAGCTTCAAGTTCGATCTCAAAACATAACGAAATCCAATGTAGAGAGCAAGCCAAGAGAGAACCCATAACATAAACTCGTTCAAATTCAAAGAATCCATGTCGCGAGAGCACTGCTTCAGTGCCTCTGTGTACGATACTTTGGTACCTGCGACTGTTTTATATTAGTTGGGTGGATGACCATCACGTGCATGCTACCTGTGCACCTTATGTTCAACTACCCCCAATGGCCATTTTTTCGGTCTATCGACCCCCCCATTTTGTTGGTATGATCCACGAATGGCTATTTTTTCCATCTACCGATCCCCCCATTTTGTTGATATGATTCACGAGAGCTGGACACAATATTTCAATGCGTCTTCCTACAAAAAAAATCAATGGCATTTGTCCACGCAATAGGCCTCTTTTTAGGGTTTTTTCATAGGTGTTTTTGAATCTTTGTTTATAACTCAATCAGAAATTGAGTAAAGTTTTCAAATTCATTTAGAAATTGAGTAATTTTTTTAGATTTATTTTGAAATTGAAAAATATTAATGTTTCAGACTTTGTTAAAATGTTAAATTTAACATTCATTTAGAAATTGAGTAAACTTTTTAAATTTATTTTGAAATTGAAAAATATTAATGTTTCAGATTTTGTTAAAATGTTAAATTTAACCCTAGTCTAATCAGATGGTTTTTTGCTTTGAAAATCATGAAATTTAGTTAATATTTTGATAAATTTTGGGAAGGATTTTTGTAAATCCAAGTTAAATTTGTTAAATTTCAAGACTTTGAGTGTTCTAGAGGTTTTTGATGGTGCTGAATCTATTGCCACCATTAAAAACATGATTTAAACATTGCCTCTGCAAGATTTGTTGAAAGTGACCATCGCTTGAAAGTGACCACTGCGACAGTTCCTAGCCTCAACGAACTTGTCCTTCAATTTATTTTCATATTTAAATAATAACATAAAATCATTTTTATTGTGGTTTAAAAGAAAGTGAATAAATATTAATATTTATGAGTTTGTTGAAATGTTAAATTTATTTTTATATTTAAAAATATAATTTAATTAACAAAACAATATAATTTTTAGGGGTAGTCTAACTAGACTGTTTTTTGTCTTGAAAATCATGGAAATTTCAATAAGATTTTGATAAAATTTGGCAGGGATTTTATCAAAATATAGGTTATAGCTGTCAAACTTCAAGGTTTTGGGTGCCCCAGAGGTTTTTAATGGTGCTGAATCTATTTCCACCATCAAAAACATGATTCAAACACTGTTAGAGCAAGATTTTTTGAAAATTTTATGCTCGAATTCCGGCCACTTTTGGCCATCCAGGCAATTCCTGTGCTTAGTAAACACTTCTTAATTTTTAGAATTTATAAAGAAATATGAACTAAAATTGCAGAATTATGTGCTTACAAAATTTCAAATTGAAATATCTATTCAAATGAGGGATTTATAATAATGGATAATCTTTACAAATTATTAGCATTTGATAATCAAATTCCATCTTGGCCACTAATATATCGTCAGACCCCACATGATCTATCATATTAGAAACTATAAGGGATGTAACAAGAATGCATGATACTGATAAAAAAAGAAATTTAGAGGTAACAGTCATGACTCCTTTCTCAGGTCCCACATCTTCCATAAAGTGTCGTTATGGAAAATGACGGATGCATGTAGCCCATTTTGTAAAGAGCACACTAATTGTTGGGTTAGGGTCCCTAGGGTTAGTTTTAGGGTTAATTTAACTCGTGAAATGTGGATGCAGAGCACACAGATAGATAAGAGTCAAAGGGGTTTTAACCCTTTGTTTGGGTCGGTTTTAAGATTTTCCCATAGTTCGCGGACCGTGGTATTATATGAAGGAAAGCTATAAATAGTTGAGTCATAGCGAGTCTTAGAGATAACTTTTGATAGAGAATTGGGTACGCTGAAAGGTTTTTGTTGTCTTGCGCAAGTGCTAAGATAGGAATGCTCTGCTTCTTGTACTTAGGTGAAGAAGGGAAGGCTCCTATAGCTGAGTGCTCATGAGGCCTGGGTAGAGTCTGCCATTAAGTCGAACCCCTGTAGCTAAGTGCACAGGGTAAAAGAGTCTGAATATTGAACATCAATAAAGGCTGATTTTTGAGAATTACTGTGCATTTTTGTCAACTCTGTTTATGTTATATTATGTCACTTAATGAAATGTTTTATGAAAGAATGAATGAATGCTATATGAAATTATTGGATATGTTTATCAATACATGATTTAAGTTGTTATCTTGTTTCGTGAAGATAATAGTTAATTCTGCTATGTTTTCTGACGAATTGGATAGATTTGCGCGAACTCAGAGCTAGGGTTGTTTATTGATGTGCCAAAATAGATAAATCATCTGGTTAACGTCCACAAAGACTGATAGTAGACCTTTGAGAAGGTTTAGAAGCCATTTTAACATATATACAATGACGAGCCCTAGAATGATACTGATCTACACGAAGGAAGATCCGAACTTTCAGAGCCTAAGAACCGTTTATCACGTCTTTGGATGCAGAAACCTGGTTCTAACATCCCCCAATACTGCTTCAGGTGAGACCGCATCCTGCACTATGTAGGTTATTGCTGAAAGGGCCAACAGTTAGGGTTTTAACATAGTTACTGATCAAACGAGAATTATTACCTCAAAACGGGTACTCGAGCCCAAAAATCCCAAAAAAACATGAAAAAACACCTTGAAATCGAAAAGTGTTGATGCCAGAATAAGATTTTTTTTTTTAGAGTAAATTTTCAATATTTTTTAAAAATAACAGTAAAAAACAATAAAAGCCATTTTGTTTGGTGCAAAAAACACCTTGAAATCGAAAAGTGTTGATGCCGGAATAATGTTTTTTTTTCAGGGTACATTTTCAACACTTTTTATTAATGACGTTAAAAAAAAAATATCGCGACTCTGAAAAACTTTAAATTTCCAATAATTTTCAAGCATGACATTAACGATAAAATATCATGTTTTTGAAAACCCTTAAAATTCGAAAGATTTTTAAACATGACATTAAATTTAAAATATCACTTCTTTGAAAAACCTTAAAATTCCAACAATTTTCAAGCATGGTGCTAAGAAAAAATATTTATAATTGTTTTCAGCCATAACATTAAAGATAAAATATCACGACTTAGAAAAACATTAAAAATCTTGACAAATTTTCAACCATGGAATTAAAACCAAATATTATGACTACAAAACAATCTTAAATTTTCAAAATATTTTAAGCATGACATTATGGAAAAAATTTATGATTAAAAAAACATAAAAAATGAACACTTGAATGAAATAGTTATTATACCAAGAGTAATTTTTTTTAAAAGCTAAATGTATAGCGATTTTGAAATCTTAGCCTAAGGCAACTTGATACATTGCGGAAAAAAAAATAAAAATCAACTACCAAATTGACATGCAGTGTAGGTGAGCTCAACCCCTTATAGTGAAAACTTAAAGACCAACGATGAAATTAACACATTGTGGGGCAAACTCGATTCATTATAACAAAAAATTTAAAATCAACTATGAAATTGCACATAATAAAAATAAAAAATAAATTGTAAAAATGAGAAATTTAAATAAAAATAAAAATAAATAAAATAAAAAATAAATAAAAAAATGTAAAAAATAAACAAATATATATATATATATATATATGAAAATATAAATAAAAATTTTAAAAAACCCTTTTTTTAAGTTTAACAAAAAAAAAAAAATTTAAATAATTATCAAAAAATAAAATAAAAACAAAAAAATTCAAAACAAGTAAAAAAAAATAAATTTAAATTTAAACTTAAAAAAATAAAAATAAAAATAAAAAATAAAATATTTTTTTAATTATATTTTAAAATTTAAATTATAAAAAAATTTAAAATTTAAAAAATAAATTAAATTTAAAAATTAAAAAAGTAAATTAATTATAAAAATTCAAATATAAAAAAAAAATAAAAAATCAAAAGTAAAAAAATCAAAACAAACAAAAAAAACTTAAATTAAAATTAAAAAAAAAAAAAAACAATTAAAAAAAAATCCAATTAAAAAAAAAACATATAAAAAATAAATAAATAAAAAACATATAAAATACCCCGACTACCTCCCACACCCAGGCCCCACTCCACCCTCACCCCCAACCACTCTCCCTGGCCCCCACGCCACCCTCGGCCATCCCTCTCCCTTCGCTCCCCTCTCCCCTCACCGACCGCACCCTCGACGCTCCCCCTCCCTCCCCTCCCCTGTCCCCTACCCCACTCGGCCCCAGCCCCACCCCACTCCCTCATCCCCCTCCGCTCCCCCTCACCCCCTTACTACCCTCCCCTCCCTGCCCAGTCCCCCAACTGCCAAGAGGTGGGAGGCCAATTCCGGGAATCGGCATGCGGCCTCCTGGCCATTGGTTGGGGGCTCGGGTGGGGAGGGAGGGCGGTAAGGGGGTGAGTGGGAGTAGAGGGGGGCAAGGGAGGGGTTTGGAGTAGTGACCGGGTGGGGGAGGGTAGAGGAGAGGGGAGGGGAGGGTGTGGGTCGAGGGTGGATGAGAGAGAGGAGAGGAGGGAGAGGAGAGGAGGGAGAGGGTGAGTGAGAGAGGGGCGAGGGGAGGGTCGAGAGTGGGGAGGCGAGGGAAGGGGGGAGAGGGGACGAGGGTGAGGGTCGGGAGAGGGGAGAGGTCGGGGGGCGGGTGAGGGAGGTGAGAGGGGTGGCAGAATGTTCTTTTAATTTTTTTTAATAGTTTTATTTTTATTTATTTTTATATTGTTTTTTTAAAGATAAAAAATTTAATTGTTTAGTTTAAATTATCTTTTTTAATATATTTTTTTAATTGTTTATTTTTTATTTTATTTTTAAATTGTTTCTTTTTAATCGTTTTTATTTTTTAAATTATGTTTTTTAAATTTATTTATTTATTTATTATTGTTCTTTTTAATTGTTTTTTTTTTTAAATTGATTTCTTTTCTAAATTGTTTTTATTTTTTAATTGTTTTGATTTTTTTTTATTTTTTTTTTTTATAATTTTTATAATTTAATTTTGTTTTATTTTTTTATGTTATTTCTTTATTTTTATAATTTTAATTTTAAGAAAATAATTCTTAAATTTTTATTTTATTTTACTTTTAATTTTTAATTTTGTTTATTTAAACTATTTAATTAAGTATTTTTTATTTTTTATTTTAATTAATTTTTTTTTCTAAACTATTTTTTTTTTTTTTTAAGTTTTTTTTGTAATGAGGTTTTTTTTTTTACTTAAAAAAAGTGTTTTTAGATTTTTGTTGTGTGGATCAATTTGTTTTTCTTTAAATTATATATTTATTTATTTATTTTTTGTTTTTTTTCATTAGTTTTTTATTCAATTTTTTTTTTTTTCTTTATTTTTTTTATTTAAGGTTTTTTGTTTTTTGTTTTTTTTCCCTTTTTTATATATTTTTTTTGTCATGTTTTTTTTATTTTTATTTCTATGTTTTACTACTAACATGTTTTATGTTTTATGTTTTTTTAATTTTTTTGTCTTTTTGTCTTTTTTTTTTTAATAATGTTTTTTATTTTTGTTATGTTTTTTTATTTTTATTTTTATATAATTTTATGTTTTATTGTTTTTTTTTTCACATTTTTATAGGTTTTTTTGTTTTTCTTTTTTTATATACATTTTTTGTATTTGATTTTTTTTGTCATGTTTTTTTTTTGTTTACTAACATGAAAATCACCAACATTTAAAAAAAATCATCCACACTTAATTCATTAGAAAATTTAAAGTGTAAAAACTAAGCCCTCTAAACAAAAATGTTTGATGCTCATCAGCACTTTTGAAAATAAGGATGAAAATTACCAACAAAAAAAAAAGTTCACACTTGATACATAAAAAAATTTAAAGTGTCAAAAATAAGCCCTCTAAAAAAATGTGTTGATGTTGCATCAACACTTTTCAAAATCAGCATGAAAATCACTAACATTTAAAAAAATGTGTTGATGCTACATCAACACTTTTCAAAATCAGCATGAAAATCACTAACATCGAAAAAAAATGTTCATACTTGATACATAAGAAAATTTAAAGTGCCAAAAATATGCTAAAAAAAAAGAAAGTGTATTCTGGCATCACCACTTTTCAAAATCGAGTGATTTTTTGCTACCTCAAAAAAACGGGTATCGGTTCACTTTCTCGTTTGATTGGTAACTATGTCTTTTGTTGGTTTGTGCGACAACTCTGAACTTGAGTCAGCCCCCCTTAAGCCAACAAATGGCTCTGTTGCCGGGACTGGAATCTGTCTAAGAGTTGTGCAGTAAATGGTTTCTGAGGAAGAAAGAACTTGATAAGTGGATTGGCTGGAAATTGCACGCATTCACGGCTAAGGAGAACAAGAGCCCTAAATTTTCTAAGGAGTAGTGGTTGCAAAGGTTTTTGTATATAGATGAGACCAACACGTTCTTTTGTTTCTTCCCTGAAGAACTAAACTAGTGGTTGTTTAAATTAGCCGTCAATCAAGGGACATGGAGGCTCGAAGGCCCTATAGTGTGGATTCCTTGACTAGTGCGACATCTGGAGGCATCAGGAAGAAATATCATGTGGGTTGTGGATCAATGGATTGATCACACATTGGGAAGCTTTGTGACTTATTTCGCAATTGACAGGAACATCAGCTATAACGAAGCTGAACAAAGAATCGTTAAAGGACCGTGAGGTAAGTATTTGAACTCAATAAAGACTTGGGTTAAAATGTTGTTGTGTGAAAATAGGGTTATGCAGCTACCTTGAAATTTGGGGCTACGCAAAGTGGGAGATTCTTTACAAGCAATAGAGGATCTAGCCCAGAATATAGTCCACTCATTAAACCCCTTCAAGCAACGATAAAGGGGCGGTGATGACTACGTCGCGAAGTGCAGTTTAGTTGATAATGCAAGGCATTCCGAGGATCCAACAACCATCCACTCCAGCTCTACCTCCACCTCCACCGGATACACCTTCACCTACACCTCCAACTCCACCTCCACCATTTAATATAACGAATACGATGAAGATTTCGATTTTTAAAGGAACAAGGACCGAAGATCTAGAACAATTTTGGTTTGTCGCAGATGTTGTTTGGATCGCCAAGAATATTACGAACAACAATATTAAGAAAGTGCAATTGGTTACAGCCTTACATGGCCGCACATTGACATGGTATATCAAGTATTTCACTGATAACTCCAACACATCGTTGGCAGATACTCAGCTAGCTTTGAACAAGGAGATGAGTAGGCCTAATTAAAGCCGCAGTCAGTAATTGAATTTAAGGAGATCTGAATGAAATTCGATGAGATGCCTTGGGAATTTAATCAGAGGTTGAAGTGCCAAATCAAGCAGGCTAATATGAAAATCTAAAATATGCAACATCGTGACTGGTTTATAGCATCACTTTTGCCACATTTAAGAATACCTCTGTCATGGTAGAAGATAGCAACGCAAGCAGAAGCCTTGGAGAACGTGATGAGGCTGCATGCATTGCCTATTCAGGATATGAACCTTGGGGTGCAATAGATTCATTCTAAACTGGAGAGCCTGCACTTGGAGTTGTAGAGCTTGAAAAGGGGAAGGGAAGCTTAGTTGGAGGTGCGCGCTAAGATATGGTGTCTAAATTGTAAAATCCATGGACATGATAAGGTTCATTACCGGGCCTTTAAGAATTATATTATAGGGGGTGTTCCTATACCCCTGAAACCAGAGACTAATATTGGGATGAGCACGGGAGCTACGCTATGGTGCGCTATCTGTCAGGTTATAGGACAACATGCTATTGATAACTGCCATATATTGAAGAAGTTTGTATAGACCCCTCAATAGTTATTTTGTAATTTTTGTAAGTTTGTAGGGCACGATGAATGCCATTGTAGAAGCTATGGGATGATGATGGATAGGACCCCTACCTACATAATGCAGGCAGAAAGTTGGCCTCAGGATCAAGGCACGGGAGCAGTGCATGGAGGATTCCAAGGCCGAGGATGAGGAAGAGGTACTGGACCAGGATGAGGGTGTGGATAGGTAATTTTTTATAACTATGGCGAAGTAGGACACTTCGCTCATGATTTTCCAAATCCCACACATCCCCCATGTCAGTATTTTCGATAGTTTAATCATGTCATAGAGGAATGCCCGGTCCTTATGGCAAAGATGCAAGAGAATAAGGCGCAGCCCCAACAACCTATGCAAAAAATTTGATGATGAGGGCTAAGCCCCGCAAAGAGGATCAGAACATAAACATTGTGTTGAGAAGTGGTATAATGAATGGCACAGATAGAGGTAAGCCGCCTGTGGAAGACGAATGGGTGCACAAGGCTGCTGAGAAGGAAGCAGCTTTTGATCTCAATCAAGCTAAGGAGACCTTCATGGAGGCTAAAAAGAACTTCACTGAGGTCTCTACTTCAAGAAGTCGGGAAAAATCACTTGAGACTAGCGCGACGCAAGATGTCGATCCTTCAGTGCTAGCTACATTTCTGGAGACTTGCATGAAGCTATTACATGATAAAAAAGTACTAGATGGGTTGCAAGATTTAATCGACAAGTGCACACATAAGGAAAAGAATCCCACTGAACAATGCATAGTCTGAAAGATCGTTAAGCATAAAGCACGAAATGGGTGTGAGATGAGGCTAACCGTGCAGATAGGTGAATATGAGATGGATCAGGTAATCTTGGATCTAGGATCGTATGCGAATGTCTTCCCTAAGCAAGCATGGGAAACGATGGGGCTACCTGTGCTACAATGGTGTCCTATTCAGTTGCGTATGGAAAACCAATAGAAAATTATTTCGATGGGATGCTTATATGGTGTAACGGTGGACATTGAGGGAGCGAGCACGTTGGCTAACTTTGAGGTCATCGAAATAGTGGATGACAATAATCCCTACCCTGAGCTGCTAGGAATTAACTGGGCTATTGATATGAATGGAGTAATTAACTTGAAGAAGCGAAAGATGTCATTTGAGAAGAAGTCGCTCAGGGTCGTAGTGCCATTAAACCTTGTAGAAGGAACACATTACACTGAACCTATGCGCGACTATGTAGAAAGTGATGATGATCTCGATCAGATATACAAGATAATAGCGTGCGATGAGGATTGGATCAATCCTACAGCCGATGGATGAATTGCGTGGGACAGGGATAGCTCCTGTGCCTCAGATTCAGATGAAGAGCTTGAAAACTGGCAGAATAGGTTGCATGAAGTATCTACGCTTCACTGCAACATGATGACCAAGTCACGGAGGTGTGTCTCAACTGAGGTAAGAAACCTTCCGCATTACGATGGTTTGACTGATGTGGAACTGTTTCTGGATGAATTTGAAAAGGAAGTACCGGAAGAACATCGATTCCAAGCACTAGAATTGGCATTGTGCGCTACGCCTACCCGTTGGTGGGGTACGCACAAGGAGAACTTTAGTGGATGGAAAGAATACTGAAGAATGATGAAGTTGAGGTTTAACTATGCTAATACCAGGATGACAGAAAAATACAGCGGGAAGGATGATTTGCACGATCATTTAGCATGATGGACTAAGGCCCAGGGAATAGAACCACAACCAAAATGGGTGCATATATTTTACCATACACTGGATACGATCCCAATGAATTGGTACTTGGAGACAGAGCTTCACCATGGGATGACTGAGTGGGATGTTTTAAGGGAGATTTTTCTATTAACGTTCAGCTTCAAGGATGGGTTTGAGAGAATTAATGAAGTGCTACAAGAAATTAAAGTAGCTATATTTAGAACACTGAAGGAGCCATTTAAATGGACTAATCCAGATTGGAGTACACAGCTGCGCCATGCGTGGGAATGCTATAATGTGATTGCTGAAGAAGAGGATGATCTGCAGAATATTACCATTCCTGAAATTGAAGGACAACACGAAGTCGAAGGACCGAAGGTGGCGAACCCAGATATATCAAAACCTTTGAAAACGCGATAGGTAAACATCGGTTCTAAAGAAGAACCAAGATCGTGAAGATAGGATATTATTGGGATGAAGATACGGTTGATAAGGTAGCTAAGCTGCTGTGTGATTACCAAGACTTATTTCCCAAAAAGTTTTTGGATTTGAAAGGGATTGTCGAAGATTTAGGCATTATGAAGATTACATTGAAACAGGATGTGAAGCATATTAAGCAATGACCTTATCTGTTGAATCCAAAGTATAAGGAAAAGGTGTGCCTAGAACTAGATAAGATGCTAGAAGCTGGCATTATTGAACCTATAGAAGAATCTGATTGGGTAATCCCAATGGTGGTCCAAGAAAAGAAACAGAAGGGAGAAATCCGCATATGCGTAGATCTATGGAAGTTGAATGATGCATGTGTGCATGACCCGTTTCCGACACCGTTTACTAATGAAGTATTAGAGAATGTTGGCAGACATGAAGCGTATTCATTTGCTGATGTCTTTTCAGGTTATCATCAAATAAAGATCGCGCTAGAGGATCCAAGCAAAAAAACATTTGTGACGGAGTGGGGTTTCTTCCAATATACAGTTATGCGATTCAGATTGAAGAACGCGCTTGCAATCTTTTCTCGGATAGTGATCGCGGCGTTCAAGGAATTTATTCATAAATACTGGAAGTGTATTTTGATGATTGGACCGTGTTTGGGTTGGTGAAGCGCCATGTTGCGAGTCTGCGTCTCATGCTGGATGCATGCCAAAGATATCAGATCGCATTGAACTTGAAGAAGTGTATATTCTATGTGCCTTTTGGGATTTTTCTCGGCCACATTGTATGTAAGTAGGGATTGATGGTGGACCCTGCAAAGATCACCGTTATTGTGAATTTGGAACCCCCTAGGAACATGAAACAGCTGTGTGCGACATTGGGACACACTGGGTACTACAGGAATTTTATCAAGGCATATGCCTAGATCACTGCACCGATGGAAAAATTGTTAAAGAAGGATGCAATTTTTTGTTGGGATGAAGATTGTCAACATAGCCTAGATGTCTCGAAGGAGAAAATGGTGATAGTGCCTATCTTGGTGTTTCCAGACTAGAAAAAGGAGTTTCATGTGCATGTTGATGCCTCATGTATTGTGCTGGGAGCAGTATTAACACAAGCAGGTGAGGGAGAGATCGATCATCCGATATCTTTCTCGAGCAGGACATACTCCACCACAGAGTGCGAAGGGTTGGCGATGGTTTACGCACTGCAGAAGTTTAAACATTATTTGTTAGGTGGACACTTCAATATGTATACATATCACTTCGCGCTGAAGTACCTGGTCAATAAGCCTGTGTTGGGGGGGAAGATATGCTGATGGTTGCTATTGTTCCAGGAGTATGACTTCGAAGTGATTGTGAAACCTGGAAGGTTGAATGCAACCCCAAACCATCTATCAAGGATCGAAATAGGTGAAGAACCCAATAGTTTGGAGGAAGGACTGCCAAATGCACAACTCTTTGCAATGCATGTCGCGAATGATCATTTTTCCCACATTATTCAGTTTTTAATGATGGGTATAACCCTGGAAGGCTATTCAACTCAAACAAAGAAGGAGTTAGTTTTTCGTGATGTTGATTTCTCGGTAATTGCAGGTCAGTTGTATAAAATGGGTTCAGATGAGATATTGTGAAGATATGTTTTGGAGTTTGAACGTGCGAGTATCCTAGATAAAGCCCACGGGGAAGTGGCAGGAGGTCACTATGCAGGGAAAGAGACTGCGCATAATATTTTGCGTGTTGGCTTATGGTGGCCAACGTTACACAAGGATTCTAAGGCATATTGTAAGGCATGCGATGCTTGCCAAAGGATGGGGAAACCTTCGCGAAGGGATGAATTGCCTTTAAATCCCCAAGTTTTGTTGCAGGTATTTGAGAAATAGGTCATTGACTTTATAGGTCCCATAAAACCGCCAGGAAAGAAGATGGGCACACGATACATTATTACTACAACAAAATATTTAACTAGATGGACGAAAGCGCAGCCAGTGAGGGATTGTACAAGAGCCAGTGAGGGATTGTGAGCTAGTTTCATAATAGGAACATATCATTAAAACTTGTTAACGTACCATCCATAATACGTGAAATATAATTTAATGACATGTCAGTGGGTCTAGATTCTCTCACAAATCGACTTATTCGTAATGTCGCATGATAGTTTTCATGTTAGTTTTGCGATTTGTGAGATTGCAATCCGACGGATGCGAACATGTTTTGATATAACAGTTAATTCGTTAGTCGTGTCAGTTGTCATATCGCAATACGTAAAGGAAGGTTGAACATGTTTTATTGCTTTGTTGCGATGCGAAAAGTCTGACATGATTTGATCGGAAAGGGATATTCCAATATTCTGCACATATCACAAATCAGTGATGTTTCAAATGGTAATGTTAAGTGTTGCACACAGGACTTTACGAAATGTGAAATGCGATTCACTGTGTAGCGGGGTTCTTGGATTTTTGTTTAGATTTTAATTAATTTTAAATAAAATTATTTTCTAAAGGGTCCCCATTCATTATCTAAATGATTTTACCACATGGGGGTTGTTGTACAACAAAACAATGTGTTATGCCTTGAAGCCACCCTTGGTTTGACAAATTAAGTTTTGAAGGAGTTCAATTAAATTGTAATTCTGTCACCCAACAATATATATCCATATTTTTTTTAAAAACTTGCAGGTGTGGATAAGCATTTGAAGAGCTGGAATCCTGAGGAGAAGGCCCTAAGGTTTTGATAAGTGTTGATCAGAGAATAAAAATGTTTTACTTTAGTTATTTTATTTTTCAATTTGAACATAGTCTGTATAAAATAGTCTTTTAACAATGGTTTTCTTATTTTGATTTTGTAAAAGTGTTTCTTTAGGAAAAATTATTGTAATAAATAGGCCTATGGTCTATGGGGTTCTTGCTTCCTTCCAGGATCGACAAAATCCATCTGGAGCCAAATGTTATCACATTTTTTACTGTTCAAATTATTTTTTGAAAAAATGCTAACAACAAGGTTGTCAGTGATAAATTTATAATAAATAGGGAAAAAAACTGATAATGGGAATATCAACGTTATTGTTGTTTTAAAAATTTTAAAAATTTGTTGACAATGGGCTTGTTAGCGTTATCGTGAGTTTGAAAATAGAAGCAGGAAATTGCACAGATAATCAAGGTATCAAAGATAAACGACAAAAATTCAAAATTTGTTTTATATTGCAGACACCATCCATGTCAGAGATAGGGAAATCATTTAGCAAACATGTGTTGATGACTCAGATGACTGAGGTTACATGATCTGCTGATGGTTATCGCCGCCGAGAGATAATACGTGTAAGATTCATGATCACTAGTGAGATTTTTTGTAGATTTTATGTTAGTTCGTTATTATAACATACTCTGCCATGTCTTGTGATTTTTTACCCAATTCGGTAACATTCGTTAACCCAACTCTTGATTGATTTTATTCCTTACGCCTCATGAGTGTAAGTTGTTAGTCTTCCTTGAAGATCAAATGATCGAATCGCAAGCTCGGATCTTGTGTTCTCACTTAGCAGTGGAAAATATGGGAAGAAGTGGGAAACCGAACAGGAGCGAACCCAAGGATCTTGATTTGCTTGAAAGATCCAACATTGGTTTTCAGGAAGTAGGATGGGAAGAATTTTTCAGCAAGTGTAGTGATTTCCATGATGAAGTTGCCAAAGAATTTGAACAAGGATTTGACGACTAACAGGTGGTGATAGGAGGAATTACCTTTCAGGTAATAGAGGAATTGATTGGTGAGGTTATAGGTATTCCTACAGATGCGGATAAATCCTTCAGAAGCCATGTCTTAGCTGGAGTTGATGTGCCCTTCTTTTTGAAATACAAATTTAAAGGAGCTAACTAGAGAGAAGGAGTGCATAGCTCGTGGTTAAAATATGAATGGAATTGTTTTCTGTGAATCACACAGTCCTATTTCACCCGTGAGGGACACTACAACCGAGTCAACTTATACCACTTTAGATTCTTGGCACATATTGTAGTTTAGTTAAGAATTAACACCCCTTATTTTCTATTGGAGAGTTTAAAACACATGTCTACTAGAGTCCAAGCTAGGACGGATGTATCATCTCATTTCATATACCACAAGAGCCTGATAAAATTATTAATTGAAAGTCAATTAAGAAGGGTTGGGAGAAATTGGGAGCACTTTTTGTTTTGGGGAGGGTTTCAACCTCAACTTGCAAAATCAAAGAGAGGTAGAAAAAAGGGTAGTAAGAAGAAAACTAGCCAAACAAAAACCTTGAAGCATAAACTTCCTCTCATAGGACCTCCTCTGTACAGACAAGGAGTCAAAAAAAGACTAAAACAACCCCTCCTCTGGTTCCTCAGTTACCTAGGGTTTACACCAGGGAAAGGGATAGGCTTAAGAAAAAGTAAGAGACCCCTCCTCCTACTGAAAACCTCCTAGCAGACAGTCAACTAACCGAGAGAGCTAAGGATAAAATAATTGGATCTGAAGCTGGATAGACCTTAATTGAGAAGGAGCCCACCTTACCTAAAATGTTTAAAGGTGGGAAGAAACCTCACACCAAGCCCTAGAACGAGCTAAGATTAAACATAAAATTAAAGCAAAACCCTGAACTAGCCAAGGAGGTCATCGATGTGGATAAGCCTCCTTTGAAGGACATGATCATAAACAAGGAGAAGGATACCAGCTCCAAAATGCCAAAGAAAGTGAAAGATTCAAAGAAGGTAGCTAATATGGAGAATCGAAGGAGTAAAAGACAGAGGATGGCCAATGTATATATTTTGTTAGAGGTAGCTAGTGCCATAAGCTAAGACGATGTTTGTTTTTTTAGTTTTGATCTCTCAATGTAATTCGTTGGATAAAAAATATGCTCAGAAATGAAAGTTGTTGGAATGGCTCAAAAATGGAACGACTGGATAGAGATCGTCATTCTGAATCTGGCACAACTCATTTCGTGAAAAACGGATGTCGTATGCTCCTAGAAACAAGTTCTGATCGATTTTGGAAATAACTAAAATTTTAAAAGGCAGTGTGTAGGGCTGCCTAGTCAGTAGTCTGTACATCTGACCGGGCTTGCTGACTAGGTAGGGTGACTGGACTTCAGGGGCCAATAGCAACTTGACACTTGGCAAGTTTTCATTGGTGTTGACTGGGTTGATTTTGATTGGGTTTGAGGTTAGTGATGTGGACCAACCACAGGCTGCCATGTGGCCTAGCCAGAGGCTACCGCGTGGCACCTTAGTGGCAACAAAAAATTGTTTAAGGTTGAATTGAGCCTCCCTGGAGTTGAACACACGACCTCATATAAACCAACCGTGACCTCCACCAACGAGGCACAAGTATTAGTTGTTATAACGTAGGTGCAAAACCATATTTGAATGGTATGCTTGGCTCATTTGGGGAGGGGATTGGGCTTGGGCCTAGCCCTTGGCCACCCCAGCACCATGAGACCATGGGCGGGGGGCTGGGGGCTAGAACCTAGCCTGGCCCATGTGGCGTTATCAACAACGTAACTACCATGGCTAACCATGCCATGTGAACCCGTGGTCCCACCGTTGCAAACCGTAACTGCTAAACCATGACAAGGTTCGAAGCCGAAACCACCAACAAACCACCAATTTAACCTTTCATATGTGACTAGCCTGACAGACGGTTAGTTGAGACTACCAGCAGAGGAGGCCAGTCCCAGGCCCTATGGACCCCACGTGGCCAGCTGCACATCTGCCAAACTGGGGGTTTAGGGGCCATTTTAATGGTCCTACAAATTTGCCCCTTGAGTGGGAATCATGCGAGGTTTAGAGGGAAGTTTCCGCATTTAGGGTGCCTGTGCTAGGTTTGGGCTAAATTGTGGAGAGTTTAGCAACATAATTTTGGAAAAAGACGAAAGAGGCATAAGTTTCTCATTTTTTGGTCTTTTTGGGAGCAGAAAGAGGCTAGACTGAGGCTTTTGATAGCTCTAAAGATGTTGGAATAGGTTTTGAAGCCATTTGAGCACTGCAACTCATTGTAATCACCATTTTTGAACATAATGAAAGAGGGCCAACCATTGGAAGCTAGACCAGGAGACATAGCCCACAAGGGGTGAACTACTTCATCACTTGTTGTTTTGTGGTCACTGTTATGTATTTATTCTCTACTATTTTATGTAATTTATGAGTTAAATTCATGTTTAAATATGTGTTTATGAATTTAACATAAGAACCTCAAAACTCAAATTTAATCACCTACAATTTACATCATCCTCAAGCACATACATATACAGATAACACTGTTAAAATGAAATTTTGATCTATAGACTGACAACCCAGTTATCAACGTTTTTCACGAGAAAAATTAAAAGGGAACTAATAGTTTCATTGTTAGCACATTTTTGACAAGTAGATAGATAAAATCGCTGATAGTCGGCCCGTCAGTGAAATTGGAATTTTCCGGTTTGAAAAATATAGCAACAAGACTACCATCGCTATCAAAATAGAAAGCTTGAAAGAAGGAATCGTTCAAAAGAGCACGTTTTTAAGGAGTGACATAACACGAATTCCAACAAAGAAGGCAACAGATTAATCACTATTTCTAAACCTATTTCTAGCCGCATTTGTAGTACATTGTTATATCTAGATGCAGGTAGGTTTGGAAGATTTTTCATATGCATGTATTTGATAAAATACACTCTTCTTTTTAGATTTTGAAATTAAGATATGCTAGAAACATGTTGTAAGTTGTAGTCCTTCCTATAAAGACATTTTCTGAAGAATGAGAAAGGGTTGGAAATTTTTGACAAAACTTTGATATATTTTGTATATAATTTAACATTAATATAAGCTATTGTGATTGGTGTTATTTGTTCAAAAATTTAGAGATTGCTCTGTGATGGTTTACCAGTGTGTATTCTAGTATTTTTAATCTCTTTTGTTTCATAATATTTTCCCATATGTATTCTACATTTTGGAATTCAAGTTTGTAAAGCTTAACTATGTTTTTGAGCTCAGTTTTACTATTTTCAAACTGTTATATGTTTTCCATTTAAATATCTTAAACATAATTCATTAATTGCTCTGTTTTTAGTATTTGTCTCTATTTTCTTCTACCACTGCTAATTGATAATTTTTCTAATAAAGTTGTTGCTACCTTGTATTTTGCTCATATAACCTGTAAGTAGTAACTTGTTGTCAAATAGACTCCATACCCAATGGTTTTTTCTTTCCTTTTGCATACCAACATTGCTTAAATCCAATCAAATATAGTCAATGTGTTGAGTACATAACCAAATAGATTTTACCGAGTTATAGAAGGGAACCCCCTTCGAATTAAAAGGGCTAGCTTTTAGTTCAAAAGGTTGGTTAGAGGGTTACCTTAGATTTTTTCCTATAGCCAGGGTTTTCTCTAAGTGATAACACTCACCTTGAGTTATTTCTCACCATTATTTATGTAAGAGTAGAATTATAAGTGAGTAAACATCTTAATTTATTAGTTCTTGCGAAAGAAAAGCTATAGCATTTGATTTTCCTATTAACCACTGTTAATTGAACACTGACCAATGCAAGTTATAATGTTTTATGTAATTTTTTCTAGAACATAATTTCTAACTTCAATGGCAGGAACTAAGCTGCTCTGCAATACTTATTTTAAGTTAATTGTTAATTTTGTAATCAATACATTAACATATAATCAAAATTTAACCTCTTCCTCTTATGTGTTCCCTTCCCCTGCTTTGGGGGTATGCTAGTTATTTATACAATGAAAAAATGATATAAAAAATATAATATTTTTTCTTTTTTAACGTAAACTTGTATTACCTTCAAAATGGTGATTACATATGAAAATTACATAGTACAATCTAGTGTTTCTGCTGGGAGACCAGACCATAGCTAAAATTGAATTCTAAGAAACCTTGATAAGAAACATACAAAACATAACATGATGAAATTGTAATAGACCTATTCTATAGTGTTGACCTATCTAAGTGAAGACAAAAACAATGCCATAAAAGAGATAAAAAACATGTTCCTGTATTCAATCAAGAAAGGGGGTTAGAATCCATGCTGCTACTAGAATTGGACTAGCTTGGTCAGTTGGGGGTCATGGTGTCCCTGGAGGTATCCCAAGTTTTTTTTAATTATAGATAGAAGACAGTCCATCATGTAAATATGATGATCATAATATTGAGATGGCCATGCATATGATCCATGGTCTATTCCATTTCACATCTAGCTTCCAAACTATTCATGGGTGTTTTTCCCAGAATGATTTATAGTTTCTAATAGAGGTTAATGGTCTACATATGTTGGTTGGTTATGCTCCACGATTAACCTATGTTAGGGATCCAAGCTTCCCAATCAGCTCTGGCAGTTGCATCAGAGAGGGTAGTTGGTTGGGTAGCTGCAACCCTCTCTAGTTGGCTCAATTCTTGTTGTATCTACATAGGAATTTTATCACGGTATCTAATTGAAGATCCTCTTGCTAGGCCTATAGATTAGAGTTTCCTCTACCAACTTGGGCTTCAATTTATGTAATTATCTGTCGCGATCTGCCCCTCTCCCATAACATGATGGAAATCTAGTTAGTGTCCTTGGTTGTCTATGTTGAAGTCTTTAGAAAAGGATGATTGATGATGACTACTATAGCAATTTGGATGTTGTGGCCCTCATGGCAGTTGATTCCCACTCCCCCACCATGAAGTATAGTTTTGTGCTCTATATTTGGTTGTTCACCCCTCACAAAGCAGCATGAGGCCACCATAAAAGATGTAGTTTTCCACCTATAACTTTTATTTGACCAATAATCCAAGACACGACCTTATTGAAACCATAATATTGGGTAGTAGGTAATGAGCCTCATTTCCCTAGAAAAGGCCATGATATTAACTCCTAGTCTACCAAAGGTGAGAGAGCCAAGTCTGAAACAAAGCCACCTTAGAGTATTGGTGTGATTTTCAGCACCTACCTGCACCACCTAAAATTCTCCCTAATTTCCCTTTTCTTTCCCTATGTTATTGCTCACCTAGTTGAAGAATTAATCCATAGTAGTATGGGGACTCAATTTACCCAAAGTCATCCCGATAAAGAAGTTGAAACTCCAAATAAAATTCCTGGAAAGTTTGTTGTAGTTAGAAAAACATAGGAGAACCCATCGTGGCGAGTATTGTTACCTAGGTGCCCCACACAATTTAATCGCCTAGAGTTCTTGATTTCGCTACATCAGACCCTGGTCAAGAATTCATCACCTTACTGAGTTTGGAACTGTGGACACTCCAACTTCTTAACTAGTTGCCCTCTAGAAGTTGTTCCAGATATAGAACCGTATGAAACACAAATTGTCTACCTCGGATAGACTTCCTGACCTTTCCAAAGCTCTCTTATCACTTGAGGGGACTCACATTGCCGATTGGAAAGGCCACAAACTTGGCTCTTCCTCATCATAGCTTCTAGATTTATCATATGCCTGGATTGAGTAGCTCCAAAGTCAAGAACTTGTGTGAGGCCGATTGATTTTCCCCATGCTCCATAATTACTATTTCTGCCCTGTTCATTACTCTTGCCATGCTTTGCTGGCCCACAGGCTCTTAGCTAGTGCATTAATTGACTCATAGCACATTTCAAGTTGATTTTCACCATCATGATGGTACGCAAGATCCTTACACCATCCACCTCCATTAAAGATGGCATGCTCAATACCTTAAATTTCATTTTTTCCCATGTCAGTCCATTAGAATGAATCTAAAATGAGATCTTGTTATCAGCTCTCATTCCTAGGACTCATTTAAGTTTCTATATCCGCAACCTATAGGGGTCATGTTGCCATGACCCTCTGCCTAATTGGTCAAGTGAAACAGTGACATCCTATCCCCTGATGTGTTCTCTATCACCCCATTTAAAAAATAAAAAATAATAATTAATTAAATAATTTTAAATAATAGTTAATTAAATAATTTTTTTGGTTTTTTGAAATTGTAATTTTATTTTCTTGAATATGCACAATTTTAATGATTTATAAATTTTTTTAAACATTAAAAATAATTTTATGTGTAAAAACAAAATTAAAAATCATTTTAATAAATTTTAATACAAAAAAATATAATCAAAATTTACCTCATTAATTTGTTATATAATATGAAAATTATTAAATATTAAAAATGAATATACAATTAAATTAATATTATAAATAATAAGAACATACAATAACTAAATTTATATAAGCATCCAAATCAACATAGGTCTCCTAGATATCTACACGCGACCTCTAATGACCCATTTAATACTTGCTGGTGTCCAGATCTCTTATAGTAAAAATCATAAGGAATTAAAATATTAGTGTCTATTTAAAATATAAAATAGATACTAATATACGATACATGAAATTCCATGACAAGTACTTTATCTTGGATGCCAAGGAAAGTAGAATTTTATAAGAAAATAATATTAAAAAAATAAAAAGAAGATGTTTCAATTTAAATATTAATAATAAAAGTTATTAAAAAAAAAAAAAAAAATGAAGGGATTTTAGAAATTCAATAGATATTACTTTAAATAAAGAATGAAATAATTAATATTTAAAAAAAAAAGATAAAAGTATAATTTATATTATTTATATTAATAAAAATTATAAAATATTATATTAAAATTATTTTATTTAATAATTAGTTTATTATTTTGATAATGATTTTTTAAAATTAGTAATTGGTTTGCATGTTTAAAAGGAGGAAGAGTAAATCCTTATAGGTTTAAGCATATTTAGTATATATAAATTCTTAAAAAAATTAATTATATTTTAATTATATAAATGTGTGAAGAAAAAAAAATTAATTATATAAATTTGTGAAGAAAACCAAAGGTAATATATTTAAAATAATTTAAAATATAATTTTTATATTAGTTTATTAATAAAAGTCTATTTGTTTTGTATTGATGGTTTGTTTTATATTGATGGTGAATGAATTTATTATTAATGTATTTTATAAGAAAAGTTTATTACTTTAAATTTTCTAATAAGTTAATAAATTAAAAAAAATTATATAAAATTAAAAAAAAATTCTAATAAGTTAATAAATTAATAAAAATTATATAAAATTAAAAATAAAATTATTTTATTGAATAAGTTTTTTTTAATGATGATATTTTATTGTTATTATATTTGTGGTTCACGCTTTCTTTTGACTCGGTATTAGTTTGTTTTGACCAAATATTTATGACTCTTATCTATAGTTTAATATTAGGAATTTAATTTTTATTAATTTTTATTATTATTGAAATTTATTTATTTTTAAGTTGATTGGCTAAGGTCTTATTATGATTTGTTTAGTAGCTTCCATTTCTATTAGTTACTAATTTTTTATTTTAAATTTTATTTCCTTTTTATTTAACTCTTTGATTTTTTTTTCTATTATTTCTATTTTCATGAATTATAATTTTTTCACATATTTTCAACTTAAAGTGACTTATTATTATATTAAAAACATATATATATATATATATATATATATATATGTATTTATTTTAATATAAACAATATTAATTAATCATATTTTTTATTTTTGGTGATGACATTAACAATACAATATTTTATTAGTTATTTTATTTTTGTGTTTGTTACCTTTGAATTTTTTTTTCTATTATTTCTATTTTCATGAATTATATTTTTTTCACAATATTTTCAACTTAAAGTGACTTATTATTATATTAAAGACATATATTAATAAATAAATAAATAAATATATATATATATATATATATATATTATATTTTCAACTTAAAGTGACTTATTATTATATTAAAGACATATATTTATATATATATATATATATATATATATATATATATATATATATATATATATATATAGATAACACTCATAAATATGTATTTTAATATAAACAATATTAATTAATCATATTTTTTATTTTATTTTTGGTGATGACATTTAACAATACAATATTTTATTAGTTGTTTTATTTTTGTGATGAAATTTTTGTGTTTGTTATTTTTTTGTTTTATTAAGCTATATTTAAGCTAAGTAACAAGTACTAGCTACTATGTATCTCTTGTTTTTTAATTGATAATAAATTTGCATATTTTAAATAAAAAAACATAAATCTTAAAAGACATCTCACACACATTTAAAATGTAATTAATATGATTTATAAAGAAAATAACATAATTATATGAATTTATGAAAGAAACAATATAAGAATAAGTTCTTATAATAAGAAGCTAAAAATAAATATATATATATAAACAAACTAACATTGAGAAAATCACTTTGGTTTGGTTTTCTCTTAGTAGGACCATATAACATAATAATGTTCTTTAAAATATATATTATTAAATAGGTAATAGATAGACATCATCACAAGTATTCTTTTAAAAAAAAATGAATTCATGATGTTTTTATTTATACACATAATACATAGGGATAGAAAAGATATATGGAATAATATAATTAGTTAGAGAAGAGTTATAGTGCATAGAGCTTTTAAAATGTGATTTGATGCTTATTTTTATCTTTTATGTTTATTAGTGCACTGAGTGCATTGGTTTTTTATTTTTGCAGAGCATTCAAATGAAAAATAGAGATATTGATATTTATAGTGACGTTAATATATCATTATGAAAGTCAAGTTTTTCATCCAATTTTTATAATGTCAATGGTTGTTATGGATAGCTATAATAGAGAAATAAATAATAATCTATACGAGTTGTATATAGATAAAAATAATAGACAAATGGACAACCAAAGCATTCAATATAAACAAAATTTAATTTAAGAAAAATATCTATAAAAACTATTATTCAAAAAAACATTATTAAAAATTGTTCTTCGTTATAAAAAAAAATAATTCAAATAAACATGTATACAAATTATTGATGTAAATAATTTAAAATTTACTAGAAATAAATACATTTGAAAGTATAATTTGGGAGTGTGGTCTTTTGTCTATTAATCGCATAGATATATCCTTCCAAAGCATTTGAAAAATTGATGATCATGGAAGATACCAAACATAATGTTTTCCATTAATACTTCAAACCTATAACACATAATTTTAATATATTATTCATAGACAGTGTGTAATGAATATTCTATTAATTATCCATAAACTATCTTGAAAACTTCTCTTAGCTTCAAACAACATATAATGATAATTCACTTTGGAAATTCCCTTCCCTACCTCAAGGTATGCTAGTTTATAGTAATTAAATTGAAACTGCATTCTTCTTTCAGGTGAAAGAATCTTTCAAATTCTCGTCATGTGTCTGATGTTAATTAAGAACTACAACCTATTGGCACATGGAAAATTATTGTAATGTTTCTAAATGAAATTGTTGTTAGCATCATCACCCTCACCTGCCACTAAATCTAAATTTCTCAATAAGTAGTGGCTTTTAAGTTTCTTTACGTTATGGGTTCAAACACTAACATAGTTTGGTTTGAATCATTTTCCTCAAAAAATAGTTTGCAACATCCCATTTACCTTTGGACCCTTTGCATGACATTGGCTAGATATTTTACTACAACAATGGTATTAGCAAGCCATACTTCTCTCAAATTCTCTACAAACAAGGATCAAAATGGCTTTACTACCACCCTGTGATGGATATAAGGGATTCTAATCAGTGGCATGCATCTCAAGATATTGTGTTCTTCATTTTAATTCCTAAAACTCAGTACTCAAATATCCACTACTAGATCATCATAAGTGAAGAATAATTAGAAACATTGTGTTAAAGATTGGGCATTGTAAAATTTTCATTGTTCCTTACTAAGTAAAACCCTAGTTCCCTAGATCATTGAATATAAAATTTTATGGGCAATGGAATCACAGGAGATGGATGCCCCTAACTAAAAATCAATGTCAAGTGGCTAATGAATTTAAAGATTTGTGAATTGAATTCATAACTAGAATTGTATGGTGAGTTAAAACTTGATTTCTAAAGCCATTTAGGGACATTGAGTCTATAGTCATAAAACCCAAATCAAGCATCACAGTTGGGTTCCAAAAGTTCTCGAAAGTGTGCTTGACCAAGGCCCATGTGAGCATTCTATCAAAAATTACTCTAGGTATGGTTTTGAATGATCGACCCCTTTGTGGAAAATTTACAGTATTCCTTAATATGAAAACCCTTGGTTCTAGAGATTATAGATTAAAACAATTTCTAACAAATGAAATCATAGGAGAGGGGTGCCCCTCATTGTGACTCGGTTTTATGAATCTAATGTAATCGAGAGTTTTCTCATCTACTTCATAGCCATACTTTTATGGTGAGTAGGAACTTGGTTCTTGAAACATTTAAAAGAAAATTAGGAATTTGGATTGGGGGAATAAATGTTGGAAAATGTGTGCTCATTGATATCAATACTAGGAGTGTAGTTAGATCAATGTAGAATATATTGGATCACACAATCCTAGGGGGAACACATTTAATGAGTTATCGTTGATGCTACTTGAGAAGAACAGAGGTGCAAGGTCGAGTAGTAAAGAATCAAGGTCATGTGGTAGAGGAGAAGTGAAGGTGTGATTAGAGAAAAGCAAGAAGAGTGTAGAACAACTTGGATTAGTGGATTAAGTATCAACACAACTTGGATGAGATCGATGACCCTTCTTCATTTCAGGGGGTGCCAACTTGCTTAATTCTTAAATGTAAATGGGATTTGAATTAATGTAAGGTAGTCAAATTGTTGAAGGTATGTGACACTCAATGGAAGGAACCCCCTCCCCATTCTTGTCAAAACCACCATCAACCCCCCTCCCCAAAACTACTTAATGTGATATGAAATTAGTTTAGGGTTATGTGGCACTAGTGGGGCTATATGTGATAGGTTAATTGTTAATTGTTGGACCTAAAATTTACCATCAAGTGCTACTTTGTCTATCAAATGATTAGAACATAAGATAGTTTTCAATTTATCAAAGAAGAAGGTTAATGGATTTTCCTGAGACCCAATTTGGCTAGTCTCTACTCAAGCCCTCAGTCATTGAGTGCTTAAACATTAACATGTAAGGGATAAAATCCCTGGGCCCCGTAAAATGTTGGATGTGAAAATCTGCAATATTTAGTGATCTAGGTGGATATTGATGGCCACACTCCCATACACTTGGACCCCCAACACTGTCTCTTTCAGTTTTTCAGTTTCCTTAATTGTAGCACAGTTTACTATTTTTGGCAGTTTTTCTAGTCGTGAACTTCCGGAGCCATTTTGAGGCCCTAAACGACATTTTTAGGTAAAACGGAGAGACCCAAAAAGTCCCAATTAAGGTAATTAATATGTTTTTGGCCTAATCTTCTAGATCTTCGAAAGGAGGTATTATGATAGCCAAACGGAGATTGTATGCCAAAGATACGACCCGAGAAATTGATGTACCAATATACCCAAACGAGGCCCACAATTTTGGTGCTTCATCTCCTAGGGTTAGGTTTCTATATGTTTAGGGTTTTCCATGGTTTCTCAATAATAAAGAGGCCTTGGAGCCTCATTGTAACACAATTCAAAGGCATGTAGCCACCACATCTCTTCTTAGAGATAAGTTACCATCACCCCATCTAGTCTTATTTCCATTATGTTTGTAAGCATATTTCAGTATTTGATATTTATGAAATGAAGTGTTACTTCTGTTGCATATTTGTATTTGTGGTTATATCTGTAATTTGTTGCATTCCTGTTTAAATTCGGATTAGTATATTTTTTCGATACTTGAGATGGTTGGCTCCTAGTCACAAAGTGCTACGATATAGTGCCTAAGGTCTAAAAGCCCCATTGGGGTCCTAAAACATCAGGTATGCAAAAATCACAAGATTTACTCTAAAGGATGATGCTCAAGATATGCTAGCTAGATAGGGATAAAGTAATGGTGCGGTATGTGATAAAGTAGTGATGTGGCAGGTGGAGCATGTGACATGGTATTAAAGGATGTGTGTCACCCAAATTTAGCATTTTCAAATGACCAACTATGTGAAGGTGAGTGACACATGCCATGTGTTAGGAAATCCATGTGGAAGAGGACATGCTAACATTAGCCACATGTCAAACTATGATTACTTGTTGGAAGAATAAGGTGGTAAGTTAATTGAGCCCTAGAGCTCTAGAATCCCATAATAGTTTTTCACTATCAGATCACCTAATTGCTTGGGATCCATCATTTAACAAGCCTGGGAGATCTAATAAATTTCCAAAAACCGATGGGAAGTTTGGCATTATCAGCCCCTCAAAGCCCTGGAATCCCATGGTGGCATTATGAAAATGATACTTTGATTTATCGATTTCCTAATAATGTTTTCCTGTAGTCACAAGGTTTGGTCACAAAGGGATGACAAATATCACATTAAGCAACCCCTAGCCCCTCAAATCCTAGAGTAGTTTTTTACAAGAGTGTTTGAGTGGTCTGAAAGGCGAAGAACCCAATATAGTAAGTCCTTGGTCATAGAGCATGGTTATAAGAACTTGTTGAATTATCACCTAGGTGTTGAATGACATACATGCAAGCATTTTATATTTATTGTTTGGTAGTCCAATATTTGTCAATTGACGATCCTAGGAAAAGAAAGATGGTTGAATCCTAATAGAACAATTTCCATGATAGGTCTAAAGAGAATTTGTTTTATCAAGCTTGCTCAATTTTAAAGGTTTCTTGGATATTCCTTGAATTCCCAGGCATTTATTGAATTTTAGGTTAAGTTACATTTGGTGGACCTAACATGGAGCTCAATAAAATACAAAGAGTGTTTGCACAACAAGCCATTGAATTATGTTGAATTAAAAGGAAGAATATATAAATTGAGTTAGCAAAGAGAGGTGATTGAAGTGTGAAAGCGTGAAGTTGATGTGTAAGTGATATGAGGTGCATTACAATGAGTATCTACATAGGAAGAAGTTAGTAGTTTACGATGAAGTGAAAAATTGATGTGTAGTGCGAGAGCAATCTATAATGAAGTGTGAGAGTGATGAATAGAGCAAGAATAGTCCACAATGATGAGTAGAGTGAGAATGGTCCACAGTGAAGTGTGATAGTGGTGAGCTAGTGAAGTGTCTAGAGCAAAGTTGATGTTGATGAGGTAGCACAACCAAACTGAAAATTCATAGAGTAGACTAGAGAAAAGTAGATTGTAGATTAGAGAGGAGAGGGGATTTGTGTCTGTTATATGTTGGTGCCTACAAAAAAACAGAGGGAATCAGTGTATCCTATAAGTTGTTGCTTACAAAGTAGAAGAGGGGATTGGTTTCTCCTATAGGTTGGTTCCTAAAAATAAACATAGGGGATTAGTGTCTCTTGTAGGTTTGTGCCTACAAAGTAGTAGAAGGGATTGGTGTCTCATGTATGTTTGTGCCTACAATGAAGTAGAGGGGATTGGTGTCTCTAGTAGGTTGGTGCCTACAAAGCACTAGAGGGGATTGTTGTCTCTTGCAATTTGGTTCCTAAAATGCAATAGAGGGGGTTGATGTCTCTTGTAGGTTTGTGCCTACAAATTGATGTAAAAGTAGGTTGATACCTACAAGATATTTTATATAAAGAATTTTTTTGGTTTTCTCCCATAAGGGTTTTCACACATATATTTTGTTACTTGTTCAGTTTATGAGATTGATTTTTTATGATATTTAATTGGTTTTAAATGAATAAAATTTGTCATTATAATTATTCACCCCCCATTCTCAGTATAATTTTGAATCCAATAATTTATATTAGAGTAGGTTCCTTTAGAAGCAATCTAGCCACTAGAAGGAAGATATAAAAGGGACCATGGATATTCATAAAGGTTCAATAAAAGTCCCCATGTTTGATGGAATATATTATGCCTTCTAAAAGATAGGGATGAGGAAATATCTAATATATATTAGTTCTGATGCTTGGAAACCTATAGTGGATGAAAGGAAGGATGATGAACATAATGCATAAGCCATAAATCCCATCTTGAGTGGCCTATCATAATCAAAGTCTAATAACATGATTAATCGTAAAACAACAAAATAAATATGGGATAAGAGAAAAAGCACTATGAAGGAGTTGACATTGAAGAAATGAAATATAAGGAAAACTTAAAGATGGATATTGCATATGAAATGAGAACAAATGTAAACTTTGAATGAAAAAGTTCTAAAAGGTTCAAAAGAAAAAAGAAAAACTCAAATGTTGTGATAGTTCCAACATTGAAGTAGATCTAAAAGAAGTGCAATCCATGAAAATAATATTTGGAAAACAAAGATAAGATACCATCCAAATGTTTTAATTGTGTTAAAGTAGGTCATTATGTTTCTAAATGTCCAAAATTGGAGGATGAAGAATATGGTAGCTCATAAGAAGAGACTAATGAATATGGATCTGACAATGATAAAAAATTACAAGAAACATATATCAAGATTCCTACTCATGACAATGGACACTCAGTATATTGATGAATAAAATAAAGAAAACCAAAAAGAGGTATCATATTTAGAGAAATAAATTTGTATATGGGTAGGTATCTTTTAAGCGAGAACTTATCAATGCATTAGAAATAGTAAGACAATAAAATCAAGAGGAGTTCTTGCAAAAATATGAGAAAAGAAAAGAATCATGATCTTGTTGAATAAATAGTATCTCTCATGAAGTTATGACTAAAAGAGGAAAAGAGAAGAGAAGAAATGTCGCTAAGCTAGCTCAAAGAAAAGGAAGGGCATTGTGAGAAACTAGAAGCTGAGATTATTTCCTTGGGAAGGGATTTAGACATATACAATCATTAGCTAAATCAAAGTTTGAAGTTTGGAAATAGTTATGAAATATTTGATGATATACTCAATTCCCAGAGATCTCATTTTATTAAAACATGTCTTGGTTATCTGAAAATTTGAAGGGAGAATCTAGCTCAATGACACCATAAAAGAAATGCAAAGAACCTAGAGGTTGTGCTAATGTACTCAAAGGATCCAACAACAATGCAAGTAGAGTTAGAAATGAAGACAAGGATCAACACTGACATGACTCCTTCATTAAAAAGAAAGATGGTGAGTACCAACAATATTTTATTTTCAAAATAAAGAAAGAAACATTCGGAAAGGAAGTGACGATGAGTAGAAAGTCGAGAATGGATTTAGAAGATCAATTCCTCTAAGAAGGTCTTTTACATCAAAATATCAAATTTTTTTGATGGCCATTTATTTTCATGTAATCATTTAGGTCATAAGGAAATATATTGTAGAGCATATGTAAGAAATGACTATATGAGGAATATAAATAGGGGATCGTATGAGATCCCATAGAATGGTTGTGGAAATAGGAATCCTATAAGTTTTAATGATAATGTTGTCAAAATAACAATTTATTTTCCCCCTTATTAAGTCATGTTGAATGTTTCAAGTGTAATAATTTTGGGCACAAAGACCATGATTATAGAAGCAGTACATTGAGGCATCTAAACCAAAGGATAGAAGAAGATATTGTTATAAATGGAAATCAATGAACAATGGAATGGAGAAGGAATCAAGAGAAGAAGAATTTGCTCTAGATTGATGTGTTCAAAACAAATAAATATAATGGTATATAGACAATGGATGTTCAAGTGATATTATAGGAAGTCAGAAGAGGTAGTATCATCCTTGGAAATAATGACTTAGGAAGGATAATTGGAAAATGCATAGTCAATCTTGATGAAGGAAGGAAAATAAAAACCAGAATGTTCTACTGGTTGAAGGTTTAAAGAAAAATATACTAAGTGTAATTCAAAGATGTAATTAGGGGTATGATCTCACATTCTATTATAAAGGATGTGAAATAAGAAAAGAAAATTCAGGAATATTAATAGCAAATTCAATCAAGTCTCCAAACAATGTATATTCCCTCAATGAGATTAAGAGAAAGAAAAACTCCACTATGGGAGTGATTTCTCTTGTATCTCATTACTAACAAATAAGTGAGAGACTACAACTCCTAAGACCACATTACGAAGATGGGAACTTTAGAATATCAACTACAAGAGAAGAATGATGAAATTGAAAGGTTGTGAGATATGAATCGACAACTAATGATGAGTGAAGTGAAATAAATGATGTATTTCAATTAACCATTGATCAAGGTGGCTTACAGAAGCTCAAAAATTAAAGTTCTTGTATTTCTTGAAAACTAGGACTAGAATGAATAACTCGTCTTCATGATTCCCATGACACAAACAACACTCAAATCCAACTTTGTATGCAGAAGTTATTGGAAGTCCAATTTCAAGTCAAAGGGAGTAGTGCTTTTGTCACTAGTTAAATTTGGAGGCTTGCTAAATTTGGCGGTCTTGCTAAATCCAGAAAAATCCAATAAATTTGGTGGTCACTAACCAAGAGATAATTTGGATCTTATCATTGACCAGAACTAGTTAATTTTTTGCCTGTTTAAATTTTCCAACAACACCTAAAAATTTGACGGTTAGTTTTTTGTTGGGCCCAAATAAAAAAAAAAAGTATTAAAAAAATATACAAGTGGGATGACAGGTGGTCAAACCTCGCCACTCCCGCACACCATATATATCTATATATATATATCTATCTATATCTAGATATATATATATATATATATATATATATATATATATATATATATATATATATATATATATATATATATATATATATATATATATATATATATATATATATGGCCCAAACCCCATCCTCTTACAACAACCACACCATAATTGGAGGTCAGAAGGATTCAAACCTGCATCGTTCAGGGCTGACCCACCAACCGATAACCTCATAAATAACAAAACCAACCACCGATAGAAGAAAAACGCACCATTTTTCAAATAAAATGGGTGGGCCATGGGTTGAACCCAAGCCACCCCAAACCATTTACCTTAATTAACAGTCATCACACCATTACACTAGTTGTGTGGGCTTTGTGGAATCCACCCACCATGAGTTAAGAAACTCAATTTTTCCATTCAACCTACTAGGCAGAGGTGAAACATTGAACGTGAAATAGAGACCAAAGGGTTCCACCTTGGGCATGTATTTCAAGTTGGAAAACTATTATATGAGAATATTCCATATTCCAAGGGAATATTCTTGCAATAGAATCTTGAGGAATCTTTAAGATTCCTAGTGGCTGAATTTTGACAGTGTCAAAAATATGCTAAGTTTATACTCATCTAAACTAAACTTTCACTAGGAGTTTGATGGTACAAGCTATTTCTTCATTTCAGTAGCCAATTTTCCACCCATCTCTAGAAGAGAATCTTGTAAGGAATCTAAAAGATTCTCATGGAGCCTAGATTTGACCATGACAGAAAGAGGTCATGTTTATACTCAAATTTCATGATTTTTCAATAGGAATTTGATGGTGTAGATGGTTTTCTGATTTAAGCAACGAATTATTAGACCATCCCCATATTTGGATGTATAAGGTGTATTTTTTTCATGTATCCTTTTCTATTTTACTACTGGTAAATTAAGAGGCCTCCCCACTTTGAGCAAGGCTCGAAGACGTAGTCCACACTAGACAAACTCTATTATCAAGTTTTACGTGTAATTGGTCTTTATGGTTTCCTTTGATTATCCTCTTATTTAAAGTGTATGCACATGTGGTTTTCATGCTCTTTTCACATGAAATTTTGAACACATCAATGAAATAAAATATCCTGTATCAAGTTTGGTATCAGAGCGGGTCTTCTTCTAATGCGAGTTGCGAGTGTGTATGATAACCAGGGAAAAACTAAAAAACTGTGAAGGTAAAATTAAGTCCTTTGATCTAGAAGAAGGGTGTCTATAATTAAGAAGAAAAATGGTAGATCATGATGCTCAGCTGGAGAAAGAGCAAGATTTTCGCAAATCTTTTTACAGCATGGTCAGAAGATCATTCGTTGGTAAACCAAGGGAATGGATAAGAACCTATTGAACCTCCATCTACCTCTGTTAGTGAATTCTCCACTTCTTATTCATATTCCCATCATTCTAAAATTAGAAAATCTCATAAAAATATTTTTTTCAAGTTGAATGTAAAGTTTGATTTTCCCATGTTTAACAGAGAGTCCAATGCAGAAAAGTTGAATAATTGGATAATATAGATTGAAGTGTATTGTCAGATTCAACAGACTGAAGAAGATGAGTCCAAGATCAAGTTACAATCTCTTCAACTTGGGGGCACCACTCTCATATGGTGAGAGATAAAACTTCAAAAAGGTAGTATACATGTGGGTAAATTCCTTTCTTCCTAGTCTGAATTTGTTTCTTCTTTAGAAGGATAGTTTTATCCATTAAAATATTGACAGAAAGCCATGATAGAAAGGAAATATAATAAACAAGGCAAAGGAAAAGATGTTCAAAGGTTCACAAAATAATTTAGAAACAAGCTTTGACATTGGGAATTCCTTTATATTCACTTGATACTTTCATGAAGTATATAGGTTCTTTACATGATTATATTTGGAATTATTTTTTATTGTTTGAACCCACTACTCTTGACTTATATATTGTGAAAGTCACTCATCTTAAAATCGGGGGAAAGTATGAAAAAGGAAACTATGCAAAGAAGGAAGTGATAACAAGGAAAAACAAATCAAAGACCCCTTGCACTCATTGTGAGAAAGAAGGGCATGAGGAGGAGCATTGCTAGAAACTGCATCTAGGATCGAATCGAAAGAGGAATGGAAGAAAACAAAAGTAGAAGATGGTAGTGACCATGCAACAAGACCAAGAATTTGATTCAGATGATGAGGTGAAGGTCACAACTGTTGGGTTTGAAGGTGTTGGACCAATTGACCTAGATTCTGATTCAAGAGATGAGATGAAGGTCACAACTCTTGGGATTGTAGGTGATGGACATATTGACTTGGTTTCTGATTAAGAAAATGAGATGAAGATCGCAGGAGATATTGTGCCAAATATGTGAAGAGAACCAAAGACTGCATGACTCCAAGAAATTGAGGAGATCAACCAAATCATTCAAGCAGAGAATGCTAAACTGAGGATAATTCTACAAGAAGCAAAGGAGGAGAAACAAAGTTTACAACATAACTTACAAGCCACAAAAGAGGCCTTGGAACAGTTGCAACATGACAAGCCATGATCACCCACTTCAAATTCGACACCTGAGCTAAAAAGTGATTCTTCAGTTTCATGTTCTCTTTATGATGTTGATTTCACTACTTTTGAGAAACAAACTACAAGAATTGGTTCAAAATTGATGAAGAAAATGGGGTATCAAGGAAAGGGGCTCGACATTAATTGCCAAGGCATCATGATTCCCATCAAAGTGGAGGAATTTTATCATTATGTAAGACTTGGTTATGTCAGGAAGGATGTTGGATAATGTTACAAGACATCTAGTGACCAATCAACAACAGATGTTGAGAGCACATCACAACATTCCAGTGATAGTGAGGATTCCACAGGAAGAGATAAGGAAAGTTATCCTCATTAGAGACGCCCCATAAACAATCATTCAAAGAAGGTCAGAAAATTATGGAGGAAGAAGAACCATGCAGTCAATGCCATTAGGGTAGACATCGAAGAGCCACATGTTGGGAACTCCATAACCAAAAAGAACTTCTGAAGGAACCAGTTGGTGGAATTGTTAAAAGGGATCGGCTATAGGAAAAATACCTATTCACTTTGTTGAGTGAGAGATGGTGGCATCAAACATTTTTTGAGCATGGTAAATCAAATGTTGTGGTTATTTGTAAAAGTGATGAAATGTTTTCCATCACTTATGAATGAAACATGGTGATGTTTTTGGCCTTTAGTTGATAGCTTGGGATATGGTTTCTACTATAATTCTGATGTAAACTTGACCATGAGTATGCTATAAAATCTTGGCAAGTATGGAGCTGCTTGGGTCATGATTGACCATGTAATTGAACATGTATTAGCAGTTATAGGTTTGCATATGGCATAGGTGTCGGCTTAAAATCACTTCGAGTTGCAAAGTACAAAGGTGAAGGAAAGGGAAGATGGCTTCTCAGAGGCATTTGTTGTACAAGTCAAATTTGTAGTCATGTTTATGATTTTGGAGTACCAAAAGCTTCATAGTGGGGATGATCCAAGTGCTTTTCCATAAGCTAAAATATCGAAGTTCTTGGATTTCGTCAAAATCAGGACCAAAATGAAGAGTTTGTCGTCCATATTCCAATGTCATAGATGGAACTCAAATCCGACTTCCTATGCGAAAGTTATTGGAACTCAAAGTTCAAATCAATGGGAGTAGTAATTTTTGTCACCAGTTAAATTTGGAGCCTCAATAAATCTAGTGGTCCAGAAAAATATGGCGGAATCTGCTAAATTTGGTGGCCACTAACCAAGCGACAATTTGGAACTTAACAGTCACTGTAAATCGTTAATTTGTTTCATGTTTAAATTTTATAGTGACCCCTTAAAATCCAACAGTCAATTTTTTATTGGGCTCAAATAAAAAAATTATACAAGTGGGATGGCAGGCGATCAAACCCTTCCGCCCCTAGCACACCTTATATATATATATATAGCCTGGTGCATGACCAGTTACAATGATCACACAATAATTGGAGGCCAACGAGATTTGAACCCACATCAGCCGTGGTTGATTCTCTTACTAGTGGCCCATAAATAACACAAGCAATCGCCATAGAAAACAAATGCACTAATTTTAAAATCAAACAGGTGGGTCACGGGCTAGAATTTGGGCCATCCCAAACCATTTACCTTAATTAAATGCCATTTTACTGTTAGGCCATCGTTGTGGGCTTTGTGGAAGTTTCCCACCGCGGGTTATAAAAACCCAATTTTTCATTCGACTTGCTAAGTGGAGGTGGAACAATGAGCACGAAACAAAGACTAGATGGATTCGCTCTGGGAACATATTTTGAGACAAGAATATTCCACCTAATAATCTAGGAGGATATTCCATATTCTAAGGGAATATTCCTACAACAAAATCTTGAGGAATCTTTAAGATTCCCTGAAGGTCAAATTTTGATAATGTAAAAAATATGCCAGGTTTATACTCATATGAGCTGAAATTTTGACAAGTTTCTGATGATGTGGTTTGTTTCTTCATCTGAGCAGCGAATTTTCTACCCATATCTAGAAGAGAATATTGTGAGGAATTTGAAAGATTCCCAAGGAGCCTAGATTTGACCGTGGCAGAAAGGGGTCATGTTTATACTCAAATTTCACGGTTTTTCTATAGGAATTTGATGGGGCAAACGATTTTCTGATCTGAGTAGTGCATTTTCAGGACATTGCCATATTTGGAGGTATAAGGTGTATTTTTTCCATGTGTGCATTTTGATTTTACTATTGATGAATGAAGAGGCCTCCACACTTTTAGCAAGGCCTAGAGATGTAGTCCACACTAGACGAACTCCGTTATCAATTTTTTCATGTTCCTTGTCTTTATGGTTTCTTTTGATTTTCCTCTTCTTTAAAGTGCATGAACATGTGGTTTTCATGCACTTTTTACATGCAATTTTGAATACATCAATGAAGTAAAAGGTCCTGGATCAACCATAGTGCATAATATTGGGGGAAGAAACACCTTACCCTTAATATAAAAAATGGGGAGCAATTCCAAAATGGAGGAATAAGCTACAAAAGATGAGAATTGTAAATAAGGTGAAGCATTAGTTTAGGGGGAGGATCCTAGGTGGCCAAACCCTAACCTGGAACCCTCCTTCTCTTCCCTAGGCCCTCAATTACACCCACATCAAGGCCTCCATGTGGTTGGAAGCCTCCAACCACATGCACAAGCTTACATCCATGCGATTGCAACCAAATTTTTCTAGTTAGGAGCATGTGGTCCAAAGATCTGAGCCTAAATTCCAAGTTAGCCTCCAGATCACTACCCAGAACTCAGTGATACTTTCCATAATGATCAATAACGTAAGGACGAAACCATTCATATCAAACTTGATTAAATAATTGGCCTAACCGGGCCTAATAATGATAACCATTTTGTCAAACATATTGAGAACATGTAATCTACAGGTCATGAATGCATATCTAAACATATGGGTATGATACTTATTTGATAATCATCAAGAAGGTATAATTCCCTCTCATAATAGGTGCAATAACATGTGCTAGCTCATTCATTCAATAACCATTCATCAACTAGTCAAAACATGTCAAGAGCCATAACTAGAACCTGTTATGAAACCATGCTTATAACCAACATATAACCATAAGAATAACCATGATAGGACAACCATGAAAGCCACATAATAACAAGTATGAGTACTCATGAAATATAATAGGAAGGAGCTCTTATTAACATATGAAAAATCCAACTAAGTCAGCAGACTTCCACCTTCCACCCAACCATAGATTGAGCTGAACCTAATCTTTCTTTCATCCAATCACCTTTGTGCCATATTCCAAGTGTGAATGTGGGACTCAAGAAAAAACAACTAGGGCTTCCCGGAGATTAAACCACCTATACCCTCAGGATTTACCGCAATCCCACCAAAACCAGTCAAGAGATCACTAGGCCCAAAACAAGAACATAAACCACCAAGGCTTCTTGGAGATTAAACCACCTCCACCCTCAAGATTTACCGTAATCCTGACCAAACTGGTCAAGGGATTACTAGGCCCAAAACAAGCGTGGATGCCTCAAAATTTCTTCACCAATACCTTGAGGAATTTTCCTATCTCCACCCTTAGGCTTTACTGCAATCCTGGGAAAACCATTCAAGGGATTCCTAGGCCCTATGCGAATTTTCTTGATACCACCTCACCTGGTTCCAAAACCATCTGAAAATCTAAAGCTCAACCAAATAAAAGAACCCAATCACAGCATGGGAACTGGAAAGGAAAGGTTGAAAGCACTGCCACACTTGGAAAAAACCCTTGCCAATGAAAAAAAGAGAACCAAATACACACATGCATGTACCATGCACTCACAAAACATCTAGGCATCACACATGCAACCTATTAACTACAAGTATTTCTGCTAAAGCTGCTTGATCCAACTTTTCCTTGCTTGTCCCTTGCTTTCCATGTCCTTCCTTCACCTTAATTTTCTTTCTTTCTTCGATTCTAGAGTGCTCCAAGAATGCTGTAAGTGTGCAATAGTATGATAGAATAGAGAGAGAACTCCAAAATTGAACTGAAAAAAGCCAAACCAACAAAAGCTGTGAACTGATCCTCATAAGCCTTTTTATTAATGAGGCCTCTATTTTCTTCATTTTCCTCTTTTTTTCCTTCAATTTTCCTCACATGCAAATTTGTGACTTTTCATCTCCTTTTCCTCCTATTTTCATTTATTTTCATAATTAAAATGCCAATTAATGCCACTTTTCCTTTGCCAATGCCATTTCCAATTTCCTTAGCCATAATAAACTGAAATGAATGCTCGGTAGGATGTTTTTCCCAACATTTATCTTGGAAGACATGTCCCATGACCTTGGTCTTATTTTTCCTTTATTAACTTTATTACATGAACTTTTAACCCGGGCTATTACAGACCCCTCCCCCTTAGGGTAACATTTTCCTCAGTAATCTATGAAACCTATGACAAGAAATATTGTTGAAAACCCAAACATATAGCCCATGGAGCTTTATAACTTATCTTAATGGAGTATTTACAATAACAACCTACTTAACAGAAAAACCACCATGACAAACATAACAACATGACAACCATACCACTTTTGGATATTTATAACATAACTCATTGTGGTATTTACAATAAAAACCATACATAATTATGTACATACACCAAAACACCTTTTCCTCAACTGGAAAAAAATGAAGGATACATAGCCTGCATCTGATCAACCATCCCCCATGTAGCTTCATCAGGCCCAAATTTCTTCCACTACACTTTAACTTGCTCGATTTCTCAGTTCTGGAGCGTGAGTTATTTCTGATGTAATATGCACAGACCAATCAATCACATGATCAACATATTTCACATATGTATTAAGCAATGAAACATGGAAAACATGAGGGAAAATTTTAAGGATGGAAATTTATCTTAAAATTTAGAAACCTTAGTGAATCTTAATAGTCTCTAATATGAAAACTATGAAATATTTGGTGATATCTTTTTAAAAACATTCAAATTTATAAAAAAAATTATATATACTCTCTATATAGTTTTGGAGATATTTAAGGTAAAATAATTTTATATTATAAAACTTGGGTGAATTATTTTTAGAAAAAATGGAAATTGGTGAATCTTTTTTTTGGAAAAACCACGAAAAATTAGCCCACCTAAGAATATTAGCCCCTAAAATTTTCCATGGAAAATATCATGGAATTTCACTGTCGGTGGAAATGCAAGTCTGTAGGCCACTGGTCTAATCCTCTCAAGGATCTCAAAAGGCCTGCAATACCAAGGTTCCAACTTGGCACATGATCCAATCCTCAAGGAGCTCCTCTTGGGCTTGATGTGAAAGTAGACATGCTCCCCAACATGAAACTCCTTAAATGCCCTGTGTTTATTTACATAGCTCTTATGTCTATCCTGTATTGCCTTTATATTCTTCTTGATAACCTGCATTCATTGTTCCATCTCTACCAACATATCTGGTCCTATCAATACCCTATTCACTGGATCACTCTAGATGATAGTACTATTACAACTCCACCCATAAAGGGCCTTAAATGGACTCATCCTCAATGACTCCTAATACCCATTTTTGTAAGCAAACTCAACTAGTGGAAGATACTCCTCCCACCTCCTCTGCTAGTGCATAGCATACGTTTTCAACATGTCCTCTAGAATCTTGTTGACCTTATTTGTGTGTTCATATATCCACATATGATAAGTTGTACTAAAAGCCAACTTTGTACCAAAACCTGTAAACAACTCCTTCCAAAACCTGGAATTGAACTTAGCACCTTTGTCTGACACAATGTTCTTAGGAATACCATGCAATCTCACTATCTCCCTAATGAAAACATGCCTCAGTTACTGAATAAGTAGACTTAACTAGAATGAAGTGAGCTACATTGGTCAACCTTTCAACCACAACCAAGATGGAATCATGTTTTCTATATGTTCTCAGAAAACCTATGATGAAAAACATGGAAATGACTTCCCATTTTCGTTCCAAAATTGGAATTGGTTGTAGTAACCCACCTGGATGCTTACACTTTGCTTTTTCCTATTGACAATCCAAAAACCTATTGACGAACTCAGTTACCTCTTTCTCAATATTTGGACAATAGTAGAAATTATTCGCAGCTGTTAGATTCCTTTGATATCCTGGGTGACCTGAATATGGCTTAGCACGAAACTCCCTCAAGGTAAGCTTCTTGAGTTAACTGTTGTCCAACACATAGATCATGTTCCTAAATCTCACCAAACAATCTACCGTGAGATGATAATCCACATCCTATTTACCTATACCCTGTTGTTGTAACCTATGCTTAAGCTCCCTGTACCTATCATCTTGTTTTCCTGCCTGTAAGATATGATCCTGTAAGATATAAAATTCTATGCGCTAGCTACTTTTGGCCCTCCTTCTTTAAGGATGCCAAACTGTTATAGCTCCAAATCTCACTCTTATGGTTTGTGATGCTGCACTTATGGCCTAGGGCAACCCCTCCTTCCAGACCTGGTCCAAAAATTTAAAAAACAGTGTTTTATTCCCTGTACGCGACTTTGCCCTGTGTTAAACGCGTGTACACGCGGGTCTGTCATGCCCAACCCGCGTGTATCTATTAAAACACTTAAAAAAATATAATTTCCTCTTTTTCGGGCGATGATCGCGGGTTTACCTGCTGGATCACCTGTTAGTGCCCGTGGCCCAACTGTTCCCAACCAACTCCTAACTAAAAAACTACTTTGGAGAGGGTATAAAAAGACATCAAAGGGAAGGCCAAGGGGAGAGAGAAAGGAGAGCAAGATTATTATGCTGAGATTTTTCCCTTAGACCAGGTCTGAAGTCCTTGGTGCATCCTGCACTTCCCCCATTTTGCATAGGAAACCCTTGTTTCCATGTGTATTGGTGATCATTCATCCTTGACATCATCATTGAGTAAGACTTGGAAGGAGCTCTTGTTGAAGGCTGGAGGCTGGAACGAATCCGGGAGGAAGCTTGCTTGGAGCCTGCTGAAGGTGTTCAGGTGATATCTTTCCGATATATGTACTTTATTTGCCTTTATATATAAAGAAACACGTCTTTGTTCCCGAATAATCTTTCTTTATGCTTATGAGATTCTTGTGTTGAATTCTTATGAAAGTAGTTACTTAAAGATTATTTATAACTAACTTTATAGCATAAAGATGATTTATACATAAACTTCTATACATGTACTGTTGAGTTCTTTGATTTGTTTGTCTTGCAGGTCAGAGAAAGAAGAAGGGAACTCCAAGAAGGGTTTGCACCCTAACGGTCTTCTCGGGCGTAGGACCTTAGGTATGTACCCTAAAACATTAGAATTTGCTTAAAAGTTAAAAAGATGGCTGTGTGTGTGTGTTTCTTTGTATAAGCAATTTTCAGTCTGGTAGAGTCTCAGCCCAAAGGACTCTAGGGGTACTTTCCCTTCAACCAGAATTGGCGACTCCGCTGGGGACAACATTCTTGTTGTTCCTAGTTTGGGTAGTCCTCAAGCCAATCTAGGCTCAGTGCCTCTGTTTGTTGGTTCTGACTGTTTGATATTTTCTTGAACTCCAAGCTGTTCCAGTTTTTCAGTTTGTGTTTTTTATTTTTCTTGAAACACTTCATATACGCACTTTTTCTGGATTACAGAAGCGTATATACGCAAGTTGCACTAAGTAAACCCGCGTATACGCAGGTTTCCTTAGTTACAGTCGCGTGTACACGCATTCTGCAAATAATTGCAGGCGCGTATATCACATAATTTTCAAGATTTATAATTTTTCTTTTGGCTGAATGTCTGTCTGGTGGTTTGGGTCAGTTTAAAGCAGTCAATTCCCAGTGACAGTTCTCTGTTTAACAGGGGGCATCTTGTTTCGAACTCTCTCTAGGAGTGCTAGTCTTGTTTTTCGTTGATTGCAAGCGTCATTGATTTTTGACACACAAGATTTCTGTTTAAGAATCTTGATTGCTCTGTTTCGGCAGAGTGGGAAGATTGTCTTAAAATCTTTGGGTCCATTTTGTTTTCATGACATTTGTGTTTGCTTAACGAAATCATTTTTATGACCATTTGCTCCTTCGTTTCGGGAAAGTTGTTTGTTACCATTTCCTTGAAACTTGTCTTTTGATTTCTTGGACTTTCATTGCTGCTTTTGATTGTCAAAAGCGACTTCGAACACATTTTATTTTTGTTGAGTTCTCATCATTTCATTGGTGTCAATTCACAAAAGTGTTTGGTTGTTTGTTTATCAATCATTGGTGTCAGTATTTTTGAGAGTTTTTCCTTTGAAAAAGACTTTTTGGTTTGATTGAAAGAAAATCTTTTGAAAGTTTTTGAGTTTCGCTTTCTTAAACTTGCTTCTCATCTGATTTCCTTTTTTGCGAAGTGAAAGTGCTTTGTTTTTTATCTTAAAACTTGTTTTTATTGTTTGGACGAAATGATTAGTAACAAATCATCTTCTATCTAAGCATTTCAGTGGCAAGACAAAATTTGGTAAAGCAGCAACTTTCCTTCTTTGTTTTTAGAGTAGTCTTTGAATTGTGCATCCACATTTAGTTCTTGCATTAGGGAAAGATTTGCATCTCTTTTTAGGCATATTTAGTTTTGTTAGTTTTTGTGAGTGTGGAGTCTGAAAAGAAAAAGGAAAATTTTTTTGTTTATATTACAAGTGCCTTCTGAACCTCATAGAAATTGCTATTCATCGAAAACAAAAGTGCATGTGCATGTAGCTAGGTTTTATTAATTTCTTTTGCGTCCATAAAACACCACAAGTTTCACCTCCATTACCTTTGACTTAAAGAACAGCCTAATAAAATCAAGCGCTTAATTAAAATCCACTAGAACTTTTTGTTTTAGTTATTACACCAACAAGTTTAGGATTTTAGGGCCTTGGATTAGGCGAGTGGAGAGTTAACTCTCCAAGGCCACACAAAACGTCAAACATAAGAGTCTGATTAAAGAGAGTAAATCCAATAGCGTTAGGGAGACCAGGAAGACTCCGGATCTGGGAGTTAATCACGAGGGTCTGTGAAGACAGGGAAGAGAGATACCCCCTCTCCTACTTGTCCGAACTTACCTCACGACTGTTCCGCCTGGCTTCTGCGACGAGTTGGTACCCATAGTTGCCTTTCCTAGGGATCTGCATAGGTGGCTGCGGAGGGGAATCCCGTGGCACCTGAGGTCGACGTTGTATCACTCTCGACAGTACTTCCGGAGGGCACCCTTGCGAAGCTTGGGGGCTTGCACCGGCGCAGACTGTTGTTAGGAGGTCAGCGTAACTTCCTCTGATACCTTCGCTGATAGGACTGGGCCCTCATCATCCCAGACTATCCTCGGAAGGCCCTTTGATTCACTTTCTCGTATTTTGGTGTCTGGTCTCAATCACCCGGAGCGGAAATACTTGAAAGTTGTTTGACTGGCTGTATCTTTAGGAACTTTTTAGTGTGTGCTCTGTGCTCCTAGTTGGCCTAGCTTTTAATTTTTTGAGTCTTTAGATAAGATCATAACAAAAAATTCAAAGTGGCTGACCGGTCTCCTAGACGGTCTCGAAGACTTCGTGGTCTCTCGCCACCTAGTTTAGAGCCTTCTCCTAGAAGGCGCAGAGGGAATACTACCGGTGGGGTCCGTCCCACGCCGGCTGACGCATCGGGGATTGATCCTCCTCTCGGGGATATTAGCGGCCAAGCAAGGCCTGGTACTTTTGAACAAGAGAGGGACGCTCCAGTCTTTTCTCAAGTTCGCTTTCAAGCGGAGGATAACGTAGAGGTAGAAGAACTTTCAGAATCATTAGTGATTCCAAATTCTCCACTACCATCTAGTTACCCAGACATATTGCAATACGTTGGGCCTCCATTATATAGACCAGCGAGTCCAGGTTACGCTACGCGCTTACCATTTATGATCACTACTGGAAGCATGGCTTCCACAAGTGCTGCGACTATGCAAACCCCAACATCGGTGCAAGGGGGAGGAACCATTTCCATCCCCTCCGCTTCCTTGTTCGGATCGTTTGCTAGCACATCTTTGGTTGGGTCTACCTCCATTCCGTCCACGAGTGGAAATGCCCAAACCAATGCTTTTAGTACTGGTTCCTTCCTTTTTGGCACCCAATCACAGGGTATTCCGTCAGTTCCGTTCAATGCCGCTACGTCCATGATGGGCGGATCGGCTTCATTTCAGGGTTTTCCTTTTGGAAGTGGTCATATTCCACATTCCAACCCAACGGTAGGATCCATGCCTTTTTCTTCAATAGGACAAAGCAGCAATCCTTTCCAAGGTTGGAATAACCCTGGGGCTAGTAACGCAGGAACTGCGAATCCATTCATCGGTCAACAAGGAAGTAGGCCGTATTCCACGGTTAGCATGTTTCAAAGTATTCCTCCCCTCGCTTCGGCTTGGAACCCATATCAGGGGTTATCGACTCCTTACAATTCTATAGGAGGAAACTTTGCAAGCTATGGAGCTTATACGGCAGGAATTGGTCAAACTCCGAATTTTGCTGGACCACAGGGCTTGCCCTTTGGTTCAGCTGGTTCTACTGGTCACTTGGGGCAGCCTGGTGCCTCTCAAATCCCAGGACAATCTTTTCAGAACTTGGGGAGTTCTGCCCAGTCTGGGTGGAATCCCCTAGGTCCTCCTAGGCTTCCATTTCTGGCAACGTTAAACTTGCCAGATCTCACTAAGCTAACGAATGACCCTATCAGATACAATCCAGCCTGGCCTCCGGTCCCAACCAAACTCCCTTCGGACATCCCAAAATTCGAAGGGAAGAGTGGTGAAGATCCGGGCGATCATGTAACCACATTCCATTTGTGGTGCTCATCTAACTCCCTCATCGAAGATTCGGTTAGGTTGAGACTTTTTCAGCGCACCTTGACTGGTAATGCGGCTAAATGGTACATAGAGTTGCCAGGGGGCAGCTTTACATCGTTCGCAGACTTAGCTAATATCTTCTTGAATCACTTTCAGTTGCCTGTCCGCTATGATGCCGGAACTGAACTTCTGGCTACCTTTCGTCAGGATAAGGCAACCCACATTTCTGATCACATACAGGAATGGAGACGGAGAAAAAGGCTCATTAAAGCCGAAATCCCTCCGGAGTACCGTCTAGAGTGGTTTTTGAAGTCTTTGCAACCTGAGATCTCCAAGGATGTCTCCATGTCTGGGGTCTATTCTGAGGAGCAAGCCATTTTCAGGGCCCAGCAGTTAGAACTGATCTACTCTCAGTCTGGGATCCTCCAAAAGTACTTGCCAGATGCTCCTGGATCTAAGGTTGATTTAGCTAAGCCAAAGCCAGGTCCGCATGCGGATGGTATCGTGGGGTCTGTAGACTCAACTACAGTGAACTTGCTAAATCAATTGCAGCAGTTGTCATTACAAACTGCTCCTAACAACCAAGTCACAATGTCTAGTCCTCCTGCTTCCCAAAATTCTTCCATTAACGCCGTCCAATCCAATAACCCCAAAGGAAATCAAAATTCCGATGGGAAAAAGAAAGGACGTGGTAAAAAGAAGAACTCGGATGGGAAGCCCGATGCAAATAAATCCGGCAACAACGCTGGTGGTGGTGGAAATGAGTCGAGAAAGAAAGTCAAGTTTCCTTGCAAGTTATGCAGTAGAGACCATCTAACTCATCTTTGCCCTAAAATCGAAGACGCTCAGCGCTTGTTAGCACAGCAAGGGACTTCTAGTTCGCAAGCTGTGTTGACTAACCCGTTTCCCCAAGGGCAGCAACTTCTTGCTGGCGCGAATTCGAATCCTGGGACCTCCTCAGGGGGCAACCAGGAAGGGGATAAGTCATCAAATGTTTTCATGATGGGTGCTCACGCTAATGTGGCCACACGGTCACGCGATTATGGTGAAGGTGAAAATTCTAAGGGTAAATCAGTTCCCGAAACTAACAACCCACTTCATATTGAGCGACCTTCTGTTGAGACTATACCTCGGGTGCCGAAAGGTTCAGCTAAACGCGCGACTATCAACCCTAATATTAGGGCAGCCCAGAATTACTCCATTGTCGAGGATCTGGCTCAGAGTCCATGTGCTATGTCCGCGTTAGAGGTTCTCCAGACATGTCCTACTCAACGAAGTGCCTTGCTATTGGCAATGGGGGCAGTAGATCCAAGTAATTCCTTAGCTCTCTCTTTTGATATGAGTAATGTTAAAAAGAGACTTCCTCATCACATGGCTTTCCAGATAAAGTCTACCTACCAGAAAACGAATATTTTCCGGACGGTTGTAGATGAGGGAGCTTCCACGTGTGTCATGTCTATGTCATGTTGGAAGGCCATTGGATCACCGACGGTTGTTCCTTCACCCACCCTATTGACAGCATTTGATGGTCACTCTCATAGACCGTACGGGATTATCCCGGCTTTTCCTATATGTGTTGGAGGAAAGGTCGTTAATATTGAAGTAGAAGTCATAGACGCTAACCTAGATTATAATCTCCTATTAGGAAGGAATTGGGTATACGAGATGGAAGCCGTTGTATCGACTCTATTTCGTGTCATTTGCTTTCCTTATGAGGGGAAAATCGTTAAGGTTGACCAATTGGACTATTGTCCAGCTGATCCTCAAGCAAACTCTGACTCTACCATTCCTTTAGTGGGTAACCCCCGTCCGCCTATTGAGAGTCTAGGAGTCGGGATGTATTCTTCATTGATGGGTACGTTTAACCTTCCCCCTCCTACAGCTGGTATAGATACAATTTCATCCTCCAGGGATCCTTTACGGAGAGAGTTTGTCCAAACTCTTTATTCTTCGAATCCTGGAACCTTAGCTTCATCTGTGACCACATCAGGTGACGACAAGGTGGGTGAAATAGAATCTCTTATGTCTGCAGCAGAACCTAGATGTGAATCTATCGATAACTCTGTAGATAACCATTCTACTATTTCCTCGGGGAAAGAAATAGATGGTGATGTGGCTCATTTTCGGACCCCTGATTCCACCTCTGCATCGGATTGCTCGGATATTGTTTTTCCATCGGATGAAGCGATATTCGAAGCAATGACGGCCGTAGATCGACCTTTGGAAGATTTACATCGTCGGTTATACTTTCATTCCCCTGTGCATGAAGTAGAATCTCGGTCCTCCAGTTCGACTAGTGATGTTTGTACGGTCCCTTTGGCTCCGACACATTTATTTGCCGAAGAGAGTATATTGATTGGTTCGATCGTCGTACCTATAAACATCCCTAGGTGTCAGTTGGCGGAGCCCCCTGACGGGCTCTACCTCAGGAAGTATTTTGCTTAGTTTTACCAGGCAATGGCTTCTTTGTATTTTATGTATATTTGTACATATCTTATCGAGCGTTTTTCTGATATCAGCACTTTTGGTCTGCTTTGGCAGGTGTTGATGGATGATTTGGTTTATTTTGGATTCGCCGATGGTGCTAGTCGGCACACTCGGAATCTTGCTTCCGCAGCTTGGGTACTTTATTACCCAACTGGTCAGTTGATGACATCGAGAGGCGTGTGTATCGGTCCTGCTTCAAACAATATGGCCGAGTATACAGCTGTTATTAATTTATTATCCGAGGCAATCTCTTACGGGATCGACTCGTTGGTAGTGTATCTTGATTCTCAATTGATAGTGTCTCAGTTAAATAACATTTATCGGGTTAGAGATCCATCATTATATCGCCAATATTTAAGGGTGAGGTTGTTGCAAAGATCATTTATTTACATTAATTATTTGCACATTCCAAGATCTCAAAATTGGTTAGCTGATTCTATCGCTAATCAAGCATTAGACTGGCATATCAATCATTCATCATCATAAAATTATGCATCAAAAAGTCAAACTGTATATATATATATATCACAAAGCGTCTCGAGTGTACATATGTGTGTCCAAAAATATACAAAATTGGGACTCAAATGCCCATAATCATGTCAGGCATATCTAATGCCTCGGCTCTGGATGAGCAGCTAAATAACTAACTATAGCATTGGCCACGCGCCGAAAAACGCGAACCCAGTCACGTGGCATCCCAACCACATGACGCTGCATATCTGGAGGAAGGTCCTCTATCTCGGCCATCGGTACTTGATAGCTCAATCTCGCCAAGTGTCGCTGCACGTTGGCGAGGGTCCTTTCCGCATCCGCAGCCGCCTCTTCGGCTCCTCGGCCACGCCGTCCGTGCCGTGGGAATCCATCTGGTCGCACAGGCCCAATGTCTGAAACATGATCATCATATCAGTCATTTGAATCTCATCAAAAAAAAAATATATTTTTCAAAGTTCATCATTATGCTTGAAAAATCCTAAAAATCATAAAATCATAAAAATCAAAAAATCTTACCGATCTCGCCCCATGCTGCATCTGGTGGCAGCACTAGGTCAGGATCTCCTCGGAAATCCAGTCCAGCATAGGGGTAGTCGTCTATGGCGATGATCTGTTGCTCCCACCAAGCAAAAAAGTCGTCGTCGAATGCATTCCTGGGCACTTCCCCACCCCCCAGACGTTTCATCAAGTCAGCCCACCGGCCCATACGTGGATCACGTGGACTACTGATGGGAACTGCTACCCTGGGGCGGAGTGCAGGAACCTTCTCGAAGAAAAATGTGCATAAAATGGTCCCATACCCAAAGTTTTTGGTCTGTCCCTTCCTGATAGAAGCAAGCTGCTCCTTCATGTTGGCAAGTAGGGGAGTACACCAGTCAAACACCGTGGTGAGACAGTCCACTGCTACGCTCATGTTTACTCGTGATGCCTGATGTAGCGAAGATGACCCGTTCACTCGAGCTATGGTGAACAGGATTATCCGCAGTGACAAACTCGCCACGTGTGGGATCGAGATCTGACTCCCGACCTTCCGATGACCTGGGCAGTAAAGTTGTACATAGTCGTCTACGCTGAGACTATTCCGGGTCCTGCCCCGGGAGTGGACTACTTCTCCCCTTCGGGAAAGGCCCGTGATGAAATATATATCTTCCACTTCTATCCTGAGTGGCATTTGATCAATCATAAAAGCTTCTTCCTCGACATCCCAGTAATCAATAAGTCTCTCGAGCAGACGCACATTTGCTTTCATATTCGGCAACTTAAAGAATTTTAACAATCCGCATCCCCGTAAGGCATCTAATGCCTCATCATTCTCCATAACTTCATTATCTACAGCTGAGTGCTCTCTTTCACGCCATGTGAGAGTCATCCTGGAAGAAAAAATCAAATTCATCCATTAGTTTTTTATATAAAAATTTTTCGCTGCGCACACGCGGTTTACCCTATACACAGTCGCGTGTAGGGCCGTCGTATACGCGATTTATATACATCCAACCCGCGTGTACGCCGCAGAGCAATTTTTTGCAAAAATCTAACGGTGAAACATTAATTAAACTTCCTAAAAACTATCACAATTGATTGCAAGACAAGTTTAGTGCTTACCTGGAAGTTTTCGGCAAGTTTGAACGGTTGAATAAGTCACGGGGAAAGTTTGCTCCTTTTGCTCCACAATTTGCTCTCCAAGTCAAACGGTGAAAATGGTAGGTCCAAAATTTCTTTTTATAAGTTTTGAAAATGTAAAATTTTTTTCAAAATTTTATTTTGTTTGGTTTCATGTCACTTTTAACTTGGGAGCTTGGAATGTCGAGATTGAGTTGTTTTTCAGGACATTTTGGACATTTTTCGACGGTTCGAGACGGTTCCATGACTGCTGACCCGTCATAGCAGGTATCGTGTTCTCACTGGCATATAGGTTAGGGACACCATTTTTCCGTTGCATTATGCATACTAGCCTCCATTTGACCGATACATCTGCCGTAGGGTCGACCCCATCATGTTATGGTTCGCAAGCCATTTTCACTCGCCGATTCTTTAAATCATGACATGATGGTAGAGCCATCCTTTTACATGGGCATCCTAGTTAGCACCTCACTGACATTTGTTGCCCATGCTGCTTCGTTTTGAGTAGGCTCGGGAGTCCTCTGTAGTCCCGCCATGACTTATGCGTTGAAGACTCATTCTTCTTTGCTTCTTCGCTTTGTTCTGGCCTTATACCCTAGAGGCTCCTATGTGTGTTGAGTTGTACTTCTGCATTGCATGTTGACCATTTGCACCTTTTGGCCTATAACCGGCTTCACTTGGACTCGTGTTTAAGCCCACTTTTGACCATGACATCTGCAAAAAAATCAACCTTGCATACCCTTGACCTCTGCAGCTTGACATACCCAGATCCGTGGAAGGGACATACCTCTGAGTGTCACTGACCAGTTTTTCACCTCCCTGCATTGAGCATAGGAACGTTCCTTTCCCAGGAACTAGAGCATCTGTTTCACCGACACTCGTTCTTTCCACTGTACCATAACATTCTTTTATTCTTTTTCCGGCTTATCAGAAAAAGACAAAAAAATTAAATATTCCAAAAAGAGCGGGAACAGGGACATTATTTCCATTTATTGTTGGCAGCTAGAGTCAGTCGTGTCGCCCTTGAACAAAGCACTCAAAACAAAGTCTCCTCCGCATGGGTGGGATTTAGTTTGACTTAGGTAAGCCATAACCTTGTTATCAAGTCAGTTCTCCCCCGATTGGTTATCTCTTCCAATCATATGGAGGGTTCGTTCGTGCCTCCTGCATGACGAACTTATACAGATTCATTATATGCTGCCACATAGTCACATTGAGTCGTGCTTTTGTTCAAGGGAAGTTAGCCTGAGTCGGCCTTTCTGCGGTGTCTCTTGACTCATTTTTCAGTCGGCCATCCCTGGTTGTCAGTGTCATGTCTATCATCACATCAGTTATATTGGTCCTTCACTCGTGCCGGTTTGAGAAGGTCCCCATTGACTTCTTGCTGGCGGGTCTTGTCCTTATCGACGACGACACATTGCTCTGAGGGCAGACCTAGAGACCGCACCCTGGCCCTATTTTCATTATTGATAGGTCACCTTGTGCTCAGCATCGATCAGTATCATGGGTCTTTGACTGAGTGGTTTCCCTTGTGTTCGACATCAGCATACATTATCACACATTGGGATTCGTGCAGTACCTTGGTTTCCATTTGACCCTATTGGTGGATACCTCGCCTCTGTGTCAGCTTTCATTATTGGTTGGTTCAGAGGGTTTCTGCCGTGCGCTAGCCACATCTTGTGTACGCCGGAAACGTACTTTCGGTTGGGTTACTACATCTTTTTCGTCCGATTCCTTCCACATTATTGGCCTACGGGTTACACTCGCGCTAGATTGATGGAGGATGCCTTAATGCCTTCCTTCTAGCGGATCTTTCCCTATCGACTCCGACTCATTGCTCTGGGGCAAAGATCTAGAGTCCATTTGGCAGTACCTTGGGGTTTGCAGTCATTAGTGGCAGATTCCTCGCTATCGACAGTGGGAAACCATCATTGTCTCCTGATTGATAGATTCTTACAGGTGTTCGACTTCAGCTCATCTATTCACACTTGTTAGATTGTACTGGGTACCTTGACGCTCATTATCATTATCGGTGGGTAGTCTCGCGTTTGTTAACGGTATACATCAATGACCGGTAATCAAACGATTTCTCACATGGTCGACTTCAGATCATTTATTCCCATGGTGTAGAAATGTACCACGGCGGTCGGTGAAGACCTCAGGTTGTATCAGCATTCATTGGTTCACTTGACAGTTGCTCCTGTTACTGCTAGTTGATACCATTCCACCTTATATGTTGCAGTCAGTCATGGCGACATTCTATATGCTGGCACCTGAGTTTGCAGTGTAGTACCATCCTATTCCATCATGTTCAGTTGGTACCTTATGGGATCAGTCTTTGATTTCAGTGATCCGTTGCATCTTTCAGCATCATTGACAGTTTTATATGTGATATTCAGACATGTACTTACTCATTATGATCAGATGATCCATTATGTATTTTTACAGTCATTTATACTTGTATACTTAGTGGATCCGCTTGTACTTGATATGCGGACATGCTTTACTTTTCCTGAGCATGGGTATGCCCGCCTCAGACAGTGTTTCTTTCTGATCTCCTTTCGGTGGCTTGGCAGGCTGAATTCCGGTGAAGTCCTCCTCGGTTTTTCGGCAGAGTTCCTTTCCTTGTACTTACTTAATGTATTTCGGCCATCATGTTCCCCTTCTGACCTCATACATTAGGGGGCATCTGTTATAGCTCCAAATCTCACTCTTATGGTTTGTGATGCTGCACTTATGGCCTAGGGCAACCCCTCCTTCCAGACCTGGTCCAAAAATTTAAAAAACAGTGTTTTATTCCCTGTACGCGACTTTGCCCTGTGTTAAACGCGTGTACACGCGGGTCTGTCATGCCCAACCCGCGTGTATCTATTAAAACACTTAAAAAAATATAATTTCCTCTTTTTCGGGCGGTGATCGCGGGTTTACCTGCTGGATCACCTGTTAGTGCCCGTGGCCCAACTGTTCCCAACCAACTCCTAACTAAAAAACTACTTTGGAGAGGGTATAAAAAGACATCAAAGGGAAGGCCAAGGGGAGAGAGAAAGGAGAGCAAGATTATTATGCTGAGATTTTTCCCTTAGACCAGGTCTGAAGTCCTTGGTGCATCCTGCACTTCCCCCATTTTGCATAGGAAACCCTTGTTTCCATGTGTATTGGTGATCATTCATCCTTGACATCATCATTGAGTAAGACTTGGAAGGAGCTCTTGTTGAAGGCTGGAGGCTGGAACGAATCCGGGAGGAAGCTTGCTTGGAGCCTGCTGAAGGTGTTCAGGTGATATCTTTCCGATATATGTACTTTATTTGCCTTTATATATAAAGAAACACGTCTTTGTTCCCGAATAATCTTTCTTTATGCTTATGAGATTCTTGTGTTGAATTCTTATGAAAGTAGTTACTTAAAGATTATTTATAACTAACTTTATAGCATAAAGATGATTTATACATAAACTTCTATACATGTACTGTTGAGTTCTTTGATTTGTTTGTCTTGCAGGTCAGAGAAAGAAGAAGGGAACTCCAAGAAGGGTTTGCACCCTAACGGTCTTCTCGGGCGTAGGACCTTAGGTATGTACCCTAAAACATTAGAATTTGCTTAAAAGTTAAAAAGATGGCTGTGTGTGTGTGTTTCTTTGTATAAGCAATTTTCAGTCTGGTAGAGTCTCAGCCCAAAGGACTCTAGGGGTACTTTCCCTTCAACCACAAACAATATGTCAAGTGTTCTGACAGTGGTCAGCGAATGGGTCAACCTAGTCAAACCGATGAAATTCCTTTGTGTCCTCAAGTCATGATTGAACCCTTTGAAAAATGGGCTATTGATTTTGTAGGACATATAGCTCCAACATCTTTAAACAAAAGACATATCTTGGTTTGTACAGATTTTGTAACAAAATGGGTAGAAGCTAGAGCTATTTCTTTTGCCACTGAAAAAGTTGTTGTTGATTTTTTATTTAATGAGATTTTTACTAGATTTGGTGTTCCAAGAGAAATTGTTACTAACAATGGGCCTCAGTTTGTTTCTAATATGGTGAAAGGTATCATAGATCAATATAAAATTTAGCACAGGAAATCAACGTTATACCACCCGCAGGCAAATGGCCAGGTAGAATCTACTAATAAAGTGATCAAGTCCATTCTTACCAAAACAGTGAATCTTCATAAGAAAGATTGGGTGAATAGATTACCAAAGGAATTGTGGGCTTACAGAACTACCTGGAGGAATAGTACGGGTCATACACCTTATGAGCTGGTGTATGGGAAGCAGGTCTTGCTGCCGATTGAATTCTAGATTAAAACTTTTAGAACTGCATTCCAATTGGGATTGGATCTCTCAGAAGCACAACAATAGTTTCTTTTACAGTTGAACGAACTTGATGAAATCAGGAGGGATGTTGTTCAACAGAATATATTAATGTAGCAACAGCGTAGGAAATGACATGATAGGTTGATTAAAAAGAGGCAGTTCCAACCAGGTAATTGGGTACTCCTTTATGATTCCAAATTTAAACATTTTAAGGGGAAATTTTGTACATGTTGGATGGGGCCATATGAAGTAGTTAAAGTTTTTGAAAATGGAGCGGTGGAAATTAAGACCATTGATGGACATGAATAGGTTTTCCTTGTGAATGGGCCTAGACTTAAAATATACTTTCAGCCCACCATTAAAGAAAACTTCATACAACAAGTGTAGCAACAACCATAATTGAGGATGGTAGGTGGTGATACCAACCTACTGTGAATTTGATTTCTGTTTTCCAAGATAAATAAATAAAATAAAATAAAAAAAGAAAAGAAAAAAACAGAAATTAACAAATTGAAAAAAAATATTTACCTATGAATGTGAAAATCAACTTGCTGACACGATCATGGAAGGGTCTACTTGAAAACCAACACGCTAGCAGGCGGATCGGTCTTTTGAATAAAATGAGATGTTACTTGATTATTATAAATTTTGATTGTCATTGAGAAGAAGAAGGTTTCTGTAAGATTTTTTGGTGGCAGTAGAATGACTGGAAGAACCAAGCCCTTACCCAAGTTCAATGCAATTGACATGGAAAATCTTATACAAGTGACAAAAACCTCTCAATATAGTTAATTTACTTAGGATACAACATTATTTGGCAAAGACATTTGTTGATTGATGTAAATACTATTCCTTTCTTCTTATTCCATTTTCTTAATTTTCCCTATAGTTCTTCTTTTTGTCCTAGATTGGAATACCCCTCCTATTCTTCATAAGTTTCCTATCCCGATTTCTATTTTTCCTTCTTATCCATGAATTTTTTTTCCCATTCCCTTTTCTTATATCCCCCTGGATTTGTTTATCTCACTCTAAGTGCCCTTAAAAATTTTCCTTCCCTTTCTGAATACCCCTGTCTCGCTTCTTTTTTTTCCTCATGATTTTTTGCAAGATCTGATAAAACCTCTAAAGACCTTACTTGATCGGATCAAGAAACACAATGACACCTAAAAACTGTCAATAAAATAAAATCTTTTAATTCTGCAACTTATTTGTAAATCCAACCTGTTTGTGACAGAGATAATTTGATTAAGGTTGTTTTATCATAAGTGTAAGAATACTTTGATGCAGTGCAAGAAATACAACATCCTGGTGTAGGAATACTAGTATTCCAGTACAGGTAGCCTGGTTCGGGTGTAAGAACCCTGTCGCAGTACGAGAATTATGTTATAATGATGAGCTTCATTAGATAGAATTCAATTCATTTAAAGATATGATGGCTATCTGTGGAATCCATGACTATTCTATTTATGCTTTAATTAACATTATTATCATAGCCTAAAAGGAATGAATGTTTAAAATGCAAGAAATATTATAGGCCTAACTAACCTCATTCTAACAAAGCACTACCATTTCCAATTAAATTTATGATGAGGGTTGGGTACATGTGTAAAAGGTCGCTTCATTACCTGTTAATTATATCAAAGACTTGTCACCTTTTAAATGATTTGGACGTCATCATGTGCGAACCATGCATTCATTTCTTGAAATCTTAACCGTTGTGGCCACCACATCTAACCATAATTACCCCACTTTCCTGGGAAGTTATGCCAAATTCATGGCCTCTCCAATCAAATTTTTGTACTTACAGGGTGGCAATCGTTTTAATAATTGGTGCAAGTGGACAAGACGTTGTGGATAATGGATTAAGGAGATGATGCATGAAGTTTGAATTATTGATAGATGCAGAGATCGTAGGCGCACCCTCTGAATTCAAAAATTACATGTTGAGAAGGATTTCCTCAGGATTTTGCAGGATATTGGGAGTAGTAACAATCCTTGAGCATCATGGCACTAGTTTGAATTGAACTGTGGTCCATGAAAGAGTTGGAAGGGACAGTGGAGTATGAGGGTAGCATGCCTGTGTTGTAGGAAACTAGCTTTCTTACCTTCTTACTCAAGTTGATGGTTACAATTATGTTGTTGCTCGGGAATTCACAAAAACTTTTGATGGAAGGATGGCTACTGTGGGCTCTCTACAGTTTCAAGTGACAAAACACTTTATTTCTCAAGCCACGTAGCTACCAGCTACAGAGGAGAAGTGGTTCAAGAAAGGCGAAGTGGAAAACGGTGTATGGCATTGCTTTTAATTGAAGATGACTATGTCGTGGATTGGAAGGTTGGAGTGCAGAGGAATGCGGTGAGTGAAAAATGGCGACATTTGTTGTATATTCTTCAAAAATTCCTTAATTGTGAAGGAAGGTGCTCTTTGACTTACCTGTACCATATTTGGCTTATGCAGTGTTTTGAAATAGGTAAGCTGATTAATTTCCCTTATTTTTTGTTGAATAGTTTAGAAAAAATGTCTAAGAGTGTAAAAAAGAGTCGAAAAGACCAAATAGGGTTTAAACTGTGTCAATATGGTTTAATCAAGACTATGGTTAAGAAAGAGTTAGAAAATAGGGGTACTACGTGGGAAGCATTTTTGGAGACGTTTCAAGTTAAAAGTATTGTTAAGATATCTCGTAATAAAAGTCAATCACAGAAAGGGAGTAAAAGGGTTGTGAAGCTGAGGGTTATCCAACGACAAGAGGAGAAACATACACCTTCAAAAGGTGCAAGATTGGAAAATTTAAGACTGGTGAACCCCAGTCCAAGAAGTAGAAGTAAAGAAAGAAGGAACAGAGTACTATCGAAAGGTTGGGACCTTCCTATAGGATCACACGAGGATCATTGAAGAGACACCATGCTTCTTCAGGTAAAGAGCCGTTTACGACAGTTACCACAGATGAGATAATTGAAGACTCTGAGGGGTGCGCCTCTCCAGATAACCCTCCTATGGAAATTCTTGCAGAGAATTTAATGGTGCAGAATAATCTTTCAATGTTAGTAGATGTGGAAGCTATGGGTGCTTCGATTTTTAGTCCAGGTTATATTGAAGAAGAGGATGAAAATCCTTTGTCGTCTTTGATGAAGAAATCTAAGAAGAAAAAGGTTACTCATGAACAAGAAATAAGGCAAGAGGTGAAAAAAGAGTGGACAATAGAGAAATATGAAGATAATGTTCCTCTGAGTCCTGAAATGCAGGAGCTAGAGAAGAAAAGGGAAAATGATGATGTTCCTTATGAATCAATGGCCAAAAAAGCAACAATGCAGGAAGAAGACGAAGAGAGAGATTATGTCTCTGGTGAGAAAATAAGTCAAATTCATGAGTTGAAGCAACATATATATGAACTAGAAGTTTTAAATAGATACATAATAGAACATAATACTGCATTAAAAGGCAGGAATTGAGAATTGATGGAGGCAGTGTCTGAATGGAAAAGTCACGTGAATAAATGGAAATTCCATGCAACTCATTTGAAAATATGTATGAGCAAATTGGTTAAGTGCCTAAGGAAATCCCATGTCAAGAAGGTGAAAGCAGAAGGATCGAGAATCAATATCCAGATTCAGAAGTGAAGGAAGTTTTCAATTTTTTTTTTTGCGGAGGTTAGTGGTTGTGTGAGGACACATGAGAGAATGAGGTTGGGGGATGTTGGTTTCCATAATTGTCTTCTTTTAAACATACCTTTATCCTAAATCATGCTACCTTATCCCTTGTTTTACAATTGAATTAAGCCTTTTACACATGGTTCTTGGTTCCTTTTTATGATTTTATTGGATATGGATTATTTAGGTTTCTTAATTATTAAAGAGGTTGAATATGCTTGTATTTCCTTGTAACTTATCTATTTTACATTTCCTTAAGGTGTGATGAATAATTTTCATCAATCAAAGTCGAAGTTAGTTGGTGAAGAATCTGATATTCTTGTACCCACCATAGTTCCTGCACCAGATGGACAACCGACCAATTCACTATAGATTGCCTCCAAAAATATCACAACTATTAATAGGAATGGCACACACCTATCACTGGGGATTTGTTCCACTTCCTGTATCAAGCTTGAAGTGTTACGGATATGCTAAAGATGGAGGTCAGTCTTCATTTGCTACGTTTTCTTGTTAAGTCATCCATTGCGTCCAAGAGCCAGATAATCATGTATAAATTAGGGTTCTGAGATGAGATAGGTTTTGTTAGCGATACCGTGAAGAAAATTTGGTACTCTTTTGTTGTAATTTTGAGATATTGTATTGCCCTGACCCTCTAGGGATGGATCTATGGTTTTATCATGTATATTTGTAGAGATCTTTGAATAAAGAAGGAGCCAATGTCATTTTCATTTATTTATTGTTCTTGTTATTAATATTCGTAATGATAGCCTCGTTCATTTGACTTCAGAGTTTTCACAAAAGGGAAACGAGCTAGAGGGCTAGGGCCCATCCAACCCATCTCATTCTCCCCATCATATCGTGGTGTTCTTAGATACAAGAATGTTTGTTTAGCAGAGTGATTTATTTATGATTGAGGTTGCAGGTTTGGTGAAACTCTTGTGGGTGCATTTTATTTACGCGTGATCTAAGATCTGAAGAGCCTGTGTGCGTTAAGTGGGCTTTTATTTCAGTTCCAGTATTTTCATTCTTTTTTGAAGCATCACAATATGTATTTTCTTTTCTAATAGGGTTTCTTGAATCATTTTTGGAAGTTAGTCAGGGTTGCATGTTCTAATTATTTAAGTTTTGTCTAAAATTTTATTTCCTTTTATGGTGAAGCACACCCTGGTTGAAACACGAGGTTGTAACTGTGTGATGGTTTCTCTGTGTATGAACTTAAAGCTATAATGTTTTTTTTGTTTGTTTTTTTTTTTTGTTTTTTGTTTTTTGTTTTGTGTTTTGTTTTGTTTTGTTTTGTTTTTGTTTTGTTTTGTTTTGTTTTTTGTTTTGTTTTGTTTTGTTTTTGTTTTTGTTTTTTTTGTTTTGTTTTGTTTTTTATTTTTTGTTTTTTGTTTTTTGTTTTTGTTTTTTGTTTTTGTTTTTGTTTTTGTTTTTGTTTTTGTTTTTGTTTTTGTTTTTTTTTTGTTTTTGTTTTTGTTTTTGTTTTTTTTTCCTGAATTTAAAGGCTTAATATGATTAGACTAAATTCATTCTTATGCAGATTATATGTTGCATTGTGAAAGAGATTCAGAAAGGGTTTGAGTTTGATCTTTCAAAATAACGATCTTCTATTACAATGCAAGAGTTGGTCATTTATGTAATTGTAAGAATTTCCTTAAATCTTTGCAGTTTTCCTTTTTACTAAAAGTTCACATTTGATTTTGGATTCTTTCCATTAATGTTCAAGTTAAGGTTTTTTCTTTGCAGTTGTTAATTTCTTGTTTATTGGTTATATGATCTAGGTGGCTCCAGAGACACACATAGGACAAAGAGGGCTTATGAAAGCTCAAAAATCAAAGTGTTTGGATTATGATTGAACCAAGTTCATGTCAAAGATCTCATCATCATGATCATGGTGGTGCGAACGGTTCATCAATCCGAGTCCAGGTGAGGAAGATAGAGGCAGTCAAAGTTTTGGTTGACTTTTGCTCACTGGATAGGTTAATGGAGACACAATTTGGAATTTTTCCGGCGGACGAAATCTGGCCCACTCTGGCCAGATTTCGGGAAAAATTGTTTCCTGGTTAAACTAACTCCATCGGCCTAAAATCAAGATTTTTACAAATGACCATATTGTTTTATTTAAAACAAATAGATATATATATATATATATATATATATATATATATATATATATATATATATATATATATATATATATATATATATATATATATATATATATATATATATATATTGGTGGAGGGGAGGGCCATGACCCCGGCCCCTCCCACGGAACTGTTAAAACAAAAAAACAACGCAGAGTTTTTGGTGGGCCGACCCTTTGGGCATGGACCCAATCTCGACACACGCCAACCACTGCCTAAAGAAAAGCAACGGAGTCGATAGAGGTGGGGTGGGCAGGCTATCCAAGGCAGGCCTAGTCCAAACCAGTTTTTAATTTAAAAATTTTGTTATGTAAAAGGGAGGAGGCGGGGTTTGACTGCCCGACCTCCTCCACAACATTCAGATCTCAAACTAACTGTGCCACAACTAACTTATTGAGAAATCTGCCACTGTTTATTATTTAAATGCATTTTCTCAATGCACCCAGGAGGCAGCATGGAGGAACCAAGAGTGGGCACGGAAAACAAGGCAGAGTTAATTTTTAATTATTTTTAATGCACGTGAAACCATCATTGAGCAAAATTTCCAAGAGGGTGAAATTTTTGCAGTGTCCAAATTGGACAAACTTTATGTCGATCTTACACCTCTCAGCGACATGAACCTGATGGCGCAGTCAGTTTCCTAATATGAGCAGCCGATTTGCAAAGGACTCGGAGGATGGAATCTTTGAGGAATCTAGGGGGAATCTAAAAGATTCCTTAAGCCCCAAAATTCCGCTTTCTCAGAATTCAGAAATTTGACAGTCGATTTGTCACTATTCAATGCCACAAATCTGATGGTGTGTTCAGATTTTCCATTTTCTCATTTCATTTCTCAGCGACTTTTCAAGGTGGAGTGCAGGTGTCAGCATTCATGAGCGAGCAATCATTTCCATGCGATTCGATGCAGTGAGGTCGATGGTCCGAATAGCTTTAGCATTTTGACATCTGCTTCTTCAGATGGCCCTTGGATGTGAGGTATATGTAGTGCCTTCATGTACTTCTTTTTCTATGCCTTGTGCTGCACAGATCCCCATTTGATGCTTGATGTGGGATCTTGTTTTCATACTTATTTCATGATTCCTGCTTGATGTGATGTAGAATCATCTATGTGATGTACTTGTTTTCATGATTTGTCATGTTGTGTTTTGAGATCCCTTTTTGTATGTTGATGGGGTACTCATGTTGTCGTCATGCATGTTTGCATCGAGATCCCTTTTATGCCATGTTGGTGGGATGCTCATCATGCATGAGTTTGTGTCATACTGATAGGAGTCCTTTTGATTGAGAGTTCCTGTAGCGGAACATATCCTGGAGCCACTCCTGTGTGAGGGCATTTTCCTTATATGATAGCAGCATCACCTCTTATGTATGTCATCACTATTGACAGCACTTAATGCAATGGCCTACACCATCTTGACACCGGGGCCCAGAGACATAGTCCCTCCTAGATGAACTCCGTTATCAACGGCTTATGTTTTCATGTGCTGATGATTGTCATGTTTCTCTTCTTTATAGCATGCAGATGTATTCATTTATGTTCTCTTAAAAATGCAATTTAACACATCATAAAAGTAAAAGGTCTTGGAAGGGTCCTTTGTCACACCCGGACTTGGATCAAGTGGTATCGATGCGGTCTTTGCGTGGATGTGAATTGCAAGTGTGAACAATGGAACATGTAGCGACAGAGGATGAAAAAGCAATGTACAAGACCATGCTCAAAATTTCCAAAAGGGTGGAAATAATGTATGAAACTCTACAGAAAGAGATAGAGGAAAAGGAGCGATTGCATATTCAATTGCAAGCCATGGAAGAGACCCTGGAAGGACTAAAGCACAACAAGAAAAATCTTCAAATAGAGAATGTTGAATTGGAGGTGCGTCTACATGAAGAGAAAGAGGAAAAACAAAGTTTGCTACGACAGTTGCAAGCTAAGGACGAGGCCTTGGAAAAACTGCAGTGTGACCCATGTGAGGTAAAAAGTAATTCTATGAATTCATGTATGTGTCCTGATGATGATTTCGTTGTTTTTGAAAATCATACCACAGAAATTGGCTCCAAATTGTTGAAGAAAATGGGGTATGAAGGAAAGGGCTTGGGCATTAATGGCTAAGGCATTGTCAACCCCATCAAAGTAGAAGAATTAGCTCATCAGATAGGACTTGGGTATATTAGAAAGGAAGTTGGGGAATGCATCAAGACAACTAGTGAACCACCAACAACAGATGATGAGAAGCCATCATCAGTTCTTTCCAAATCAACAGAGGAGGTAAAAGATGTTGATTTCCTTTCGGTTTCGTCTTCACATAGTATGATTTCTGTTGGAGATTTGGAGATCCCAATTACAGGGACAAACATGAGGCTCCTTACCAGGATGAGGCACAAGGAGGAAAAAGAACTTGGTGTTAATAACCAAGGCATAACTCAACCATTGGAGGTTGTGCAGAGACCTCAATTTACAGGCTTGAGATACACCAAGGGAGAATGCTTGAAGGTGTTGTATGCTTCTGAGACATCGTTGAAATCGTCGAGGAAAGAGAATGATGGGAACACATCCCCATCATCCCATGGCAGTGCCCATGGTAGGGAAAGAGATGAGGCAAGCTCTCATCACCATACTTACATCAGAGATAGCAAGGAAAGGTATAACCACTCTCGATATGTGAATGTTCATTTTGGTTATAATCATGTTTTTAATGATGGACATAAGTCAAGACATCGAAAAACATGTACCTTTTGTGGATTACATAACCATACATTTTCTAAGTGTTGGAAAAGAATAGCAGCACACAAAAGCATGAGGCATGAAAGACCCTCTCAATAGCAAGTAAAGAAACATGTTAAGCAAATCTAGAGGAAGAAAACCTATTGCAGTCATTGTAAGAGAAGTGGCCATCAAAGAGCCACTTGTTGGAGGCTCCATCCAGAGAAGCACCTTAAAGACAAAGTGTCGGTGCATGAACTAGGTGAAACGATTGTTCGACAAGCAAAACCACCACAGGGAGGTGACCCATTCACCTTGATAAGTGAAAAATGATTTCTAGATATGTTAGCTTGTCATGGTCATGCTTTTGTAAATCATTTGTTGCATTTCAAAATGTAAAAGTGATGATGTGTTTTCCATCACTTGATTAGCAACAATGATGTCTGGTCTTGTTTTGAGTTGCGTGATAAGCTATGAAAGTGATGTCATGTTTCCATCACTTGTCAAAGAAACAACAATGTTTGGCCTTATTCTTGTAAATCATGTGTTGCAATGATGATGTGTTTTACATCACTTGTCAAAGCAACAATGATACATTGGCCTTCTTTTCATAGCTGGGGTATTGTGTCCATTTCAATGTAAACTTGCCCACCGAGTATGTGTTATAAACTCATGGAAAGTATGGGATGCTTGGGTCATTAGTTGGTCATGTAAGACAAGCATGTAATTTGCAAAAACAATGTACTACATGTTGACATTGCTGGTTTCGGCTCATCACTTAAGGCTCCGAAGAACAAAGGTGAAGGAGAGGGAAGTGAGGCCTTTCGGGATGCTTGTGATGCAGACAAGGTACAAGGAAGTTGCAGGTTATTTTACATGCTTTTGGATGAACGAAAGCTCCTCAATGGGGAGGATTGATCCAGGTGGCTCCAGAGACACACACAAGACAAAGAGGGCTTATGAAAACTAAAAAATCAAAGTGTTTGGATTATGCTCAAACCAGGTTCATGTTAAAGATCTCGTTGGTGCGAACGGTTCATCAATCCAAGTCCAAATGAGGAAGATAGAGGCAATCAAAGTTTTGGTTGACTTTTGCTGACTGGACAGGTTAATGGAGACACAATTTGGACTTTTTCCAGCGGACGAAATCTGCCCAACTCCGGCCAGGTTCCTAGCAAAATTGTTCCTTGATAAAATGGCTCCTTCGGCCTAAAATTAGGACTTTTATAAATGACCATATTGTTTTATTTAAAACAAATATATATATATATATATATATATATATATATAGAAAAGGGTGGCAGACCACCAACCCCGCCACCCAAACTCTATCTACATAAATATCTATATATATATATATATATATCTATTGGTGGAGGGGCAGGCCACGACCCCCAACCCCTCCCATGGAATTGTTAAAACAAAAAAATAGCGCAGAGTTTTGGGTGGGCCGGCCCTTGGGGCACGGACCCAATCCTGACACCCACCAACCACCACCTAAAGAAAAGTGACGAAGCCGACAGAGGTGGGGTGGGTGGAACCCCCAAGGCGGGCCCAGCCCGAACCAATTTTTAATTTAACAATTTTGTTATGTAAAAGGGAGGAGGCGGGGTTTGACCGCCCGACCTCCTCCACAACATTCAGATCTCAAACCAATTGCGCCACAACTAACTTATTGAGAAATCTAGCACCATTTATTATTTAAATGCATTTTCTCAGTGCGCCCAGGAGGCAGCATGGAGGAACTAGGAGCGGGCACAGAGAATGAGGTAGAGTTAATTTTTAATTAATTTTAATGTAGGTGGAACCATGACTGAGCAAAATTTCCCGGAGGATGAAATTTTTGTAGTGTACAAATTGGACAAACTTTATGTCGATATTACACCTCTCGGTGACACGAACCCGATGGCACAGTCAGTTTCCTGATCCGAGCAGCCAATTTGTAGAGGACCTAGAGGAGGGAATCTTTGAGGAATCTAGGGGTATCTAAAAGATTCCTTAAGCCCTAGAATTCCGCTTTCTCAGAATTTAGAAATTTGACAGTCAATTTTGCACTATTCGACGCCAAAAATCTGATCATGTGTTCAAATTTTCCATTTGCTCATTTAATTTCTCGGCCACTTTTCAAAGTGGAGTGCAGGTGTCAGCATTCATGAGCGAGCAGTCATTTCCATTCGATTCGATGCCATGAGATCGATGGTCCGAACAGCTTTAGCAGTTTGACATCCGCTTCTTCAGATGGCCACTAGATGTGAGGTATATGCATTGTGTTCATGTACTTCTTTTGTTATGCCTTGTGTTGCACAGATCCCTATTTGATGCTTGATCTGGGATCTTGTTTTCATACTTATTTCATGATTCCTGCTTGAAGTGGGATCTTGTTTTCATACTTATTTCATGATTCCTGCTTGATGTGATGCGGAATCATATGTGTGATGTACTTGTTGTCATGATTCGTCATGTTGTCTTTTGAGATCCCTTTGTTGTATGTTGATGGGATACTCATGTTTTCGTCATGCATGTTTGCATTGAGATCCCTTTTATGCCATGTTGGTGGGATGCTCATGATGTATGAGTTTGTGTTATACTGATAAGAGTCCTCTTGACTGAGAGTTCCTGTAGCGGAACATCTCCTGGAGCCACTCCTGCGTGAGGGCATTTTCCTTTTATGATAGCGACATCATCTCTTATGTACATCATCACTATTGACAGCACTTAATGTAGTGGCCTGCACCATCTTGACACCGGGGCCCGGAGATGTAGTACCTCCTAGACGAACTCCATTATCAACGGCTTATGTTTTTATGTGTTGATGATTTTCATGTTCCTCTTCTTTACAACATGCAGATGTATTCATTTATGTTCTCTTAAAAATGCAATTTAACACATAATGAAAGTAAAAGGTCTTGGAAGGGTCCATTGTCACACCCAGACCTGGATCATTATAACACATCGATTTATGAATGAGGGATTGTCGAATATGAATCTGTCCTAGTACACGAACAGAATGTTCCAGTAGAAGAACATAGTATTCTGGTGCAAGAATGAATTCATTCTGGTACAAGAATGCAATTATTCTAGTACAGGAATGAGATGTTTTTGGTACAGGAAGCAGACTTAAGAATACAATAGACTATCATTCCTTTTTGTTTTCTAAGCATTGGAATTTGACCACGAGGACATAATTCTATTCTTTGATCTATTTTTGAGTGTGACTGCAAGGCATGCTTTATTTTTCTATCAAAGTCTTTGGCGAGTATTTTTATTGAGTGAATTCAATACCCATAGTGGCATGGTGTCATTTTGCTAAAAGGTTTTCTTTGTGATTTATTTCTTGTTGATTTTTCATAATTTAGTTAGTGGATCAGAAGTAGGATTTGCAGAAGTTACACCCAAAATCTTTGGCATTTCCTTTGTTATGCCTCGAAGCTTACGTAGCCCTGGTTTGACAAATTAAGTTTTGAAGGAGTTCAATTAGATTGTAATTCTAGCACCCAACAATATATATCCATAATTTTTGAAAAATTTGCAGGCGTGGATAAGAATTTGAAGAGCTTCAATCCTGAGGAGAAGGCCCTAAGGTTTTGATAAGTGTTTATCAAAGAATAATATTTTTTTTATTTCTATTATTTTATTTCTCAATTCGAACAGAGTCTATATGAAATAGTTTTTAACAATGGTTTGAGTTTGTCAAAGTGTTTCTTTAGGAAAATTTATTATAATAAATAGGGCTATGGTCTATGGGGTTCTTGCTGCCATCCATGATCGAAAACATCCAATGGACCCAAATGTTGTCACATTTTTTACTCTTCAGATTATGTTTCGAAGAAACGCTGACAACAGGGCGGTTAATGATAAATTTGTAATAAATAGGGAAAAATGGTAATAATGGGAATATCAACATTATTGTTGTTTTGAAAATATTAAAACTATGTTGACAATGGGCTTGTCAGCGTTATCATGAATTTGAAAATAGAAGTAGGAAATTGCGTCGATAATCGGGCTATCAATGATAACTGACGAAAATTCAAAATTTGTTTTATATTGCACTGGAACCATCCACGTCAGAGACATAGAAATCATTTAGAAAACATGTGTTGACGACTCAGATGAGTGAGGTCTCATGATTTGCTAATGGATATCGTCGCCGAGAGATAATACATCTAAGATTCATGATTACTAGTGAGACTGTTTGTAGATTTTATGTTAGTTAATTATTATAACATACTCTGCCATGTCTTGTGATTTTTTAACCAATTCGATAACATTCATTAACCCACCTCTTGATTGATTTTATTCCTTACGCCTCATGAGTGTAAGTTGTTAGTATTCCCTGAAGATAAAATGATCGAATCATAAGCCTAGATCTTGTGTTCTCACTTAGCAGTGGAAAATATGGGAAGAAGTGGGAAACTGAATAGGAGCGAACCCAAGGATCCCGATTTTCTTAAGATATATCCTAAGATCCAATAGTGGTTTCAGGCAGCAAGATGGGAAGAATTGTTGGGTGTGGAGCCTGATTATCTTCTTTATTCAGAGGTATCACCGAATTGGACCCCATTTTGTAATGTGGCAGCAACGCTGACCATAATATTTGCGCTGCAAGGGGGGTCCCGAGGGGGGGGGCATCGATCTTTAGGAGCCCCCCCCTGGTGAGGGATCAGGGACAGTGCCCCGAAGCTAAAAAATAGATGTAAAATTTCCTTGTAAAATGTTGTAATTTCGTAGTCAAGCTAGGTCGTTCATTAGGCAGAGATCTGATGATAGAAGTTACCTTTAATTTAGGGTTTTTTTCCCTAGAAGGTAACCCCTCGCTATATATGAGGGAATTGTACTGCGTCTATGTAGATCTGTATTTTGAGTGAGAAAGAGAGAGGAGATTCTGTGAGAGTGAAGAGGGAATTATAGCAGATCTGTTGTAGGTTGTATCTCTTCAGTTTGTTGGATAATATAAAAGGAAGGACTGGCTGTTTCCCGTGGACGTAGCCCAAATTGGGTGAACCACATATATCTGTGTCTCTCTTGTTTAATGTGTTTTCTATGTTTATATTTCTGCAATATTTTATGTGTTCCATTGCTCTATAATATATAATTTTCTAACAAGATTTTTTCAGGCGGTGTAGTAATTTCCATGACAAAGTTGCCAAAGAATTTGAACAAGGATTTGATGGCCAATAGGTGGTCATAGGAGGAATTACCTTTCAGGTAATAGAGGAATTGATTGGTGAGGTTAAAGGTATTCCTACAGATGGGGAGAAAACCTTTAGAACCCATGTCTTAGCTGGAGTCGATGTGCCTTTCTTTTTGAAAGACAATTTTAAAGGAGCTAACTAGAGAGCAGGGGTGCATAAATTGTGGTTAAAAGATGAATGGAATTGTTTTTTGCGAAACACACAGTCCTATTTCACCTGTGAAGGACACTACAACTAGGTCAACTTATACTAGTTCAGTTTATTGGCTCATATTGTAGGTCAGTTAAGAATTAACACCCCTTATTTTCTACTGGAGAGTTTAAAACACATGTTTACTAGAGTCCGAGATAGGACAGAAGCATCATCTCATTTCACATAACACAAGAATCTGATAAAATTATTAATTGAAAGTCAATTAAGAAGGGCTGGGAGAAATTGGGAGCACTTTTTTTTTTGGGGAGGGTTTCAACCTCAACTTGCAAAATCAAAGAGAGGTAGAAAAAAGGGTAGTAATAAGAAAACTAGCCAAAAAAAAAAACCCTAAAGCATAAACTTCCTCTCATAGGACCTCCTTTGTAAAGACAAGGAGTTACAAAAAGACTGAAACAACCCCTCCTCTTGTTCCTCAGTTACCCAGGGTTTAAACCAAGGAAAGGGACAGGATTAAGAAAAAGCAGGAGACCCCTCCTCCTACTGAAATCCTCCTAGGAGACAATCAACTAACCGAGAGAGCTAAGGATAAAATAATTGGATCTGAATCTGGACAGACCTCATTTGAGAAGGAGCCCACCTTAGCTGAAATGTTTAAAGGTGGGAAGAAACCTCACACCGGGCCCTGAAACGAGCTAAGATTAAACATAAAATTAAAGCAGAACCCTAAACTAGCCAAGGGGGTCATAGATGTGGATAAGCCTCCTTTGAAGGGCATGATGATAAACAAGGAGAAGGCTACCAGCTCCCAAAGGCCAAAGAAAGTGAAAGATTCAAAGAAGGTAGCTACAATGGAGAATCGAAGGAGTAAAATACAGAGGATGGCCAATGTAGATATTTTTTTAGAGGTAGCTAGTGCCCCAAGCTAAGACAATGTTTTTTTTTTGATCTCTCACTGTGATCCGTTGGATCAAAAATATGCTAGAAATGAATTTTTTTTAGAATGGCTCAAAAATTGAATGACTGGATAGAGCTTGCCATTCTAAATCCGGCACAACTCATTTCTTGGAAAATGGATGTCGTATGCTCCTAGAAACAAGTTTTGATTGATTTTGGAAACAACTAAAATTTTAAAAGGTAGTGTGTAGGGCTGCCTAGTCAGTGGTCCGTACATATGACTGGGCCTGCTGATTGGGCAGGGTGACTAGGCTTCAGGAGCCAATGGCAGCTCGACACTTGGTAATTTTTCATTGGTGCTAACTGGGTCGATTTTCATTGGGTTTGAGGTTGGTGATGTGGACCAACCACAGGCTGCCATGTGGCCCAGCTAGAGGCTGCCACATGGCACCTCGGTGGGCAAATTTTTTTTTAATGTCAAATTGAGCCTCCCAGGAGTCGAACACATGACCTCACATAAACCAACCGCGACCTCCACCAACGAGGCACAAGTATTACTTGTTATAACATAGGCTCAAAACCATATTTAAATGGTATGTTTGCCACATTTGGGGAGGGGATCGGGCTAGGGCCTAGCCCCTGGCTACCCCAGCGCCACGAGACCACTAGCGGGGGCCCGGAGGCTAGGCCCTAGCCCAACCCACATAGTGTTATCAACAATGTAACCACCATGGCTAACCGCGCCATGTGAACTTGCGGTCCTGCCATTGCAAACCGTAACCGTTGAACCATAACAATGTCCAAAGCCGAAACTGCCAATAAACCACCAATTTAACCTTTCACATGTGACCAGCTTGACATATGGTTAGCTAAGACCACCAATGGAGGGGGCCAGCCCCAAGTCCCATGGGCCCCCCGTGGTCAAGTGCACGAGCCAAACTGGGGGTTTAGAGGCCATTTTAATGGTCCTACAAATTCGCCCCCTGAGTGGGAATCATGCTAGGTTCAGAGGATCGTTTCTACGTTCGGGGTACCAATGCTACATTTGGGCCGAATTGTGGGGAGTTTAATAGTGGAATTTTGGAAAACGAGGAAATAGGCATAACTTTCTCATTTTTTGGTCATTTTGGGAGCAGAAAGAGGCTAGAAAGAGGTTTTTGATAGCTCTGAAGTTGTTGGAACAAGTTTTGAAGCCATTTGAGAATTGTAACTCATTGTAATCACCATTTTTGAGCATAATGAAAGAGGTCCAACCATTGGAAGCTAGACCATGAGACATAGCCCAAGAGGGGTGAACTCCTTCATCACTTGTTGTTTTGTGGTTACTGTTATGGTTTTATTCTCTATTATTTATGAGTTAAATTCATTTTTAAATATGTGTTTATGAATTTAACATAAGAGCCTCAAAACTCAAAGTTAATCACTTGCAATTTACATCATCCTCAAGCACACACATATACAGATCACACTATCAAAATGAAATTTTGATCTATAGACCGAAAACCTAGTTATCAACGTTTTTCTCTAGAAAAATTAAAAGGGCACTAACAATTTCATTGTCAGTGCATTTTTGACAAGTAGATAGATAAAAGTGTTGATAGTCAGCCCGTCAACGAAACTGGAATTTTCCGGTTTGAAAAATATAGCAACAATATTGTCACCGCTATCAAAATGGAAAGCCTTAAAGAAGGTGTTATCACTCCAAAATTTCTCTTGAGTTGTTAGGAAAGAAATGATAGAGGTAACCACAAACCTACTTTGGAGATTAGGATCTAGCCTTCCTAATGCTCAGAGAGGGCTCTCTCTTTATGATTTAACTTTGTTTAGTTAATTGATTTTAGGCTAGTTATGGTTGTATTTGGGTTTTGGTTTTGATTTGGTGGTGGGATCACTTACTTAGATGAATAGAGGGATGTCTTTAACCATTGGGCTATGGGGTAAAATGACAAGCAAATAGGACTGGATTAAGTTCTAAAAATAGTGTCTACAGGGCAAGATAGCTGAGTAATTTCAGATCTTAAGTCTGGATGATGAAGTTGATTTCAATCGAATCCAAGGAGAAGTTAAGGGTTCCTTAGACTGGAATTTGAAGGAAGTGAAAGAGGTCAACCAGGATGAGAGAGCAATTAAGGATTCTCAGATCTAGATATCAGAAGAAAAGATAGAAATGATTAACTGTTCAAGATAGAGTGTACTTAAACAAATTCTGAAATAAATTTCCAGTTAATGCATTCACTTTAGATAACATGTAAGTTTGTGAGATACATAAGAAAATAACAAATTTCACAAAGAAAATACTTCACTATAATAGATCAACACATGAATCCTGTAATGCAATCTCTTTATTACTTAGTTCGGTCTGCTGACTAAAAAAAATTGGTACAATAACCCTCAGGTTTCTGATCAATAGAACTCTACAAATGTATAGCAATCCACAGTCAATACTTCAAATTATGAAGTATTTATACAAAAATAGTTTAAAAAATATCCCAAACTGCCTTGGGAATTAATCTAGGAGAAAGAAGTATCTTCATGCAAGAAGATAGAGACAGATGTTCAACTGTTGTATGATATCCCTATATATTTGGTTGTGTTGTCTTTATGCTCTGATATTTTTTTGTTTATTCTCTGCCTTGCTGTTGGTCTTCACGCTGACTTTTCTCTTTATTTTTTTCCCTTTCTCAACTGATATACTTTCACCTGGTGGATCTGTCATTTTCCTTTTACTATGTTGTTTTCACCTTTACTGTACATTTTTACATTTTAACTGTGTATTTTTACAGTAAGTCATTCAATTTCTCCCATGTGTCTGCATTTGGTAATTGAATGTTTATCATCTTCCTGTAGATTTCATATGCTTCAGTGCATTTGAAAAAAGTGGGTTTGTTCACAAAAAGGTGTTTTACCTCATGCTGGAGGTAAAACAGGTTCTCAAATGTCTGATATAGAACCTTTCCAGTAGGCATCCCCTTCACAGAGGAAGTATTTACCTAATCTCTGGCCACCTATATGATTCTTCTGTTGTAGTCTTCCTATGGCATCAATTTATCATTTATCACTAAGGGATTAGGCAAACCTTTTTGCCTTAGAGAGTCAAACTTAACCATGAACCTGTCTATAGCCAGCTGCATGGTTTGGCATTTGTCTTCCAGGTTCATCATCAAATTTCTCTTGGTGAGTACCTTTTTTACTTCTAGTATGGTGCCATTCCTGTCCGGTATATCCATCTCTTGCAATTCATATTTGTTCTTAGAGTTCAGGAAATGGATGATTCTAGTGGCTTCTTCTGGCATGTCTCCCAGTTCAGCCTTAACTCTCTGAATGGCTTCTGTAGCTTCTTTGACTAAGTCATTCTGTTCAAAGATGACTTGAATGGATGGCCAAATATCATTGACAGAGTCAATGATATTGGCCCATAATTGTTCCTTAGCTTGGCCAAGTGGCTCCTTTAATGTTAGCTCTTTCTCTAAGCTCTTTATCCTCTCATTCATCCTGGTTGACTTCTGTGCTTCTTCTTTGTGCATAATCTGTGCAAGCTTGTTATCATTCTCTAGATTGGTTATCTTTTCCTTAAGATTGTTTATCTCTGTGCTCTGAATGGACATGTCTTCCATTGCCTTGACCAATTTACTTGCCTCATCACCTGGCTGGGCTGCTGCTGTTTTCAAACCTGTTGTTGATGTAGATGTTGTTGAAGCTGGGAGGGCTATAGCCAGTGGAGCTGTAGGAGCCAATGAAGCTGCCAAGGTGGATGGTACTATTGTGGTGACTGTTGGAATGACAGTGGCAGGGGCAGTCTCAAGGCTAGCTTGTTTCTTCTGTATCAAGTTGTACAACTCCTTCTCCATCTCTTTTAATTGGTCATTTAGTTGGAGAACAAGGTCCATAATTTCCTCCTGATGAGTTTGGCTTTCTAAGACCTTGTTTGTCTGTGGATGCTCCGAATGAGGTAGTTTGAGTTGTTTTTGAGAGCGGCAATGTCCTCATTCTCTTTCTTTATCAACTTCTCAGAAACCTTGATATCATTGGGATCATGTCTAAGCTCAATCACCAAGTCTTCCAGTCACTTGATTCCGTTATCTTTGGCCTGTGAGGAGGACTTTTCCAACTTGTATTGTGTAGTGATATTATCTAATGAACTTTGAATTTTGTGTGCAGTCATAGCTTTACCTGTCAAGGTGGAATAGATCATCTCACCTACCTACTTGTGAAACTCAATTTGGTCAATGGGATGAACATCCCTGGCCAATACCTCAATCTGTTTTCCTATAGTCTGTTGATGTTTTTGGCTGTTGGATTGTAGGTTGCATGAATGACATCTACATTTTTCTTGTTTTGATGTCAAAGGCTGACATCAACCTATTTTGATTTGCAAGTGTCTGCTTGAAGTATTGGGCATAAGTCTCAGCCTTCAACTTCTCATTCCTCAACTTAATTTCCTTATATCTATCTTTGATATCCTTCTCTTTATCCACAGGCGTGGTGAATGAAGAGACCTCAATGCTGAGCTATTTCTCAATAAGTTGAGTGTTTGATGTTGAGGGCTGATGAGTTTCTCCTAAAGCTGATGGGCCTTTGCTCCTTTCCACCATTGTATCAGTGTCAATGATTTCCATTGAGTCAATGGTGTCTTCCTGTTAAGTTACAGGATTAATCCTGGGCGTCTTCCTATAACTGATCTCAAACTGTTCATCTGTGGTTTCCATGGCTGAACTAGAACCTTCTTCCTTGGTTCTCTTTGTATTTTTGTCTTCATTTGCTGGAGTCTATAAAAGAGGAGGAATGCTCATTTCTTCTCCTAGTTCTGGAACCTGTAGGAAGGGACTTGTATCAATATTTTTTTCTACATCAATTAATGTATTCTCTACATCAACAACAATACTGTCCATGTCTATCACATTGTTTTCCAACCATTCTGATTGGTTGGAAAATATTTCAATGTCTGGCCTGGGATGATGTATGAAAGGGCCCAATTTGACTTTGAACCTTAGTTTATTTATGACTACTTGAGGGTCATATTGCCACATAAAACTGTTCTTAAATTTCATCTATTGTAGAATCTTATCTGCCTCTAGTCCAACTTCCCTATTATTACAAATAAAGGGGCCCAATTGGTTTTTCATTTTGAATTGTGTTTTCTTCCTGGCTTCCAGGAAGTTAACTTCATCAAAGTTTATTATTTGCCTAAAGTACTCTAATGCAAGTATCCTCGTGGGGTGGTATTTGGGCAGTTTGTAGGGAGCCAGTTGGCATCCATATATCCTTATCTCTATGTGGTGCTGGTATAAATACTAGTCTCCCACTTTATTGTTCTTTGCCAACTGTAAAACTCTTTTGATCTCTTGACTGATTCTGGGTTGATGGCTACTGGTTAGCATATTCATAACTGGATGGACAAATGAATCAATGAAATCTTTGTAGGGAAAAATAGTGGAGTATTCTTGGATCACTCGTGTCCAATAGATGACTGATCTTGGATTTCATTTGGTGTCCAATTTCTAAATGTTGATTGGAAACTTGTCTAACTGATAGTAGAAGAACATGTGAAACTAAACTGAAGAGTACTTGGAAAATCTCTCATTTGGTAGTCTAATGAATTGTTCATGCATTCTATATGCTATGAACTGAACCTAATTATACATTATAGCAGGAGGCTTGCCTGGGAAAAATATGGAAAGGAAAGCCAAGACAACCTCATCCACATGCTCATCTGTGGTGTACCCTAAAATGCAAGAGAGCATGGTAATAATTTGTCTGCCTCTCTTAGAAAAAATGGTGGCAGCATAAGAAAGACTATCTATTGGGGTGTGAGACTCTTTAATGATGAAAGTTTGGATAATTTGAGCCTTGTTGGATATGTCTAACTTAGTATAGAGGTGAAGTAAGCCCTCAATAGAAAGTGGGATCTCATTTGGGCTTGGCTGGACTTGCAGCATTTGGTTAATGGATTCTGCAGTGATGGTGAATAAAACTTACTGGCCAGGGGTGACAATGGCTCTTTGGATGGGAATGTAGCAAGCTTGGTAGAAGTGGATGATTTCTGGGAATGGGTGTACTTGTCGGAAACCATACTTGGGAAAATTGGACTCCCAAAGATGAATGTCATCATTCTGGTTTAAGAACCTGTCTTTACTCCAACAGTGGAGCTTCAGTAGGTAGGTAGGGGAAGCAGTGTCCTTAATTTGAACGTTTCGGTCTGCTAATGCAAGGTGGTCGATATCCAGGTGAGGGGTTTGGAGAGGTCTCATGTCCAGAGAGGTTTGGGAAGCCATAATTGGGATTACTGAATTGAATTTAGGATTTCAATGGTTTTAGGAGTGAGTTTTAGAAGCTCTGGAACAGTGGGAGGGTAATTACAGTTTGTACAAAGGGTTTGGGATGTACAAATAAGTTTCTCTTCAATTTAAAGAGGGTTTCTTAATTAATTAAATTAATTAACCACTAAATTACAACTGTGCATTTTCAGATTGAAGGGTCATTCTGGTTTTTCTCAAAAATACCTAGAAATTGGAGGTCTGGCATGCAGATGTGGTTTTTTGGTAACTGCAGAAGGTACTAAGGCTTCAACTATCAATTGGCTACTTCAATTGCGTATCTGTAGCATCTTTAGGTGGCAAAAAGTGGTCAATTTGGTCACACAAAGGTTCAGGTTGTCACAAACGGCTTAGCAGAGGTTTACAGTGAAAATGCAAGAAAAGAGAAAATTGGGGCTTTTTCGGCCTTTTAATTGATAACGGTCACATTTTGGTGTGGAAATTATGAAATGAACAGTGGACAATTTTTGGTTTAGGCGGGGAGGTGGTTTTGTGCACCATCACACCACTTTTGGATGGTGGGTGGTATTTTTCGCGAGCACGCGATGTAACATGGCGCCACCACATAGCCAAAGAGTGCTCGGCCAAAACTGCGAATCTCACGTGCTCTCCGGTTGTTAACGGTCGGGCAATGAATCCGCGCGATATGGCTATACATTGTCGGATCTGGGGGCAGGGGATCAGAGGGATATAGTGCAGTTAAGTTGCACGGATAGACTCGGGAAAGTGATTTGGAGGGGCCCGGGATTTAATTACAGATAATTGTAATTAATTAACCAATAATGTCAAGATTTTCAATATAAACAAATGGTTAATTAAGGTGGGACCATGGGTTATATGGTGGGGTTTTCTTTAACTGCACCAAGGGTTGGTGGGTTAAAATTTTTTGTCAGGAAATATAATGTGGGGGCGTTAATTACACAAGGGGGGGATAGTAAATAAAAACTTAGGATAAGGGGTTTTTGTGGGGTTTTAAGGGGGAAAAAGGGAAATTAACTAGGGGGAATGGGTTTCACACTAGGGAAAGGGGTTTTTGGGAAGGGAGGATAATTTTTGAAGTGTAATTTATAGGGAAATTTGTGAAACCAAGGGGTAAAGGTCAAAATGAGAGGGAAAGATATTTATAAGTAATGAAGGGATATTGGGGGAAATTATCAAATAAATATGTGGGGGTGTAGTGAAATGAGGGGAAATTAGAAAGCAAGCTTGGTGAATATCCTTTATTTCTCACAATTCCTCCTACACATGAAACATAGGATTAAGCATGATAAATGTGCTTTTGACTTAGCAACCTTGTGCACTTTGCAAAACTTCTTCTACCTACCCTTTATTTACCCTAACATTTTCTCTTCATTTCAATGGGTGCATTTAAGTTTGCTGACCCTTTATTTCTTTTTCTTTTGATAACCAAGGTTAAACAGTTTGGCTAGATCTTTATTCTCTATCTATCAACATGAAATTTAAAGCATGAATGAGTCAAGATTAAGCTATTTCACCATCATGGATTGTGGCATTTTCGATAAGCTGCACACAATCTTATTTTTCATAGTAAAGTAAAAAGTAGTGCCATTTGAATTTGCACTCTTTCATGATCTATTTTATTTCTTTTTGGGGTTCATATTTTTTACTTTTATGATCTTTTTTCTTTCTTTTTGTCCTTTGATTATTCTTTTAGGACATACCCTCTTTACATTTTTTAATTTTTAATATGGAAAACATTTTGCAGAAAGCAAAAATATGTACAATATTTCAAGACTAACCATAGCCAATTCAAAATTATGAATCCTATTATTATAGGACCCTAACAGTGGCTCCACATGGGGATGGAATTTCCTGGTGAAATTTTGAGACCTTTAAGATCAATAGCCTTTGAAACTGTGATTGTAGTTGGCTTGTAACTACTCCTCTGTAATCTTCTTTATTCATACTTATGATGGTAAACCTTTCAAAGCTCAGGGCCTTCTCTCCAGGCTTCAACTGTAAATATTACCATCCAATCCAATCTAAACTCTGTAATGTTATATACAATGAGCAAAGTAAAGTGAACTACTATTAATCTGTGGATAAGTAATGCTTCAACATTCTACCATTGACAGGTCCTCCTAGTAGATTTGTTCCATCTAACTCTCTCAAGAAAAATGCATTGTTACCTCTATAACCATAAATGACATAAGGGCCTTGCCATAGGAAATCAAATTTGCCATGTTTACCTTTGTCTTCTCTTCTAGAATCCTATCTGAGAAATTTATCACCTATGTAAAAATTATCAACTTTAGTCTTCTTGTCAAAAATATTTTTGATTTTATCCTGGATTACTTGTGATTTGACATAGACTTCTTCTTTGGTTTGCTGCAAGTGTATTGACTGATTTATCCTCCTTTGGATATCATTTGGTTCTACTTGAAACTCTTGAATGATATTCATCACTAGTACTCCTAAAGAGGATGGAAAAACAACATCCATTCCATATACTAGCTGATAAGGAGAGGTACCAATGGAATTTTTGGTAGTTAGTCTGTCTGCCCATAAGGCATTTACCAACTTTTTGTTCCATGTCTTCTTTTTGTCTTCCAGTGGTTTCTTGATGATATTAACAAGGCTTTTGTTTGAGGATTCTGCAAGGCCATTACCTTGAGGGTAATAGGTAGTGGAATGGCCAAGGGTAATGTGATATTTGTTACAAAAGTCTACCATTTTCTTGGATTTAAACACAACTGCATTATCAGTAATGAGCTTTTGAGGGCATCCAAATCTTGAAAGGATATTGTTTTCAAGGAATGAGATAATGACAGAGTCTGTGGCTTGTCTAGAAGGGATGGCTTCTATCCATTTAGTAAAGTAATCAATGGCTGTCAAAATCCACTTAAGCTGGGTTGAGGAGGATGGGTGAATTTCCCCAATGAAGTCTAAACCCCATTGTTGAAATCACACTTCTGTGGATATAGGTTTGAGAGGTATTGGTAAGAGTTTCCTTTTACCCTCAAATATTTGGCACTTATGACAGGAGGTCACACTCTTCTTGACATCTGAAAAAAGGGTGGGCTAGTAAAAACCTACCCTTATAATTTTTTAGTAGTTGTTTTCCAATATAGGTGTCCTGCACAATCTCCTGCATCAAATTATTGCATAACTTTGTTAGCTTCATCTTTCAATAAACAATTTAATAGAATGCCACCATTATCTTTCCAAAATAAAGCATTATCTATGATACAATATTTCATTGATTTCATTTTCAAAAATCTAGCTTTAGTTTTAGATAAACCAGGAGGAGCTTGTAAGTTTAGTAAAAAAAATATGATATCTACATACCAAGGTGAATTTGTAAAAGGTTCACTGATCTGTGGAGTCGCCATCTCTTCCTGATCATCTAGGGCACCAATGAAATTTATATCTAAGGCCTGACAATTCGATTCAGCCATGAGTTTAGCTAAACCTTGGCCTTTAATAAGTTTTGCAGGCTTTATTTCTATATCATATTCCAAAATAGTGGTAATCCATTTGCCTCTCTTTCCTTCAGGCCCATTCTGTGACAGAATGTCCTTTACTACTGAATTTGGAACATAAACAATGATGTGTGAATACAAAATGTATACTCTGAAATATTTAATAGCTTTCACTAAAGGAAGTGCCTATTTTTCCATTATGTTGTACTTTAGTGTAGCATCTCTCAAAGATTTGCTAAAAAATGCAATAGGCTGCTCATAACCTTGATCATTCTTTTGTAACAAGACTGCCGCAATAGTATGTTCTGAAGCAAAAGAAAAAATTATAAAATCTTTTTGGAAATCAGGACTTATGAGGACTGGTGTTTCGGTAAGGGCTTCTTTGATTTTCTCAAAGGACTGTTTAGCCTCTACTGTCCACTTAAGTGTTGAATCTTTCCTTAACATGTTATTTAGTTCTCTAATTAATTCTGCTAAGTTTGAAATGAATCTCCTAAGGAAATTTATTTTGCCTAAAAATGATTGTAACTCTTTTATGTTTCTAGGATGAGTGATGGTCAGGATTGCCTCTATTCTTGTTGGATCTATTTTAATTCCATCTTTGGATATTATGTGTCCCAAGAGTTTACCTTCTTCTAGACCAAAGAGTGGCTTTTTGGGATTTAAGGAAATACCAGATTTTCTGCATTTAATGAAAACTCTTCTTAGGTGATCTAGTTGTTCATTATCTCATTTAGAAAAGACTGTGATGTCAACTTGGTAAACAACTAGAAAGTCATGGATTTCTTTGGCAAAAGCTATTTCCATAGCTCTTTGGAATGTTTCTCCTGCATTCATTAATCCAAAAGGCATCTTCAAATACATGAAAGTACCCCAAGGAATAGTAAATGCAGTGTTTTCTTGGTCCTATTGTTGAACTAAGATTTGATTGTATCCAGAAAATCCATCAAACAATGAAATTATGGATGAGCCTACTACCCTATAAAAAATGTGGTCCATTTTTGGGAGAGGATAGTTGTATTTCAATGAAACTTTGTTCAAGTTTTTGAAATCAACACAGAATCTAATTTCTCATGTTTTCTTCCTAGTAGTGACCAAATTAGAGACCTAATCTAAATATCTGATGGGTTCTATGACTTGGGCATCATACATCCTTTTTACTTCCTTTTCAATTGATGGCATAAGAACTGGATTAATTCTCCTAAGATTCTGTTTAAAGGGTTTATGATCTTCTTTGATGGGTATCTTGTGTTGAATTATGCTGGTGTCATAAGACTTAAGGTCTTCATAATTCCAAGCAAAGACATCTTGAAACTCTTTGAACAGATTTATATATTTCATCTTTTCATCTGGAGGTAAGGCTTTTGATATTTTGATAAGCTATGGTTTTTCTTCAGTTCCTATGTTACATTCTTCTATATCTGCTCTTAAAGGCTCTATTTTTGGTTTCCTATCTACATCGTTTGAATCAAACAGATCTTTTAATGGGACTAATCCCTTAGGCAAAACATTATTTTTAAGGTTTAGAATTTCAGGATCATGATTCATTATTTCTTCTATTTCTACATTTTCTAAGTTATCTATTTCTAGTTTAGTGAAATTAGTGGGTTTACCTACATCTAAGGCATTTATATCTATCTCACTATCTATGTTATTATCTACTATACAATCGGTATCTATATTACAGTTTTGAAACTCTCCTTCAGCATTCATGAAATCATAAATTTGAGAATCTTGTGAGAAAATATACCAATATTTCAAATTGTCAGGTATAACAGGCCTATGTCTCACTTCTGCAGTGTAGTGGTGGTTGGGCTGAAAAGGCAATTTGGAAGTACTAGCAAAAGTGGCCAGACTGTGAGCTTGCATATTGTGTTTCCTAGGAATAGCAACAAAATCAGTTTCCAAAAGGTCTGTAACAAAATCTAGGACAATCTCTCTATATTGGCCAAGTCTGGGATTATTCAGAGAATATTCACCTTTGATTTATTTTATAATCAATTCTGAGTCTCCCATGATAGAAACTCTCTTGGCTCCAAGTTTTCTAACCATTTGTAGCCCTAAGATTATAGCTTCATATTCTGCCATGTTATTTGTGCATTGAAAGTTTAATCTAAATGCATGACCTTCAGAATGATTATTTTCCATGTTGTGAATCCAAACTCCTACACCTACTCCTAATCTATTCACAGAGCCATCAAAATCTAAATGCCATAGAGACTCATGAAAAATGTTTTCACTATTAGGTGTTTTGTATTTTTCTTCTACAGCTGTGATTTCATTTTTGTCATTGTCTGAATTGTACAAGATAAAAGATTCCATATCAGAATGCATGGAGTATATAGGGAAATTCTGTGGTTTTTCTGCACTACTCACCATGTATTTCATTAATGTTTCTATGTAAAGTTTCCTTTGTTGACCAAAAATAGAGATGGTGGCATATGACTTGTCTAACTGTAAAGATCCCTACAATTTTTCTCCCATGAGCGAGATAACAACATTCCATACTTGGGTGGGATATTAGCAACTACTATGTCCATGACAATACTCTTTGTTGGGCACTCGACTAGAGTCACGCACAAATCTTTAATCAGGCCAAGACATTTGACTTGGCTAGAATCAAAGGAAAAGAGGTCCTTGTATGCTATGGTGATATCTAAGTTTAATCTCTCCATGATTGCTTTTGGCATTAAGTTATGGGATGCCCTTGAGTCTAGCATAGCATTATGTAAGATTTTATCATGAACATTCAAGCTAATGTAGAAAGGAGGAATGCCCCCTTACTGATGTGTGCCATTTAGTTCAGGACCAAACAATAACTCAGGTTGATCATCATTCAAGTTCACAGCATCCTCTCCTTCACTTATATTTAATGTTTCAGTGATTTGTGCTATATATGATTCATTTTTCACTAGCTCGGTCAAAGGAACTAATATTTTCAATTTGGCTATCTCAGTCTTAATGTTAAATGGAAATTGAGTTTTGCTTGATTGGATGAGATCTTCCTTCGCAAATGTGGTCTATGTATTTTTATCTTCTTTTTCAGTACTAGGCAATTCAGTTTGAGTCTCAGCTGTTTTGTTTTGAATTCTCTTATTTGGAATGATTTGAGTAACTGTTTCAGTTTGAGTTTCAGATGAAGTTATATCTACAATTTTTGGGTTGGAAGTCTCCTGAGTTCCCCTAGGGAGGATTTGTAGGATTTTGGTCACAAGAGCTTCTGTTATCTTTTTAGTTTGGGCTTGGATTGATCTCTTAGTCAGAATTTCAATATTCTTTTTGCTTATTAGGCTATATTATTTGTGAACCTCATATATAGTAGATTCATAGCCTAGTTTGAAGTCAAAGGACACTCCAGATTATAATTGTAATTGTTGCAGCATGTACAATTTTTGTTCTTCCTGAGTAAGAAAAACAACATCTTCATTTTTAATCCCTAATAGGTTTATCTGGGTGTCATCCTCTCCTTCATGGTTTTGTGAACCCTCAACATAGTTTTCCTGGAAGGGTGGTCTAATTTGCTGATCTGGTATTGCATTTTTTCCAGTGTTAGGATTCTTCCTAAAGTTGGGGTTTCTTATTGGGGGTGGCTGTTGATTTTCCCACTAAGTTTTTCTTTCCATGTTTTATAATCTATCCATTATTCTTTCTACACTCTTTTCTAAACTATCTATTTCACCATTTGAAGTAGAAGTTTCCTCTTTAATGACAACTCTTTTCTCATTTCTCATCCTAGCTTTCTTAGCTAATATATTGGCTTCTACACTAACAACATTACTTTGCATTTGTTCCAATATTTCAGGGTTTCTTTCCCTTAATTGGTATGACATATCAGAGTCAAAACCATCAGGGAATTTGATTGATGCCAGGTCTGGTGGAGGTTTAATATTAGCAGGGATTGCATTATAGATGCTATTGAACCTAGTACAATAATCCTCAACTAATTCATTAGGAGCTCTTCTAATGTTATCATATTCAGATAGTATTTGCATAGAGTTTTTCTTCCTTTCCCATCTATCAATAAACAATCTATGAAAAGCAGCTAAGTCTGCAATATGATTAGCAGGTAAACTTTGAACCATTTCTTAACATCCCCTGTTAATGTTTGGGAAAATAACCTCATTTGAACATCAGACTCATCAATATCATGCAATTAAAAATAGTTAGTCATTTTGTTCACATGCTGTTGAGTAGTATACTGACCAATAGCATCAAACAAAAAGGTTTTGCTTTGGTAATCTTGGGGCATGCCATGTAGTTGTGCTGGTAAAATGAAAGGTGCATATCTGTCTGTCATGGTTGAGGTTTTAGTTTGGCTAGGGGGCAAAGTAGTGGTGCTAGGAGAAGGACTTGAAATGGGTGTAGATGAACTAGATGAACTTGAGATGTTCAATTGGAGAGGAAACTGAGGTATCAATGGTTTAGGGGAATGAACTGTGGTGGATATTATGGGTGAGGTGGTAGTAAATGAAGGTGTATTTACAATTTTTTAAGATTTTGCATAAAGTTCAACGGCAACATCAATGAGGGAAGCTAATTTAACTGATTTTTGAAGATAAGCATCGTCTATATGGTTTATCAAGGTTGAGGTTAAAGCTTCTAGTTTATCAAAAGTATTCAAAACAAGTTGATCTAAATCTAGATGTATAGGCACCCTTTTTGACTCAATGAATTGAATAAAATTAGGGTCTAATATAGTTTCATGAATTGAATTTTCTGATTTGGTTCTAAACAAAGAAAGCTCAAATGACAGATCAAACTAAATGTCCTCTAAACTTGATAATTCCTTGGGGAGTGAATTTTATTTAACTAACTAACTACAACTTTCTTGAGTTTCTACCTTTTTTGATTTCTTTAAAATTCTGTCAGGGTCATCAACTATTGTATTTGTGTTTTGGTTTTGATTTGGTGGTGGGATCACTTACTTAGATGAATAGAGGGATGTCTTTTACCATTGGGCTATGGGGTCAAATGACAAGCAAACAGGACTAGATTAAGTTCTAAAAATAGTGTCTACAGGGCAAGGTAGCTGAGTAATTTCAGATCTTAAGGCTGGATGATGAAGTTGATATCAATCAGATCCAAGGAGCAATTAAGGGTTCCTTAGACCGGATTTTGAAGGAAGTGAAAGAGGTCAACTGGGATGGGAGAGCAATTAAGGATTCTCATATTCAGATATCAAAAGAAAACATAGAAATGATTAACTATTCAAGACAGAGTGTACTTAAACAAATTCTGAAATAAATTTCCAGTTAATTCATTCACTTTAAATAACATGTAAGTTTGTGAGATACATAATAAAATAACAAATTTGACAAAGAAAATACTTCACTGTAATAGCTCAACACATGAATCTTGTAATGCAATCTCTTTATTACTCAGTCTAGTCTGCTCACTTAAAGAAATTGGTACAATAACCCTCAGGTTTTTGATCAATAGAACTCTACAAATGTATAGCAATCCACACTCAATACTTTGAATTATGAAGTATTTATACAAATATAGTTTACAAAATATCCCAAACTATCTTGGGAATTAATCTAGAAGAAAGAAATATCTTCATGCAAGAAGATAGAGACAGATGTTCAATTGTTGTATGTTGTCACTGTTTATTTGGTTGTGCTGTCTTTATGCTCTAATATTTTGTTGTTTATTCTCTGCCTTGTTGTTCGTCTTCACGCTAATTGTTATCTTTATTTTTTCCCTTTCTCAACTGATACACTTTCACCTGGTGGATCTGTCATTTTCCTTTTACTGTGCTATTTTCACCTTTACTGTACATTTTTACATTTTGACTGTGTATTTTTACAGTAAGTCATTCAATTTCTCCCATGTGTCTGCATCTGGTAATTGAATTTTTACCATCTTCCTGTAGATTTCATCTGCTTCAGTGTATTTGGAAAAAGTGGGTTTGTTCACAAAAAGGTGTTTTACCTCATGCTCGAGGTAAAACAGGTTCTCAAATGTCTGATATAGAACCTTGCCAATAGGCATCCCCTTCATAGAGGAAGTATTTACCTAATCTCTAGCCACCTCTCTGATTCTTCTGTTGTAGTCTTCCTGTGGCATCAATTTATCATTTATCACCAAGGGATTAGGCAAACCTTTCTTCCTTAGAGCATCAAACTTAACCATGAACATGTCTATAGCTAGCTGCATGGTTTGGCATCTGTCTTCCAGGTTCATCATCAAATTCCTCTTGGTGAACACCTTTTTTACTTCTAGTATGGTGCCAGTCCTGTCAGGTATATCCAGCTACTGCAATTCATATTTGTTCTTAGAGTTTAGGAAATGGATGATTCTAGTGGCTTCTTCTAGCATCTCTCCCAGTTCAGCCTTAACACTCTGAATGGCTTCTGTAGCTTCCTTGACTAAGTCATTTTGTTCAAATATGACTTGAATGGATGGCCAAATATCATTGACAGAGTCAATGATATTGGCCCATAATTGTTCCTTATCTTGGCCAAGTGGATCCCTTAATGTTAGCTCTTTCTCCAAGCTCTTTATCCTCTCATTCATCCTGGTTGACTTCTGTACTTATTCTTTGTGCATAATCTGTGCAAGCTTGTTATCATTATCTAGACTAGTTGTCTTCTCCTTAAGATTGTTTATCTTTGTGGTCTAAATGGACATGTCTTCCATTGCCTTGACCAATTTACTTGCCTCATCACCTGGCTTGGTTGTTTCTGTTGTCGAACCTGTTGCTGATGTAGATGATGTTGAAGCTGGGAGGGCTGTAGTTAGTGGAGCTGTAGGAGCCAATGAATCTGCCAAGGTGGATGGTACTGTTGTGGTGATTGTTGGAATGACAGTGGCAGGGGCAGTCTCAAGGCTGGCCTGTTTCAGCTGTATCAAGCTATCCAACTCCTTCTCCATCTCTTTTAATTGGTCATTTAGTTGGAGAACAAGGTCCATCATTTCCTCCTGATGAGTTTGGCTTTCTAAGACCTCTTTTGTTTGTGGATGCTCTAAATGAGGCAGTTTGAGTTGTTTTTTGAGAGCAACAATGTCCTCATTCTTTTTCTTTATCAACTTCTTAGCAGCCTTGATATCATTGGGATCATGTCCAAGCTCAATCACCAAGTCTTCTAGTGACTTGATTCTGTTATCTTTGGCCTGTGAGGAGGCCTTTTCCAGCTTGTATTGTGTAGTGATATTATCTAATGAACTTTGAAGTTTGTGTGTAGTCATAGCTTTACCTGTCAAGGTGGAATAGATCATCTCACCTGCCTGCTTGTGAAACTCAATTTGGTCAATGGGATGAACATCCCTAGCCAAAACCTCAAAATCTGTTTTCCTATAGTCTACTGATGTTTTTGGCTGTTGGACTGTAGGTTGCATGAATGACATCTACATTTTTCCTGTTTTGATGTCAAAGGCTGACATCAACCTGTTTTGATTTGCAGGTGTCTGCTTGAAGTATTGGGCATAAGTCTCAGCCTTCAACTTCTCATTCCTCAACTTAATTTCCTTATATCTATCTTTGATATCCTTCTCTTTATCCACAGGCCTGGTGAATGAAGAGACCTCAACGCTGAGCTGTCTCTCAATAAGTTGAGTGTTTGATGTTGAGGGCTGGTGAGTTTCTCTTGAAGCTAATGGGCCTTTGCTCCTTTCCACCATTGTGTCAGTGTCAGTGATTTCCACTGAGTCAATGGTGTCTTCCTGTTCAGTTACAGGATTAAGCTTGGGCCTCTTCCTGTAACTGATCTCAAACTATTCATCTATGGTTTCCATGGCTGAACTAGAACCTTCTTCCCTGGTTCTCTTTATATTTTTGTCTTCATTTTCTGAAGTCCGTAAAAGAGGAGGAATGTTCATTTGTTCTCCTAGTTCTAGAACCTGCAGGAATGAACTTGTATCAATATGTTTTTGTACATCAATTAATGTATTCTCTACATCAACAACAGTACTATCCATGTCTATCGAAGTGCTTTCCAACCATTCTGATTGGTTGGCAAATCTTTCAATGTCTGGCCTAGGATGATGTATGAAAGGGCCCAATTTGACCTTGAGCCTTAGTTTATTTATGACTCCTTGAGGGTCATATTGCCACATAAAACTGTTCTTAAATTTCATCTGTTGTAGAATCTTATCTGCCTCTAGTCCATTTTCCCTATTATCACAAATAAAGGGACCTAATTGGTAATTCATTTTGAATTGAAGTTTCTTCTTGGCTGCCAAGAAGTTAACTTCATCAAAGTTTATTATTTGCCTAGAGTACTCTAATGCAAATATCCTCATGGGGAGGTATTTGGGCAATTTGTAGGGAGCTAGTTGGCATCCATATATCCTTATCTCTATGTGGTACTAGTACAAATACCAATCTTCCACTTTACTATTCTTTTCCAACTGTAAAACTCTTTTGATCTCTTGATTGATTTTGGGTTGATGGCTACTGGTTAGCATATTCATAACTGGATGGACAAATGAATCAATGAAATATTTATAGGAAAAAACAATGGAGTATTCTTGGATCACTCGTGTCCAATAGATGACTGATCTTGGATTGCCTTTGGTGTCCAATTTCTGAATGTTGATTGGAAACTTGTCTGACTGATAGTAGAGGATTATGTGAAACAAAACTGAAGAGTACTTGAAAACTCTCTCATTTAGTAGTCTAATGAATTGTTCATGCATTCTATCTTCTATGAGCTGAGCATAATTATACATTATAGCAGGAGGATTTCCTAGGCAAAAGATGGAAAATAAAGCCAGGACAACCTCATCCACATGCTCATTTGTAGTGTACCCTAAACTACAAGAGAGCATGGTAATAATTTCTCTGCCTCTCTTAGAAAAAATGGTGGCAGAAAAGGAGTACTATCTATTGGGGTGTGAGACTCTTTAATGATTAAAGTTTGGATAATTTGAGCCTTCTTGGGTATGTCTAACTTAGTATAGAGGTCAAGTAAGCCCTCAATAGAAAGTGGGGTCGCATTTGGGCTTGGCTGGACTTGCAGCATTTGATTAATGGATTCTTTAGTGATGGTGAATAAAACTTGCTAGTCAGGGGTGACAATGGCTCTTTGGCTGGGAATGTAGAAAGCTTGGCAGAAGTGGATGATTTTTTGGAATGGGTGTACTTGTGGGAAATAGTACTTGGGAAAATTGGACTCCCAAAGATGAATGTCATCATTCTGGTTTAAGAACCTGTCTTTACTCCAGCGATGGAGCTTTAGTAGGTAGGCAGGGGAAGCAGTGTCCTTAATTTGAAAGTTTCGGTATGTTAATGCAAGGTGGTTGATATCCAGGTGAGGGGTTTGTGGTGGTTTCACATCCAGAGAGGTTTGGGAAGCCATAATTGGGATTAATTAATTGAATTTAGGCTTTCAGTGGTTTCAGGAGTGAGTTTTAGAAGCTCTGGAATAGTGGGAGGGTAATTACAGTCTGTACAAAGGGTTTGGGATGTACAAATAAGTTTCTCTTCAATTTCAAGAGAGTTTCTTAATTAATTCAATTAATTAACAACTTAATTACAAATATGTGTTTTCAAATTGAAGGGTCGTTCTGGTTTTTCCCAAGAATACCTGGAAATTGGCGATCTGGAGTGCAGATGGGGTTCTGTGGTAACTGCAGAAGGTACTGAGGCTTCAACTATCAATTGGCTGCAAACGACTTAGCAAAGGTTTACAGTGAAAATGCAAGAAAAGAGCGAATTGGGGCTTTTTCAGCCTTTTAACCGATAACGGTCACATTTTGGTGCGAAAATTATGAAATGAACGGTGGGCAGTTTTTAGTTTAGGCGGGGAAGTAGTTTTGTGCACCATTGCATCGCTTTTGGATGGTGGGCAGTATTTTTTGCGAGCACGCGATGTAACATGGTGCCACAATGTAGCCAAAGAGCACTCCGCCAAAACCACAAGTCTCGCATGCTCTCCGGCTGTTAATGGTCGGATAATGAATCCATGCGATATGGTTGTACACCATCGGATCTGGGGCAGGAGATCAGAGGGATATCACGTAGTTAAGTTGCACAGATAGAATCGGGAAAGTGATTTGGCGGGGCCTGGGATTTAATTACATATAATTGTAATTATTTAACCAATAATGTCGGGATTTTAAATATAAATAAATGGTTAATTAAGGTGGGACCATGGGTTATATGGCGGGGTTTTCTTTCACTGCACCAAGGGTTGGTGGGTTAAAAGGTTTTGTCGGGAAATATAAAGTGGGGGCGTTAATGACATAATGGGGGGGATAGTAAATAAAAACTTAGGATAAGGGGTTTTTGTGGGTTTTTAAGGGGGGAAAGGGAAATTAACTAGGGGGAATGGGTTTCACACTAGGGAAAAGGGTTTTTGGGAAGGGAGGATGATTTTTGAAGGGTAATTTATAGGGAAATTTTTGAAACCAAGGGGTAAAGATCAAAATGACAAGGAAAGGTATTTATAGGTAATGAAGGGATAATGGGGGAAATTAGCAAATAAATATGTGGGGGTGTAGTGAAATGAGGGGAAATTAGCAAACAAGCTTGGTGAATATCCTTTATTTCTCACAATTCCTCCTGCACATGAAACATAGGATTAAGAATGATAAATGTGCTTTTGACTTAGCAATCTTGTGCACTTTGCAAAACTTATTCTACCTATCCTTTATCTACCCTAACATTTTCTCTTCATTTCAATGGGTGCATTTAAGTTTGCTGACCCTTTATTTCTTTTTCTTTTGATAAGAAAACTATCTAATTCTAACCTTATAACTTCCAATGGCTCAGATTAAACTGATGAGCTCATTTTTATTCTCTACCTAACTATTGATCTACCAAGGTTAAACAGTTTGGATAGATCTTTATTCTATATCCATCAACATGAAATTTAAAGCATGAATGAGTCAAGATTAAGCTATTTGACCATCATGGATTGTAGCATTTTTGACAAGCTGCACACAATCTTATTTTGCATAGTAAAGTAAAAAGTAGTGGCATTTGAATTTGCACACTTTCATAATCTATTTTATTTCTTTTTTGGGTTCATATTTTTCACTTTTTTCTTTCTTTTTGTCCTTTGATTATTCTTTTAGGACATACCCTCATTACATTTTTTATTTTTTAATATGGAAAACATTTTGCAGAAAGCAAAAGTATGTACAATATTACAAGACTAACCATAGCCAATTCAAAATTATGAATCCTATTATTATAGGACCCTAACAAAAGGAACCGTTCAATAGAGGACATTTTTTGGGTCACATAGCACGAATTCCAAGAAAGAAGGCAGAAGATTAATCACTATTTCTGAACCTATTTTCCAGCGCATTTGTAGTACATTGTTATATCTAGATGCAGGTAGGTTTGGAAGATTTTTCATATGCATGTATTTGTTAAAATACAGTGTTGTTTTTAGATTTTGAAATTTAGATATGCTAGAAACATGTTGTAAGTTGTAGGCCTTCTTATAAAGACATTTTTTGAAGAATGAGAAAGGGTTGGAAATTTTTGACAAAACTTTGATATATTTTGTATATAGTTTGAGATTAATATAAGCTACTGTGACTGGTGTTATTTGTTCAAAAATTTAGAGATTCTTGTGTGGTGGTTCTCTAGTGTGTATTCTAGTATTTTTAATCTCTTTTGTTTCATAATATTTTCCCATATGTATTCTACATTTTGGAAATCAAGTTTGTAAAGCTTAACTATGTTTTTGAGCTCAGTTTTACTATTTCCAAACTGCTATGTGTTTTCCATTTAAATATATTTAACATAATTCATTAATTGCTCTGTTTTGAGTATTTGTCTCTATTTGCTTCTACCACCGCTAATTGATAATTTTTCTAAGAAATTTGTTGCTACCTTGTATTTTGTTCATATAACCTATAAGTAGTAACTTGTTGTCAAATAGACTCCACACCCAATGGTTTTTCTATCCTTTTGCATACCAACATTGATTAAATCCAATTAGACATAGTCAATGTGTTGAGTACATAACCAGTTAGATTTTAGTGAGTTATAGAAGGGACCCCGTTCTAATTGAAAGGGCTAGCTTTTAGTTCAAAAGGTTGGTTAGAGGTTACCTTAGATTTTTTCCAGTAGCCAAGGTTTTCTCTAAGTGACAACACTTACCATGAGTTATTTCTCATCATTATTTATGTAAGAGTAAAATTGTAAATGAGTAAACATCTTAATTTATTAGTTATTGCGAAAGAAAAACTATAACATTCAATTTTCCTATTAACCACTGTTAATTGAACACTGACCAATGCAAGTTATAATGTTTTATGTATTTTTTTCTAGAACATAATTTCTAACTTCAATGGTAGGAACTAAGTTGCTCTGCAATACTTATTTTAAGTGAATTGTTAATTTTGTAATCAATACATTAACATATAATCAAAATTTAACCTCTTCCTCTTGTGTGTTCCCTTCCCCTGCTTCAGGGGTATGCTACGTATATATACAACGAAAAAATGATATAAAAAATAATATTTTTTCCTTTTTGAAGTAAACTTTTATTGCCTTCAAAATGGTGATTACATATGAAAATTACATAGTACAATCTAGTGTTTCTGCTGGGAGACCAGACCATAACTAAACTTTAATTCTAAGAAACCTTATAAGAAACATACAAAACATAACATGATGAAATTGTAATAGACCTATACTATAGTGTTGACCTATCTAACTGCATACAAAAACAATGACATACAAGAGATAAAAAACATGTGCCTGTATTCAATCAAGAAAGGGGGTTAGAATCCATGCTGCTACTGGAATTAGACTAGCTTGGTTAGTTGGGGGTCATGGTGTCCTTAGAGGTATCCCAAGTTTTTTTTTTTAATTCTAGATAGAAGATAGTCCATCATGTAAATATGATTATCATAATACTGATATGGCCATGCATATGATCCATGGTCTATTCCATTTCACATCTAGCTTCCTGACTATTCATGAGTGTTTTGCCCAGAATGATTTGTAGTTTCTAATAGAGGTTAATGGTCTACATATGTTGGTTGGTTATGCTCCACGATTAACCTTTGTTAGGGATCCAAGCTTCCCAATCAGCTCTGACAATTGCATCAAAGAGGGTAGTTGGTTGGGTAGCTGCAACCCTCTCTCATCGGCTCAATCCTTGTTGTATCTACATAGGAATTTTATCGCGGTATCTGACTGAAGATCCTCTTGCTTAGTCCTGTAGATGAGAGTTTCCTCTACCAACTCGAGCTTCATATTCTGTAATTATCTGTCGTGATCTGCCCCTCTCTCATGCCATGATGGAAATCTAGTTAGTGTCCTTGGTTGTCTATGTTTAATTCTTTAAAAAGGATTATTGATGATGACTACTATAGCAATTTGGATGGTGTGGCCCTCACGATAGTTGATTCTCACTCCCCCACCACGAGGTATAGTTTTGTGCTCTATCTTTGGTTGTTCATCCCTCACAAAGCAGCTTGAGGCCACCATAAGAGATGTAGCTTTCCAATTGTAACTTTTAGTTGACCAATAATCCAAGACACAACCTTGTTGAAACCATAATCTTGGGTAGTAGGTAATAAGCCTCATTTCCCTAGAAAAGGCCCTGATATTAACTCCTAGTCTGCCAAAGGTGACAGAGTCGAGTCTGAAACAAAGCCACCTTAGAGTATTGGTGTAATTTTTAGCACCTGCTTGCACCACCTAAAATTCTCCCCAATTTCCCTTGTATTTCCCTATGTTATCACTCACCTAGTTGAGGAATTAATCCATAGTAGTATGGGGAATCAATTTACCCAAAGTCATCCCGATAAAGAAGTTAAAATCACAAATAAAATTCCTAGAAAGTTTGTTGCAGTTAGAAAAAACATAGGAGAACCCATTGTGGGGAGTATTCTTACCTAGGTGCCCCACAAAATTCAATCGCCTAGAGTTCTTGATATCGCTACATCATACCTTGGTCAAGAATTCATCATCTTACTGAGTTTGGAACCGTGGACACTCCAACTTCTTAACTAGTTGCCATCTAGAAGTTGTCCCAACTAATATAGAATCGTATGAAACACAAATTGGCAGCCTCCCATAGACTTCCTGACCTTTCCAATGCTCTCTTATCACTTGAGGGGACTCCAATTACCGATTAGAAAGGCCACCAACTCAGCTCTTCCTCGTCACAGCTTCTAGATTTATCATATGCCTGGATTTAGTAGCTCAAAAGTCAAGAACTTGTGTGAGGCTGATTGATTTTCCCCATGCTCCATTAACTATTTTCCTTTGCTCCATAATTACTATTTCCGCCCCTGTTCATTACTCTTGCCATGCTTTGTTGGCCCACAGGCCCTTAGCCAGTGAATTAATTAACTCATAGCACATTTCAAGTTGCCCCTGTTCGTTACTCGTGCCATGCTTTGCTGGTCCACAGGCTCTTATCCAGTGCATTAATTGACTCATAGCACATTTCAAGTTGATTTTCGCCATCATGATGGTACACCATATTTCATATTAATGAAATGAAGTGTTATTTCTATTTCATCTATGTATTTGTGGTTATATCTGTAATTTATTGTGTTCATGTTTAAATTCAGATCAGTTAGCATATTTCTTTGATACCTGAGATGGTTGGCTCCTAGTCACAGAGTGCTACAATATAGTGCCTAAGGTCTAAAAGCCTCATTGGGGCCCTAAAACATCAGGTATGCAAAAATCACAATATTTACTCTAAAGCATTATGCTAAGGATATGCTAGCTAGATAGGGATAGAGTAATGATGTGGTATGTGATAAAGCAGTGATGTGGTAGGTGGAGTATGTGACATGGTATAAGAGGAAGTGTGTCACCCAAATTTAGCATTTTCAAATGACCCACTATGTGAAGGTGAGTGACACATGCCATGTGTTAGGAAAGCCATGTGGAAGAGGACATGCTAACATTAGCCACATGTCAAACTATAATTACTTGTTGGAAGAATAAGGTGGTAAGTTAATTGAGCCCTAGTGTTCTGGAATTGGCCATAATAGTGTTTTTCTATCAGATCACTTAATATATTGGGATCCATCATTTAACAAGCCTGAGATATCTAATAAATTTCCAAAAACCGATGGGAAGTTTGGCATCATCAGCCCCTTGGAGCTTTGGAATCCCATGTTGGCATTATGTAAATGATGTTTTGATTTATTGATTTCTTGATATTTTTTTCCTGCAGTCATAAGGTTTGGTCACAAAGGGATGACATAAAGCACATGAGGGATAAGCAACCCATAGCCCCTCAAATCCTAGAGTAGTTTTTTACAAGAGTGTTTAAGTGGTTCGAAAGGCCAAGAACCCAATATAGTAAGTACTTGGTCATAGAGCATTGTTCTAGGAACTTGTTGAATTATCACCTAGGTGTTGAATGACATACATGCATGAATTTTATCTTTATTGTTTGGTAGTCCAATATTTTCCAAGTGACGATCCTAGGAGAAAAAAGATGGTTGAATCCTAATAGAACAATTTCCCATGAGAGGTCTAAAGAGAATTTGTTTTTTCAAGCTTGTTCAGTTATAATGGTTTCTTCGATATTCCTTGAATTCCCAGGCATTTCTTGAATTTTAGGTTAAGTTACATTTGGTGATCCTAATATGGAGCTTAATGAAATACAAAGAGTGTTTTCACAACAAACCATTGAATTATGTCAAATTAAAAGGAAGAATATATAAATTGAGTTAGCAGAGAGAGGTGATTGAAGTGTGGAAGTGTGAAGTTGATGAGTAAGTGCAATGAGGTTCATTACAATGAGTATCTACATAGGAAGAAGTTAGTAGTTTACGATGAAGTGAAAAATTGATGTGTAGTGTGAGAGTAATCTACAATGAAGTGTGAGAGTGATGAGTAGAGCAAGAATAGTCCTCAATGATGAGTAGAGTGAGAATGGTCAACAGTGAAGTGTGAGAGTGGTAAGAAAGTGAAGTGACTAGAGAAAAGTTGATGTTGATGAGGTAGCACAACCAAACTGAAAATTCATAGAGTAGACTAGAGAAAATTAGATTGTGGATTAGAGAGGAGAGGGGATTAGTGTCTGCTATAGGTTGGTGCCTACAAAAAAGCAGAGGGAATTAGTGTATCCTATAGGTTGTTTCTTACAAAGTAGAAGAGGGGATTGGTGTCTCCTATAGGTTGGTTCCTACAAAGAAACATAGTGGATTAGTGTCTCTTGTAGGTTTTTGCCTTCAAAGTAGTAGACGGGATTGGTGTCTCATGTATGTTGGTGCCTACAATGAAGTAGAGGGGATTGGTGTCTCTAGTAGGTTGGTGCCTACAAAGCACTAGAGAGGATTGGTGTCTCTTGTAATTTGGTTCCTAAAATGCAATAGAGGGTATTGATGTCTCTTGTAGGTTGGTGCCTACAAATTCATGTAAAAGTAGGTTGATACCTACAATATATTTTATATAAAGAATTTTTTTGGTTTTCTCCCATAAGGGTTTTCACGAATATATTCTTTTACTTGTTCAGTTTATGAGATTGATTTTTTATGATATTTAATTGGTTTTAAATGAATAAATTTTTTCATTATACTTATTCAGCCCCCCATTCTCAGTATAATTGTGAATCCAATAATTGATATTAGAGTAGGTTCCTTTATAACCAATCTAGCTATTAGAAGGAAGATATAAAAGGGACCATGGATATTCATAAAGGTTCAATAAAAGTCCCCATGCTTGATGGAATATATTATGCCTTCTAGAAGATAAGGATGAGGCAATATCTAGTATATATTAGTTCTTATGCTTGGAAACCTATAGTGGATGAAAGGAAGAATGATAAACATAATGCATAAGCCGCAAATCCCATCTTGAGTGGCCTATCATAATCAAAGTCTAATAACATGATTAATCATAAAACAACAAAATAAATATGGGATAAGATAAAAAGCACTATGAAGGAGGTGACATTGAAGAAATGAAACATAAGGAAAACTTAAAGATGGATATTGCATATGAAATGAGAGCAAATGTAAACTTTGAATGAAAAATTTCTAAAAGGTTCAAAGAAAAAAGAAAAACTCAAAGCTTGTGATAGTTCCAATACTGAAGTAGATCCAAAAGAAGTGCAATCCATGAAAATAATATTTGGAAAACATAGAAAAGATACCATCCAAATGTTTTAATTGTGTTAAAGTATATCATTATGTTTCTAAATGTCCAAAATTGGAGGATGAAGAATATGGGAAGAGATTGATGAATATGGATCTGACAATGATAAAAAAATACAACAAGAAAAATATCTCAATATTCCTACTCATGGCAATGGACACTCAGTATATTGATGAAGAAAATAAATAAAACCAAAAAGAGATATCAGATTTAGAGAAATAAATTTGTATATGGGTAGGTATCTTTTAAGGGAGAACTTATCAATGCATTAGAAGAAAAAGAAAGACAATAAAAATCAGGAGGAGTTCTTGCAAAAACATGAGAAAGAAAAGAATCATGATCTTGTTGGATCAAAAATATCTCTCATGAAGTTATAACTAAAAGAGGAAAAGAGAAGAGAATAAATTTTGCTAAGATAGGTCAAAGAAAAGGAAGGGAATTATGAGAAACTAGAAGCTGAGATTATTTCTTTGGGAAGGGATTTAGAAATATACAATTATTAGCTAAATCAAAATTTGAAGTTTGGAAATAGTTATGAAATCTTAGATGATATACTCAATTCCCAGAGATCTCATTTTATTAAAACACGTCTTGGTTATCATGAAAATTTGAAGGGAGAATCTAGCTCAATGACACCAGAAAAGAAATGCAAAGAACCTAGAGGTCATGCTAATGTACTCAAAGGATCCAACAACAATGCAAGCAGAGTTAGAAATGAAGACAAGGATAAAAAATGACATGAATCGTTCATTAAAAAGAAAGAAGGTGAGTACCAACAATGTTTTATTTTCAAAAGAAAGAAAGCAACACTTGGAAAGGAAGTGAGGATGAGTATAAAGTCGAGAACGGATTTAGAAGATCAATTCCTCCAAGAAGGTCTTTTACATCCAAGTATACTTTTTTCTTTTATGGCCATTTATTTTCATGTAATCATTTAGGTCATAAGGAAATAGATTGTAGAGCATATGTAAGAAATGACTATATGAGTAATATAAATAGGGGATCGTATGAGATCCCATAGAAAGGTTGTGTAAGTAACAATCCTATAAGTTTTAATGATAATGTTGTCAAAATAACAATTCATTCCCCCCCTTATTAAGTCATGTTGAATGTTTCAAGTGTAATAATTTTGGTCACAAAGACCATGATTATAGAAGAACTACATTGAGGCATCCAAATCAAAGGATAGAAGAAGATATTGTTATAAATGGAAATCAATGAACAATGGAATGGAGAAGGAATCAAGAGAAGAAGAATGTGCTCTAGATTGATGTGTTCAAAACAAATAAATATAATGATATATAGAAAATGGATGTTCAAGTGATATTATAGGATATAAAAAATATCTCTCTCCCTAATGGAAGTCAGAAGAGGTAGTAACATCCTTGGAAATAATGACTTAGGAAGGATAATTGGAAAATGTGTAATCAATCTTAATGAATGAAGGAAAAAAACTCGGAATGTTCTACTGGTTGAAGGTTTAAAGAACAATATACTAAGTATAAGTCAAACATTGAATTAGGGGTATGATCTCACATTCCATTATAAAGGATGTGAAATAAGAAAATGAAATTCAGGAATATTGATAGAAAATTCAATCAAGTCTCCAAACAATGTGTATTCCCTCAATGAGATTAAGAGAAAGAAAAACTCCACTATGGGAGTGATTTCTCTCCTATCTCATTAGTAACAAATAAGTGAGAGACTACAACTCCTCATACCACATTACAAAGATAGGAACTTTAGAATATCAACTATAAGAGAAGAATGATGAAATTGAAAAGTTGTGGGATATGAATCGACAATTGATGACATGTGGTCAAACCTCACCACCCCCGCACACCACATATATATATATATATATATATATATATATATATATATATATATAATATATATAATATATATATATATATATATATAGATATATATATATATATATATATATATATATATATATATATATATATATATATATATATATATATAATATATATATATATATATATATATATATATAATATATATATATATATAGATATATATATATATATATATATATATATATAGATATATATATATATATATATATATATATAGATATATAGATATATAGATATATAGATATATATATATATATATATATCTATATATATATATATATATATATATATATATATATATATATATATTTATATTTATATGGCCCAGCCCGCGTCCTCTTACAACAACCACACCATAATTATATCTATATAGATATATAGATATATAGATATATAGATATATAGATATATATATATATATATATATATATATATATATATATATATATATATATATATATATATATATATATATATTAATTTATATTTATATGGCCCAGCCCGCGTCCTCTTACAACAACCACACCATAATTAGAGGTCGGAAGGATTCGAACCTGCATGGGTCAGGGCCAACCCACCAACCGACAACCTCATAAATAACACAACCAACCACCAATAGAAGAAAAATGCACCAGTTTTCAAATAAAATGGGTGGGCCATGGGCTGGGACCCAATCCACCCCAAACCATTTACCTAAATTAAAATTCATCAGGCCATTACACTAGCTGTGTGGGGTTTGCGGAATCCACCCACCATGAGTTAAGAAACTCATTTTTTCCATTTGACCTACTAGGCGGAGATGAAACAGTGAGCATGAAATCAAGACCAAAGGGGTCCACCTTGGGCGTGTATTTCAAGCTGGCAAAATTGTGGTGCAGTAAAATTATAAGTGCAGACACGAATGAATTCCTCTAGCCCGATGATGGGTCTAGCCACAACAGATGCATTCTATGGAAGATTTCCTTAGGTTAGAATCAATCAAGATGGCCTACCTCTTGGTCTGCTTATCCTGCTTGATGATGTCCTTGCTTCCTGGCTCCAGCTATCTCTCGCTTCCTTCTTCAAGCACCTGATACAAGTAAACAACAATAGACAACAAACATAATAATAGAAAAATTGCCATTCAACCTACTTAACAAGTCAAGAAAAATTAAGCCATGAATATGTAATATTACAAAACATGTAGGAAATCAAACGATAGTTGCATATATTAATATCAAAGAGAGATTACAACCATTCGTCTTAATGTTGCAGTATTCCTCTAACAAGACCGAGTTCCCACACACTTTTGCTAGCATTCCACGATGGCTCCAAACAACAATAGTTTTAAATCTCTTCCCTTTAGGCTTCACTCCAAACCCAACCACACTTCTCCCTCAAACAACTGGATAGCTACAACTAGTAATAGCTTGCTTGTCTACTCCAAACCAAAATAGCATCAACACTCAACCAAAAACTATGATTGCAACTAGTTTGTGCTTGGGAAGAAGTGAGGGTTATATAGGAAATATGGATGGGATATGGATCCTCTTCTCATGGGAGAAGGTCTTATCCCTTGAGGTAGTTCCTGTAGAGCTGTAACTAGGGTCTCTCACACCACTAATTATCCCACATTAATAAGTCAATCCGGGAACGTTTTGTTATTGCAAGGAGTAGCTCAATTCGAGGCTATTTGTCCGAGTAATGCTCGGTAGTATAGTGTTTTAATGATTTGAAAGGAAACAGATGCTAAGCTGTAACTAAACTAACCCAAAAGATAGAACCACACAAGGCGGTTGATCAGTCAAGGGTACGGAAGCAATAACCCATCCCTTTAGAAACTGATAAAGAAAGGAAATCAGAGCATGGACTTATAGGTCTGGGGTTAAGCAGCATCTTGTTGAGGCTCACTACAGCCTTAGGCCTGCTCTCACACTAAGAACAACAAAGGCAGGTAAATCAAACAGCGGAAAGTAAAATGGAACAGCAGTCTGGAAATGGAACAGCAGTAATGAAATGGAACAGCAATCCTCAACCGTATGTACACGTTCTATACTACTATAGCAATCTGAGAGTAATGGATGATATGACTATGTTTCTGAACGAAGTAATATTGCTTTCAAGTCTTACAAATACTATTTCACATGGATCTAATAACAATAACATTCATACCAACATTCCGCTACAGAAATAGCTGAGAGATGCAATTCGAATAGATCCACTTATATAATGCAGAGACATGAGATAAAGAACTCATTCAGATATCAATTATAATGAAGCATAGTATATCACATAAAAGATGTATCAGATTACTTAAATAATGGAAATAAACAAACCACACACAAATCACAGTATAATAATACAAAAGCAAGTGTCCTTCGGAGCTGGGCCCTTGGCTGCCAATGGAACACTGCCTTAAGTTACTCCAGATGCAGAGACGAAATGAACACCAAGTCTTCTATATTAATCGCATCAACAAAAGTATAACAAAGTCAGGTCTCAGCGAGACTCAATGATCACAGTTGGTTCTGAAACTTAGAATTACAAAAAACAGTCCTTCCCCCCGCTCAATGGCGTGGTGCCTTTATATAACAGAAATGACGGAGGTATCTAGATAATCAAAAGATAAGTCAAAGCAGCGATCCCTCAGGATCAAAGATCCTGAGGGATTCGCTAATCGTTCGATTCTTCTCTTTCCCTTCTTGCGTTCTCCGACTCAGTATCCTACATTCTTTCTCTGGGCTATTTGGCTCTAATTTTACTTGATCTTGTCCGCATCCGGTTCCCCGTTGGAGGGACAGTAGTTATTTTCCCTTTGCTTCTTGCTTTCAATCGCCGATCCTTTGTTCCCACGTCTTCCTGCATAGAAAACGTCAATTATTAGCACTTGAGCTTCCTTTATCTATTGTTGCACATTTTATCAAAACCCTTTATCTTCTTTGAACTCATAATGCAGAAAAGGTTAGAATTATTATTGAAAAACCACTAGATTGCTTGTCAAAAGCATACCTTCCAAGTGCTCCACAGTTCCATCATTATAGGGGAAAGGAACCAAACTGTCATCCTTGAGCCCATCCAGCCAAACCATTTACCAGACTTCTGTTACGAAGCTTCCAGAGCTGGAAGCTTCGGCTCTAATTTTAAAAACTTTCCATAATAGGAACAGTGTGACTGGAACACAGCTCAGTTGCTCCGGTCAGCGCGAGGAGGAGTGCTAATCTCTGTACATCAGCGCGGGAGAGAAAAAGGCCATTAGCATTGGTCTTGTAAACTGGGAAAAATAGAACTTTCAGGGGAAATGGTCAAAAGGGAATTGATCTGCTCATGAAGAGGGACACAATGGGAGTTTCTTCATGAAGGCAAAGCATGCAGGGTTCACTGTAAAGGTCCTTCAAGATCAAGGAATGGGGAGTATAGGGACAATGACAAAATGTTGTGTAACAAATGACCTCTAAAGCATGAAGGCCAAGTTGGAGTGGGGTGAAATGCTTTATAAATCAGTGCGGGGAACCGGTCTACCGTTGGAAAACCTGCAAGCAAGTACAGATACATATACATAAAATGATATCTCTATCAAATGATACATGAATCGTGGCATGGGCACAGCCATCCAGAGAATGATCATGTAAATGGATCCAGGTATGGGCACAACCATTTGTCAAAGAGGATCATAACGAAACCACGGTATAGTCACAACCATCCAATAATGAGAAGGATCACATATGATAACTCATGGTCTGGTCGCAACCAGCCATCTGAAAGGGACATGCATATCATCGTAACCATGTCACACCATTTCGCAACGTGAAATTTTGTGATCTGAGTCCAGGGTCTTGCACTCCAACACAACCCAATCAAAGTACAAACCCTAGCATGTGAATAGATGTGTTGACGTCAAACATGCTAAAAAGTCGCTTGATTACTAGTCAATCATGTAAACTATTAACAAGCGCGAGAGAAACCACCAATAATGACAATGGTCCTCAAGGTACTATCAGCACAATCCACAGAATGTGAATAGAGGAACTGAAGTTGAACACCCGTGAAATCACTCGATCAAAGCCAATGATGTGAACTTATCGTTGAGTGTGAAGAACTTTCCATTAGGGCATGCAAGCTCTAAGTTACTAGAAGGGAGTCTCTCGGTCAACTTTTCGGATAATGAGTTGAAGTCAACAGAAAGTGACCATGTCGAAGGAGGGCCATAATGAATCCCACATCATCAACACAAGACGAGAGGATGCAAAATGATTTTGGATGATACAGAGAATCATAGGTAAGTGTAACTGTAGAAGGACAACTCTTGAACATATCAGCAACACAACTGGAAGTTTGGCAGTTTTTGGATCAATGGGATTGGTGGTCGTGATGATGTGGTAGAGATCAAAATGGAAGGCAAAAATGAACGGCCCAAACCCAGGAAGGTCAACGATACAAATGAGGATGTCCCAACCTAACATGAAGCAAAAAGTGTCATGGTGAAGGGTGAGAAGCTGACACAACTGATAGATTTCCAAATTTTCCCCCACCATTTCTAGCATGTACCCCAATTATTTTTTAATCGCAAGCTTGAAGGGGATATCATATGCTTGCACTATAAGTTCATCCTTTGGATGAATCCAACCCAGTAAGTTTAACGAGCCGTAGGAAGGAGAAGCTCATGTTCATCACGGTGACGATTCTGATGTCGTTTAATAGTTTAACGAATTCGACAAAGGTGTACTCGGTATCTTTTTCATGTTTAGAGAGTTTGAAAAAGACACATAAAAGAAAACTCCACATGGTCCCTTTTCATACGTTTGTGTCTCTCGAGCCCGAAAAGGTAGAAAACAATACTCAAAAGAACCACTTGACCATTTCAGTCAAGGAGTACCTTTTTCGTAAATAGTGCCTCCTAGCCCGAAAAAGGGGTAAACTTATACTCAGTGCATGATGTTTCGCATCCGTTAACGAGTTCAAAATGACAAGAGCTCGGCTATATTTTCGTGTTTAAAGGGTCAGAAAATAGCTTGAAAGCGGACCACCCATTTTATTCTTTTTTACGAGTCAAAAGGGAAAAATACTTGGCAATATTTTCATTTTTTACGAGTCAGAAAAGAGCTTAAATTTGACTTGTCCTAGAGGAACGAGTGGTATAAAGGGTAGCAACTGGTTCTAGCAATGGAGGAACTGCTTAGAACATGTAATGGTTAAGAGGTTGGCTAATAAAACCACTCATTATTGCGGTTCCTCAGGAAAGGAAAAACAACCAAGTGAAAGCATATGATCGGCCAAAGAGATGGTGGTGATGGAATGAAACAACCAAGGCTCATCTAGCAGAAATTAGCTGATTAAACTGGAAATCATGAGATGTAAAATGGGCATGGGTTCATTTTTACACAAGCTTGAACCATGGAGAACTCTGCTTGGATTCGGTTTCATGTTTACACAATCTTGAAATGAAAAACTATGCTTGTTATAAGTTTGCATGCCCCCAACATAATGACTCAATTGAGGTACATGCCCCCCAAGCTTCATTTCAGTCAACTAGGTGGATGGAATGAAGGTTCACTTTTGAGAACTTGGAAAGACTCGACTGGGATTTTATGATATCTTAATCAAAGACTCGATTTTGGAAAAGGGAGGTGCTTCATTTTTTAATGAGGTTGACATAGTAAAAGAATTATCCTGATGATCCTTGTTTCATTTTTTAACGAGGTTGACACAAGACCAGGAACTATCCTCACAACTCCTTGTTTCATTTTTTAAGGAGCTTGACACAAGACTAGGAACCATGCTCCGACCCCTTGTTTAATTTTTTAACGAGCTTGACACAAGACAGGGAACTATGCTCATTACCTTTGTTTCATTTTTTAACGAGGTTGACACAAGACCCGGAACTCTCCTCATGACTCCTTGTTTCATTTTTTAACAAGGTTCACACAAGACCAGGAACTCTCCTCATCCCTCTGGCCAAACCATTTACCAGACTTCCGTTGCGAAGCTTCTAGAGCTAGAAGCTTTGGCTATAATTTAAAAAACTTTCCATAACAGGATCAACGTGACTGGAACACAGCTCAGTCGCTCCAGTCGGCTCGAGGAGTACTGCTAATCTTTGCACATCGGCGCGGGGGAGACGAAGGCCATTAGAGAAGGTCTTGTAAACTGGGCAAAACAGAAGTTTCAGGGGAAATGGTGCAAAAGGGAATTGATCTGCTCATGAAGAGGGACACAATGGGAGTTTCTTCATGAAGGAAAAGCATGCGAGGTTCACTGTAGAGGTCCTCCAAGATCAGGGAATGGGGATTATAGAGACAGTGACAAAATGTTGTGTAACAAAAATATTATAGGAGAATATTCCATAGTCCAAGGGAATATTCTTGCAACATAATCTTGAGGAATCTTTAAGATTCCTAGTGGTCAAATTTTGACAGTGTCAGAAATATGCCAAGTTTATACTCATCTAAACTAAAATTTCACTAGGAGTTTTATGGTGCAAGATATTTCTTCATTTGAGTAGCTAATTTTCCACCCATCTCGAGAAGAGAATCTTGTGAGCAATCTAAAAGATTCTTAGGGAGCCCAGATTTGATCGTGACAGAAAGAGGTCAAGTTTATACTCAAATTTCATGATTTTTTGACACAAATCTGATGGTGCAGATGGTTTTCTGATCTGAGCAGTGCATTTTTAGGCCATCCCCATATTTGGAGGTATAAGGTGTATTTTTTTCCTGTATCCTTTTTTAATTTACTACTGATAAATTAAGAGGCCTCCCCACTTTGAGCAAGGCTCAGAGACGTAGTCCACACTAGACAAACTCTATTATCAAGTTTTACGTGTTCCTGGTATTTATGGTTTCCTTTGATTTTCCTCTTATTTAAAGTGTATGCACATGTGGATTTCATGCTCTTTTTACATGCAATTCTGAACACATCAATGAAATAAAATATCACGGATCAAGTTTGGTATCAGAGCAGGTCTTCTACTAATGCGAGTTGTGAGAGTGTATGATAACCAGGGAAAAACTAAAAAACAGTGAAGGTAAACTTAAGTCCTTTGATCCAGAAGCAGGGTGTCTATAATTAAGAAGAAAAATGGTAGATCATGATGCTCAGTTGGAGGAAGAGCAAGATTTTCACAAATATTTTAACAACATGGCCGACAAAGTTGATAAACTATTTGTAGGGTATGAGAAGATAGTGGTAAAGAAGGAGAAGAAGATAAAAGAAGCAGAAGATCATTCATTGGTAAATCAACGGAATGGAGAAGAACCTCTCGAACCTCCATCTACCTCTATTAGTGAATGCTCCACTTCTTATTCATCTTCCCATCATTCTAAAAGTAGAAAATGTGATAAAAATATTTTTTTCAAGTTGAATGTAAAGTTTGATTTTCTTGTGTTTAACATAGAGTCTAATGCAAAAAAGTTGAATAATTGGATAATAGATATTGAAGTGTATTGTTAGATTCAACAGATTGAAGAAGATGAATCCATGATCAAGTTAGCATCTCTTCAATTGGGAGGCACCACTCTCATATGGTGATAGATCAAACTTCAATAAGGCAGTATGCATGTGGGTAAATTCCCTTGTTCCTGGTCTCAATTTGTTTCTGCTTTAGAAGGATAGTTTTATCCATTAACATATCGACAGAAAGCCATGAAAGAATGGAAACATAATAAACAAGGCAAAGGAAAAGATGTTCAAAGGTTCACTAAAGAATTTAGACACAAGCTTTGACATTAGGAATTCCTTTAGATTCACTTGATACTTTGATGAAGTATATTGGTTATTTACATGATTATATTTAGAATTCTTTTTTATTGTTTTAACCCACTACTCTTGACTCAGATATTGTGAAAGTCATTCACCTTAAAAGCAGGGGAAAGTATGAAAAAGGAATCAAAGACCTCTTGCACTCATTGTGAGAAAGAAGGGCATGAGGAGGAGCATTTCTAGAAACTGCATATAGAATTGAATCCAAAGAGGAATCGAAGAAAATAGAAGTAGAAGATGGTGGTGACCATGAAACAAGACCAAGAATCTGATTCAGATGATGAGGTGAAGGTTACAACTATTGGGTTTGCAAGTGCTAGACCAATTGACTTGGGTTCTGATTCAGGAGATGAGATGAAGGTCACAACTCTTGGGATTGTAGGTGATGGATCTATTGGCTTGGTTTTTGATTTAGACAATGAGATGAAGATCACAGGAGATATTGTGCCAAATATGGGAAGAGAACCAAAGACTAAATGGCTCCAAGAAATTGTGGAGATCAACCAAAGCATTCAAGAAGAGAATCCTAAACTGAGGATACTTCTACAAGAAGCATAGGAGGAGAAACAGAGTTTGCAACATAAGTTACAAGCCACAAAAGAGGCCTTGAAACAGTTGCAACATGACAAGCCATCATCACCCACTTTAGATTCGACACCTGAGGTAAAAAGTGATTCTTCAGTTTCATGTTCTCTTTATGATGATGATTTCGCTACTTTTGAGAAACAAACTACAGGAATTGGTTCAAAATTGATGAAGAAAATGGGGTATCAAGGAAAGGGCCTTGACATTAATGGCCAAGGCATCATGATTCCCATAAAAGTGGAGGAATCTTCGCATTATGTAAGACTTCGTTATGTCACAAAGGAGGTTGGATAATGTTACAAGACATCTAGTGACCAATCAACAACGGATGTTGAGAGAACATCACAACATTCCAGTGATAGATAGGATTCCACAGGAAGAGCTAAGGCAAGTTATCCTCATTAGAGACACCCCATAAACAGTCATTCAAAGAAGGTTAGAAAAGTATGGAGGAGTAAGAACCATTGCAGTCACTTCCATTAGGGTAGACATCGAAGAGCCACATGTTGGGAACTACATGACCAAAAAGAACCTGTGAAAGAACCAGTTGGTGGAATTGTTAAAAAGAATCGGCTATAGGAAAAAGACCTATTCACCTTGTTGAGTGAGAGATGATGGCATCAAACCTGTTTTTAGCATGGCCAAATTTTGTAAATCAAATGTTGCGGTTGTTTGTAAAAGTGATGAAGTGTTTTCCATCACTTATGAATGGAACATGGTGATGTTTTTGGCCTTTAATTGATAGCTTGGGATATGGTTTCTATTATAATTCTGATGTAAACTTGACCATGAGTATGTTATAAAATCTTGGCAAGTATGGGGTTGCCTGGGTCATGATTGGCCATATAATTGAACATGTATTAGCAGTTATGGGTTTGCATATGGAACAAGTGTAGGCTTCAAATCATTTTGGTTTCCAAAGTACAAAGGTGAAGGAAAGGGAATATGGCCTATTGGAGGCATTTTTTGTGCAGATCAGATTTGTATTCATGTTTATGCTTTTGGAGGACCAAAAGATCCTTAGTGGGGAGGAATGATCCAAGTGTCTTTCCATAAGCTAAAATATCGAAGTTCTTGGATTTCGTCAAAATCAGGACCAAAACGAAGAGATTTTCTTGCATATTCCAACGTCGTAGATGACACTCAAATCTAACTTACTATGCGCAAGTTATTGGCAGTCAAAGTTCAAGTCAATGGGCGAAGTACTTTTTGTCACCAGTTAAATCTTGAGCCTCAATAAATCTAGTGGTCCAGCTAAATCTGGTAGAATCTGCTAAATTTGGTGGCCACTAGCCAAGCAACAATTCAAAACTTATCAATGACTGGAACTGGTTAATTTGTTTCATTTTTAAATTTTATAGTTACCCCTAGAAATCTGATGATCAACTTTTTATTGGGCCCAAATAAAAAAAAATATACAAGTGGGATGGTGGGCGATCAAAACCAACCACCCCTAGCACACCTTATATATATAGCTTGGTGCATGGCCAGTTTCAACAATCACACCATAATTGGAGGCCAACGAGATTTGAACCCGCGACGGCCATGGCTAACCCTCTTACTAGTGGCCCCATAAATAACACAAGCAATCGCCAATAGAAAACAAATGCAACAATTTTAAAATCAAATAGGTGGGTCACGGGCTGGAATATGGGCCATCCCAAACAATTTACCTTAATTAAAATCCATTTGACTGTTAGGGCATGATTGTGGGCTTTGTGGAAGCTGCCTACCGCGGGTTATAAAAACCCAATTTTTCATTCGACTTGCTAGGTAGAGGTGGAACAACAAGCATGAAACAAAGACTAGAGGGATTCACTCTAGGAACATATTTTGAGACAAGAATATTCTAGAAAATATTCCACATAATAATCTAGGAGAATATTCCATATTCTAAGGTAATATTCCTACAACAAAATCTTGAGGAATCTTTAAGATTCACTAAGGGCCGAATTTTGACAGTGTCAAAAATATGCCAAGTTCATACTCATATGATTTGAAATTTTGACAGGTTTCTGATGGTGTGGTTTGTTTCTTCATCTGAGCAGCCAATTTTCTACCCATAAGTAGAAGAGAATATTGTGAGGAATTTGAGAGATTCCTGAGGAGCCCAGATTTGACCATGACCAAAAGGGGTCATGTTTATACTCAAATTTCACAGTTTTTCTATAGGAACTTGATGGTGCAAATGATTTTATGATCTGAGTAGTGCATTCTCAAGCCATCCCCATATTTGGAGGTAGAAGGTGTATTTTTTCCATGTGTGAATTTTGATTTTATTATTGATGAATGAAGAGGCCTCTCCACTTTTAGCAAGGCCTAGAGACGTAGTCCACACTAGACAAACTCTGTTATCAATTTTTTCATGTTCCTTGTCTTTATGGTTTCTTTTGATTTTCCTCTTCTTTAAAGTGTATGCACATGTGGTTTTCATGCTCATTTTACAAGCGATTTTGAATTCATCAATGAAGTAAAATATCTCGGATCAACCATAGTGCATAATATTGGGGGAAGAAACACCTTACCCTTAATATAAAAAATGGGGAGCAATTCCTAAAAGGAGGAATAAGCTATAGAAGATGAGAATTGTAAATAAGGTGAAGCATTAGTTTAGGGGGAGGATCCTAGGTGGCCATACCCTAAGCTGGAACCCTCCTTCTCTTCCCTAGGCCCTCAATTACACCCACATCAAGGACTCCAACTACATGCACAAACTTACATCCATGCAGTTGCAACCCAATTTTTCTAGTTAGGAGCAAGTGGTCCCGAGATCTGAGCCTAAATTCCAAGTCAGCCTCAAGATCACTGCCCAGAACTCAGTGATACTTTATATAATGATAAATAATGTAAGGAAAAAACCATTCATACCAAACTTGATTAAATAATTGGCCTAACCATGACAATCATTTTGTCAAACATATTGAGAACATGTAATATACAGGTCATGAATGCATATCTGAACATAGGGGTCTGATACTTATTTGATAATCATCAAGAAGGTCTAATGCCCTCTCATAATAGTTGCAATAACATTTTCTAGCTCATGCATTCAATAACCATTAATCAACTAATCAAAACATTTCAAGAGCCATAACTAGAACCTATTATGAAACCATGCTTATAACCAACATATAACCAGAATAATAACCATGATAGAACAACCATGAAAGCCACATAATAAAAAGTACGATTACCCATGAAATATAATATGAAAGAGCTCTTATTAACATATGAAAAATCCAACCAAGTCAGAGGACTTCCACCTTCCACCCAACCATAGATTGAGTTGAACCAAATCTTTCTTTCATCCAATCACCTTTGTGCCATATTCCAAGCATGAATGTGGGACTCAAGAAAAAACAACTAGGGCTTCCCATATATTAAACTACATATACCTTCAAGATTTACCGCAATCTCACCAAAACGGTCAAGAGATCACTAGGCCCAAAAAAAGAACATAAACAACCAGGGCTTATTCGAGAATAAACCACCTCCACCCTCAGGATTTACCGTAATCCTGCAAAAATCGGTCAAGGGATTACTAGGCCCAAAACAAGCATGGATGCCTCAAAATTTCTTCACCAATATCTTGAGGAATTTTCCTATCTCCACCCTCAAGCTTTACTGCAATCTTGGGAAAACCATTTAAGGGATTCCTAGGCCCTATGGGAATTTTACTGATACCACCTCACCCGGTTCCAAAACCATCTGAAAATCTAAAGCTCAACCAAATAAAAGAACCCAATCACACCATGGGAAATGGAAAGGAAATGTTGAAACCACTGTCACACCTAGAAAAACCCATGCCAATGAAAAAAAGAGAACCAAATACACACATGTGTGTACCATGCATTCACAAACCAGCTAGGAAATCACACATGCAACCTATTAACTACAACTATTCCTGCTAAAGATACTTCATACAACTTTTCCATGCTTGTCCCTTTCTTTCCTTGTCCTTCCTTCGCCTTCCTTTTCTTTCTTTCTTCGATGCTAGAGTGCTCCAAGAATGCTCTAAGTGTGCAATAGTATGAGATAACAGAGAGATAACTCCAAAATTGAACTGACAAAAGCCAAACCAACAAAAGCTGTGAACTGATCCTCATAAGCCCTTTTTTTAATGAGGCCTCTATTTTCTTCATTTTCCTCTTTTTTCCTTCAATTTTCCTCACGTGAAAATTTGTGACTTTTCATCAACCTTTCTCCTATTTTCATTTATTTTCATAAATAAAATGCCAATTAATGCCTCTTTTCCTTTGCCAATGCCTTTTCCAATTTCCTTAGCCACAATAAACTGAAATGAACACTCTCTAGGATGTTTTTCCCAAAATTCATCTTGGAAGACATGTCCCATGACCTTGGTCTTATTTTTCCTTTATTAACTTTATTATGTGAGATTTTAACCTAGGCTATTACAGACCCCTCCCCCTTAGGGGAACATTTTCCTCAGGAATCTAGGAAACTTATGACAAGAAAGATTGTTGAAAATTAAAACATACAACCCATGGAGCTTTATAACTTATCTCGATGGAGTATTTACAATAACAACCTACTTAAAGGAAAACCCATCATGACAAACATAACAACATGACAATCATACCGCTTATTGGAGATTTATAACAAAACTCATTGTGGTATCTATAATAACAACCATACATAGATATGTACATATACCAAAATTCCTTTTCCTCAGCTAGAAAAAAATGAGGGATACATAGCCTGCATCTGGTCAACCATCTCCCATGTAGCTTCATTAGGCCCAAATTTCTTCCACTACACTTTAACTTGCTCAATTGCGCGGTTCTGGAGCATGAGTTATTTCTGATGTAATATGCACTGAGGTTCTGGCTAGAATTCTCCTTTTGGCTCCACCTGCAATACAAACCAATCAATCACATGATCAACATATTTCACTTATGTATTAAGCAATGAAACATGAAAAACATCAGGGAAAATTTTAAGGATGGAAATTTATCTTAAAGTTTATAAACCTCAACGAATCTTACTAGTCTCTAATATAAAAACTATAAAATATTTGGGCATATATTTGTAAAAACATTAAAATTTATTATATTTTTATATATACTCTGTATATGATTTTGGTGATATTTAATGTAAAATAGTTTTATATTATAAAATTCGGCGAATTATTTTATGGAAGTTGGTGAATCTTTTGTTTGGAAAAGCCATGGAAAATTAGCCCACCTACGAATATTAGCCCCTAAAATTTTCCATGGAAAATATCATGGAATTTCACTATCAGTGGAAATTCAAGTTTGTATGCCACTGGTCGAATCCTCTCAAGGATCTCGAAAGGCTCGCAATACCAAGGTGCCAACTTGGCACATGATCCAATCCTCAAGGAGCTCCACTTGGGCTTGATGTGCAAGTAGACATGCTCCCCAACATGAAACTCCTTAAACGCCCTGTGTTGATTTATAGAGCTCTTATATCTATCCTGTATTGCCTTTATATTATTCTTGATAACCTGCATTTATTGTTCCATCTCTACCAACATATCTGATCCTATCAGTACCCTGTTCACTGGATCACTCTAGATGATAGGATTATTACAACTCTATCCATAAAGGGCATTAAATGGACTCATCCTCAATGACCCCTAATACCCTTTTTTTTAAGCAAACTCAACCAGTGGAAGATACTCTTCCCACCTCCTTTGTTGGTGCATAACATACATTCTCAACATGTCCTCTAGAATCCTGTTAACCCTTTTTGTCTATCCATCTATCCACAGATGACAAGTTATACTGAAATCCAACTTTGTACCCAAACCTGTAAACAACTCCTTCCAAAACCTAGAATTGAACTTAGCACCTTTTTCTGACATAATTTTCATAGGAATACCATGCAATCTCACTATCTCCCTGATGAAAACCTACCTCACTAGCTGAATAAGTAGACTTAACTAGAATGAAGTGAGCTACCTTGGTCAACCTTTCAACCGCAACCAAGATGGAATCATGTTGTCTATATGTTCTCGACAAACCTGTGATGAAAAACATGGAAATGAATTCCCAATTTCATTCCAGAATCGGAATTGGTTGTAGTAACCCACCTGGATGCTTACACTTTGAGTTTTCCTGTTGACAATCCAAAAACCTATCGACGAACACAGCTACCTATTTCTTAATATTTGGACAATTGTAGAAATTATTCGCAACTGTTAGAGTCCTTTGCTATCCTGGGTGACCTGAATATGGCTTAACATGAAACTCCATCAAGGCAAGCTTCTTGAGTTCACAGTTTTCTGACACATAGATCATGTTCCTAAATCTCACCAAACCATCTACCATGAGATGATAATCCACATCCTATTTACCTATACCTTTTTGTTGTAACCTATGCTTAAGCTCCTTGTACCTATCATCTTGTTTTCCTTCCTGTAAGATATGATCCTGCAAATTTTTCTGATATGAACTCATAGTTGCTATGTGATTCACCTACACTTGTCTACTAAGAGCATCTGTAACCCTGTTCTCCTTATGCTTATTTTACTTGATCTTGAAGTGAAACTCACTAAGCGTAGCTAACCATATAGATTTCATGGAATTCAGATTAGGTTAGTCAAACAAGTATCTCAAGCCACTGTGATCACTCATCATCACAAACCTCCTGTCAAGAAGATAGTGTCTTCACATCTTCAATGCATGGATGGTCACTGCCAAATCAAGATCACGAGTCACATAATTTTTCTCATACTTATTCAATTTCCTTGACTCGTAGGATACCACCTATCCATCTTGCATCAGAACTCCACCAAGTCCTCTCTTTTAATAATTTGTACACACCACGAAATTTTTATCTAGATCTGCAACCTTTAGAACTAGAGCATTTGTAAGCAACTACTTCAACGACTCAAAAATAGCTACACATTCCTCTGTCCATTCAAATCTATTTCCTTTCCTCTGCAATGATGAAATAGGATAGGAAATCCCCTATAAATTCCTGAAGAACCTCCTTTAGTAATCTACTAACCCCATAAATGATTTGACCTCATCCACATTTCTAGGATCCGCCCATTCCATGATAGCTCTGATCTTTTCTGAATCCACTGCTATGCCTTCCTTGGAAAAAAAAATTCCCAAGTAATGTACCTCTTTCTAAAATAAACTGAACTTACTAAGTTTGGCATACAACTGATATTCTCTTAGAAATCTCAATACAACTTCTATGTTCTCGTCATGCTCTTCCTCATTTTTAGAATATATCAATATATCATCAACGAATGCAATCACAAACTTGTCTAGATAAGGACGTAACACAATATTCATCAAACACATGAAATTAGTTGGAGAATTAGTCAAACCAAAAGGAACTACAACAAAATCATAATTCCCATACCTAGTCCGGAAAATAGTCTTGTAGATGTCCTCTTCTTTGATGTGTACCTGATGGTATCCTAATATCAAATCAATATTCAAGAACATTGTTGGTCCCTTAAAATTATCAAACAAATCATCGATCCTTGGTAAGAGATACCTATTCTTGATTGTCACCTTTATCAAATGTGTGTAATTAATATACAACCTGAGAGTACCATCCTTCTTCTTTATGAACAACACTAATACACCCCAAGGTGACACACTTGGCCTAATGTATCCCTTGTCAATCTTTTCCTTGAACCACAACTTCATCTCCACTAATTCTAGAGTGCTCATCCTATAAGGTTCCTTTGATGTTGGTGCTACTCTTGGTACCAACTTGATAGAATTCCACTTCCATGTGAGGTGGAAACTCTGAAATCTCTACCAGAAATACATCCTGAAACTACTATAAAACTATGTACCTCTTCAAGATTTCTACATCCTCAACATCCTTACCTTTATCACTAGAAACATGCACTACAAATAACACACCCTTTCCTGCAACTACACTTTGTCTGCATAGTTGTAACCATTCTAACTAATGTCGCTTCTTCTTACCCTTCAAGATTATTTGTTCTCCATTATCATCCAAGCACTCAATAGCCTTTTCATAACAATCCACCTTAGTCCTATGAAGGTACAACCAATCCATACAAAAAAGCATACTATACAAACCCATTGGAAGAACATTCATATGCGTTGATGTAGGCATACCGTTCAACTCAAATGCAGAAGCTCTTACCCAATGATGAACTATTTTCTTAGTACCTGTAGCCAACTACACCAATAAAGACTCTGCATGGTCTTCTTTTCTAAAATCACACTTATCCCCAAGGCGGGGATTAAGAGAACTAATTAGATCCAGGGTCAATCAAAATAGAAACAACTTGATAGATCTTGCCTTTCATCTCAATAATAGATTCTTGGTGATCCACTTGCTTGTTATCAAATGTTGCATAGATTTGAGGAATGCTTAGTCCAACATCCCTAACTATTTTCATCTCCTGCGCATTGTAGATGTAAGGCCTACCACCTTGATACGATATAAAATCCTTATTGAGAGGATCCTTGCCACATATCCAACACTGTAACTATCTCCTACCATCACCTCTATTTTGCTGCTCTCCAAGCTTAGGTCCATGTCCCTTCTCTACTGCATTAAACTTCTTGTATGAAAACAATTTCTTCTCACCTGCATCCTAAGGTATTGCCTGCTTTGGTGGCCACTTTCCTTTAGTCTTATCATTCCCTTTCCAACCCTTCTTAAACTCGATCTTACACTTCGATTGCTCATAATAGTGCTTCAACATTCTAACGACTTCCTCAAGTGACTGAGGCTCATCATACTTAATATGATCCTTAAATCCTAATGGTAGTCAACTAATGAACCTTTGTACTTTTGACTTCTCATCCTTAAAATATGATGCACACCTGAACAACTCTACGAACTTAGACATGTACTCATCACTTATCATTGATCCCATCTTCAGCTCATAGTAATCCTGATGTATTTGAAATGCTTCACATATTCCCACCAGATGTATGTTTTCCCTTTAAGACTAAAAATATATAGGCTGTCCTTCATGTTCTTTCTATAGTCATGTAGGTCAAAAAACTTCTCCATTCCAAGAAAACATGCCTCTACATATTCTGGTTTCTTCAAATCTCCATTAAATTTAGGTGGCTTTATGTAGAAAATCTTGTAGATTCACAAGCTCATGCAATGTACTAAAGCACAGGACAAGAATCTACTTCTACTTCCAACCAGCGGAAGCCAATAGATCGATGAAAAAAATATGAACAATAAGAAGATAAATCAATGGCACATAACACAAGATGTATCTGGGGAAATCCACTACTCAAAACCTTGCTATCTGTATTGCATATATCAAAAATATGAGTGAAGATACAAAGCTTGTTCTCACTAGAACAATTCCACACAAGTATGCTCAACTCTCTCAGCTCATAAGCTACCTCTTGGCCAACACTTAGCCAATTCTATAGCTCTCCAAGCCTCTAATATCTTGCATGGTCCTTAGGATGAATAGCCTGCCTTTAAAGCGAATTTGTGCTTCCAAAACTACACAATCCAATCATAGGATCAATCTCTGATGCATGCATGATATTTACACTCCAATAAATAATACCACTAATAGTACACTGTCCCTACACTCTAGTCTCAAATGGATCTTTCCCTGAACTAACATGCATGAGTTTCTCATGAGGGAATCTTCAGTTAACTAGAGTAGCACTAGTGGATGCATTGGTGCACAAAATGGTTGTTAGTCCTTTATTACTTCCAAAACAAAAATATAACTAATTTAACTGAACTTAACTCACTAAACTGAGTGATCTAATTTCCAACTCAATTTAAACTCATACGGGACACCTAAAATTTAGGGAGAACATATACATGACTATAGGAAGACTTCAAACTTGAAATTCCTAAGGTAATTAAGTTAATTAAACTTAATTAACTATTTACAATTTTCTATGAGAATAGAATTCGATTTTAATTCTCAGTTTAATTCAAGGACAAATTAAAATGGAATTTCTTTTTTCCATTTCTCAATACTTTTCTTTCTTGAACTCATTCAACAAATATCCCCTGGCACTCCTCCTATAAGGATGGTAGTGATGATGACCATGATACCTGTCTAAACCAGAACAAGAATAGAACCCATGTCCATTACTTCTCCTATCGGGTGTATCGAAGAACTTGCCATATCTGACTGTGGCATCCCTATATGACTTATTCCCACCATGAGGCCTACTTCCATATGCCCCATTAGTCATGTCCTCCTATCCATAATTGATCCATGGTTCTCCTTGTCTCCATAAGTATGAAAAACTTTGAAGAATAACTTCATTGACCTCTATTTTCTTTTCATGTGCCTTATTTCATGTGACTAAATGATCCTGTCATTATATGCTTTGCATCTTGTTGTAGCGGCTGCAACATCCTCCAAAATGTTTCCCTTCATCCAAATTTCAGAGCCTTCCTTGGTTTTTCCACTAATGGTTGCAAACACTTAGGCTCATTCCATGAGTTCTTGTACAGTCTTTACACATTTTTTCTTGTTTGACCAGCAGTCATATTTTGGCATGTGGATTTCTTTGTCATTCTTGTGACCTTGTTCTGGTGAGTTTGAAGGTTGGTATTTGTGTGCATGAGTTGTCTTTACTCTGTGAGAATCGATCGTACTCACACATAAATTTTTAAGAACTGTTGCGTGAGTGTCATCATGGTCCTTCGGAGATCTATCTCAAGTGTCGCACTTGTCACTCTTAAATTTAAGATAGTTTCATTGAGAACATGTTTTTCTTGTTGGTTTGTGGAGTCATGTCGTCAAGTCATACTAAGTATCTGAGCACAATCTCATGTCTACACAAATTCACTTGCTTTTGCACTTAGCCATTTTTTTGGAAAATTTGTCAACCGAACAAACCCCTTAAACTGGAACTCGGCTGAGCTACACTGACAGTCTCAACTCTCAATGACCCTACTCTGCTTCCCAGAACTACACAGAGCTTGAGGTTGTCCTTTGAGGTAGTTACACTAAGCAATCTTGGAAGTGATCAAACTGTCTATCTCCCAGAATTGCACAGAAGGTTTCTCCAAGCCTGATCCAATATGTGCTTCCCACAAGATCAATTATCAAACCTCCCTTTGGTCTACCGCAAATCTGTACTGCACTGTGACATAGTTTTTCACTACTCTCAAGAATTATGTAGACATGCCCAGTTTCCTGCTCTGCACTTACTGCAGAAACTGCACAGTCATGATGAGCCAGGCCACTGTTGCCTTGCTCTGTATTGTCCCCAAAAATTGCCTAGGCCTGACTGGTACACCTGCTGCTACCCCACTCTGCACTGTTTCCGTAAACTGTGTAGTGTTGCCTATCCAACACTGTCTCTCAGAAATGTGCAGTTATGACCAACAGCTCCCTGTAGCCTGATCATTCCTTTCTATGAAAAATTGCACACAATTTCCTGTCAGTGACCTCTACTACCCCGATCTGTCTCCCTCCGATAAATTGCACAGATCCTCAGCTGGACCCCAAGTGACCCACTCATTTCTCAACCTGAAAATTGCATAGAACTGTCCAACAGTTCCATTGGACACCCTACCTTGTCTTCCTCCTAGGAATTTTGTAGTTTTGCCCCGCTGGGTTACACCCTGCAGCTGTCACTGCTGCCCCTGATTGCGCAATTTTTCCTCGCACTGACCTCTGCGTAGTTTTAATGGACAGTACTCTAGAGCCCCTCATCCCGGTCTGAGTTGTGCTCTGCACAATTTTGGTGTCTTTTCCTCCCTCTCAGTCACCTGGACCTGAAACCGAAAACAATGCATCATGATAGACTAAGATATTTTTGGATTTGTTGTTGTCCCGTCATGAGGGAATTGGAGGAATAGATACATTGATTGAACATGGCACGACAACGAATGGGATGAATAAGAAGCGCATGATAAAAGACTTTCTCACAGTTGAACAAATGTATAAAGCACATCGAGTAGCAAGCGAAAAGGATACATGCACTGAACCATCAAGCAAAGACCAAGACCATTGAAGACCCCACAACAATTTTCCATGCGGAGGTGAAGACACAACACATTGAGAGCAAATCCATCACTCAACATCATAGAAGCTTGACATGGACATCAAAATTAGCCAGTACATGTCAATAGTGTCATGTCGAGTTGTGTCATGAGTTGTCTCGGCCACATCACTGCTATGCGCCATACTTCTTATGATCAATGTAATGTAAAGTTAAAGTCCAACAGATGCACATATGAATTTGAAGAGTCACGTTAGTTGAAAATTCATAGGAAGTTGAACGGTCATGAGAGAATTCCAAGAGTCACAAGGGTCAACCATCACCCTTGGCTATATATACCCCCTCATTGTATGAGCAAAGGACTTTTCACCTTGGCTCCTTCCACATAGCCTTGAGAGTTTGTAGTCTGTTCTTTGAGGAGTGTGGAGTGGCTCCAACGTCCCACTACAGGGACTAGTGATGTATGGTGTACAAATGTGTCTTGGAACTTTTACTTAATTCTGAATCTTGTCTTAGGCCAACACATTTTCAAGCATGTTTTGTATCAGTTTGTAAGACTATTCTTTAAACGTGTGTAATTCATGTTTGCTTAACTTGTACTAAGATAGTTGAACTACTTCTATTATTTTATACTTACATTGTTGAAGACGTGTTGTATTTTTCATCACTGTTGTCTCGTTCATGTAGACTACTCCACGGAACATTAGACAGACCATTCTTGTTTTCCTTGGTTATAACGATTGTCACCCCCGTGTGGACTACTCCGTTGGATGGTTTACGTGTTTTCCCTTGCACTTTGGTTTTAACGACTGCCGCATCCACTCTGGAGTATTCTGTTGGATTCTGGACAGGCCCTTGTTGTTTTTGCATGTGTCTCTCCCTTGGTGGTACTACTACCTCATATATAGAGGCTTACTTTTACCCTCTTACTTACAGTAAGAGAACCTGGACACAAAGTTACATTACACACTCACCAGGCATACTCACCTCGCTTTCTTGAAGTTACAAGGATAACACTCTCGGTGTTGAATAACAAGAGCTAAGGAAAATCTCTAAGATAATGGCAACCGGATCATCGTATCAAATGGGATTCCTACACCAAATGGTGTGAGGTTTAGTTGGGAATTCATATTGGGGAGATCCCCTGAATGTTGGCGGGTCCATCACTATCAACATTTTTGGAGCTAGAAGGAGGGCCACCATTAGTTTATGGTTGAATGTCCTCTCAACCCTACTTATCTAATATCTAGTCAAGGCACTAACATGAACTCCCTCTCTCCAACGCACAACTCTGAAGTTGGTTACTCCTCACCTCCTAGACCCGAAAAAGAAATTTCATATCATCGCATCTGTGTTGTCCATCCCATCGCCTGTCATTTTTCTAAAGCTTTTGGATTAATTCTAGGAGTACACACTATTCCCTCTTCACAGAGGAAGAAAAATATTGCACCCACATCAGTGGTAGTCTCATCTGTTGAAGGGGTAATCCTCGCCACTCTTGAAGAGTTGGAAGAAGTTGTTGAAAATGAAGAGGAACCTCCAGCTTTCCTAGATGGAGAAGAAGATAACAACTTACTCTTGGGCTCAAGTTCCAGCGGAGGCAGTGGAGGGGAAGGCAACGAAGGAGGCAGAGGTGGAGACGAACGAACAGATTCGGAGGTTGAACCATCATATTCAGAAGAACAGGAGGAGGATGAAGAAGAGGACAATTTGGCTAATCAAAATCTAGAATGGATGACACAAGGCCCATTGGCAGTCCCGGGTAACTTACACAAGATGCCAAGACACATAGATAAACTGTTAACAAAGTATGACCCTGGTAGAGCAGTGAAGGCAGAAGACCATCTAGACACGTTCTACCTACATCTGCAGACACTTGAGGTACGTTATGATGATGCTACATGTAGATTGTTTCCATGTGGCTTGGATGGTAGAGCAGCTATATGGTACCATAGCCTTCCTGTCAACTCTATTCAGAACTAGGGGATGTTCAAGAGAATTTTCCTTGAGAAGTTTGCTGAGGAAAAAAACCCTGCCATTTTGTTAAAAGAGTTGGGTAGTCTCAAGATGGAGTAGAAAGAAAAAGTGAAATATTTTAACCAGAGGTTTAACCTTATATTGAACAAGTTCACTGCAAACACCAAACCTCAAGACTCCATCACAGTTGACTACTACATGTCTACAGTGCCAACCAGCATTTCACAGTTTGTCAAGCAAGCTGTGAAACCAACCCTTTTAGAAAATTGCCAAGAGGCAATTGATGTGGAGAAATACTTGCGTGCTATTGGAGTCATTGTAGATGACAAACTAGCTAAGGAGTCCAAAGAAATGGGAAGGAGGTCTCAGGCTACTGTGAATAAGGAAAAAGAAAAGGAAGCAAGTGAAATCGAAAACCTTACTCATCTCATCAAGTCCTTGACAACCGAAGTTTCTGAACTCAACTAGAGGACATGCGAGACAACCGTGAAAAACACACCTCTCAGATTTGCGCAAAAGAAGAACTCAACTTCGAGCAGTAGCAGTTGCCTGAACAAATCTATGCAGAGCTCTAACCTTGTGTTCAACATGAATTCAATCGTGACATATCATTATTGGAAGTTCCATCGTGAATGAAATTCGAAGAGGACTTGAGAAGGATGGAACCAAGGAATGAGTACCCTGGCTAAAAAGTTTACTGAAAAATTTATGGCCAATGAGCAGGTTGAACCAGAGGTTGAAGATAAAGAAGAAGTTGTTACATCTGATGAAGCTCCAAGTGTTGGGCATGTAATCAACATGTATCAATGTCTTAACGCTTCCCAAAAGACAACCACCGAGAACGAGCCTCCGAGTGACCGTCTGACCCCAAATCAGAACAATCGATATAGTTTGAGGAGTCAAGGGGACCCCAGTGTTTTTGAGATACCGAGAGAAAAAAGTAAGAAAACATTTGCTCATAACAGTGTACGCACTGGTCATCTCAACACAGAAAACACAAGGCAAGTCCGGGAAGGTAGCTACCACTAAAAGTATGTCTATGAGCAGCAAGACAAAAGTAGCCCACTGGACAACATGAACGCAAGTCTACCCCTGGACAACTTGGTGAGTCTTCCCACTCTAGATTACAACAATGTTAAAGATATGAAAAAGACCCATGTGAACATATCTCTTTATGAGTTAACCAAGCTCACTAGTTAGCGAGATATTCTTTTGCGTGCACTAGGGAAAACCTCATAGACAATGTTGCCTATTCCATCAAGGGACCAAGAAAGTCTCCCGACACACTCCCATCCATGCTCAATGCGCTTCCCATGGAGGAAGTGAACTCACTTTGCCCACCATTTTTTTTATCATTTGAAATATTCAACTTCAATGTCCACAACTGTTTGGTTGATTCCAGTGCATCTTTCAATGCCATGCCACTCTCCATCACTAAATAGATAAATGTGAAATGGAGCAGTACAATTGCATCGATCATCCAAATTGACTGAACATGTCTACCAACCATTGGTGAACTTTGGGATGTGATCATTCGGTTATCGTCTGACGGATGAGTTGACCAGTGCATTAACATTTTGATTGTGGACGTACTGGAAGCATACAGTTTATTACTCAGTAGATACTGGTCTAGAAAGTTACAAGGATACTTTGCTCAGGACTGGTCACACTTATGGCTTCTGCATAAGGGAAAAAATAACCAGATCTGGGTGTTTTAAGAGAGATATATGAAACATAAGGTTACTCACTTTAATGGCTAAAATGAACTATTGTCTTTCGTAGAACTTCTGTTCGGTAATTGATTTCTGGAAATGTAGCTCAGGTGTTATCTTGCACAGCCAATACCCACCCCACCAGACACACAGTTGGGTCTCCTTCCTCGCCCAACTCACCAAAATGAAACATGTACAATACATTGTAATAGTAGTAGCAGTAGCGTTAGCAGCACTAACGCGACAAGTGGTCCTTGTATAGATGATATGTGGACCTTGTATTTTGACGAATCCAAAATAAAGGATGGCTCTAGATCCAGGTGTGTTTTAATTGACCCAAGGCAAAGGAAACACTTAGTCTCAAGCTTCTTGGAGTTCGAGTGCACGAACAACACTACCGAATATGAAGCACTCATTTTGGACTTATAGAAAGCCATCAGTCTCAACATTGCTATGCTGAAATTGGTAGGTGATTCAATGATCATGGTACGTCAGGTACGTAACACCATACACTGTGTTTTACCTCGTTTTAAGAGTTACCAACAAGAGGTATGGTGACTTATCTCTAACTTCCAAGCTTTAAATATCATTTTTGTACCAAGAATGCGTAATGCAGTTGCAGATGCTCTAGCAAATGCAGCTACTAGGATGACACTGCTTAGGGATAGATTTTCTATTGAAATTTTTTATAAGCCATCTATCCATGACAACATCACTAATTTACATGTTTTTTATGATGATACTTCATTCATGGCCAAAGCTGACGTATTCAAGGACGTAGTGATAGATGAAGATGAGCACAAGAAGTCTCTGCAAGACACAACTGATGAAAGTAAAGGAAACCTCATCCCCAAGGGTGTGGTTTCACTCAAGAAGCTATATGACTTGTAGAATCACTTCCAGGGACCCAGGAACACTAAAACCAAAATTTCCACACTGATACACAAAGAGATTAATCTGGGAACATACAAAGATTCAAAGTTCGTGAATCTCGGTACGTGTTACACTCCAGAGGAGCGACATGAATTTGTCTGCCTGTTCAGACAATACCATGATGTATTCGCATAGATGTATGATGACTTGAAAACATATGAAATGCGAATAATCCAACACATCATTCCAATCAAGGAAGGGGCCAAACCGTTTCAGCAGAAGCCCAGGAAAGTACATCCGTCGTTGGAGCCCCTCATTCAGAAAGAGTTGACTAAGCTATTAGATGCTCAGATCATTTACAAAGTTCATCATTCTACATGGGTTTTAAACTTAGTTCCTATCAGAAAGAAGTTCGGGGAGATCCACTTGTGTGTTGATTTCTAAAATCTAAATCGTGCCTCGGACAAAGACAATTACCCTATGTCATCCATGGAACACATCTTGCAGACAGTACCTGGAGTAGAAATTTTTCCCTGCGAGATGATTTTCTGGGACATAACCAGGTTCTAGTAGCAGAACCTAATAGACTGTTGGGTAGCGAAGGCCCCGCGTAATGGTTTTGGGGCTCAAAGCCCACAATTTTGGGTAAAAGTATGGTAAAGGCTCTGCGAGGTGCACGAAGCGTGAATTGTAATGAGTCAAGTCAAAGGGATGTCCGCCCCAAAATAATGTAAGAAAATAGAAAGCGAGTCGACCTGCCCATGGTCCGCGGGCCATGGAAATCTATAAATAGAGCAAGGCTCTATGGTTAGAAGTTAGTTTTTTGGGTTTTGATCTTGAATTTTATGGGTTTGTGAAGGCAATATTCTCTCTGCGTCTGTAAGTCCGAGCCAAGGGTGTTAGTAGATAGATAGTGGCTTTGCAGATGTTTGCGCAGAGACCTGGTAGAGCTGCAGCTATGTGCGCGGACCCCTAAAGCTGAGTGCACAGGGCGGATCTAGTTGTACTGAGAAGGAGATAAATAAAGATAAGAATTTCTGAATCATTGTGTGCTTTACCGCGAATCTATCTGTTGCTTATGTCTAAATTTATGCACTGTCTTTAAGAATTATGAATGCACGCACTGGGTTTTATTGTTAATTGTTTGCTTAAAGACTATAAGAAGAAGATCATATCTGTAATAAATTCATATAAATAATAAGATTCGGGAAGTAACTGGCGCGGATCTACGCGAAGGACAGGTAACTGTGCAAAGAAGCGCAGGTGTGTGGAACGGTTCGCAATCCTTCCAGGTCGCATCAAGACATCCCTAGGGTGCGAAAACCTGGTTCTAGCACCCTCCCATACTACCTCGGGTGAGACTTCAGTCTGCGCTTCATGGATTGTTGCCGAAAGGGGCGGTATTGTGGGATTTGTTCGGCTAAAACACTTCTAAACCTGGGTCAGGCCCCAACAAGCCAAAAAATGGTTTTGTTGCCAGGACCAGGATATGCCTAAGGGATGTATGATGTCGAAACATTGGAACCCTATGAAGAAAGAACTTGAAGATTGCTTGGATCAGAAGCTTCAAGAGTTTGTGGTGCAAGAAAATAGAAATCTACAGATATCTGAGGAGAGGTGGCTGGATCGTTACATATACACAGAAATCCACGAAAGCTTCTTTGCGTCCTTCTCGACAGAGCTATATGAGTGGATCGCGAGGCTAGCTGATAGTTAGGGAAGGTGTAGACTAGATCAGCCCATTGTGTGGACTCCAGAGTTGGTGCACAGGCTAGAAGCATCTGAAGATAAAATTGCACAGGCAGTAGATCACTAGTTGGATCGAATAATAGGAGGGTTTATCACCGAGTTCGCGATAGACACAACTATGAGTTACAACGAAGCAGAAAGGCGCTTTCTCCAAGGACTGTGGGGTAAGTACATCAAATCATTGAATACTTGGATTAAAATGCTGTTATGTGAGAAATGGGTTATGCACATCCATTGATGTCTGGGGTAACATGGAGCAGAAGAGGCTACCGAGGAACCGAAGGATTGGAGAACAGTCCTCTGATTTCTATTTTGCGAGAAAGCAAGGAGGAGCTTGCAGGGTTCTCTCTGAGAAGCGCAGTCCGATTGATAAAGTAGCGCATTCCACTGGTACTACCGCCATCCACGCCATCCCCCACTTCACCTACATTGAACCCATATTTGCCTACCCCACCTCCGCCACCACTGAGGGTTGGAATGGCGAGTGCGATCAAGTTGCTAGTACTTAGAGGCATAGGAAATGAGGAACCGGATTAGTTCTAATTTGTGGTAAAGGTTGTATGGGAAGCCCAAGGTGTAACGGATGATAATATAAAAAGGCTACTCTGGTAAGCGTGTTGTAGGATCACGCATTGATGTGGTATATAAAGTACTTTAGTGATCACCCGAATGTAGGAATAACGGCGATCCAGGATGCATTAAACAAAGAATTTAGCCAGCCAAAATCAGAGACGCAGTCGATCATCGGGTTCAAGGAGATCGCGATGCTACTTGGTGAAACCCCGTGGGATCTGGATCAGAGATTGAAGAGTACAATCCGCGAGGCTAACATGACGCTGACGGATGCGCAACACTACGCGTGGTTTGTGGCATCTTTGACACCACATTTGAGGATAGCGCTATCATAGCAAAAGATCTCAACCCAAGCTAAAGCATTAGAGACAGCAATGAGGTTGCATGAAACTCCAATACAGGATCCGGGGTTGGGAGTTCAGCAAATCCACGCGCAACTACAAAACCTATGCTTAGAAATGCAAAGTTTGAAGCAAGAAAGGGCGCCTCGACCGGAGGCGCGTACAAAAGTGGGGTGTATCAAATGTAAAGGTCAAGGTCACGACAAGGATCACTGCCCCGTATTCATGAACTATCTAGTGGGAGGGGGGCCGATGCCATTAACGCTGGAGGTACAAGCAGGGCCAAGTGCGGCGCCCGCGCTCTGGTGCACGATTTGTCAAGTAGGAGGAAAGCACGCAACAGACAACTGTCATATGTTACAGAAGTATACCCACACTCCGCAACAATTGTATTGTAAATTTTGTAGATCAGTGGGTCACGACGAGTGAACGTGTCGAAGCTACAAGCTAATGATGGAGAGGACCCTAGCCTATCAAATGCAGACTGAGGTGCGAGGTTTTGAACCAGCCGCAGGGCCACGCAATGGATTCCAAGGATGCGGGCAACGAAGAGGAGGAATGGGGCCTGGACGAGGGTGTGGACAACTGATCTGTTATAATTGCAGAGGGCTGGGGCACAATGCTCGCGACTATACTAACCCGACGAGAATATATTGTCCATATTGTGAGCAGTTTGACATTGAAATGGTAGATTGTCCAACGTTGATTGCCCAAATGCATGAAAAGGGGGTACTATAGCCTACACCAACTCAAAATATCCAAATGATGAGGTCTGAACCATGCGAAGAGGACCCCAGCATAAACATGGTACTGAGGAGCGGTGCAACTACAGGGGGAGATGCAAGGAAACAGCCCGGAGAAGATGGGAAGGGTCGCGATGCTCCTACAAAGGAACCTAACTTTGAGATGGAACAGGTGAAGGGGATGTCTAAGGAAGCTCAGAAGAGCTTCACGGAAGTCTCTACTCCAGGTAGTAGGGATCCAATTGAGCCGGGAATGGATCCCTCTATGCTTACTACCTTTTTAGAGACATGTATGAAGCTGCTATGCAACAATAAGGCAGTTAAAGGACTGCAAGAGCTGATCACTAGGTGCATAGGATCAGGAGAGCCGCGTGTAGTCCGAAAACTAGGAAAACATGCTCTGCGCACCAGCAGGAGATGCGAATGACGGTGCAAATCAATGAGTATGAGATGGATTAGGTCATCCTGGATTTGGGGTCAAATGCGAATGTGTTACCTAAGCAAAAGTGGGAACGCATGGGCAGGCCCGCATTACAATGGTCTCCTATTCAACTACAAATGGCCAACCAACAAAATATCTTACCGATGGGAAGATTGCAAGGGGTTACAGTGGACATTGAAGGTGTAAGTACGCAGACAAACTTTGAGGTAATAGAAATTGTTGATGATATTAATCCATACCCTGCGTTGCTAGGAATAGATTGGGCCACAGACACGAATGGGGTCATCAACTTAAAAAGACAAAAGATGACATTCGAGAAAAGGTCATTCCGTGTTATAGTTCCGCTAGACCGAGCTGAAGGAGCACGCTACACCGAACCAATGCGTGACGAGGACAATGATGATGAACTTGATTGCATCTACCAGATAACAGCGCAAGACCAGGATCAGGTGAATCCCACAGCGGACAAAAGAATATCATGGGAGCGCGATAGTTCCTGCACATTGGATTCGGATGAGGAGATCAAACGATGGTAGAACTGATTGCATGAAGTCACAACACTCAACTATAACATGATGATTAGATCACTATGATGCATGACAACCGAGGTATGACAATGGCCAGCAGATGATGGCGGAACAAAGGAGAAGGACTTCATCAACCTCTGTGGAACTTCAATCATAAAGCAGAAGCACGCTAGTGCGACGGAAGAAGCACTGCACGCGACAATAACACTAGTGTGGCATGCACATAGGAAGATGAGGTGGAATGAGCGCGAAGGTAGAAGGTAGTTGTGGGTACGGGTTGGAGGACTTCCATGGCGAACGCAGCCAGGGCATCCATGATGAAGCAGTTCGGGCACCCATCTACAACGGAGGGCACAGTTGTATGCTGTACAACCATCGACCCAACTGAATCTGCACGTAACAGGGGTTCGCTGGGCCGATAAGACCGTAAACAAAGCAGGGTGTGCGAAGAGAACTCTATCCACGGTCGGACGCGATGAAACCAGGGAAGTGAAGAGAATTTCCCTGACCACTGCCCCTACAGTTCGACCTGAACGAGAAGACTTGGACGAAGGGATCCGGCAGTTGCAGGAAGCCATTCGGTGTGACAACGTGAGACTTCGCGAACTAGAGGAAGTGGGGGCAAGGCTAAGGAGGAAAAGCGCGAGGTTGGACGAAGAAATTGACAAAATAAAAATAGGAGTCACACAAACAGGCCACGCGAATGTGCGAATGAGGGGACCAGACCTAGCCGGCCCTCCTACGATACTAGAACGAGTCGTGACCCTGCTATCATGGTTGTGACTGCACCCTACTGAACAAGGGAGCACAGACCGCGATGCGCTACCTGATTCAAAGGTACGTAAAGGGTGCCCGTAGCCCAGGCTAGCAGGGAAGAGGAAGGCTCACACGAGGGGTGCGACCACCTGACTATCTATAGGAGGCCCAGTCTCAGCGCTCCACGCAGTTGAAAGAGGGCGCGGGACTATAAAAAAATTCTGTAGGAAGGTTGCACAATTCGGCCGTGGCGCACAAGGCTAGTAAAAAGCATAGAACGCGTCCACGTACCAAGGGCTGCGCTGCCGCATGGGAGGGATGGAAGGTGACCGTTGCAACTACTGTTCATGACAAGATGTCCCATTTAAGACACCAAGGAGCGGGCGGCGGGCCATTAAGACACAGGGTTGAATGGATTTGCTGCCAAAATCGCATTAATAAGCCACGAACGAGGAGCACGACCAAATTTGAAGTTGAAAGGGTATATAAAGCATAGGTGGCTTATTACCACACACCCTTTGGCCCCTTGCATAGTAAGTTGTTCGAGGTTCAAATAGAAAGGCACAAGATGAATGAGGCAGTCGTAAAAGGAAGCCCATGGTTTAAAGACTTGCTGAAGGTAATACAGGAGTCCCTACTTAGGTCGATATCTACAACCCAAGACATCCCTAAATCACCCAGGACGCCATGGACCAAGAAGAATCCACAGGTAGTAGGACCAGTCCGAATGTCTCCGCGAAATCCGTGATTCGGCAAATTGTCGATGGAGGAAAAAGGAAAAACCGTTACTATTGAGAGCGATGAAGAGGAAGAGGATCCTCCGACCTTTGTCGAAGAAATAGAACCAGAAGAAGAAATGGAAGAAGATATCCAGCCAGTAAAGCGACCCAAGTATGTTCCCCCAAGGAAAGGGAAGGCCAAGGTACCTAAAGATTTGGATGCCATTGACAGCATACTCATCACCCCGTCTCTCCCTAAAGGGGTTCTGTTCGAAGGCACGGTGACTGGCCGCATCCCTACTATGAAATTTGAAGACTAGGACCTTGTGGATACTAAGAAGTTTCCCCATTTGAAAACTAGTGAACTGATGGAGCAAAGCACAAAGGGGGCTGTTATGACACTACAGCCACAGGAATGGCTGCGAAAGGTAGAAGAGGTTGGGCTACTCTGTCTCCTATCAATTCCACATTTTCATCGGCCCCCCATTACAATACTAGTCATCAGGCAACTACTCTGCCTGGTACACGATGGGTACTTATGGATTGACAAACCCGTCCCCATCACGGCGGAGCTCATTCAGAAGATCTCTTGGCTTCCCTATGAAGGCTGGGACCTCGTGGAAATCATTGAAATGAGTGGTGATGTGACGATGACGGAAGCCCTGAAAAAGAAATACAAATTGGAGAAAAAGTAGAGAGGGTATGCTATTGATAGTATTTCGGACAAAGGGGTCCACACTGCTACCCAATTGCTGGTAGGAAAAGTGATGAGAAAATGTCGAGGCAATGAGGTCCTAGCAATAGTCGTTGAGTTAGCTGAGCAATGCGCGGAAGGGGAACGGTTCAATTGGGTGCAGTTCCTCTGTGACGAATTCTTGACCAACTGCAGGGAGGCCCAGGAGGAGGGTAAGACCTTCCACTATGCGTGGTTGTTATTATCCATCCTATTGGTTACGAGTGAATTACCCGAAGATAATCAGTTTCCTTCCCTAGACCAGGATTGGCTAGAGGCCGCAAAATACGCGTCGCTTTGGGCAACAAAGGACACTGCAAGAATCCGCGAAGTCAAGATTCTCTGGATACTGATGGACGCGAACATCCGCCAGTGGAAAACGTAGCTGACTTTAAGGTAGATATGCACCATGTATACATCCGGGCGCGCAAGGATCCAGAGTAGAAGTGGACCACACTTCCCTTCATTGCTATCGATGAGGATATTTTTGTGGTACTGGATACCTGGCCATTGGAGTGCCACAGACCAGATGTGGTAGGGCATGATGAGACCACCATCCAAAAACAGAAGGTTGAGGCCAAGCACTTAGCACAAAAGAAACGGAATGAATAGCACGCTGCGGAAGTACGAGCGGCTCGGGAGGCAGCGCAGGCTTCTACAGGCAAAGCGACAGCAGGAGGGGCTGCCATGATAGAGGATGAAAGTGGCCTGAAGGTGACCACAAAGCTGGGCACGGATACAAGGATGGAAGGTGCAACGCCACCACCACCGGCTCGCCCTTAAAACGACTGTGGCCAACAGAACGGTCCAAATCCCGGAAGAAGGCCAAGGCGTCTAAGTTGGATAGGGAACTTGTCACATTGACCGAAGGTGACCTATGTGACATATGGGATACAGTTCGCAAAGTCACCTGGGAGGCGCTCGATGAGGCCATGATGGAGTAGCAGACTGTGTTGGGGGCGCTCAGTATGCAGCTGTAGGAACTCGGAGCACGAACCTCATAGCCGGGGATAGTCGCTACCCATGGAGCTATGGGTATGTCAGCAACTGAGCAACTACTACAGGCCAAAATGGCTAATACTATCGCACTCTCGGTAGGAGCATTAACAACAAACAATGCGGCAGACAGAGCTGTGGTAGGCCGGCTTACGGGGCTGGGATTAAATTTGGCTGCCCTCCCACGCGAGAGCTTATACCAGCTCTAGGATGGCGAAACGATGGAGCTCCGCGCTAGGGAAGGATGTGCGGTACAAGTACTCAGTGAGGAGCGAATTAACATAGAACAGTTGAGCCTCCAACGTGATGAAGTAGTAGCACAAAATCGGCAATTGGAGCAAATTGTGGGGGAAGCATGTTGTCGTGCCCCTAAGCTCGAGATTGCAGCAGATTTACCTGTCGGCATACGGATCCACAAGTTGGCCAGTGGGTTCTGTGAAGCAAAGGAAGAAGCAACGAGGATCCAGTTGGCCCTCAACTTGCAGATCGTAGAACTGAAACTAAAATCACAGCCCTCTACACCACCGGAGGTCACAAAGCAATGGAAAGGCATCATTCAATCTGGGCGGGAAATAATAGCACGTGCTATGCAAGAGTGTGCCGACTTGTTGGATCAGTCACTTATTATAGTCACGTCACTACAGGAAGACCCAACCTTACAGCGGTTGGAAATAGAAGCAAGGGAGCTACAACAAGCCTATGATAATGTCAGGGGGATTGCGTAGACAATTGCTATTACGCAATGCTTGGCCAAGATGAGGGAGGCCCAGGCTCTCAAAATACAAGTTGATGCCGCTCGGCAGAAGGAAGCAGTGCTTAAAGAATGCATCCAGCCTTGGCTTGATGAGGCATTTGCGATTTCCACCAACATCGAGGAAAAGTTAGCATACATGAAGGCAGTATATGAGCTCGGACAAACAACTGAAACGGATACTGATACAATGGTGGCTCGCGTAGAACGGGTACAATAGATGGCAGAAGATTTTGTTGCAAGTGTAAGCGAAGCGCAGACGTTGTTGAATGACCTCCGCGTAAAGATTGCCACACCAACCAAGTGAGTCAGGACGAGTCACGATGATTGTGTTGGGGGCTTGTTGGGTAGCAGAGGCCCCACGTAACAGTTTTGGGGCTCAAAGCCCACAATTTTGGGTAAAAGTATGGTAAAGGCTCTGCGAGGTGCATGGAGCGCGAATTGTAATGAGTCAAGTCAAAGGGTTGTCTGCCCAAAAATAATGTAAGAAAATAGAAAGTGAGTCAGCCTACCCATGGTCCGCAGACCATGGAAATGTATAAATAGAGCAAGGCTCTATGGTTAGAAGTCAGTTTTTTGGGTTTTGATCTTGAATGTTATGGGTTTATGAAGGCAATATTCTCTCTGCATCTGTAAGTCCGAGTCAAGGGTGTTGGTAGATAGATAGAGGCTCTGCAGTTGTGTGCACAGAGGCCTGGTAGAGTCTGCAGCTGTGTGCGCGGACCCCTGTAGCTGAGTGCACAGGGCAGATCTGGTTGTACTGAGAAGGAGATAAATAAAGATAAGAATTTTTGAATCATTGTGTGCTTTACCGTGAATCTATTTGTTGCTTATGTCTAAATTTATGCACCTTCTTTAAGAATTATGAATGTGCGCACTGGGTTTTATTGTTAATTGTTTGCTCTGTAAGAAGAAGATCAGATATGTAATAAATTCATATAAATAATAAGATTCGGGAAGTAACTGGCACGGATCTACACGAAGGACAGGTAACTGTGCAGAGTAGCACAGGTGCATGGAACGTTTTGCGATCCTTCCAGGTTGCATCAAGACATCCCTAGGGTGTGGAAACCTAGTTCCAGCACCCTCCCATACTACCTCGAGTGAGACTTCAGTCCGCACTCCGCGGATTGTGCCGAAAGGGCTAGTAGTGCGGGATTTGTTCGGCTAAAACACTTCTAAACCTGGGTTAGGCCCCAACAAGCCAACACAGACTAAAAAAATCTTTTTGTACCAAGTGAAACACATTCGCTTATCGAAGAATGCCATTTGGGCTGGAAAACACAGGCACAACTTTTCAATGTGCAATGTACATCCCCTTTCGTGGGCTCATCGGACAGAGCATGGTGGTCTACCTTGATGAGGTAATAATATTTTCTAGAAAATAGTCAGACCACCTACGCCATCTCAAGAATATCTTTTAGCGATGTCACAAGTATGGGATATCCTTGAATCCCAAGAAGACTGTATTTACATTGTTTGAGGGGAACCTCCTTGGGCACATCATTTCCAAGAGTGGGATCAAGGTAGATTTGGATCGAGTCTGGACGATCACGCAGATTCCTCATCCCTTGAACAAGAAAGCCATGTAGTCCTTCTTGGGGAAGATCAACTTCCTCTAGAAGTTCATCTGAAATTATGTGCAGGTTGTCAAACCCATACAAGAGATGATCAAGAAGGATTCAGTTTACAAATGGGGGAATAAGGAAAAGGATGCATTCACCTGTATCAAGCAGGAAATAGTAGAAGCACCTACTTTGTACAGCCCAGATTTCAACAAAGATTTATTGCTTTACACATTCGCTTCCGACACTTAACTAGTTGTAGTGCTCACTCAGAAGGATGATATGAACAACGAACGTCCCATCTCCTTCATGAGCGCGATCTTGTAGGGACATGAACTCAAATATCCTACCATGGATAAGAAATCATATGCATTATACAAGGTGGTGAAACACTTCAGACCCTACTTGCTGAAAACTAATTGCATAGTCTTTGTGTTGCACCCAACAATTGGATTGTTGTTTATTCAGCAAGATCTGGATGAAAGACGTTCAAACTGGATGATAGGACTACAAGAGTATGACCTTGACATTAAGCCAATTCACACCATCAAGGGTCAAGGTATCTATAGACTCGCAGTGGAAGAAGTGCACACTCAAGAGGAAGAGCTCGCTAGTTGGGAGCAAGAAATTGACATGTACAATGTAGAGCAAGCACCACCCACTTCACACAGTAACTCTTGGTACAAAGAAGTGCGCTAATACCTTGAGCACGACACCATGCCCTCTCAATTTTCTATGCAGAAAAAGAGGGCACTCTGACTAAAAGCCTTATCTCACCAGTTGGTGCATAGAGTGCTTTACAGAAAGCACAACAATGTCATTTTGCTCGGGTGCCTGGAGGTGCAAGATTCAGAGAGAGTATTATGTGATCTACATGATGGACCAACCAGGTGTCACTTCGCGGGTGACACAACCACGTATAAATTCATGAGAGTCGACTTCTACTGGCCCACATTGTTCAAAGATGCACACACCTAGGCCTGCAAGTGCCTGATCTGTCAGCGATGCGCCGACATAACTCAAAGGTCAGCAACCCTGCTACATCCTTTTGCATTGGACGAACCATTCAAATGGTGGGGCTTGGACATCATCGGGGAGATTTTCCCACATTCATCAAAGAAGTACTACTATATCATGGCTACTACAGATTAATTCACGTGGTGGATAGAAGAAGTTCCGCTCAAACAAGTGAATGACCAGGAAGTCATCAGCTTCCTTCAGCAAAACATCATTTCGAGGTTTGGCATTCCTGTATCACTTGTTTTTGACAATGAAACTTACTTTTCTTCATTGAAACTTTATGATTTTGCATTTCAATATGGTATTGTGCTAAAGAATTCAGCTAACTACTACATGGAGGGAAATGGTCTTTCCGAATTGACAAACAAAAATCTTATCTGCATCATAAAAAAGACCATTTACTCTAAACAATGAAACTGGCATTCCGCTCTGGTGAATTCTCTTTGGGCTGACCGAGTTACACCCAAACCCTCTCTAAACACATCTCCATACTTCCTCGTATATGGAAAAGAAGTCATCCTCCCACCAAATATCTACTTTCCTACTCTCCAGTTATCCCAAGAATCCCAAGGCAAGTCGTGTCTATTAGTTCAACATAGGATGGACACATTACACAAGTTACAGGAAGAACGGATGAAAGAAAAAGAAAAATTTACACTCCACCAGAACCATATCAAGAGATGGTTCGATAGAAAGTCTGCAGGGAACACCAACTTCAGTTTGGGTGACTTGGTCTTAAAGTGGGATAAACCCCACGAGGACAAAGGAAAACACACAAAGTTCCAGTCCCTATGGATTGGTCCTTTCATGATTAGCGAAAAACTTCGCCAACACATGTATCATTTACAATCACTTGATGGGAAAATTGACACTCTCCCCATCAATGGCCAAGATTTAAAATGTTATTTTCAATGATCTAGGGCCACACCCTGCACTATGTACATAACATGTTTAATGCTTGTTCTGTTGTTTTTCTTTGTTGTTTTTGCTTTGTTTTGATTTACTTTGTTTTGATGTCTTGTTATTTAGTTTTGTAAATAAGTGTTGTCCTACACTCTGTTATAGCTTTTGAATAAGTATATGGCTGAAGTTCAGGAGCCTTGTGACACTACAACACTTGGCCAATCATGTTTCTGTCTTCGTTGTGCTTGGTTGTAACTTTTTGCCGATGAAGTCTTGATGAAAAATATGATCCATTTGTAAGGGAATATTTTGTCAAACCATGAACCTATGTCCAAACTAGGAAACCCCATGCCTATACTCAGTCTTCTGCTCTATGTGTTCAAGCTTAACCAACTAGTATAAACAGAGAAGGGGAAAATCTAAACGAGAAAACCTAAATCAGAGGTATTACATTCTTCTCTGAAGGAAGAACATCTCCTACTCTCAATAAGTCAGGATCCCTCTTCTACCCCAAAAATAAATAAGTTCCTATGCATAGTCCTCTTTCAAAAAAAATACAAAGGTGAAAGAAGAGAAAGGCTTCCTGCGTAGAAAGGTGAAGTAGGCAACTCCACCGGGGTACTGACCAAGCTCATTGGTAGTGGAGAAATTCTTGTGTTCCTGCATGACTCCGTTGGGGTACTGTCCAGGCCTACTGGCAGTGGAGCAACACCAGAGATGAAAACTTATACTTTGAAAATCTTAAGCTTGCGAGCCAAACTACACTTCACTAGTTTGAAACACTATGATTCACTGAATCTTTTGTAGTGTTTGATTGAGTTGGTACAATGTGAACCATGTCTATCCGTGGGGTAAGTGGGGAAGCTGAATTAACCCGCACAACGAATCAATTCTCCCTGAAAGGCCAAGGCTCTGCATTGAAAATGAACCAAAACAGAGAATATGGTATTCAACCAGTGTGTTACCAAGTGTTGTAGCAGTTGCAACACCCTCCAAAATTCTGGCCTATATCCAAATTTCGGAGCCTTCCTTGGTTTTTCCACTGATGGTTGCAAACACTAGGGGTCATTCCATGAGATCTTGTAGAGTCTTTATACATTTTTTCTTGTCCAACCAACAATCTTCTTTTGGCATGTGGATTGCTTTGTCAAGCTTGTGATCTTGTTCTAGTAATTTTTAAGGTTGGCCTTTGTGTGCATGAGTTGTCTTTGCTCTATGAAAATCGATCGTACTCACACACAAAGTTGTAAGTACTGTCATGTGAGTGTCGTCACAGTCGTTCAAAGATCTATCTCAATTGTCGTACTTGTCACTATTAACCTTAACATAGTTTCACTAAGCACATGTTTGTCTTGTTGGTTTTTGGTTTCATGTCGTCAATTCATACTAAGTGTCTGAGCACAATGCCATGTCTAAACAAGTTCACTTACTTTCACACAACCATTTTTCCTAAAAATCTATCGACCGGAAAAACCCCTTCAACCAGAACCCGACTGAGTTGCACTGTGCAATCTCAGCTCTTAGTGACCCTACTCTACTACCCAGAACTGCAGAGTGCTTAAGATTGTCGTCTGAGGTAGTTGCATTGCACAATCCTAGAAGTGAGGAGGTTGTTTGTCTCTTAGAATTGCACAGAACGTGTCTCCAAACCCGATCCAATCTATGCTTCACGCAAGATCATTGATCAAGCCTCCCTCTGGTCTACCAGAAATTTGCACTACACTATGACCTGGGGTTGCACTGCTCTCTAGAATTGCACAAGCATGCTCATCTATCTACTCTGCACTACCTGCAGAAACTGCAAAGTTCTACTGATACAAACCTCTACTGCCATGCTTTGTGTTGTCCCTGAAAATTGTTGCTACCCTGGTCTGCATTGTTTCCAGAAACCGCGCAATGTTGCCTTCCGCACACTATCTCGCAAAAATGCGTAGTTATGGCCAACAACTCCTCGCAGCTTGATCATGCCTTGTTCCGAAATATAGAGCAAAATTTCTTGCCAGTGTCCTCTGTTGTCCCGCTCTGTCTCCCTCTGAGAAATTGCGTAGATCCCCAGCTGGACCCCAAGTGACCCACTTAGTCCTCATCTAGAAAATTGCACAGAACTGTCCAGTAGTTACCCCGGACACCCTGCCTTGTGTTCCTCCTAGGAATTGTGTAGTTCTACCCAACTGGGTTACATCCTTCAGCTGTCACTGTTGCCCATGATTGCAAAATTTTGCCTCCCACTGACCTCTGAACAATTTTTCCCAATAGTACTCTGGAGCCCCTCATCCCAACCTGAGTTGTGCTCTGCGTAGCTTCAATGTCCTGTCCTCCCTCCAGCTCAAATGGAACCAAAACCGAAAACAATGAATTATGCTATATTAAGAGATTTTTGGATTTGATGTCATCCTGTCATGAGTGAATATTGATGGAACATGGCGTGGTGACAAACGAGATGAAGAAGGAGCGCATGTTAGAAGACTTTCTCGCATTTGAATGAATGTACAATTCACATCGAGCGGCAAGTGAAAAGGATACATGCACTTAACCATCAAGCGAAGACCAAGACCATCGAAGACCCCACAACACTTTTCAATGCAAAGGTGAAGACACAACACACCGAGAGCACATCCATTACTCAGCAGCATAGCAACTTGACATGGACACCACAATCATCTAGCACATGTCAACAATGTCATGTTGAGTTGTTTCATGAGTTTTCTTGGTCACATCACTACTATGGACCATACTTGTAATAAAATGTAATGTAAAATGAAAGTCCAACAGACACACATATGAAGTTGAAGAGTCACGTCAGTTGAAAAGTCATAGGAAGTTGAACAGTCATGAGGGAGGTCCAAGAGTCACAAGGGTCAACCATCACCCTTGGCTATATATACCCCCTCATTGTATGAGCAAAGGACTTTTTACCTTGGCTCCTCCCACATAGCCTTGAGAGTTTGTAGTCTATTCTTTGAGGAGCAAGGAGTGGCTCCAATGTCCCACTATTGGGACTAGTGATGTATGGTGTACAAATGTGTCTTGGAACTTTTGCTTAATTCAGAATTATGCCTCAGGAGAACACGTTTTCATGCATGTTTTGTATCCGTTTGTAAGACTATTCTATAAATATGTGTAATGCATGTTTTCTTAACATGTACTAAGATAGTTGAACTACTTCGGTTATTTTAGTACTTACAATGTTGAAGATGTGTTATATTGTTCACATTGTTGTCTCATCTGTGTGGACTACTCCGCAGGACATTAGACAGACCATTCTTGTTTCCCTTGGCTATAACGAACGTCACCCCCATGTGGACTACTCCACTGGATGGTGTATGTGCTTTCCCTTGCACTTTGGTTTTCACGACCGCCACAATTGTTGTGGACTATTCTGCTGGATGTTGGACAGACCCTTGTCATTTTCATGTGTGTCTCTCCCTAGGTGGTACTACTACCTCTCATCTAGAGGCTCACTTTTACCCTCTCCCTTACAATAAGAGAACCCATTCACAAAGTTACATTACACACTCACGAGGCATACCCACCTCACTTTCTTGCAGCTACAAGCATAACACTCTCATATGTTGAACAAAAAGAGCTAAGGAAAATCTCTAAGATAATGGAAACCGTGCCATTGTATCAGATGGGACTCCTACACCAAATAGTGTGAGGTGTAGTTTGGAATTGATACCGGGGAGATCCCCTGAATGTTGGTGGGTCCAGCACCATCAACACAACTTTTGATCTTTGCCTTTAAACTCCTCAAAGTTTTTGCAATGTCACGAGAGTATCCATCTCTTAGCTGCTCATTTGATTTGTAAGGAGAGTCTCGTGAATTACAATCCACCATTTTTCTAGTCATCTTTGATCCTTTTCCTCCTCAAAACATACCATTTCAGATGAAATAAATACAAACATAATCAACATACCTCATTGACGTTTAGGGGATGTTGTCTTGTTTGCAAAATCAACCAGATTAGCATGATACCTGTATATACATAATCATATCAATATACCGACATCATGCATGATAATACCAACTACATACCATGACCTCATGGATGAAAATAATCACCATGACAATGAATTCATAACAACCATATAGACACTAATTTGCATTCATGACTCACACATTCCGCCCATCCAGTCCAAGTATTGAACCATGCTCTGATACCAATATAGTATTAGATAACACCCAAAGAGAATAGAGCCTGCTTTGATACCAATCTGTAACCATCCGTCCAACATTTACCGAACTTCATTGTCCTGCCACGGTAATCATGAGAGGAAGAGCTACTATGACATGACTCGACCTACTAGGTACCATTAAGTAAGTGGGGCCAACTAATGATGAAAAAACTAACATCTCACAACATCCTACAGGTTCTACAAGACACTGAAAGGCTGAGAAACCATCCTAGGTGGCCAAATCCTAAGCTAGACCCCACCTTCTCTTCCCTAGGCACTCAACAACACCCACAACATGGCCTACATGTGGTTGGAAGCCTCCAACTACATACACAAGCTTACATCCATGCAGTTGCAACCCAATTTTTCCAGTTAGGAGCATGTGGTCCTGAGATACGAGCCTAAATTCCATGTCAACCTCTAGACCACTTCCTAGAACTCAATGAGAATTTCCAGAATAATAAATAACATAAGGAAAAAACCATTTATACCAAACTTGATCAAATACTTGACCTAACCATGACATTCATTTCGTCAAACATATTGAGAACATGTAATCTACAGGTCATGAATGCATATCTGAACATAGGGGTCTTATACTTATCTAAGAAACATCAAGAAGGTCTAATGCCCTCTCATAATAGTTTCAGTAACATTTTTTATCTCATGCATTCAGTAACCATTCATCAACTAATTAAAACGCGTTAAGAGCCATAACTAGCACCTATTATGAAACCATGCTTAAAACCAACACATATTCATAATGATAACCATGATAGAATAGCCATGAAAGAAACATAATAACAAGTACAAGTACTCAATAAATACAATAGGAAATAGAAATTATTAACATATGAAAAATCCAACCAAGTCAAGGACTTTCACATACCACCTCACCTTAGATTGAGCATAACCAAATCTTTCTTTCAGCCAATCACCCCCATGCCATATTCCAAGCATGAATGTGGGACTCAATACAAAACAACCAGGGCTTCCACAATATTAAACCACCTTCACCTCAAGCTTTACCGCAATCCTACCAAAATTTGTCAAGGGGTCACGAGGCCCAAAACAAGAACATAAACAACCAGGGCTTCCCGGATATTAAACCACATCCACCCTTAAGCTTTACCACAATCTCGACAAAAATGATCAAGACATTACTAGGCCCAGAACAAGCTTGGATACCTCCAAATTTCTTCACCAATACCTTAAGGAATTTACCTGTCTCCACCGTTAGGCTTAACCCCAATCCTACCAAAACCAGTCAAGGGATTCGTAGGCCCTATAGGAATTTTCCTGATACCACCTCACCTAGTTCCAAAACAATCCAACAATCCAAATCTCAACCAAATAAAAGAATCCCATCACACCATGGCTATCCAGAAATGGCAAGGCAAGGCTGAAACCACTGCCACAGCTAGAAAAACCCATGACAATGACAACAAGAGAACCAAATACACACATGCATGTACCATTCATTCACAAAACAGCTAGGAAATCACACATGCAACCTGTTACCTACAAGTATTCATGTTGAAGCTCCTTGATTCAACTTTTCCCTGCTTGTCCCTTGCTTTCCTTTTCCTTCCTTTGCCTTCCTTTGATTTCTTTCCTCGATGCTTGAGTGCTCCAAGAATGCTCTAAGTGTGAAATAGTATGAGAGAATAGAGAGAGCCCCAAAACTGAACTGACAAAAGCTAAACCAACAAAAGCTATGAACTAATAATTAGAAACCTTTTTATCATTGGGGCCTCTATTTTCTTCATTTTCCTCTGTTTTGCCTTCAATTTTCCTCACATGCAAATATGTGACCTTCATCTCCCTTTTATCCTATTTTCCTTTATTTTCATAAATAAAATGTCAATTAATGCCTCTTTTCCTTTGTCAATTTCCTTAGGTGCAATAAATGAAATGAACACCCACTAGGATGTTTTGCCCAACATTCAGCTTGGAATACATGTCCCATGACCTTGGTATTATTTTTTCTTTATTAACTTTATTACATGAAATTATAACCCAGGGCTATTATAAAATGGATACATTGTAGACAAAGAATATAATGTCTCTTAAATAGCTAGGGGGGCTTTTGTAATAGTTGCAAATAGAGCCCACTTTAATTCGAGACAAATAGTTGAAATTCTAATTGTGGATAGACAAGGGGGGTCTCATTCTTAGTAGGTATATCCCTTTTCCATTAATTTCAAATAGGGAGAAATTGTAGGTAGGGGGAGCCCTTTAGAATTCAACAAGAAAGCTTAAATGTTAAGGGTTTCCATTAATGACAAAGGGAGATATTGAGGGAAAATATGTTTTCATCGATGTTAATACTAGGATTACAGTTGGATCAAGAAAAAATAGCTCGGACTAGATAATATCAAGGGGAGTGCATTAAGTGGGTTGTCATTCATTCCACATGAGAAGAGCGATGGTACGAGGCCAAGTAGTAGAGGAGCAAGGTCACATAGCATAGGAGAATTAGGAGAATTTGAGGTAAAAAAATGGGCCTTAAAATGAAAAATGCACTAAAAAAATTAAATTTAAATGAACCAAAATTATTCAAGATGATGATGTCATCCCTAGGGTTAATTATTTTAGAGGGAATAGAAGAAAATTACTTTTTTTTTAATTGTATTTTTGGCTTATCTCCTTATAGGTTTACTCAAATGTGTAAAGTTGACACCCGTCTGATGCATAATTAAATTTTGCATCTAATGAGTACCAACTTGTTGTGCTATACAACAAACCCACCCCCCCCCCCCTATACAATAAGAAATAGGTTCCCTTTAGGATATAAAAAAGCAATAAAACTTTTTGAGTAAAAATAGATTTTCCATACTTTTCATATAAAAGTTGCTTTATGAGTGTTTGGAACCACTCATCGCAAATCGTAATTGCTTAAGACCAATGAACATCCATTTGAAAAGTTGCGATGCAATCAAAGTCATCGCAAATTCCTCATCACAAAGTTTTAAATTGAAATGATCCATTTATAAACATGCGATGTGATATAACTATCACATTTCGCATATCGTTAATCCTAAGGAATAAGTTATGGCATTTCGTCATCATGAAGTCAAAATAATAGTAGTCATGGACAATGGTCGAAACCGGAGTTGATAGGGAGGATGGAGGGTCACGCTCGTGAAGGTCAAGGTTAGTCTAGGGCTTCCGACCTCTTTTCTGAAGCCCGTCTCGGTTCTGCACATAGCTCCCTGTACTCCTCACCGTCGCTGACACCCGTCGCTTTCGCTTCTCGACCTGTGGACAATATGGCCGACAATATGGAGACAGATGCGGTGGACTATTCGGATGAACCGTTTCCGGATAGGGTTATATTCCAAAATCCCAGCTTTGTAACTGGTTCTCCGTCTGCACCGCCTTCGCCGACAACTGGCCCGGTATCTGATCATCCTTCGCCCGTTGTTTCACTCCCCCAGCACGGCTCGGTTCCGCCCTTTTCCGGTCCTCCTTGTGACTCTCCCGCTTTGGAGGCCCCTCCATTATCTCCGGGCACTCTACAGACTCTCTCCTCTCATCCCCCGCCTTCACCCTCATTCGACCCTCTATCACCATCTTTTTTCCTTGATCCGTCTAATAACCCCCCGGATCCGGCCCCGTCGCACACTCCCTGTGCGGGATCTCGCCCTTCAGGGTGCTTCGATCTCGCCCTTCAGGGTGCAGGATCTCGCCCTTCAGGGTGCTTCGAATCCCCTGCGGTCAAGGTTAAGCCGGTCAAGCCCTTCCCTCAGGAAGGAGTACCAAACCCTCTGTTCGACCATCCGTCTGCACCCCGTACTTGCAAGAAGAAGTCGAAGTGCATTAAGGCTACTACAAGAGACATCACCATCCGATTTGGAGAGGATTCGATTTTAGGAGATTTTGCAATTATGGCCAGTACTGTGCTGGTAGGGCATGTCCGGGGCAGGGCATATTCAGCTAAACGGCTGTCGCAATGGGTGAATGAGATTTGGGGAGGAATGCTTATTGATCTGCCAGAAGTACACGTTCTACCAAGGGGCTGGTTCTCTCTTCATTTTTCTAAAGAAAGCTACACGAACCTAGTTCTGGCTAGGTATTGGCATATCGAAATGGCCCCGGTCCTCCTCAAGAGATGGAGCCCTCTATTCGACCCTGAACGTGAACAAATCGGAGCCAGACCAATCTGGGTACGTTTGCCAGGTCTTCCATTACAGTACTGGTGTGAAGAAGTTTTCATCAGGATCGGTAATGCTCTAGGCACCTACTTAGATCATGAACGCACATTTTTGGAATCTAGAAGCAGGACACTCACTCGTATATTGGTACATTTAGATACTTGGGAGGGGCTGGAGGAAAAGATTACATTACAGTGGGGGAGACATAACAGAACCCAGATACTGGACTATGAGGGTGTTCCGTTCAGGTGTAGGCGATGCCACAAGGTGGGGCACCTTATCAAAGAATGCCCACTCATTCGGAAAATAGACGGCTCTCCGATGAACACTCCTGCCCCTTCCTGGACCGCCTCTCCTATTACATCGCGACCCATCTCTGCTGGACCGTCTCCGGTGGCTTCTTCACCAGTGGTGGATCCTGAACACAGGCACTCTACGCCACCGATGACCAGGGCTCGCTCAGCCGCAGGATCGGTTTCAGCCACGGATACTCCTCTTAATCCCTCTCTCTCCTTTTCTGATCAGATTAATATTACTGTTGTATCGTCTATTCAGCCATCTCAGTCTCCTCTCTATGTACCATCTCCGCCCATTATTGCTACCACTGGACCCTCATTGCCCTCTCTTGCCTCATCATCCCCCCCCGATCATCCTCTGCTGATTCTCCTCCTCACTCATACTTCCTTCGATCCCGATCTCATATCACAGACTCGTCGGTCCACCAGTCCGGTCTTGGTATCATTGGGTCAGGGGTCGGACCCTTGCCTACCAGGGGTAGGAAAACTGATCTCTCAAAAGCTATTATGAAAGCTGGGGCGGAGGTTGTATCTGGGCGGCAATCTACCATCGATGGGGTCCTTAGAGCAGGACGAACCCCGCGTAGGGTTCCTCCATGAAGTGCTTATCTTATAATTGCAGAGGGTTGGCTAGTGCCCCTAAGAAACTAGCCTTGAAGCATCTCATTGAGACTGAATCTATTGATATTATTATGCTACAAGAGACTCTTTGCTCTGCTGAACAGATCTCCAAAACCTTTCAAGCCCTGACTCCGGGTTGGTCATTCATAGCCCTAGATGCTGCCGGTAGATCTGGAGGACTGGCAATCGGAACTAACCCCCGCTCTATTAGGGTCGATGCCACTTGGGGAGGGACTGGTTACTTGGGTCTGGATTTCTTTTCGGCTGACCTAGGCATGGAACTCAGGATGGTGAATGTATATGGCCCGTGTAATCACAGAGAGCAATTCTGGCAGAGACTCTTACACCTCTCTCTATTGGAAGGGGATAAGACTATCATCGGTGGTGATCTCAATTTCTCACTAGGGTTCAGAGAATCATGGGGATCGACGGCACAAATTGACTCTATTACAGATTATATGACCAACCTGTTAGAGCAGACAAGCTATGTAGATATCCCCATGCAAAAACTCCTTCCGACTTGGAGAAATAGAAGGGTGGGGGATGCTGCGTTGGCCCGTAGACTGGACAGATTCATCATGAAAGATTCGCTCCTTCATCAGCTGCACCATTACAAGCAATGGGTAGGATCGGGAGGCATATCGGATCATTTGCCTATATATTTAGAAATTCAAGGGCCTTGCAGAAAACCAAAGGCCCCCTTCAAGTTTAATCACATCTGGCTGAGAGACCCGACCTACATTAAGATGATCTCTGATTACTGGCTTGCCCACCCCATTAATGGAGAAGAATCTTTGGCTAGGGGGTTTTGCAAAAATCTCTCAGAAATCAAACACCTCTCCATTAACTGGGCTAAGGAAAAGCATGCCCGGGATACATCTCATCTCACACATATTGAATCAGAATTGAGCACTCTTACTGATGAGCGAGGGCTGGGATTCTTAACAGCAGAGGATAAGGGACGTCTGATTGAATTGGAAAACCAGAAGGCTTATATTCTAAAGGAGCGAGAGGAATCCCTGAGACTAAGGAGCAGAGCAATCTGGTTACAAGCAGGGGATGATAACTCGAAATTTTTCCACAGTTATGCCAAAGGAAGAAAGGTGTCAAATACTATTTGGAAATTACCTACGCCAGAAGGAGATATGGCTGACTCCTTCAATAAGCTGGCTCATCTTGGGATAACTCATTTCAGAGGTCTCTATAAGAGTCCCCGAGAATCAAACCTCCCTAACATCATCAATATAGCTAGACACTTTCCGAGATTTGTTGAGGAGGATGATGCAGAGGAGCTTAATGCTCCAGTTACTTCTGGGGAACTTGAAGGCATATTAAAATGGTTCAAAAAAGACAAGAGCCCAGGTCCGGATGGCTGGACCATAGAATTCTACCTGGCATTCTATGATATTCTGGGACAAGATTTGCTGAAGGTTGTGGAGGAAAGCAGGGTCTCGGGGTCTTTATATCATGCCATTAACTCGACCTTCATTGCGCTCATTCCAAAATCTGACTCCCCATCTTCCTTTGATGATTATAGACCTATCTCCTTATGCAACTGCCTGTACAAAATCATATCCAAGACCATAGCCAACCGACTCAGACCGATTCTATCCAGACATATTGCCCCTCAACAATTTGCGTTCCTGGACTCTAGACAGATTCATGAAGCTATTGGTTCGGCACAAGAAGCAATACATTCAATCTGGACAAAGCATCTCAAAAGTATCATTCTCAAGATTGATCTATCTAAAGCTTTCGATCGTGTCAGTTGGCTATACATCAAGATGATGCTCATCCACCTTGGATTCCCCCACAGCTACATCACTTGGATTATGGCCTGCATTACATCCCCATCCTTCAGCATTCTCATCAATGGCTCAGCCTCACCATTCTTTCATTCGGAACGAGGACTGAGACAAGGCTGTCCACTGTCACCTCTGCTCTTTCTCATTGTTATGGAAGGATTAAGCAGGCTAATTGCATCGGCAAAAAGGAACGGAGACATTCGTGGGCTGCGGATCTCAGATGATTGCTTCCTCACTCATCTACTATTCGTGGATGATGTGCTCATTCTATTGGATGGCAGTATTCGGGATTCTAGAAACTTTTTCAATATTCTTCGCCTCTTTACCTCTGCTACAGGTATGATTGCAAATCACTCTAAATCCTCTATCACATTTGCTCGCACTACTGTACAAGAATCACAAGTAGCACAGCAGGCTTTCCCCTACTGCATACATCCATTGGACAGAGGTCTCAAATACTTAGGGTACTGGCTCAAACCCACATGCCAAAGAATTGCTGATTGGGTTTGGCTGGTTACTAAGCTGGAAAAGAAACTTACTGTTTGGAGTCTCAGATACTTGTCCAGGGCTGGTAGATTGATACTTATAAAATCCGTCTTGGAAGCCACACCAGTCTTTTGGATGGCACTGGCATGGATACCAAGGAGCATTCTTGGGCGCTTAAAACAGATCTGTAACAGATATCTCTGGAATGGCAATCAGGACAAAAGAATATTTGCCTGGATAAGTTGGCAAAAGATAGCACTACCGAAGAAATGGGGTGGCTGGGGACTCAAAGATCTTCCCTCTTTTGCACAAGCTATCGCGGCAAAAATGGGTTGGTCTTTAATGACAAGTCAGAACCTCTGGGCACATATTTCATATCACAAATACATATGGCCTCAGAGTTTACTTGACTGGATCAGATTACCTACATGGCAGACAAGAGGTTGCTCATCGGTGTGGAAGGCACTGATTCATTCTCTCCCACACATACGAGACAACCTGGTTTGGAGAATCAATGATGGTTCACTCGGTAGGATTGGACAAGACCCTTGGATTGGAAGTGGGGGAAGGCATATACTAAGCAGAGATCTCATCAGACATCTTCATTCTCGGGAGATCAGGGTTTTTGCAGATATCGCAGACCAACAAAATACCAATATTTTCTCACAGGCATGGAAGTCAGCTGCGCAGCTTGATCTTCCCCCTCAGTGGCAACAGGAGTGGCTGGAATATACTTCTGCATTAGCTGAATCTCATATTAGAATAAAACAGGGGACTGATGAATTAGTATGGTGTTTGGCAGACAATGGCATATACTCCCCGAAGACTGGATACTGCTCTCTTATTCAGCATAAAAAGCCCGAAATTAGTATTAAATGGTGGAGAGATATATGGAAGCTTGCTGCCCCACCGCGCATCAGACTATTTTTCTGGTGTGCTCTCAAGGATATTGTACCTACGGGAGAGCATTTAACCCACAGAGCGCTATATGGTCCATCATGGTGTATACTGTGTAAAGCAGATTCGGAATCCACTGTACATCTCTTCCTGCAATGCACAGCTATAAGACTTCTCTGGCTAAACTTATCCACGTCTATCGGTTTTGCTGGATCTTGGAATGGCGGAGACTTACAAAGCGCATGGGAAGACTGGAGTAGCAGATACTCTCGATCCAAGCTTCAGAACCTACCCTTGGTGGTCTCTTGGCATATCTGGAAGGCGCGCAACAGATATATCTTTGACAACCAGACTGTATGTTGGTCTAGAACAGAAGCCAGCATCATCTCCTCTTATCTAGAACTGCCTGAACCCACTCCCTCTAGGGTGCGGAGCATAAATCCTCCCCCTATCATTGACAGAACCGTCCCTTGGGCCTTCTTCGACGGAGCCTCAAACCAAAACGGTTGTGGGGGGGGCTTCATACTACACATCAGTGAAAACCATAAATATAAAGTCAAATTGGGGCTCGGAGTGGGTTCTAACAACTTTGCTGAACTTATGACTTTGCGTCACCTTCTACATTTCTCTTTGGGACATCAGTGTCTTCATCTAAACATATTTGGGGATTCTTTGAATATTGTGAACTGGTTCAATCATTCTTCAATATGTCATATACACACACTCAGCAACATATTGTATGAAGCACACAATTTCAAGGCAGCATTTACCCATATCTCTTGTACTCACATTTACAGGGAACATAACAGCAGCGCTGATCAATTATCCAAGGAGGCCACGATACTACCCAGAGGCGAATGGATAATACTGGAACAGCAAGGATCTGAGGAATTCAGATATTACCACAGGCCTTACATAGATCAGCGATACCAAAGGAACAACAGTCCTTGATCCGCATAATGATTTGAAAATCTGATGTCTTAAAGCTATTATTGTTTATATGATATATAGAATGAATACTACGGACCCTGCGTGGTCATATAAGCTAGATGTTTAACTGACTGTATATAATGCTTTTGGTACAAAACCAGATCACCCTGCGTGGCGTATCTGAATTAAAGGCTCTGATAGTGCATATGCTTTTTGCATCTACTATATGTAATTTTCTCTCTTAATGAAAATTACGGATTTTTCCAGTGGAAAAAAAAAGTTATGGCATTTCGTTGAAACCTTGCGATGCGATAAGGCTATCACATATCGCATATCGCCAATCCATAGGAAAACATTGAAACCACTCCGTTGAAACTTTGCAACGCGGTATAACTATCGTGATTGCATATTGCATATCGCACTCCCAATAGAAGCAAGTAATATATACTATGAAGACTCGCAATATAGTGTTAAATCAATTATAAAGGAAAACATGATTTATGAAGGAAAAACATGATTTGCCAAGTTTGAAAAGGAACCCGCTAACTCTACGTGCCAACTCATCACTCATCGCAATTGCAACAATACAAAGAATTCTTTTGAACATAGCGCTTGTAACTCCCGATTTGCGATATGTGATGGCTCTACAAGTATTAAAGTATTACAATCGCTAATAGCAAAATCACAGAGTTATGGCACCTGTTCTAAAAGGACCATTGGAAAACTTGCGATGCGATATATATTAATTTGGCATTAAAGTTTCACGTCATGAGGTTACAATAAAGCATTAAGAGGCAGTTACGGTTACAATCCTTTAAGGATTTCATCCTTTGTGACTATGTACAATATGAGATCTTTTGCATCTAATGTGCATATACTGATTTTAGTATGTAGTTGTATTGGTTGCTCTTAAATTTTTTTCGCCTATCACGCTCCTCTTTCTCATTTTGCAGTGTAAATCGAGAATTACGCAGTCAGTCAAGATGTCTAAGAAAGCTCGAAAGACAAAGGCTCCCCTTACAGTGGAAGAAGGACAAGGAAAATTAGTGTTAATCTCAGATACTACCTGTCAAGGTTTTGGTAAGATCTCGTGGGAAGGTATATATGCTTTGCTTGAAAATGAAAATCCGAAGGAGATAGAAGAAGAAGCAACAGCTAATGGAACTAAAGAATCAGAAAACACGCTCAATGATTTGGCCAGCTCTTTCCTCCATCGAATAGCGGCCCGTGCAAAGGTTTTACCATATAATGATATGGTAAGATGGTTAATCGAGAGCATTAACATAACGGACAGATCTTTTTTCACAGCTGATGGAAGGATATTTGGATCCTTCAAACCTGAAGACGTCAAGAGAATGTATCACTTGCTAGATCCCCAGCGACACCACAACAAATCATTCCTAGAATCTTTCTCTAAGGAGAATCACATTGAATCAGACCCTATTAAGCAATGGAGACACTTTCCTAACAAGCACAAACATGAATCATCCGGTATGTATTTTGTGGACTCCTTAGCGTCTCCATATTGTTATGTTGCTGCTATGATGTGTAGACTCTTTGGAAGCCCTGATTCTACTAGATTTTCTATTGAAATGGTTCCATTGATAGAAGCAGCGATAAACTCCTTTGTGATGGATTGGGCAACTATCCTATCGGATAAAATGGCTAGTCAAATACTGGATTATAGAAAGAACAGATATGTCACTACCCGAGTTGTGCCCCCATTCTATATGAGTGCTTACATAGTTGACACAATTTGTTTCAATTCCGACTTTCCCATCTTAGGTTGGAAATGGACTGTTTAGGATCCAACCCCCATTCATATTTACCATAAATACTTATGGAAGTTCGAATAAAAGAATCATTTATACAAGATTTTCCATGGTTTCATCCTACCCGTCCATCAAAATATCTTTAATAAACCTACTCCTCGGCTGTCTGACGAGGCTAGCATTGATTTAACCTTAATCGGCAGTTGGTTCGGCGAAGAGAGGTTCACCTATGTTAGGGATTTTGGCAGCATTACAGATCCTCATGTCCTTCCACTTTACATTCTAGATAAGCTATTATCTAGGGAAGTAGCCTACTAGATAGTGGAAAAAGGGATGTCTAGAAATATTAAAGACTCTAAGAAACAGTTGTGGCCTCCCTTTCCTCTTCGTTGTGGCACCTACTCATTGCATGATTTTAAACATGCTGAGAAAGAAGCAAACAAGACAAAGGATCTGAGTCTAGCTGTTATCCCTAAAAGACAATATGACCCAAATAAGGTTGCTTTCAATTTCACCACTCAGATGAAAGTTAATAAATTAATGCATGAGGAAGATGAGTTTGATGACTTATTTGCTTCAACAGAGTTATTCTCAATAGTAAGTCATCTGGAAAAATTCAAATTGGGTGCTGAGAAAATGGAAAAATTCATTGAATACAGGACACAAAGGTTACTGACAATACCTCTGGATTTATTAAATACTACACCAATCATTCAGCAAGTAGAGCACAATGGAGAACGGGTTATAGAAAAGATTTTCGGAGAAGTTGAAACAAGTGATAAGGCCAGTGAACCACTAAGAACTGATGTTCACATTAATCCCATATTGATTAAAGAATGGGAGAAATTTGATCAACAGATCAAAAGTCATAATGATCCTCAAAACATTATCACATCAGCGCCTCCCGAAACACAACAGCCCATTATTCCTAATATTGTGATTGAAGAGACACCCAACAAAGACACAGCTAAAAAAGAGATAGAAATAATCCCTGAAAATCCTTCAGGAGAGATTACATTGAACATTGAGGAAATTCCACCCTTGGATGTGCTTTACAGCTCAAAACACAGCGCTGTAGTCAAGAGGCAGAGGAAAAAGAGGAAAATAGACCAAACATCATCCACATCTCCTCAATCTAAATTTATGAATGTCATATGGAAAGATTCAAAGGTCAATTTTATAGCTCCAAATATCACCTTATGTATTTGTGATGCTTGGTTTATGGTCTAGGGCAACCCATCCTTCCAGACTTCATACAAATATTTAAAAAAATTGTTTTACTCCTTGTATGCGACTTTGCCCTGTATTAAACGCGTGTACACACGGGTCAGTATATACCCAACCCGCGTATATGTCTTAAAACACTTAAAAAAATTTAAATTTCCTTAATTATGGGCAGAGATCACAGGTTTTACCTGTTGATTACCTATTAGTGCCCGTGGCCCAACTATTCCCAATTGTTTCCCAACTAAAAAACTACTTTGGGAGAAGTATAAAAAGACTTCAATGGGAAGGCCTTAAGGAGGAGAGAAAATAGATGATTACTCTGCTGAGATTATCCCCTGATCAAGTCTGAAGATCCTTGTGCTTCAAGCACTTCCCCAAGTTCAGGAAACCCTTGTTTCCTTGAGAGTTGATATCCTTTCACTTGTTGGAGATATCCTTGTATTGGTTATGGAAGGAGCCTTTTGAAGACCGGGACTAGATGAACCTGGAGGACGCATCCGCTTGGAGTCGAAAGAGGAAGACTCAGGTGGACTCTTTCTATGTTTTATTATAGTTATCTGCAATAAAAGAAACATTGTCTTGTTCCTGATATCAACTTTGTTCATGCATCTAATTTTATTGATATGGTTTATTTATGAATGCTTATTTCAATGTATAACTAACCATTTACTTATATGTTATAAAGTTGATTTCACTATAATGCTTTATCTATATGCTGTTGTGCATCTTTGAATTGGTTGTTTTGCAGGTTCAAAGATTGTGAGGAGTTGCAGAGGGTTTGAACCCTGGCTGGAACTACCCGAACGAAGGACCCCCGGGTATGTACATCCTCGCATAGTTTGCTCATTTAAGTATTTTTCCTGAGTTATATGCTTGTTTCTTGCTATAGATTACTCCTGCTCTGCTAGGGTTCTAACCCAAAGCCCTAGGGGACTTTATCCCTTAACATAATTGGCAACTCCACTGGGGACAACAATATTGTTGTTCCTAGTTTGGGTTATTTAGTGCCAATCAGGGCTCAGCTTTCAGTTTTCTTGCTGTGATTGTACTGTCTGCTTCTATAGGAACTCAGACTTCAAGTCTGATCTGTTTCATTAGGCCTCATTTTTTGTTTTTTCTTGTAAACCTTTATATACGCACCTTTGTCGGGTTACAGAAGCATATACATGCTAGTTTCTCTAAACTGAAACCGTGTATACGTGGGTTTCTTTTGGCTGAAGCGCGTGTACACACAGCTGTGTAGAGACACAATCACGTATACATTTTTTTTGCATGATTTTTTCAAGTCTTTTTATCTGGAAAGATTTGTTTCTTGGCCTGTGTGCTTCCTGAGTGGTTAGTTTCTGTTTTCAGATTTTAGTTTTTTAGTGAGCTTACTGTTTCGAGTTCTCTCTTGCTTTGAAGAGTTTTTGGTCTCAGTTTGCTTTACAGTGAGTTTTATCATTTGTGTTTGAACGCACAAGGCTTCTTGTAGAGGTTCTTGATTGTTCTGGTCTTCTGGAACAGAAGATTGCTTGCAATCTTTGTGTCAAACTTCATTTTTATGGTTTTCTTGCTTTGCTTCCCATTAATTGTGGCCATTCACTTCTTCTTGCTTTTCAAAAGTTTTTGTTGACAAGTTTGAAAGTGTGCCTTTCCTGATTTCTTGATCAGTGTCTCAAACCTCTTTTTGCTACTTTTGGATCGTTTAGTGTATCTTGAAACACCTATTTTGTTAAGTTTTCATTCGTGTTGAATTGACAACTTGCAAAGTTTCCTTGTGATTTGCTTTCGGTCTTTGAGTCTTTGGTAGCATTTTGAGTACTTTTGAAAAGTTGCTTTTATTGCTTTTTTGAAAAATAAAAGTCCTTCAAAAACATTGTTTTTGCTTTCTTTACCGAATTTGAGTTTGGTTTCTTTTGGTTTTTGAGAGTGATTTGGGATCTTTGTGTTTAGTCCTTCTTGTTTTGGGAAAGATTTTGTGTTCAAAATTCTTATTCCTTTCAAAACACTTAAGTTGGATTATAAAACAAATTACTTTCATTTTCTTTTTAGAGTAATCTAGAATTTTTGCATTATCATGTACACCTTGCATTAGGGTAGTTTTGCATCATTAGAGCATCAATAGTCTTTTAGTTTTTGTGAGTGTGAAGTCTGTTACAAGAAAAGAAAAGGAAAAAAGTTTATTGCTTTAATAGAAGTTTCTTAGAACCCAAGTAGAAGTTGCTTTTCATCGAAGAACAAACAAGTGCATTACATATAAGTTAGTTTTTCATTAATTTCTTTTGCGTCAACGAACACCATCAGTTTCACTCCCATTTTGTCCCTTTGACTTAAAAAGAACAGCCACTTAAAATCAAGCGATAATAAAATAAACTAGAACTTTTATATTGTTAATAAGTACACCAACAACTTTTAGGCTATTTAGGGCCTTGGATTAGGTGAGAGGAAAGTAAACTCTCCAAGGTCACTCTAAATTGTCAAACGTAGAAGTCTGAATAAAGAGTGAAAGTCCAATAGCATTAGGGAGACCGAGAAAGCTCCGTGATTGGGAGTTAAGCACGAGGGTTTTTGAAGATAAGGACGAGAGATACCCCCTCTCTTACTTATCGGATCTTACCTAACGACTGTTCCGCCCAGCTTTTGATACGAGTTGGTATCTTTAGTTGCCTATCCTAGGGATCTACATAGGTGGCTATGGAGGGGAATCCCGTGGCACCTGAGGTTGACGTTGCATCACTTTCAGCGGTACTTCTGGAGGGCACCCTTGCGAAGCTTGGGGGCTTGCACCGGCAAAGGCTGTTGTTTGGAGGTCAGCATAACTACCTTTGATACCTTCGCTAGTGGACCTGGGGCGTAATTACCCCAGTCTATTTTTGGAAGGCCCTTATTATTCACTTTCTTGTATTTTTGTGTTCGGTGCTAATCACCTGGAGCAGAAATACTTGGAAGTTGTTTGACTGCTGAATTCTTTAGGGACATTTTTAGTGTGTGTTCTATGCTCGTAGTTAGCCTAGCTTTCAACTTTTTTGAGTCTTTAAGTAGTTCAAAGTGGCTGACTGATCACTTAGACGGTCCCGTAGACTTCTTGGGTTTTCACTTGCGAGTCTAGAGCCTTCTCCTAGAAGGCGTAGGAGCGATTCTGCCAGTGGTTTTCAACCAGTGGCAGCTAGCACATCAGAGATTGATCCTCTGCTTGGGGGCATCAGTGTACAAGGTAGACCTGGTACTACCACAGAGCTAGAGAGGAACACACCAGTTCTTTCTCGGGTACTCTTCCAGTCGGAAGATAATATTGAGGTAGAAGAGCTCTCAAAGTCGGTTGCGGCTCTGAATTCTCCTCTCCCTTCTGATCATCTGGACATATTGTTATACGTCGGAACTCTGACACACAGGCCTTCAAGCCCAGGTCCACACACAAACATCCCTTTGATGACCACCGTTGGAAGCATGGAATCTACCACGAGTGCTACAAGTATGCAAACTCCTATATTAGTACAAGGGGAAGGAACTATTTCCATCCCTTCTACATCTTTATTTGGGTCTACTGCTAGCACATCCTTGATTGGGTCTACTTCCATTCCATTGACGAGTGGAAGTTCCCAAGTGCATGCATCCAGTTTTGGATTCTTCCCTTTTGGAATGCCCTCTCAAGGTATTCCTTCAGTTCCATTAAGTGTACCATTAACTGCCTCCATGTCCATGATGAGTGGATCGACATCTTTTCAGGGTTTTCCTTTTGGAAGTGGTCATATACCACATTCCAATCCGATGGTAGGGTCTATGCCTTTTCCTTTCACAGGTCAAGGTACTAATCCTTTTCAGAGTTGGACTAACCCTGCGGTTAGTGGGATCAGAACTGGGAATCCATTTTTTGGCCAACAAGGGAATGTGCCATACTCCTCGGTCAATTCATTTCGAAGTTTTCCACCCTTAGCTAATGCTTGGAACCCTTACCAAGGGTTGTCCACTCCTTATAATAATTCGTTAGGGGGAAACTTTGCCGGTTACGGAGGTTTTTCGGCTGGAGTTGGTCAAACTCCGAGTTTTGCTGGACCACAAGGGTCATCTTTTGGTTCAGTAGGTTCTACCAGTTACTTCGGGCAACCTGGTGCCTTTCAAAATCCAGGTCATTCTTTTCAGACTTTCGGGAACCCCACCCAATCTGGGTGGAATCCCCAAGGTCCTCCGAGACTTCCTTTTCTGGCCATGCTCAATCTGCCAGACTTGACTAAGTTGACGAACGATCCAATCAAATACAATCTGGCTTGGCCTCCGGTCCCAACCAAACTTCCATCGGATATTCCAAAATTCGAAGGGAAGAGTGGTGAAGACCTGGGCGACCATGTAACCACATTCCATTTATGGTGCTCATCGAACTCCCTCATCGATGATTTGATTAGGTTGAGACTATTTCAACGCACCTTAACTAGCAATGTGGCTAAGTGTTATATACAGGTTCTAGGGGGCACTTTTACATCTTTTGCCCATTTGGCTAACATTTTCTTAAACCATTTTCAATTGCCTGTCCGTTACGAAGTTGAAACTGAACTTCTGGCCAATTTTCATCATGACATAGCTACTCACATTTCGGATCATATCCAGGAATGGAGACAGAGAAAGAGGCTCATTAAAGCCAAAATTCCACCTGAATTCCATCTCGAATGGTTTTTAAAATCATTACAACCTGAGATCTCCAAGGATGTTTCTATGTCCGGAGTTTATTCCGAAGAGCAGGCTATCTTTTGCGCCCAGCAACTAGAACTGATATATTCTCAGTCTGGGACCCTTCAGAAAATTTTGCCTGATGCTCCTAGATCTATAGTTGATATAGCCAAACTGAAGCCAGGCCCGCATGCTGATGGTATTTTTGGATCGATTGATGCAAATGCGGTGAACCTTCTGAGCCAATTGCAGTAGTTGTCTATACAAACTGCTTCTTCCAATCAGGCTACACCGTCTACTACTCCACCTTCTCAACCTTCTTCCGTAAACGCCATTCAGGCTTCTAACCCCAAAGGAAATCAAAATTCTGATGGGAAGAAGAAGGGACGAGGTAAAAAGAAGAATCAAGATGGGAAGGGTAATGCAAATAAGCCCAGCGATGGTGCCAATGAGGGTAGAAATGAGTCTAGGAAGAAAGTTAAGTTTCCATGCAAGTTATGCAGCGGAGACCATTTGACTCATCTCTGCCCAAAAATTCAAGATGCTCAGTGCTTGTTAGTGCAGCAAGGGTCTTCTAGCTCCCAAGCTGTCTTAACTAACCCTTTCCCCCAAGGGCAGCAATTGCTTGCTGGTGCAAACTCAAACCCTGGTACCTCTACAGGGGGCAACCAGGAGGGGGATAAGTCCTCAAATTTTTTCATAATGAGTTTTAATGTCAATGTGGCCACACAGTCACAGGATTATGGTGAAGCAGAAACATCCAAGGATAAATCTGTTCCCAAAACTATGGACCCACTTCATATTGAGCGACCCTCTGTCGAGTCTATACCTCGGATACTGAAGGGTTCTGCCAAACGTGCAACTATCAACCCTAATGCTAGGGCAACCCAAAACTACTCCATTGTATAAGATCTGGCTCAGATTCCTTGTGAAATGTCTACTTTAGAGGTACTCCAGTCATGTCCAGCTCAAAGAAGTGCTTTGCTTTCGGCAATGGGGGAAATAGATCCAAATAATTCCTTAGCTCTTACTTTTGATATGAACAATGTCAAAAAGAGACTTCCTCATCATATGGCTTTCCAAATAAAGTCTACTTACTGGAAAACTAATATTTTTTGAATAGTTATAGATGAGGGAGCTTCCACATGCATAATGTCTATGTCATGTTGGAAGGCCATTAGATCACCTTCGGTTGTTCCTTCACCCACTCCCTTGACAGCATTTGACAGTCATTCTCATAGGCCACATGCTATTATCCCAACCTTTCCTATATGTGTTGGAGGAAAGGTCGTTAATGTCGAAGTAGAAATCGTCGATGCCAACCTCGATTACAATCTCCTTTTAGGGTGGAATTGGATTTATGAAATGGAAGCCATAGTTTCAACTCTGTTTCGTGTCCTTTGTTTTCCTCACAAGGGGTTAAAGTTGATCAATTGGATTATTCTCCAGGTGATCCTTGGGTAGCTTCGGATTCTACCGTTCCCTTGGTAGATAATCCTCATCAACCTATCGAGAATCTAGGAGTCAGGATGTACTCTTCCTTGATGGGTGTATTTGATCTTCCCCCTCCTACAGCTAGAATAGATACAATTTCATCCTCCAAGGAGCCTTTATGGAAAGAGTTTGTTCGAACTCACTATTTTTCAGATCCTGGGACCTTACCTTCATCTGCGACCACATCAGATGAAGGGAAGGTGGGTGGAATAGAATCTCCTATGTTTGCAGCAGAGCTTAGATATGAATCTATCGATAACTCTACAGACGACCATCCCACTCCTTCTTTGGAAAAGGAGTTAGATGGTGATGTGGCTCCTACTTGGACCCTTGATTCCACTTCTACTTTGGATTGCTTAGATACAGTTTTTCCATCTGACGAAGCGATATTCGAAGCAATGACGGCTGTAGATCGACCATTGGAAGATTTACATCATCGTTCATATTTTCGTCCTCCTTTGCATGAAGTCGAATCTAGGTCCTCCAATCTGCCTACTAGCGATGTTTGTACGGTTCCTTTGGCTCCAACATAGTTTTCTGCCGAAGGTAATATATTGATTGGCTCAATGACTGTACCTATAAACATCTCTAGGAGCAAGCTGGTGGAGCCCCCTGATGGGCTCTACCTCAAGAAGTACTTTTCTTAGGTTACGGCCGAGCAATGGCTTCTTTGTATATTTTGTATTTTTGTACATATCTTATCAGGAGTTTTTTGTGATATTGACACTTTTTTATCTGCTTTGGCAGGTGTTGATGGATGACTTGGTTTATTTTGGATTCGCCGATGGTGCTAGTCGGCACACTCAGAACCTCGCTTCCGCAGCTTGGGTGATATATTATCCAACTAGTCAGTTGATGGTATCAAGGGGAGTATGTATTGGTCTTGCGTCAAATAATATGGCTGAGTATACTATCGTCATTAATTTACTATCCGAAGCTATTTCTTATGGAATCGATTTGTTGGTAGTCTATCTTGATTCACAACTAGTAGTGTCACAATTAAATAACATTTATCAGGTTCAAGATCCTTATTTATATCGCCAATATTTGAGAGTGAGGGTGTTGCAAAGATCATTTATTTATATTAATTATTTGCACATTCCATGATCTGACAATTCATTAGCAGATTCTATCGCTAATCAAGCTTTAGATTGGCATATCATTCATTCATCAAGATAAAAATTAAAGTTTGAACTGTATATATATATATATCATAAAATCGCCCCTGCGTACATAAAGTGTTTCAAAAATAATATAAAAAATCGGGACTAAAATGCCCATAATCATGTCCAGTACATCTAATGACCTAGCTCAGGATGAGCGGCTAAGTAGGTGACCACTGCTTTGGCCACACGCCGAAAAAGGTGAACCCAGTCGCGTGGCACTCCTACCACGCGGCACTGCATATCCTCTGGTAGATCTTCTACGACCTCCATTGGTACCCGGTGGGTCAACCTCACCAAGTTTTGTTGGACTACGTATAAGACTCTCTCAGTCTCTGCAGCCGCCTCTTCGGCACCTCTTCCGCGACGCCTGTGCCACGGAAATCCGTCTGGTTGTACTAGACCCACATCTGGAACATGATCATTATATCAGTCATTTAATCCCATCAAAAATATCTTTAAGTTCATTTTCATATTTGAAAAACTTAAAAATCATAAAAATTGATAAAACTTTAAAAAATGGTTACCTATCTCTCCCCATGCTGCGTCTAGTGGCAGCACCAGATCTGGATCTCCCCTAAAATCCATGCCAGCATAGGGATAGTCATCCACAACGATGATTTGCTGCTCCCACCAAGAGAAGAAATCATCATCAAAAGCAGTCCTCAGTATGTCTCCGCCTCCAAGGCGTTTCATCAGGTCGGCCCACCTATCCATCCGAGGATCTCAGGGGCTACTGATAGGAACTGATACTCTGGGATGTAACCCTGGAACGTTCTTGAAGAAGAAGGAGCATAAAATGGTCCCATATCTGAAGTTCTTGGTCTGCCCTTTCTGAATGGAGGATAGCTAACTCTTCATATTGGTCAGAAGAGGTGTACACCAGTCAAACACAGTAGTGAGACAATCTACGACCAAGCTCATGGATAGTCATGATGCTTGGTGCAATGAGGCTGATCCATTTATCCTGGCTATGGTGAACAATATGATCCTCAGGGACAAACTCTCTACATGTTTGATTGGAATTTGGCTTCCAATCTTCTTCAGATGCCCCGGACAGTATATGTGTACGTAGTCTTCCACTGAAAGACTACCTCGTGACCAGCCTGTTGAATGTACAACTTCTCCTCTCTGGGAGAGACCAGTGATAAAGTAAATATCTTCTATCTCTATCCTTAAAGGAATTTGATCAATCATGAATGCATCATCTTCGATACTCCAATAGTGGATTAACATTTCAAGCAAGCGGGTGTTTGCCTTCATATTTGGCATTTTGAAAAATTTTAATAAACTGCATCCCCTCAATGCATCTAAGGCCTGTTGATCATTCATAACCTCATCATCAATAGTAGCATGCTCCCTTTCCCTCCAGGTGATTGTCATCCTGAAAGAAAATCAAGTTTAACCGTTAGTTTTTTATGTTTTAATTTCAAACCGCATATACACGGGTCCATTTCATACACAGTCACGTGTAGGGCCTGCGTATATGTGGGTTTCTCATAACCAACCCGCATATATGCCACGTTGAAATTTTTAACATAATTTCCAATGGTAAAACCTCAATTAAAATTTCTAAAAACAATCACAAATTGATGCAAGCTAGATTTGGGGGTTACCTGATGATTTTGAGCCAATTTGAATGGTCAAATTCTTTGGGGGGCAAGTTTTCTTCGTTTTCTCCACGGATTTTTCTCTCAACAAAAATGGTAGCAATGGTGAGTCAAAAAGTCATTTTATAAGCTTTGAAAATGTCAAATTTTTTCAAAACTTGATTTTTTCCGTCTCATGAATCTTTTAACTTGTGAGCTTGGATTGTCGGGAATAGGTTGTTTTTTCAAGACTTTTTGGACGCTTCTTCGGACATTTCACGTCGGTTCCATGACTGCTGACCCATCATAGCAAGTATCGTTTACTCACTGGCATATAGGTTAGGGAAACCATTTTTCCGTTGCATTTTGCATACTAGGCTCCATTTGTGGATACACTTGCCATAGGGTCGATCCCATCATGTTATGGTTCGTAAACCATCTTAAGTTGCCAACTTTTTAAATCATAACACGATGGTAAAGCCATGCTTTTCATGGGCATCATAGTTAGCACCTCACTGACATTGGTTGCCCATGCTGCTTCATTGAGTAGGCTCGAGAGTCCTCTCTAGTCCCACCATGACTTGTGCGTTGAAGACTCATTCCTCTTTTCTTCTTCGCTTCGTTCTGGCCTTATACCCTAAAGGCTCATTTGTGTTGAGATGTACTACTACATTGCATTTTGACCATTTGCACCTTTTGGCCTTGAGCCGGCTTCACTTGGACTTGTGTTTAAGCCACTTTTTGACCATGTCTTCTGCAAAAATCAAACTTGCAATCCCTTAGCTTCTACAACTTGACACACATTCAAGCCCATGGAAGGAACATCCCTTTGAGTGTCCTTGACCAGGTTCGCCTCCCTGCATTGAGCATAGGAAGGTTCCCATCCCAGGAACTAGATCATCTATTTTACTGACACTCGTTCTTTCCACTGTACTATAGCATTCTTTTATTCTTTTTCTAGCTTAAAGAAAAAGACAAAAAAATTACATATTCCAAAAAAGAGCGGGAATGGGACAAAATTTCCATTTATTGTTGGCAACTAGAGTCAGTCATGTCACCCTTAAACAAAGCACTTGAACAAAGTATCTCCTCCATTAGGGTGGGATTTAGCTTGACTTAGGTACGCCTTAACCTTGTTATTGAGTCAACTCTCCTCTGATTGGTTACCTCTTCCAATCATATGGAGAGTTCATTCGTGCTTCCTGCATGACGAGCTTATACAGAGTTATCATATGCTGCCACATAGTCATTAGTTGAGTCGTGCTTTTGTTCAAGGGAAGTAAGCCTGAGTCGGCCTCTCTACAGTGTCTCTTGACCTATTTTTCAGTCGGCCATCCCTAGTTGTTAGTATCTTGTTTGGCATCACATCAGTTATATTGGTTCTTTACTCTTGCCGGTTTCAGGAAAATGGCATCAAAGAAAATTTCTGTGAATCTTTCTAGACCAAAGACTCTTAAAGGTGCATCCTCAAGAAACATTGGTGAACGAACTCCACCTGAGCTCATGACTACAAATCTTTCAAGTGCCTCAAGTGATAAGAAGATGATTTCAGACTAGAAGAATTCAAAAGAGGTGAAATTTCCATCAAGAATCTAGTATGTGAAAGAAAAAGAAAGCACAAATGTGAATATATATCTATATATTGATATACCGAATGATAAGGGAAAATTTGAGGTGATGGGAAGAGTCGTAGATATGTGTTCGGTACCGGACACTGAAGTTGTTTACATACTTACAAAAGCTCCCAAGTCACATGAAAGGATTAAATACCGACTATCATATTCATTGTATGACATGAGAGAGGTATCTACAAATTTGTGTAAACAGATCGTAAATGAGATGACACAAAACATCGTAAGTATTGTTATTTATATTTGTATTTTGCGTTCTTGAAAGTGTCTCGCTATATTTTTTTAACTTTGTTTTTATTGACATATGATATTTTTTTTGGCAGAATTTTGTTGAAAGTTGTTCAATTAGGTTGGGAGGCATTCATTTCATAGAGCATGATATCATGAAAATTGTCAACAGTTTTTACTCAGTATCAGAAAAAGATATGGAAAACAAGCAAAATGTAGTAATTGATGATGCTACAAAACTACATCCAAAGAATCAGAAAAAAAGGCCTCTGGTGGATATATCTAGCAAGGGTAAACAAGTTACTTTTGGGGACGATGAAGTTGAAACTGACAGTGAAGCATATGTTGCCATTACTGAAGATGACATTGGAACTGAGAAGATTCGTAAAGGACCAAAAGTAAAAATTCCCAAGAATAAATCTATTGAGAATGTTATGACGAAGAAAAGTAAAGTTGAAGATTTTGATGTAGTCATTACCAGCAGTCAGGAACCTAGTGAAACTTCAAAAGAAAGTAGAGAAATCATTACACCAGGAGCTGATTTAGATGATGGCATTATCAAAACAAAAAAAATGCCATTCGACAAAATTTGACAAAGAGAAATTTAATTGATGGTGGTCGTACATTTCAGCTTAATGTCAGCCAAACCTATAAGGCAAGTGAAGGACAATGTCAATATCAAGTCAGAAAGCCACATCATCTGCATGTTCACAACTTGAAGACATTGATGAGGTACAATCCATATGCTCATGTGGTTAATTATGTGCTTCTTGTTGATCCACTTCAAGTTCCCAACAAAGAAGCATTTGATAAGTCAAAATGTTTTGAATACAATTATTATGTGCTTGGGGGGAACCATTCTGTAGAAGCTCAAAGACAATTGATGGAGGAATATCCTAATAACCCATGTTTTGAAACAATGAAATGTATCATTTATGCTGGTTTATCAGATACAAAAGCAAAGTTAGTGGCATGGGATCATAATTTAGATAATGAATATAGGATGTCTATGACTTTCATCCAAAGGGTTAGATTTATTCATAGTGAATTTCAGGAAAAATGTGGTGGGGATAGGATAAATGTTACTGCAGATTTCCAAAAGGAATGTTGTATGGAAATAGGTTATCAAATTGAAGAGAAAACCAATTCAAAAGGTGGAAAAGGCAACAAAAATAGTGATTCATTCAGAGGTGTTGATAACATTTTCCAATTGGCATTTAGAACTGGAGATGTTTGGAAGTTGATTGATGAGATTTTTAGCATGTGGGAAGACATTGCCATTAAAAACTAGAGGGTCAAAAAGTCTAAGCCATTCATATGTAGCAACAATAAATTAGCTCCTGAAATGAAGCAGCTTCCAAACGATATGACTATCACACTTTGGAGGGCAATGCAAGGAGTGAAAGATGAAAAAATTGTCAAAACAATATTATCTCGTGTGAAGTCAGGGGAATTATCGTTGGAGGAAATGTCTGAAGAATTTCAAAAGTAAGTTTGTTGAATTATTTTTATTTATTTCTAGATTATATTTATCTTTTAAATAAAACATGTTGTTCTTAGTAGTATTTGTTATACAAATCATTATATTAACTTTTTGTTACTTTATCTAGGCAGTCACAAAGTTTACATGAAAATTCAAGAACAAATGGTTAGATTGTTGAATGAAGATAGTTGGGATGATGTTGTACGCAACTATCCAAATTCAAGTTCTACATCAACATTAAAAGCTTTTTATCTTGCATTTAAAAAGGTATTTTGATTTATACATTCATTTTTATTCATCTGTGTACTATTTTTAATTTATAACTTACACATATATTTGTTTATTTTATAAAAGATGAGGAAGGATGATAATGGAGTGCCAGATAGTTTCAAAACCTTTATTGAAAAAATAAAGTTCGAAAGGCTGAGGAAGCAACGTATTAAGAATGTTGAACTTGATCCAACTCTTAATCATTTCATTTGGAATGGGCTAGACACCATTCAATATCAAGTAATACAAGGTGACTGTGAAGACATTGCTAAACTCATACCTAAAATGGATTATGCCCTAGTCATTGCAGATATTCCCCATGGTTTCAATATTCCAAACATTGACTATGATAGTGACCCTTATACTTATCAAGCTCTTAGTAAAGTGGTTGCGGGATTTGTAGAAGTCACGTCATCACCATTATGGAGATTTGTGACATTTCATTCAGACACACAATTGGCAATGATATTGTCAAGCTTCAAGGGGAAAACAAATTCAAGGATGCAGCTTACATGGTAAGACGTTTAAAATGTATATTTGATTAATGTTGAAAAATTCATTTATGTACAAGTTAATTAAACTTTTACTGTTTCATGTTACAGACAAAAGTCAAATCTTCGTAACAATGAAGATCAACAATTCATAAATGATTGTGAGTTCATTCATATTGATAGTTGGGCAAAAGATGATAGCCATATGTCTATGATTTTTAATCGGGTAGACGGGAAGAGTCATAGCCAAATACTGACTTATGATGCTGTTGTGAGAAAACTAACATATGAAGACAAAGAAGCAAAAGGAGAGATAGTTAACATTGATCAAAAACCACAATTATTGATTAACTATCTTATAGACATATGTTCAAATGAAGGAGTTGGGTTCTGGATTTATTTTCTGGCTCAGGTAAGTTTTATTATATGGAATTGAATTTCAATATGTTATTTTTCAATTAATACGTCATTGTACTAATTTAGTTCATTATTTCTTTTGTGCTTGATAATTAGGTACAACACTAGCATGTTGCCTTCAAGAAATTGGGTTGAAGGAAGGGGACTTTAGTGAATCACGTGTGGCAAAAAAGGCAAAGGAACCCCAACCACCATTACATGGAATGTTTGGAAAGACATACATTGGGAGATTTGCAGACATCAAAGATCCATTAGAAGAGGAAGATGAGCAAAAGGAAGCAGAAAATATTGTGGAAGAAGACAATGATGAAACTCTAGAGGACAAAGAGTTTGAATTACGTGACATTGTTGATTAAATTTAAGCTATGCTTGGAAATCAAGCTTTGCAATGTTTTGACTTTGACATTTTATGGGAAGAATAAACACTCAATTAGGGTTGTTATGTGTTCAATATTTGTAATATGTGATTTTCGCATTGATTTTTAAGTTAATCATTATTTTTTGAAAAAAAAGGTGATTATTATTATTTTTTTGACATGAAATTCATAAAAAAAAACTATTATTTAACCATTTTTAGTTAAAATTTTCCAATAAAAATTGTGATTTTGACATGTCAATTCTAGCAAAAAATTATCAAAACGTGTAGTTTTTTTGTTATATTTATGTTAAAAATGGTTATTTTTATGTCCATTGTTAAAAAATATTGTTTTTTAGAAACAATTATTTCATGTGGATTGAAAAATTAGTTAAGGATGGATAAATATGTAGAATATTGAAAATTCAAAATATTGACCTTCTAATTTAAAAATACAAAACAATAAAAACCTCATTACAAAAAAAAAAAAAAAAAAAAAAAAAACAAGAAAAGATGAAAAAAACAACCACTTCAAAAATTATCAAATTTACAAAATAATTATTTACATTTTATACATTAGAAAATCTAAAGCCAAAAAACAAGCATTTTAAAAAAAGGGTCTGATGCAGAATACCCACTTTTTCAAATCAGCATGAAAATCACTACCATTCTAAAACATAATGTACCTAAAAAAAAAAAAAATGTCAAAAACTATGCTCTAAAAAAAACATGTGTGTTCTGCATCACCCCTTTTCAAAATCAGGTCACTTTTTTGCTATCTCTACGAAACGGGTAACAGTATCAGTTCCCGTTTCAAAGTTTACATTGATTTTATATGTTCTTTCGCTAACAAGCCATTGTCAAGATTAAATTTAGGTAGCCATTTTTCAAGATGTGCTGGCAATTGGGTCAAAGGTGCAGACATTCTGACAACTCCTGGGTTGGTCCATGGCCTTGGTTGAGGTTGATTATGTGCCATTGTTGAGCTATTAGTAGAAGAGGGTGACGAAGCAGTTGAAAGTGATTGGGTAGAGGATGTTGAAGCTCCTGTACCTGTTTGGACTATGATCTGAAGTTGGGAAATGGATGTATGACCTTGCAATGGTATGGATGAAATGGATGATGATGAGGACAAAGTCTCACTGTTAGATTCTGATGGTGTCTTTCTAGCCCTTTTTCGACTTGGTAGAGGGAATTCAACTAGTGGAATGCCAAGCTTTTCACTCTTTGCCCTAGTAAGCGGTTGCGATGGGATATATTGGGAAGTAACACTGCCTTGGGATAACTCAGACTCTTCTTGGGATATTGAAATCCCCTGGAGTTTATGAATCAAAGATTGTACTTTAGGAGGTTCAGGAGAAGAACTGTCTGGCTTGTTTAGGGTTTCAGCAGTGGGTTTTGTATTTTTCTTTTCAACTTCTCGCTTAGGAATAGGAGATTTAGAATGCGAAGGAGAAGTTGGAGGTGATGGTGAGGGAGTTTTACTCTTAGAATGGCCTGTAGATTTAGATTTACTCACCATTCACAGTCAGGCCCTCCTTCTAGCGCCAAAAATGTTGATGCCTCTAAAATCGTAGCACCAACATTGGGGGATAACCACCCGGTCCGGACCTTAGTGTAGCTCCTTCTCCATTTGGTATGGTGGCTCCGATTGGATATTATGGGACCAGTTTCCCAATAAAGTATGATTTGATGAATGGGTGTTTTAAATGTATAAAAATATGATAGGTGGTTTAATATATAAGCTCTAAAATATACAGATATATCTATATAACCCGGGTGATCTCATAATAATGCGATTATTGATGATTCCTAGTAGACAAATGATAATATATATTATTCACTTATCTACAGAAAGATGTATTTAAATGATGATTAATTTTAATAAAAAATTAAACAAAGTAATGTGAAAACATATCGCGTAACATACTAATATTTATCGTTGACATATGTATACAATTATAACAATACTAGATCATTCAAAAGTGAAATAATATAGAGTTGTTTGAAACATGAGAATATATCAACACTAACAAATCAATGGAATGCTAATTACATAAAACAATACAAAAAGAACAATGATATAAGTACCATATGCATTTGAGTCTCGTTATGCAAGTAACAATCTGGTTCAATCTTCTTATTTTGAAAACTCCAAGAAGATACAAAAATGAAAGTCTTTATGAACCTCTTTCACAACAAGTCTGAACCTCAATCCACGGCTTATAAAAATAAATTAAGAAGTGCAGAAGTGCAAACTTCTCAAGTCTAGTTTTATACAAATTGAGGACCCTTTCTAAAATTCCATGAAATGGTCTTTATAGTAAAATTAAAAAAAAAACTGTCCATAAAAATTGCTGAGAGTTGTTGGAACTGCCTTCATCAAAATATGGGATTTGAATTTCAAAAATAGAATCGCAATAAGCTTTGAAGAGATTCATCGCATCTATGTTTTCTCTTGTATCTTCAACTGACAAATTGAGAGCATGGTTTGGATTTCTGGAGGATGACTCATCCTGGAGTGTAACTGTCCTGTGTATGTGGCATCTGAGAGCTTGGGCATCATGTGATCAATGACATCAACAAGGAACTTGATAGTAATCTATTGGCTATGTGGCTTGAGCACAAAGGACCAATGCGCATCCCAGTTAAGACTTTGTACTCTGTTGAGCTGCTCCTCCTTGGTGTCCAAATCTTACTTCCATTGCTTCTCTAAAACTTTTGCCTTTGGAAGATTTCCTGGGGAATAATCAGAAATTAAATTGGCACCATATAATTTATCATTCACCAACTCAATAACATTATTCATTATAGCCCTAGCCCTGGAGGTAGCTCTTTCTGCTTTTATCAACTGTGTTTCCCATTCTAAAAACAATATCTCTTTATGAGACTCTTAAATTTTAGGTAATTTAGTGGCTCTTCTATCTTCTGTGCTTTGCCAGGAGAGATAATCTACGACTTTATCATCTGCATCTTCAAATTCTAAGCTGGTATTGACTACTTGGTCAATCAGTGACGTTGTTGTGATGCGTAATGGATCAATAAGAAATATTTTCTGGCAGAGTAGATTCAGTTGTTGAGATAAAGCCTTATTTTCCTCTAAGGCTTCCTTCTTAAACTCTTCAACCTTGGGATAATCTTTGAATTGTTCTATAGAGAGTTGTCACTGTATGATTTTCTATTCTTTAGATTTAATCTCTTGCCGATGTGTCAATTTAAGCTGCTCGAGCTCTTGAGACAGTTGTTGTTGTCTTTGAATGGCCTGCTGGTCAAATTTCTGTTTTTCCAGGTTTAATTGTTCTTGAAGCTGCTCACTCTTCCGTTTCTCTACCATTACCTATTCCTCAAGCCGATTAATCTTTTCATGCTCTACTGCCAACTGTTCTTCATGTTGATTAATCTTTTGATCCTTTTCTTTGATCAATTGATTAACTTCAGTTGCTTTATCAATTGTAGCAACTATGTATTCCCTTGCAAATTGAGATAACTTGGTAAAATCCTTATAAGGATTGACTGTTAAGGGATAAAGTCCCCTAGGGCTTTGGGTCAGAACCCTAGCAGAGCAGGATTAATCTACAACAAGAAACAAGCATATAACTCAGGCAAAATACTTAAACGAGCAAACTATGTGAGGATGTACATACCCGGGGGTCCTTCGTTCGGGTAGTTACAGCCAGGGTTCAAATCCTCTGCAACTCCTCACGATCTTTGAAGATGCAAAACAACCAATTCAAACATGCACAATAGCATATAGATAAAGCATTATAGTGAAATCAACTTTAAAACATATAAGTAAATGGTTAGTTATACATTGAAATAGTCATTCATATATAAACCATAACAATAACATCAGATGCATGAACAAAGTTGATATCAGGAACAAGACAGTGTTTCTTTTATTGTAGATAACTATAATAAAACATGGAAAGAGTTCACCTGAGTCTTCCTCTTCCGGCTCCAAGCGAAACCATCCTCCAGGTCTGTCCAGTCCCGGTCTTCAAAAGGCTCCTTCCATACCCAATACAAGGATATCTCCAACAAGTGAAAGGATATAAACTCTCAAGGAAACAAGGGTTTCCTGAACTTGGGGAAGTGCTTGAAGCACAGGGATCTTTAGACTTGATTAGGGGATAATCTCAGCAGAGTAATTCTCTATTTTTTCTCCTCTTTAAGGCCTTCCCATTGAAGTCTTTTTATACTTCTCCCAAAGTAGTTTTTTAGTTGGGAAACAGTTGGGAACAGTTGGGCCACAAGCACTAATAGGTAATCAACAGGTAAAACCCATTATCTTCACCCATAATTAAGGAAATTTAATTTTTTTTAAGTGTTTTAAGACATATACGCATGTTGGGTATATACTGACCCGCGTGTACATGCGTTTAATACAGGGCAAAGTCGCATACAGGGAGTAAAACATTGTTTTTTAAATATTTGGACGAAGTCTGGAAGGATGGGTTGCCCTAGGCCATTAACCAAGCATCACAAATACATAAGGTGATATTTGGAGCTATAATAGATGCCCCCTAATATATGAGGTTAGAAGGGGAACGTGATGGCTGAAATGTATTAAGTATATGGAAAGGAAACTTGTCGAAAAACTGAGAAGGACTTCACCAAATTTCAGCCTGCCAAGCCAGCAAAAGAAGATCAGAAAGAAACAACTGTCTGAGGCGGGCATACCCATGCTCAGAGAAAGTAAAGCACGTCTACATATCAAGTACAAGCGGATCCACTATGTATACAAGTATAAAGAACTAAAAGTACATAATGGATCATCTGATCACGATCGAATAAGTACATGTCTCAATATCACATATAAGAAGATGATCAATGAAGCTAAAAGATGGAGCTGATCACTGATGTCAAAAACTGATCCCAATAGTACCAAATGAACATGATGGAATAAGATGGTACTACATTGCAACTCAAATGCCAGCATATAGGATGTTGCTGTGAAGGACTGCAACATATAAGGTGGAATGGTGTCAACTAGCAGCAACAGGAGCAACTGACAAGTGAACCAAAGAATGTTGATGCAACCCGAGGTCTTCACTGACCGCCGTGGTACATTTATACACAATGGGAATAAATGATCTGAAGTCAACCATGTGAGAAATCGTTTGATTACCGGTCATTGATGTATATCGTTAACAAACACGAGACTACTCACTGATAATGATAATGAGAGTCAAGGTACCCAGTACAATCTAACAAGTGCGAATAGATGAGCTGAAGTCGAACACCTGTAAGAATCTATCAATCAGGAGACAATGATGGTTTCCCACTATTGATAGCGAAGGATCTACCACTGATGACTGCAAACCCCAAGGTACTGCCAAATGGACTCTAGACCTTTGCCCCAGAGCAATGAGTCGTAGTCGATAGGGAAAGATCCGCTAGAAGGAAGGCATTAAGGCATCCTTCATCAATCTAGTGCAAGTGTAACCCGTAGGCCAATATTGTGCACTACTTCTTTTTGATGTCGTTGATCACATGATGCCCAAGCTCTCAGATGCCACATACACAGGACAGTTACCCTCCAGGATGAGTCATCCTCCAGAAATCCAAACCATGCTCTCAATTTGTCGGTTGAAGATACAAGAGAAAACATAGATGCGATGAATCTCTTCAAAGCTTATCGCGATTCTATTTTTGAAATTTAAATCCCATATTTTGATGAAGGCAGTTCCAACAACTCTCAGCAATTTTTATGGATAGTTTTTTTTTAATTTTACTATAAAGACCCTTTCATGGAATTTTAGAAAGGGTCCTCAATTTGTATAAAACTAGACTTGAGAAGTTTGCACTTCTGTACTTCTTAATTTATTTTTATAAGCCGTGGATTGAGGTTCAGACTTTTTATGAAAGAGGTTCATAAAGACTTTCATTTTTGTATCTTCTTGGAGTTTTCAAAATAAGAAGATTGAACCAGATTGTTACTTGCATAACGAGACTCAAATGCATATGGTACTTATATCATTGTTCTTTTTGTATTGTTTTATGTAATTAGCATTCCATTGATTTGTTAGTGTTGATATATTCTCATGTTTCAAACAACTCTATATTATTTCACTTTTGAATGACCTAGAATTGTTATAATTGTATACATATGTCAACGATAAATATTAGTATGTTACGCGATATGTTTTCACATTACTTTGTTTAATTTTTTATTAAAATTAATCATCATTTAAATACATCTTTCTGTAGATAAGTGAATAATATATATTATCATTTGTCTACTAGGAATCATCAATAATCGCATTATTATGAGATCACCCGGGTTACATAGATATATCTGTATATTTTAGAGCTTATATATTAAACCACCTATCATATTTTTATACATTTAAAACACCCATTCATCAAATCATACTTTATTGGGAAACTGGTCCCATAATATCCAATCAGAGCCACCATACCAAATGGAGAAGGAGCTACACTAAGGTTCGGACAAGGTGGTTATTCCCCAATGTTGGTGCTACAATTTTAGAGGGATCAACATTTTTTGCGCTAGAAGGAGGGCCTGACTGTGAATGGTGAGTAAATCTAAATCTACAGGCCATTATAAGAGTAAAACTCCCTCACCATCACCTCCAACTTCTCCTTCGCATTCTAAATCTCCTATTCCTAAGCGAGAAGTTGAAAAGGAAAATACAAAACTCACTGCTGAAACCCTAAACAAGCCAGACAGTTCTTCTCCTGAACCTCGTAAAGTACAATCTTTGATTCATAAACTCCAGGGGATTTCAATATCCCAAGAAGAGTCTGAGTTATCCCAAGGCAATGTTACTTCCCAATATATCCCATCGCAACCGCTTACTAGGGCAAAGAGTGAAAATCTTGGCATTCCACCAGTTGAATTCCCTCTACCATGTCGAAAAAGGGCTAAAACTACACCATCAGAATCTAACAGTGAGACTTTGTCCTCATCATCATCCATTTCATCCATACCATTGCAAGGTCATACATCTGTTTCCCAACTTCATATCATAGTCCAAATAGGTACAGGAGCTTCAACATCCTCTACCCAATCACTTTCAACTACTTCGTCACCCTCTTCTACTAATAGCTCAACAATGGCACATAATCAACCTCAACCAAGGCCATGGACCAACCCAGGAGCTGTCAGAATGTCTGCACCTTTGACCCAATTGCCAGCACATCCTGAAAAATGGCTACCTAAATTTAATCCTGACAATGGCCTGTTAGCAAAAGAACATATAAAATCAATGTAAACTTTGAAACGAGAACTGATACTGTTACCCGTTTCGTAGAGATAGCAAAAAAGTGACCTGATTTTGAAAAGGGGTGATGCAGAACACACATGTTTTTTTTAGAGCATAGTTTTTGACACTTTATTTTTTTTATGTACATTACGTTTTAGAATGGTAGTGATTTTCATTCTGATTTGAAAAAGTGGGTATTCTGCATCAGACCCTTTTTTTAAAATGCCTATTTTTTGGCTTTAGATTTTCTAATGTATAAAATGTAAATAATTATTTTGTAAATTTGATAATTTTTGAAGTGGTCGTTTTTTTCATCTTTTCTTGTTTTTTATTTTAATTTTTTTTTTTTTGTAATGAGGTTTTTATTGTTTTGTATTTTTAAATTAGAAGGTCAATATTTTGAATTTTCAATATTCTACATATTTATACATCCTTAATTAATTTTTCAATCCACATGAAATAATTGTTTCTAAAAAACAATATTTTTTAACAACGGACATAAAAATAACCATTTTTAACATAAATATAACAAAAAAACTACACGTTTTGATAATTTTTTGCTAGAATTGACATGTCAAAATCACAATTTTTATTGGAAAATTTTAACTAAAAATGGTTAGATAATAGTTTTTTTTTTATGAATTTCATGTCGAAAAAATAATAATAATCACCTTTTTTTTCAAAAAATAATGATTAACTTAAAAATCAATGCGAAAATCACATATTACAAATATTGAACGCATAACAACCCTAATTGAGTGTTTATTCTTCCCATAAAATGTCAAAGTCAAAACATTGCAAAGCTTGATTTCCAAGCATAGCTTAAATTTAATCAACAATGTCACGTAATCCAAACTCTTTGTCCTCTAGAGTTCATCATTGTCTTCTTCCACAATATTTTCTGCTTCCTTTTGCTCATCTTCCTCTTCTAATGGATCTTTGATGTCTGCGAATCTCCCAATGTATGTCTTTCCAAACATTCCATGTAATGGTGGTTGGGGTTCCTTTGCATTTTTGCCACACATGATTCACTAAAGTCCCCTTTCTTCAACCCAATTTCTTGCATTCCATCTGGAAGAAATTGAAGAGCATTAATTCTTTGCTGAATGAAATTGCACTGTACTGGATCTTTTTCAATTGCAATGCAATTTCTTCCTTTTTGTAGGCAACAAGCTAGTGTTGTACCTAATTATCAAGCACAAAAGAAATAATGAACTAAATTAGTACAATGACGTATTAATTGAAAAATAACATATTGAAATTCAATTCCATATAATAAAACTTACCTGAGCCAGAAAATAAATCCAGAACCCAATCTCCTTCATTTGAACATATGTCTATAAGATAGTTAATCAATAATTGTGGTTTTTTATCAATGTTAACTATCTCTCCTTTTGCTTCTTTGTCTTCATATGTTAGTTTTCTCACAACAGCATCATAAGTCAGTATTTGGCTATGACTCTTCCCGTCTACCCGATTAAAAATCATAGACATATGGCTATCATCTTTTGCCCAACTATCAATATGAATGAACTCACAATCATTTATGAATTGTTGATCTTCATTGTTAAGAAGATTTGACTTTTGCCTGTAACATGAAACAGTAAAAGTTCAATTAACTTGTACATAAATGAATTTTTCAACATTAATCAAATATACATTTTAAACGTCTTACCATGTAAGCTGCATCCTTGAATTTGTTTTCCCCTTGAAGCTTGACAATATCATTGCCAATTGTGTGTCTGAATGAAATGTCACAAATCTCCATAATGGTGATGACGTGACTTCTACAAATCCCGCAACCACTTTACTAAGAGCTTGATAAGTATAAGGGTCACTATCATAGTCAATGTTTGGAATATTGAAACCATGGGGAATATCTGCAATGACTAGGGCATAATCCATTTTAGGTATGAGTTTAGCAATGTCTTCACAGTCGCCTTGTATTACTTGATATTGAATGGTGTCTAGCCCATTCCAAATGAAATGATTAAGAGTTGGATCAAGTTCAACATTCTTAATACGTTGCTTCCTCAGTCTTTCGATCTTTATTTTTTCAATAAAGGTTTTGAAACTATCTGGCACTCCATTATCATCCTTCCTCATCTTTTATAAAATAAACAAATATATGTGTAAGTTATAAATTAAAAATAGTACACAGATGAATAAAAATGAATGTATAAATCAAGATACTTTTTTAAATGCAAGATAAAAAGCTTTTAATGTTGATGTAGAACTTGAATTTGGATAGTTGCATACAACATCATCCCAACTATCTTCATTCAACAATCTAACCATTTGTTCTTGAATTTTCATGTAAACTTTGTGACTGCATAGATAAAGTAACAAAAAGTTAATATAATGATTTGTATAAGAAATACTACTAAGAACAACATGTTTTATTTAAAATATAAATATAATCTAGAAATAAATAAAAATAATTCAACAAACTTACTTTTGAAATTCTTCAGACATTTCCTCCAACGATAATTCCCCTGACTACACACGAGATAATATTGTTTTGACAATTTTTTCATCTTTCACTCCTTGCATTGCCCTCCAAGGTGTGATAGTCATATCGTCTAGAAGCTGCTTCATTTCAGGAGCTGATTTATTGTTGCTACATATCAATGGCTTAGACTTTTTGACCCTCTAGTTTTTAATGGCAATGTCTTCCCACATGCTAAAAATCTCATCAATCAACTTCCAAACATCTCCGGTTCTAAATGCCAATTGGAAAATGTTATCAACACCTCTGAATGAATCACTATTTTTGTTGCCTTTTCCACCTTTTGAATTGGTTTTCTCTTCAATTTGATAGCCTATTTCCATACAACATTCCTTTTGGAAATTTGTAGTAACATTTATCCTATCCCCACCACATTTTTCCTGAAATTCACTATGAATAAATCTAACCCTTTGGATGAAAGTCATAGACATCCTATATTCATTATCTGAATTATGATCCCATGCCACTAACTTTGCTTTTGTATCTGATAAACCAGCATAAATGATACATTTCATTGTTTCAAAACGTGGGTTATTAGGATATTCCTCCATCAATTATCTTTGAGCTTCTACAGAATGGTTCCCCCAAGCACATAATAATTGTATTCAAAACATTTTGACTTATCAAATGCTTCTTTGCTGGGAACTTGAAGTGGATCAACAAGAAGCACATAATTAACCACATGAGCATATGGATTGTACCTCATCAATGTCTTCAAGTTGTGAACATGCAGATGATGTGGCTTTCTGACTTGATATTGACATTGTCATTCACTTGCCTTATAGGTTTGGCCAGCATTAAGCTGAAATGTACGACCACCATCAATTAAATTTCTCTTTGTCAAATTCTTTCGAATGGCATTTTGTTTTTTTTTTATAATGCCATCATCTAAATCAGCTCCTAGTGTAATGATTTCTCTACTTTCTTTTGAAGTTTCACTAGGTTCCTGACTGCTGGTAATGACTACATCAAAATCTTCAACTTTACTTTTCTTCGTCATAACATTCCCAACAGATTTATTCTTGGGCATTTTTACTTTTTGTCCTTTATGGACCTTCTCAGTTCTAATGCCATCTTCAGTAATGGCAACATATGCTTCACTGTCAGTTTCAACTTCATCGTCCCCAAAAGTAACTTGTTTACCCTTGCTAGATATATCCACCAGAGGCCTTTTTTTCTGATTCTTTGGATGTAGTTTTGTAGCATCATCAATTACTACATTTTGCTTGTTTTCCATATCTTTTTCTGATACTGAGTAAAAACTGCTGACAACTTTCATGATATCATGCTCTATGAAATGAATGCCTCCCAACCTAATTGAACAACTTTCAACAAAATTCTGCCAAACAAAATATCATATGTCAATAAAAACAAAGTTAAAAAAATATAGCGAGACACTTTCAAGAACGCAAAATACAAATATAAATAACAATACTTACGATGTTTTGTGTCATCTCATTTACGATCTGTTTACACAACTTTGTAGATACCTCTCCCATGTCATACAATGAATATGATAGTCGGTATTTAATCCTTTCATGTGACTTGGGAGCTTTTGTAAGTATGTAAACAACTTCAGTGTCCAGTACCGAACACATATCTACGACTCTTCCCATCACCTCAAATTTTCCCTTATCATTCGGTATATCAATATATAGATATATATTCACATTTGTGCTTTATTTTTCTTTCACATACTAGATTCTTGATGGAAATTTCACCTCTTTTGAATTCTTCCAGTCTGAAATAATCTTCTTATCATTTGAGGCACTTGAAAGATTTGTAGTCATGAGTTCAGGTGGAGTTCGTTCACCAATGTTTCTTGAGGATGCACCTTTAAGAATCTTTGGTCTAGAAAGATTCACAGAAATTTTCTTTGATGCCATTTTCCTGAAAAATAGAAATACATAAATTAGTAAATAAAAAAAACATATTAACTTAAATTAACAACAAAAATATATCATAAATTTCTTATTTGTATAATCAGAATCGCCCAGCCACCCCTAATGGGCGGGTGGGCAGGTCGGTGGGCAGACGGGAGGTCGAGTGAGGGATGGTGGGGTGGGGTGGCTAGCCAGGTGGGTGAAGGTGAGCAAGGTCGGCGGGCGGGCCGGGTGGGTGTGGGAGAGGGGTGCGCGTGTGTGGGCGGGCGGGCGGTGGGTAGAGGCGAGCGTGCGGGGGGGTGGCGGCCCCCAACCTCCCCATCCTCACCCACACCTAGCTTCCTTCCACCCCCATGCTGATCGTCTTCACTCACACCCTCACTCCCTCCTAACCAGCCCTCCCCCTCACTCGCCCTCCCCACGCCCTTCTCCACCTTCCTCAACCCCTCCGCCTCCCGCTCACCCTAACCCACACTCCCCTCCCTCACCTACCCCTCTCCCACACCCTCTTCCCCACCCTCTTCTTCCATCCCTATCCCACCCACGCCCCCTTCCTACCTCCGTCCCCCTCCCCTACGGCCCCTAACCCCATCCCCTTCTCCTCCCCCCTCTCCCCTTCCCACCCCCTTCCTCTCCCTACTCGCCCTACCTTCCCCTCACCCACGCCCCCTTCCTACCCCCCTCCGCCTCCCTTCTCACCCCCCTAACCCCCCTCTCCCCTCTACCATCGCCCGTAACCCTCCCCTCTACCCTAGCCCACCCCTCCCCCTAATCCCCCCTACCATAACTCTCCCCTCGCCCTACCCTAACTCCCTCCTCCCCTCTACCCTCGCCCTACCCTAATCACCCCCTCCCCCTAACCCTCTACCCTAGCCATCCCCTTAACCACCCCCTCCCCTTAACCCCCCTAACCCCCTAGCCCACCCTCACCCTAACCCCCCCCGCCCTCCCTTAACCCACCCCCCTAACCCACCCAGCCCTCCCCTTAACCCGCCCCCTTAACCCACCCCCTAATCCCCTCTCCCCGTAACCCTCTACCCTTGGCCTCCCCCTAACCCCCTAACCCCCCCCTCCCCTTAACCCCCCTAAACCTCCCCTCTCCTCAACCCCCCTAACCCTCCACCTCTCCCGGCGCCTCCCACTAACCTGGTGCCCTCGGCCACCTCCCACCCGGTGCCCTCACCTACACCCGCCCGCCGCCCACCCAGCACCCTCGCCCGCACCAGCCCACCGCCCTCACCCGCCCCGTACCCAACGCCCTCACCTACCCCCCCCAAACCCCCCAACCCTCCCCTGACCCGGTGCCCTCGCTTGCCCCCCACCTGACACCCAGCGCCCTCGCCCGCCCCCCACCCGGCGCCCTCCCCTACCCTCCCTAACCCCCCCTCCTAACCCTCCCCCCTACCCCCCCTAACCCTCCCCTCACCTGGTGCCGGGTGCCCGACGACCACGCCCTCACCCGGCCCCCACCCAGCGCCCTCGCCCGCGCCCGCCCGATGCCCTCGCCCACCCCCGCCTGGCGCCCAGCACCCTCGCCTGCCCCCCACCCGGCGCCCTCACCTACGCTCGCCTGACACCCTCTCCTGCACCCGCCCAACGCCCGGTGCCCTCGCCTGCAGCCAACCCCCACCCGACGCCCTCGCCCGCCCCCCACCCTGCGCCCTCGCCCGCCCCCCACCCGACGCCCTCGCCCGCACCCACCCGGCGCTCTCGCCCGCCCCCCACCCGGTGACCTCGGCCATGCCCGCCACCCACCCGGCACCCTCGCCCGCACCCGCCCGGCGCCTGGCGCCCTCACCTGCGCCCGCCCCCCACCTGGCGCCCTCGCCTGCACCCGCCCGTCGCCCTCGCTCGCGCCCAGCCCCCACCCGGCACCCTCGGCCAGCGCCACCCCGGCGGCCTGCCCCACCGCCCGGCTGGTGGCCGAGCGATTCCCGGAATCACCCGGCCACCAGTCGAGCGGTGGGGCGGAGCCGTGTGCAGGGGCGGTGGGGGAGGCCTGTGGGCAGGGGTCGGGCGGGGAGCGGAGGGGAGGGCGTCGAGTGGGGAGCGGGCGAGGGCTCCGAGTGGGGGGAGGGCGCTGGGCACCAGGAGGGGCGCGGGCGAGGGCACCAGTTGGGGGCCGGGCTCGAGCGAGGGCACCGGGTGGGGGAGGCCTGTGGGTGGGCGCGCCATGTGGAGGTGGGGCCCATTGGTGTGGGTGGGGGTGGTTAGAGGGGGCAGCGGGGAGGGGGAGTGGGTGAGGGGGCGAGTAGGGGGAAGGGTGAGGGGGGGTGATGAGGTGAGGTGAAGGGTGGGTGAGGGGGAGAGGGTGGGGGGGTGGTGAGGTGAGGTGGGGTGGGAGAGGGGTGAGAGGGGTGGTGAGGTGAGGTGGGGGGGGGGGGGGGGGGGGGGCGAGGGGAATGGGGTGAGGTGAGGTGGGGTGCAAGAGGGGGGAGGAGGGGTGAGGTGAGGTGAGGGGGGCAGGTGGGCGAGGGGGAGAGGGTGAGGGGGGTGCTGAGGTGAGGTGGGGTGGGAGGGGGTGCTGAGGTGAGGTGGGGTGCGAGGGGAAGGGGGTGAGGTGAGGGGGGGGGGGGAGAAAGGGGGTGAGGTGAGGGGGGGGGGAGAGAGGGGTGAGGTGAGGTGGGGTGCGAGAGGGGGGAGGAGGGGTGAGGTGAGTTGAGGGTGTCAGGTGGGGTGGGTAGGGCAAGGGGGTGTGAGGTGAGGGCGGAGGGGAGAGTAGAGTGGTGAGAGGACGGGTAGGTGGAGCGGGGAGGATGGTGAGGTGAGAGGGGGTGGGTAGGGTGCTGGGGGGAGTGAGGGGGGGTGGGTGAGTAGGGGGAGTTTGATCGGGCCCACCATTCTTACGATGGACGTAATTGTTATTTTGGTTCAGAAAAATTATTAATTTAAAAAAAAGAATTCTTCTTCATTAAAGTAATTTAATATAAAAATCTTCAAGGAAAAAATTTAACTTACCTTTCAATTGCGAGAATTTTTCGTTGAATATGTTGTTGATAGCAATGTAGATGCTCCACAAATTCACGAGTCTTTCAACGAACTTCAAAAAACGTGGATGTGATGTGAGTAATAGTGATAATGAAATTTAATATATATGTGAAATTACAGAGATGTTTTATCGTACGGTTAATGTGGGATAATTTGTTTTAAAATTATATAAAATGAATATTGTAGAACTGTTTTACAACGGGTTGAATGTGGGATTAATTTATTTTAGAATATATTATAAAAATTAAAAAAAAAAATCAATTGTTTAGTAAATATTATAAACATTAACTATTAAAATAATTAATGTAGAAGTTGTAGTTTACAATTTTAATTTTAATGATTTATTTCATAAAAAAATTAGTTTACATTTTTCAATAAATTGTAGAATAAAATAATGAAAGTAAATAAATCTAACAAACTTTTTGGAGGGAAATATTTTCGCAAAACTTTTTGGAGGGAAAATTTTTGGATGGAAAATTTCATTCTTTAAGCTATATAATATCTTTAGGAGACTTTCCATTTGTATCATTCAACATCTTCTATTTGAAAGGGATGGATTGTTCTGATAGTGAAGTTTCGATTTATACACCATCAACATCTTCATCGCATAACAACTCTATTCATATTGATGAATATAGCGGGAATTCTTCCACTATGAATAGAAAGTCAATTCTTCCACTTAGTCCTGATTCTAAGGACTATGAGAGCAGCACTGATGAAAGAGGGGATGGAGAATTTCAAATAAATAAAGAGTCACAGTAGTCCTAATTCTAAGGACTATGAAAGCAGCAATGATGAAGAGCATGATGGTGAAGTTCAAAAGAATGGAGTGTCATGATGTCCACTTAGTCCCAATTCTGAGGACTATGAGAGCAACAGTTTTGAAGAGCATGATGGTGAAGTTCAAAAGAATGGAGTGTCACAGTGTCCACTTAGTCCTAATTCTGAGGACTATGAGAGCAGTAGTTTTGAAGAGCATGATGGCGAATTTCAAAAGAATGGAGTGTCAAAGTGTCCACTTAGTCCTAATTCTGAGGACTATGAGAGCAGCAGCTTTGAAGAGCATGATGGCGAATTTCAAAAGAATGGAGTGTCAAAGTGTCCACTTAGTCCTAATTCTAAGGACTATGAGAGCAGTAGTGATGAAGAGCATAATGATGAATTTCAAAAGTATGGAGTGTCACGGTGTCCAGTTAGTCCTAATTCTAAGGACTATGAGAGCAGTAGTGATGAAGAGTGGGATGAATTTCAAAAGATTGGAGTGTCACGGTGTCCACTTAGTCCTAATTCTAAGGACTATGAGAGCAACAGTCATGAAGAGCGTGATGATGAATTTCAAAAGAATGGAGTGTCACAGTGTCCTCTTAGTCCTAATTCTAAGGACTATGAAAGCAGCACTGATGAAGGACAGGATGATGCACTTAGTCCTAATTCTAATGAGTATAAAGGTAGCAGTGACAAAGGACAGGATGTAGCATCTTCAATAAGTAAACAGTCACATTTTCCACGTAGTCCTAATTCTATGGACTATGAGAGTAGCAATGACAATGCACATGAGGAAGAATATCCATTAAACATCGAGTCAAATTTTCCATTCAGTCCGAATTCTAAGGACTATGACAGTAGCATTGAAGAAGGGGAAGATGAAGAATATCCTCCAAGTCAATATTTGAAAAGCAGAGCTGGTCATAGAGTGGATAACATTCCACTTAATGATGATGAAAATCCTTATACAAATGATGATCCAATGATGGAGATGCTGCCAAGAAATATTGTATCGAGGAGTAGGAGTAGACCTTTTCGTATCAATGCAAGCTGTTCTAGTTATCCCATGTTTTATTTAGAAGTACATCGTAAAAGACAGTTTGGGCCATTATCAAATACTGCAATGTCATGGATGAAAGATTTCTTTTCAAAGCATGGAGAGTGTATGCCAAATAGAGAGACAATACATATTCCAGATAATTCTTCAAGACGAGAAATCTACAATTTATTCAAAGAATATGTAGAAGCTGCTGAAGGACATGGCAGGTTTATTACATATCAATATTTTGTTAAAGTATGGAAGAAAGAATTCAACAATGTCCGTATCCCTAAGAAGACAAGGATGGGGATTTGCAGTACATGTGCTTCTCTTAAATAAAAAGGGGACAAATTTGAAGGGTCAGAAAGAGGTAAGCATTCATAACTTTAACTTTTAAAATTGTAAGTCATCAACTATAAAAACATACTTCTTAATTAATTTTTTTATGTTGTGTAGATTTAATTGTCAAAGAACTTTAGGAGCATCGTGAACAACAAACAAACGAAAGGAAGAAGTTGTACAAGCATCGAAAGAAGTGTTATGATAATCCAAATAAATATTTGGGTTTGATAATTGATGGTATGGACCAGAAGAAAACACTTTTACCACATTTTGTTCGCACACCCAAAAATTTACAGGAGGAAAATTTCATTCAGTTTCACTTGGTCGGTTGTATGGTCTTCAATGGGAAAATGTTGCCAAGGGTGTACTTCAGAGCTCCAAATATTCATAATGATGCAAATCTGACCATAACCATAAGTCATGATGTGATTTCTCATTGGTCTGGTAATCTTCCTGAAGTTCTGTATCTACAATTGGACAACACTTGCCGTGAAAACAAAAATTAGGTTGTTTTTGGATATCTAAACATGCTTATTGAATTGAGAATTTTTCAAAAGGTAAAGGTTGGTTTCCTTCTTGTTGGGCACACTCATGACCATATTGATCAGATGTTCAGTCGTTTTTCAGTCATATTGAGGAGGAAGAAAGTTGGGAGCTTGCCATCACTAATTGAATGTCTCAAGAAATCATACATGCCAGAGCCTACTTTTGATGCGTTGGAAGAAACTGTTGACATGCGAAGTTTTATTCTGGGATCATATGGTGAGGGCAAATGCATTGAAAAACTTAATGACATTAGCTTCCAACATCAATTTCGTATCAAAAAAATTGATGGGAAAACACTAATATGGGGCAAGAAGTATTCAACTACTGCAGAATGGGCACCATCATCAGGTTTGCAATTTTTGAAGTTCATTCCAGATCATCCAATATTTGCATCAAAAATATTGTTATTAGAATTAGTTGGTGAAGTGTGGAGCACCTGGAAGGTATGCTTTTGACTAGCAATCTAGTGGTTTTTCAATAACAGTTATAACCTTTTCTGCATTATGAGTTTAAAGAAGATAAAGGGTTTTGATAAAATGTGCAACAATCGATAAAGGGAGCTTAAGTGCTAATGATTGACGTTTTCCATGCAGGAAGACGTGAAAACAAAGGATCGGCGATTGAAAGTAAGAAGCAAAGGGAAAATAACTACTGTCCCGCCAACAGGGAACCGGATGCGGACAAGATCAAGTAAAATTAGAGCCGAATAGCCCAAAGAAAGAAGGCGGGATACTAAGACGGAGAACGCAAGAAGGGAAAGAGAAGAATCGAACGATTAGTGAATCCCTCAGGATCCTTGATCCTGAGGGATCGCTGCTTTAAGTTATCTTTTGATTATCTAGATACCTCCGTCATTTCTGTTATATAAAGGCACCACGCCATTGGACGGGGGAGGACTGTCTTTTGTAATTTTCAATTTCAGAACCAACTGTAATTACTGAGTCTCTCTGAGACCTGACTTTGTTATACTTTTGTTGATGCAATTAATATAAAAGACTTGGTGTTCATTTCGTCTCTGCATCTGGAGTAACTTCAGGCGGTGTTCCATTGGTAGCCAAGGGCCCAGCTCCGACGGACACTTGCTTTTGTACTATTATACTGTGTGGTTTGTTTATTTCCATTATTTCAGTAATCTGATACATCTTCTATATGATATGCTATGTTTCGTTATAACTGACATCTGAATGAGTTCTTTTATCTCATGTCTCTGCATTGTATAAGTGGATCCATTCGAATTACGTCTTTCAGCTATTTCTGTAGCAGAATGTTTGTATGAATATTATTGTTATCAGATCCATGTGAAATAGTATTTGCAAGACTCGAAAGCAATATTACCTTGTTCAGGAACATAGTCGTATCCTCCATTATTCTCAGATTGCTGTAGTAGTAGAGAACGTGTACATATGGTTAAGGATTGCTGTTCCATTATTTGTTGTTCCATTTCCTTACTGCTGTTCCATTTCCTTACTGCTGTTCCATTCCTTTACTGCTGTTCCATTTCCATATTGGTGTTCCATTTTACTTTTCGCTGCTTGATTTACCTGCCTTTGTTGTTTTAGTGTGAGAGCAGGCCTAAGGCTGTCGTGAGCCTCAGCAAGACGCTGCCTAGCCCCAAACCTATAAGTCCATGCTCTGATTTCCTTTCTTTATCAGTTTCTAAAGGGATAGGTTATTGTTTCCATACCCTTGACTGATTAACTGCCTTGCGTGATTTTATCTTTTGGGTTAGTTTCGTTACAGCTTAGCATCTGTTTCCTTTCAGACCATTAGGACACTATACTACCGAGCATTACTCAGACAAACAGCCTCGGATTGAGTTACTCCTTGCAATAACAAAATGTTCCCGGATTGACTTATTAATGTAGGATAATTAGCGGTGTGAGAGACCCTAGTTACAGCTCTACATTTTGGCGCCGTTGCCGGGGAGGAGTAATAGCCATTTGCCCTTTACAGAGTAGTGCGCAAATCTGCTAGGAGGGAGTTGGATTTTAAAAACGGAAGGTAAGAACCTGCGTACGGAGCATGTAAAAGCCCTGCTCCACCATCCGCTCTCTTAGTAGAATTGCTGGTTGATAGGATTTAGTAGTTCTTAGAGTGCATGACTAAGCAGAAAAAATTAGAAAAGAATACCAAAACCCCAGCCAAGCCTGAGAAAGCCAAAGGACCGGTGATCCTTGGCCGAACGACCTTCATAGACGAAATCTACAAGAAAACTGAATCTCAGCCGTCAGTAGGCCTCAGAAAGACTTATTCTAAGCAGCCTACCAATTCCCTTCAGGCTACAGCATCACCATCTGGAGCCTACGCTGAGGTGCAGAGTCAGACTGTTGAAACCCCGGGTTGAGGAGTTACTCGGAATGCTGCCAAGATATCTGTATCTTTGGTCTGATATTCAGGAGTATAATAAGTTAATCTGTAATCTTTAACACCAGCTTTGAATCCGACACTAGCTTTAGTCTCTGTTTTTGGTGACATAAGTCCCTCCTTTATTAATAATTATTTCTCGCAAGGACGAATATCTACCTTGACATAAAGTGATCCATCTGGTTAGTATAGTAGTGTATCACCAAGACTGGCAAGGAAGGGCTATAGCTCAGCAAGGTAGAGCACCTCGTTTACACGTGCGCCAATGGTTTTCGGGAGAGTTTATCGATTCGTCCGATCCACGAAATAGATTCTATGTGAAATAGTCTTACTCTATAAATTTGTTTCTCTGGGGAACAATAGCATGACAAAGATTAAGTTCGATCTGATTCGAATTACGGATCTAATTGATATGGTCAATCCCAGCTCTGTTCAATGCTAGGCATAATGACAGGACTTCCAAGAAATTGAAAATCCTGTGTCTGAACGGCTGCAAGAAGGGAACTTAAGCAACCTTTGTGAAGGAGAGGGGGAAACAGGGGAAATAGAGGAACCAAAATCTCCCTCCAGGATAATCCAGCTGTTGAACAGCCCAGATAAGGGAAGCGCAGCCAGATTTAATACTGAAAGCACCCCATTCCTTCAGATAGAAATCCCTGATAAGGGAAGTGTCATCAAGACAGCCCCTGCCAAGGCCGCCCCTTCTCAACCTAGGAACACCCTCCTAGAAATCCCGGAAGGTTATTGGCACATCTTCGATCCCATGGCGCAGAATCAGCCAAATACCCAAACTTCCACATTGCAATATCCGATAGTAGATTCTGCTGCGAATGCCCCCATGAAGGCAATTCCTCTTCAACACATCCCAACGTTTCACAGACTGACATCAGAGGACCCTGATGCGTTCTTATTTGAATTCGATGTGTTATGTAGAGGGTATGATTACACCACTGATCCTCAGAAATTAAAGTTGTTTCCCTCTACTTTGAAGGGAGCAGCTCTGAGATGGTTTATGGGTCTAGGCGGTGGAGTCATAAACAATTGGGAGCAAATGAAAGAGTCATTTCTCAAAAAATATCAGGATTACTGTAGGTCAAGGGAACTGAAAGATGAAATCTTCCAAATGACGGCCAGACCAAATGAAACTCTAGAGGAATATGTAGAACGCTTCCAGTATAACTTACAGAGATCCCCTTATGCATCATTACCTCTTCCTGACAATGTGTTGAAAACTGCATTAATTAGAGGTATGAAAGAACAGTGGATCGAAACGTTGAATATCATGGGAAAAGGAGATATTTACCAAGAGAATTTTGCCGATATCATTAATTTATGTGTTAGGAGTTCAAGGGGTAGCACAAGGATAAAACCAGCAGAATATGATAGGTTTGTTAGAGATAACAAAATATCAACAGAAGGGGTAACACGGGTAGAACTTGGGAATTTACTAGAAAATTTTAAAACTGATATCCTAGGGACATTAACTACTCAGCTTGATATTGTGCAGGCTAAACAAAAGCAAATGGAGGCAGAGCAAAATCTGGCAATTTTTTGCCCCCGATGCAGAAAAAAACACAGCCACAAAGAATGTCCACTAGATACAGTTCAAGCCTGTGCTATCTGTACGAAAGACCACCTTACTGAAAGCTGCCCCTCACTTCCTGGATTGAAGGCTGTATACAAAGAAGCAGAAGAAGAATCAGAACCAGCATACTTTGTTAACCAACGTCGCCAATGGCAACCAAGGCAATCAGGTATGTTTTCGGATCCAGCTTCTTCTTTTCAACCTCCACAATACAATGCTCAGCAATATGGTATGTGGCAAAATCAACCTACACCCCCAGTCCCGAATTGGTCATCACAGCCATTTCCCTCTCCAAATCCATGGATGAATCAGCCAAACCAATTCGGATGGCCAAATTTTCCCTACACCCCACCATATTGGCAGAACAATTCATACCCTCCGCAATGGATTCCCCCCACATCACAAGGTTCACCCTGGCAGACCAATTGGCCAAGATCGACATATCAGTCAACAGGAACTATTCCACTCCCTCAACCAACTCTGCCAACCTTACAAAAAAACCCCCAGTCTAATTTAAGGCCACAACTCCCAGCCCAACCCAACCCTAATCCTAATAATCGACCAGTCCAATCCATCCAAATCATAGACACATCAGAAACTGGACTTGACTTAAGGGAGTGTAATGACCTTCAGTTACGATCTGGACGTATCATAGAAACAGAGGGAGACAAAATAGGTCACATTGAAGATCAGTTACCAATAGAACAACCGCTACAACAAAAGGATGTAAATAAGGAACAGACCCCTCAACAAACAAATACATCCTCTCCTCCTTTCCCGGAACGATTAGTCATACCGCGACCTGTGCAACATCCAGACTTTGACATTCTGGGAGAGTTACAAAATCTGTATATAAAAATTCCATTCCTCCAGGCCATTCAAGATATTCCCATATACGCAAAGACTATAAAAGAACTGTGCATAAAAAAATCAAGGAGGAATATAACTACTAACCCTAGAGTCCAAGTAGTTGGAACTTTATCCGACTTGTTATCAGGAAAAGAGACACCTATCAAATACGAAGATCCTGGGAACCCAATTGTAACTGTCCAAATCTATGGTCAAACCCTGCCTAATGCTTTAGTCGACTTGGGAGCTACAATCAATATTTTGACAACTTCCACCTGCCAAAAGCTTGGCATCACATCGGTAGAACCTACTTCTACCTTGTTAGAATTGGCAGATCAATTTGTAGTTCGACCCGAAGGTACTCTATATGATGTCATGGTTTCCGTAGATTCCTGGGAGTATCCAACCGATTTCCTGGTAATTAATCCAAAAACCCGACTAGATGGACATCCGCTAATATTAGGAAGACCTTTGCTTGCTACTGTCGATGCCTACATTGGTTGCCGGCAGGGAAACATGACTATAACTAAAGGACCAGATGTTAAAAATCTCGTTCTATATCCTCCAGCACAGCCAAGCCTGCCAATGATCAAAACCAATCAGTATCCTGTGTCATACCTTACTAACAATATCAGAGCCCCATTAACTGTACAGAAGGCTTTAGATTTTAAAGATCAGATAGAAGATGATGCTATCAATAACTTCATCAGTCAAACCGAATCTAGCTCTCACACACAGTGTTTTATGATAGAGGCAGCATTTGATAGTGAGCTAGAAGAAGACCCCTTAAAAGATCCACATGACCAAACAATACCAGTAACTGTTGTTGCCAATAGTAAAGTAGTGGAAATCGAACCTGGTAAGACTCTAAATATTAACGTCAACCTGACACCAGATCAAGAAATGAAGCTTGTTAGTCTGTTACAAAAATATAAGGGAGCATTTGCGTGGGATTACCCTGACATGAAGGGGATTGATCCTCAATTATGCACCCACCACATCTATATAGAGAAGGATGCAAGACCTGTTCGCCAGCCACAAAGAAGACTCAACCCCCATCTAAAAGAAATAGTAAAAGCAGAACTTCAGAAACTTTTAGATGTTAATTTTATTTACCCCATCTCCGATAGTAAGTGGGTCTCTCCCTTAGTGGTGGTACCCAAGAAAAATGGGAAATGGAGGATTTGCGTGGATTACAGGGAGTTAAATAAGGCCACACAGAAGGATCACTTTCCCCTCCCATTTATAGATCAAGTACTGGACACTTTAGCAGGGAAGAAATTTTTCTCTTTCCTCGATGGCTTCAGCGGATATAACCAAATCCAAATCGCCCCTGAAGATCAGGATAAAAATACCTTTACTTGCCCTTGGGGAACGTTTGCCTATCGAGTACTACCCTTCGGCCTATGCAATGCCCCTGCTACATTTCAAAGAGCTGTTCTCAGCATCTTTGCAGACCTAATAAACGACGGACTTGAGGTGTACATGGATGACTTTACACCATATGGAGATGATTTTGACCCAGCTCTGGATACCCTGGAGAAAGTCCTACAACGTTGTATCGCTACCAGACTTTGCCTGAGTCACGAAAAGTGTTACATGATGATGACAGAAGGGATCATTCTAGGGCATTACATCTCAGCAGCTGGCATCCAGGTAGACCCGGCTAAAATTCAGATTCTTTTGCTCATCCCTACTCCCACTACTCAAACAAAGGTACGCAGTTTCCTTGGATTTTCTGGGTATTACAGACGATTTATAGAACATTACTCACGTATTGCTGCACCTCTATATGCTTTGACTGGCAATGTTGATTTCTTGTGGACAGAAAAATGCGACCAGGCTTTTAAGGAATTAAAGAACCAATTATCAACAGCTCCAGTCCTTCGAGGACCCAACTGGAATTTGCCATTTCAAATCTCAACTGATGCCTCGGACACAGCAATTGGTGCAGTCCTGGGACAAGAAGAGGATAAGAAGCCATATGCTATTTACTATATCAGCAAAAATTTATCCTCTGCCGAACTTAATTATACTGTTACTGAAAAGGAATTCCTGGCTGTAATACATGTTGTTAACAAATTTAGACATTATATTACAGGCTATCCTGTTGTGTTATATACAGATCATTCTGCTATCAAATATTTGGCAAATAAACCTGTTACGAATGCTAGAATAACCAGGTGGTTGATCTTTTTGCAGGAATTCGACATCACAATTAAGGATCGACCTGGCAAGGAGAACCCTGTAGCTGATTTCCTCTCACGGATGCCGAAAGCAGTCGAAACAGCAGCAGTAGACGATCAATTCCCTGACGAGCACCTTTTTGCTGTTGCTGTTCGAACACCCTGGTATGCCGATGTCGCCAATTACCTCGCAGTCGGTAAGTTACCAAAACACTTAACCCCTCAGGAACGCAAGCAGATTGTTCAGAAAAGCACTCGCTTTTCATGGATTGGAGGCCATTTGTTCCATACAGGGGCAGACATGCAAATCAGAAGGTGTATTCGAGAAGACGAAATCTTCGACATTCTAAAAGCCTGCCATGACGGGCCATGCGGGGGACATTTCGCTGAAAAAAGAACAGCACATAAAGTATTGCAGACCGGATACTATTGGCCTACAATCTTCAAGGATGCGAAAAAGTTTGCACAAGCCTGTGACAGCTGCCAGCGAGCAGGAAAACCTGGCCAAGCCGATGAAATGCCTCTGAGACCACAATTGGTCATTGAGCCATTCGAACGATGGGCTCTGGACTTCGTTGGGCCCATCAATCCATCATCAAATCAGAGGACATACATTCTGGTGGCAACAGACTATGTTACTAAATGGGTCGAGGCCGAATCATTACCTAGGGCTATAAAAGACTCTGTGATACAATTCTTGTTCCATTTGTTTGTACGTTATGGACTTCCGAGAGAATTAATCACCGATGGTGGACCACAGTTTGTTGGAAATAAATTAGCTGCAACACTTAACAATTACCATGTCCAACATAAGATTACTACCCCATACCATCCGCAGGCAAATGGGCAAGTAGAAAGTAGTAATAAGGTAATAGAATCAATTTTAACAAAAACCATTGCATCGCATCGACGAGATTGGGCCGCTCGACTACCTGAGGCGCTGTGGGCCTACAGAACCACATGGAGAAGTACTACAGGCTATTCACCCTATCAATTAGTGTTTGGAAAGCAGCCAATTTTCCCCATAGAATTCGAAATCCGAACGCTACGAACTGCACAAGAAGTTGGCCTAGATCTGAGTGAGGCACAAATCAATCGATTACAGCAGATTAATGAATTAGACGAGATCAGGCTCTCTGCATTACAGAATACAGCATTGATTCAACAGCAGCGGGCTAAATGGCATGATGCACTGATCAAGAATAAAGACTTTCATGAAGGAGACTGGGCTATGTTATACGACTCTCGGTTTCAGGATTTCCCGGGGAAACTCCAGACTCGATGGCTAGGACCATACGAAATCCAGAAGGTACACGAGAATGGGACCCTTACCTTGGTCACAATTGACGGTTCTAGATATGCATTCAAAGTAAATGGCCACCGAGTTCGCCTTTATCAAAAGCCACTCACTCGAGAATCCTTCTGTCAACAGCTGCGACAAGATACTGATATGAAAATTTTAGGAGAGGAAGCGCAATCTTCCTCACCTATAGCTTAAGAAATTCATTTTATAACTTGTACATAGCATCTTGTATATATGTTTCCTTGATTTTTTTCTTTCCAAGTGTTCTTGCTGTTCCTTTGCGAAAAGGAACAGCACTGGTGTGTTTTTGTTGTTCCTTTGCGAAAAGGAACAGCACTGGTGTGTTTTTGCTGTTCCTTTGCGAAAAGGAACAGCACTTGCGTGTTCTTGCTGTCCCTTTGCGAAAAGGAACAGCATTGGTGTGTTTTTGTTGTTCCTTTGCGAAAAGGAACAGCACTTGTGTGTTTTGTTGTTCCTTTGCGAAAAGGAACAGCACCTGCGTGTTTTGCTGTTCCTTTGCGAAAAGGAACAGCATTGGTGTGTTTTGCTGTTCCTTTGCGAAAAGGAACAGCACTTGTGTGTTTTGTTGTTCCTTTGCGAAAAGGAACAGCACTTGTGTGTCTTGCTGTTCCTTTGCGAAAAGGAACAACACTTGTGTGTTTTGCTGTTCCTTTGCGAAAAGGAACAGCACCTGCCTGTTTTGATGTTCCTTTGCGAAAAGGAACAGCATTGGTGTGTTTTGTTGTTCCTTTGCGAAAAGGAATAGCACTTGCGTGTTTTGCTGTTCCTTTGCGAAAAGGAATAGCACTTGCGTGTTTTGTTGTTCCTTTGCGAAAAGGAACAGCACTTGTGTGTCTTGCTGTTCCTTTCCGAAAAGGAACAGCACTTGCGTGTTTTGTTGTTCCTTTGCGAAAAGGAACAGCACTTGTGTGTTTTGCTGTTCCTTTGCGAAAAGGAACAACACTTGTGTGTCCTGTTGTTCCTTTGCGAAAAGGAACATCACTTGTGTGTCCTGCTGTTCCTTTGCGAAAAGGAACAGCACCTGTGTGTTTTGCTGTTCCTTTGCGAAAAGGAACAGCACTTCAGCGTGACTGCTGTTCCTTGTCAAAAGGAACAGCATTTGAGTGACTTTTCTGTTCCTTTCTCCAAAGGAACAGCATTTCCGATTTTCAGTGGCTCCTCTCAAAGAAATGGTATCCTATGAATGCCATTATCATGTTTTCGTCCTTATGGAGGATGCTTTGTGACCATGGTTTCCTCAATCTTTTAGATACAGCAATGAACTTATGCCGTGAAAATAAACCATGAGATACCGAAATCAGCACATCATAAATCGCTATCACTATGAGGCCAGTATGTATAAAAGAACAGGAGGAGGGACGTGAACTTTTAATCTTCACTGTCATTCTCATTTACCGGTACCATTGTTATTGGTGATCTTATTTCCCTAAAATCTTTTTTGATCACTACTTGGGAGTAAGAACGAATGATTTATATCTATCTGTTGGGATCGTAAGACTTCTTCCACCATTCCCCGCTCTTAAGGAGTGCGGAACCACCCTGATGTGAAAAGAAACAAGAGAGATGCTCTGCAAAAGAAAACAAAAACAAAATATGAAAGTTGTCAAATGCAGGATAGGAGGTCTCATTCAGAGCCGGCCTACCATGATCATAAGGGTGGAAGCGAAGTGGCATTCCCATAATGGCCACCACACCAGGGATATGGTCCAAAAATAAATTAACAAGCAAATCTTGGAACAGGGGGTCTCATCGCGAGCCGGCCTGACCACGTTTCGCGCCTACCTTGTGAATGGCATTATGATTATCTGGTCACCAAGCCAGCATAATGGCCTGCATTTTGACAAAGCACTCTTCAAAATATACACAAAGGATCATGGTTCCGGAGGGTGAGACAAACAACTCTGCCAAGGTTATGGACACCTGTTGGCAGCAGAGCTCTGTTAATGGCATCGAAGTCGTAATATTTACACCACCAGGTATGATATTAAATCTTTCTGTCTCTTATATCCTTCGCATGTATCATATGTCACACCCCGATATATTTATCGCATGAACATTACCACCAATCATGGCAACGGAACTGACAATGACTACTGGAGACTTCGTACAGTTGACAGACGTCCAATCCCTCGGTTCCTCATTATATCACGCAGGCTTATATAAAATGCGATCCACCTTTTTGCCTCGGTTTCGGCATTTCATTGTTCTTTTACAACATGGCATACTTTCATATGATGTACTTGATGATTGCACTCCCGACTGGCTGCTGCTCCTCTCTTTGACGGCTGTGGGCAGCCTATCAGATCGCGGGGGGGGGGGGGGGGGGAAGTAACCTCATTACTCCATGGATTACGTGGCTGCATACCATTCGGGCAAAATAATGTACAAGGAAATGGCATGATTTAACGGTATGATGCTTCCATCTCACGGAGACTGCCGTCCACGATCTCTTCTTTTTGTTGCATGCCCTGTGTAGTCCTTTCCTAAATTGGCATCGATCATCCTTTTTGCGTCGTAAATACCGCAAACAGTTGCTGTTCCATTTCTGAGTCCATTTCTGAGTTGAATCATGGGCGGAAGGACGGTCCGGAGCGAACCTCACAAGCTGACAGTCTCCGATGCTGCTCGCAAAATCCTGGAAAATGCAGGATGGTTGAATTACTTCAACCGCCTGCAAGAATCAAACGAAGCAATAGCATTGGAATTCCTGCAGAATTTGCAGGAAAACTACTCCATAGTAGGAGGAAAGCGGATAGAGGTTACAGAGGATATCATCGCCGAAGTCTCAGGATTACCAGCTGTTGGACCCAAATGGGGGCCGAAGAAGGAGAGATTACAAAAAGCTATGGAAATTTTCCAGGACGAAGGCCAAAGCTTGACAGTCAAAGGGAAAGGAGTTCTGCCGGTAGCACTAGGGGAACCCTGAACCGAGCTAGCGAAGACAGTACAAAGCTATATCACCTGCGAAGGGAGAAAAGACGTGGTAAGACCTCGTCATCTGAAACTCTTAGCAGTTTTAAAAGGAAAATGTTCTGTAAATCTCCCTGCACTTTTAAATTCGTTACTGCATGGTGCGGCCCAAAGCCTGAAAAAGGCCCAGCACATAGAAACAGTCGTTAGCCACCATGGGCTAATTTGGTTGATAGTGAGCCACGGTCTCACTCAACAGCAAAGCTCTTGGGAGGAATTGGTCGCAATAGTCGAAGGGGGAGCGGCTGTACCACCCCCAAAACCTGAACAATCCTCTGGCACGCCGGAACGATTAGAGAAATGCAAGAAGTCAGCAGCAGAGAGACATGCCGCTTCAAAACGGAAGTAACCTCCTGATATGCCAGAGCAACCAGAGACACCCGCAGAACCTACTGATACTCCTGACCAACTTGAGAGGCCAAGAAAGTCAGCTCGGCTGGCCCGGATACGAGGAAGGTTGGAAAGAATTCAGGGAACAACGGCCCAGCCAATTGAAATTGCGGATGAACCTCCAGAATCAGAGGGAAGACCCTCCGAAGGAAATGCTGAGCAATCGGAGGCCGAGACTGACCAGCCGGAAGGAGAAATTGAAAAAGGACATGAACCCTCGGAGGAAGAAGAGGCCACTAAACAGGGCAATTGGGAAGAAGAAATTGCACAGCCAGGGGGTAGCCCGCTGCAAGACCCTCCAAGTGAGGAGGAATTGGCAGCAGTTCTGGCCAATATGGGAGAATATGGCTAGGACTCCAGCACAGGAGGTGTCCCTGGCGGTCCCACAGAAAGAGAATTACCCGAGGAAATGCATGCAGAAGAGGCAGGGGGAGAAAACCTGCCTGGCTATGATAATGAAATGGAAGATAATAATCTGGGACAATCTGTCCCCAGGATGCCGGAAGATATCACAAAAGACGCAAGCCTAAGAACCAAACCCTCTGCCGAAACAAGGGAAATTGCGAAATTAAGAAAGAAGCAGCAGAGGTTGCTGGGCACTATAGCCAGACTCCGGCAGCAGATTCGAATGCTAAAAGTCAGTCTGAGGATACAAAAGACTGCAGGGAAAAGGAAGAGGACCACGGTAGCAAGAACCCCAAGGACGAGAATTCGCTTTGATGGACGAAACCCCATCAGGAGACCTACTGCCGAGGAACAGTCTGCTGTTCCAAATAATAATGAGGAACAAACTGCTGTTCCAAATGACATGGAGGGACAAACTGTTGTTCCAAATAGCGCGGAGGGACAGACTGCTGTTCCATCTGGCCTTGAAGAACAAATGGATATCCCAATGGAACAGCAAGAGGCTCCAATGGCAGGAAGACCACAGCAACCCTTTGTTCACATTAAGAAGGAAACAGAAAACAAAGAAGTCCAAACAGAAGCACCACCCTCGGGCGTAATTCAGGTCCGAAATTCGAAGTAACGTAATAGGAAGGTCCAGGTTAAACTCCCAGCCTCTACGGCTCTGTGGAAGAAGGACTCGAAAACCAGAACCTTGCATAAAATGATGAAGGAAGCCCAGCAGGAAGCTGAGCAATTGCGAGAACAGACAGTCCCCAAGGAAAGATACAAAGAGCTCCAATAGCAACTTCGAGACATCAGTCAGTCTGAGAGCCAGGCCTTTGAAGGATGGCAGAAGGAGTAGGAAAAGGTTGCTAAGGTAACTCGTCGATTAGATAGTGTTGTTAAGCAGATGGACACCGTGTGTTCCTTATATAATGATGTTTTGACTTGTAGGGCCCCTGCTAAAAATTATGCTTTATTTTTGCTTGAACGATATCTGAGATTAAAAATAAAAGCCGTTAGGGCAGGAGCACCTATCCACATCAACACTGTTAATGATTTTATAGACTGTTGCAAGCACTATGGAGTTAGAGTTCAGAGGTTATTATGCGAGTTTTACCTGCACAATCTTGTGCTAGACCAGGAAACTGATTTAAATCCTGGCCCTTTTGTTGGTGATGTACAATTCCAAGCCGTCATCTCATTTGGGGTTAATCAGGTGAAATGGCTCAGAGCTTATAACACCTTTCAGAGACAAGAGAATAGCCTATACTTGTGGATACGAGCTGAACCTAGAGACCCAGTGACGCTATGGAGAAGGCATAGGAGTCTCATAAGGACCCCAGGAGTCATTGAGATAATAGGGCCCATGCACGAAGACTTGATCCGAAATGGTCTGGAATATTTCCTGACTATTAAAGATCTTGCCCTCGATGCTGCAAAATTTCGATACCGGACTTCTAGTCCAAGCATCCAGCTCAGGGAACCATTCAAATATGAGAATTTTGAGCTGGCTGCCAGCCGGTTGAACCTTTATGGGGAACAGATTCTGCAAGCAGGGCCATCCTGGTTAGGGTATCGATTTCGCAGTCCAATTATTTGGCACCCTGCACCCGGATATCAGGCCTTGTATGAGATGCCTGCAGATCAAATAGACCAGTTCTTTGACCATCTAGTTGCTCATCACGGTTGCCGGCCTCCTCACGAGATCCCTTCTCCGGCCTATTCTCTCACCGCCTTGCATCTCAACTACAATGTTTTCATGAGGCCATGAAACAGGGTAAGCAGGGGGGTGTGTGGAGCACCTGGAAGGTATGCTTTTGACTAGCAATCTAGTGGTTTTTCAATAATAGTTATAACCTTTTCTGCATTATGAGTTTAAAGAAGATAAAGGGTTTTGATAAAATGTGCAACAATCGATAAAGGAAGCTTAAGTGCTAATGATTGATGTTTTCCATGCAGGAAGACGCGAAAACAAAGGATCGGCGATTGAAAGCAAGAAGCAAAGGGAAAATAACTACTGTCCCGCCAACAGGGAACCGGATGCGGACAAGATCAAGTAAAATTAGAGCCGAATAGCCCAAAGAAAGAAGGTGGGATACTGAGACGGAGAACGCAAGAAGGGAAAGAGATGAATCGAACGATTAGCGAATCCCTCAGGATCCTTGATCCTGAGGGATCGCTGCTTTAAGTTATCTTTTGATTATCTAGATACCTCCGTCATTTCTGTTATATAAAGGCACCACGCCATTGGACGGGGGGGGGACTGTCTTTTGTAATTTTCAATTTCAGAACCAACTGTAATTACTGAGTCTCTCTGAGACCTGACTTTGTTATACTTTTGTTGATGCAATTAATATAAAAGACTTGGTGTTCATTTCGTCTCTGCATCTGGAGTAACTTCAGGCGGTGTTCCATTGGTAGCCAAGGGCCCAGCTCCGACGGACACTTGCTTTTGTACTATTATACTGTGTGGTTTGTTTATTTCCATTATTTCAGTAATCTGATACATCTTCTATATGATATGCTATGTTTCGTTATAACTGACATCTGAATGAGTTCTTTTATCTCATGTCTCTGCATTGTATAAGTGGATCCATTCGAATTACGTCTTTCAGCGATTTCTGTAGCGGAATGTTTGTATGAATATTATTGTTATCAGATCCATGTGAAATAGTATTTGCAAGACTCGAAAGCAATATTACCTTGTTCAGGAACATAGTCGTATCCTCCATTATTCTCAGATTGCTGTAGTAGTAGAGAACGTGTACATATGGTTAAGGATTGATGTTCCATTATTTGCTGTTCCATTTTCTTACTGTTGTTCCATTTCCTTACTGCTGTTCCATTCCTTTACTGTTGTTCCATTTCCAGATTGGTGTTCCATTTTACTTTTCGTGAGCCTCAGCAAGACGCTGCCTAGCCCCAGACCTATAAGTCCATGCTCTGATTTCCTTTCTTTATCAGTTTCTAAAGGGATAGGTTATTGTTTCCATACCCTTGACTGATTAACTGCCTTGCGTGATTTTATCTTTTGGGTTAGTTTCGTTACAGCTTAGCATCTGTTTCCTTTCAGACCATTAGGACACTATACTACCGAGCATTACTCGGACAAACAGCCTCGGATTGAGTTACTCCTTGCAATAACAAAACGTTCCCGGATTGACTTATTAATGTAGGATAATTAGCGGTGTGAGAGACCCTAGTTACAGCTCTACATGAAGTTCAGAATGGACGCAGACAAAATAGAGATATAAATTATTCTGATTGCCTAGAAGAAATTAAAAAATGTATTAGATATACATATGAGTACTTTGACATTGCTGATTCAGTTTAGTGGGAGTCATTTCTCAATAATCAAAGTGATATCATTTCAACAACAACAAATGAAGATATACCTTTGAAAAATCCATTTATTTGGCCACAAAAGGTGTTGAATGAACATGAAGAAATAAACATTGTTGAATAGCAACAATCTCAAGGTATTATTAATTCTTCATAGGCAGAGGAAAGAGAGATGTATATTGGTTCCAGAAGATCTCGTGCACGACATGAAGCCATGGAAGTCCTTTACAAGGGTTCAGTACAGGATATTAAGGAGGGTTGCATGATTGCAGTGCTAGCAGATGGAGATCCCAATGGCTATCCATTCTGGGTTGCTAAGGTTATAAAGGTCTTTACAAAAAATGAGGATGTTACAAGTGTTGAAGTACATTGGTATGCCACAAATACACACCCATTCAATGGTTTGTATAAGCCAGAGATGGTAGTTGACAAAAAAAATGGTGGAAAGAGAAAAAGAAAGGGTACAAATATAAATCGCCGCCGCACAGACATATTAAAATTGGAGGATGTTGACATACTTGTTTATGACTTCAATTTAACAAAGAGAGGAACTCTTCGCTTCAATACAATAGAGATTCTTAAAAAGTTGTTACCAGAAGGAACAATGTTGAGATGGGAGTCTGTTGAAACTAGTCGTAGATCTAGAAGAATTTTGAAACCTGAAATGTTGGGCATGCATGTGGACTCAGATGGGGCAGTAGTTGATGAAAGAGAAGAATATGGAACATCTTCGTCAGCATCTAGTCATTCATCTGAAGATGTGAATTCTGATGGTGTGCAAGAAAATATGAGTGATTTTGAATAATTGTTTAAGACAGTTTATATAACTGATGTATGCATTGTATCTTGAAATAAAATTGATGATTTCCATATGGTGTTAAATGAGAAGTTGCGAGGCATTTTTATGTTGTTGGATTATATGTCTTAATTATGGTAATTTTTATTGTTTAAAATATCTACAATGCAATATTAAATTAGAGATATAATGTATGTTTTATTCAATATACAAATAATGACTTTTGAATTCATTTAGTGATGTAATTTGTTCATAATGTCATGGTTTTTTAATTTTATAGTTGAAAAAATTTCAATTTCTTTTGTATCTAGCATGTTATGGTTGAAAACATGTTGAATTTATACTTAGGAAAGAAAAATGATATTCTACCAAAAACATTAATGTGTTTTTTTTCCTCATAAACAACTTTGTTTGGCACATAAAAATTTGCTTTTACTAGCATTTTTTGAAAAGTTTGAAAATTGACCCTAAAAAAAAATCATTGTTCCAGTATCATCACTTTCGTTTTGAAGCTATATTTTGCATGAAAATTTCGTAGTAAATTTCGTAGTCATTGCCATTTTTAAAACATGTTCAAAATTGACCCCTAAAAAATAAAATCATCGTTCCAGTATACACACTTTTCATTTTTAGTACTGTTTTTGATGTTTTTTCGGGGTTTTTTGGCCAGAGTTCCCATTTTGAGTTTATAGTTCCCGTTTCAAATTTTACATAGTCTAAAAATTTTCATGTTATCGATTAACTTGAATGGAGTAACGGAAGAAGATGTTGTTGTTAGACTATTTCCATACACTCTACAAGGAGCAGCAGGATCATGGTACTTTTCATTACCACCAGGTTCTATCAATAGCTGGGATGCTTTCCAAGAGCAATTTCTAACTAAGTTTGGAGATGATAGGTCTACAACAACTTTGATTAATGACCTCTCCAACCTGAAAGCCGAATCAAAAGAGCCCATTAAGGACTTCAACTCACGCTTCAATAAGTTGTTGAATAAAATACCTGTGGCATCCAAGCCTAGTGAGGAGGTCCGAAATGAATGGTACATTTCTGCTCTGCCTTCAAACATAGCCATGTTCATTGATAGGGCCGCAAAACCAACATTAGCAGAAAATATGAAGGAAGAAATAGCTATTGAAAAATGTATCCTTGCTTTGGAAAGGAAAAACTCTCTAAAAGAAAGGAAATCCAAGAAAGTTACCTTTAGAGATGATTCAAAGAAGAAAGCAACCAAGGATCCATATGACATGGAAGGCTTACAAAAAGTTCTTAAAACTATGTCTAATGAAATGGTTGAAATAAAAAAGCAGGTAGCTGAAACTTTTACGAAAAGACCATTTAGGAACTTTAAAAGAAATCAACCAACTGATCCTAAACCACCTAATGCTATATCTAATGCAAAATATGACCTAGATGATGATGAAGAAGAAGATACAGTTTTATCAGCTGAAGAAACGAAAGAAGATGAAACAGTTGAATGTCATGGAATGTGGGACTTTATCCTACCCAACTCTGATAATGAAAGTGAACAGGAAGCTCTGCCAGTAAACACCAAAAGTAAAAGTATAGTAGAACCTAATCAAGCAAATCAAAAGAAGAAAAACTCAAATCCTATTACTAAAGAGAAAGTTCCCGCAAAGAAATCTCCAGTTGTGTCTCCCCACAATCAACCATCTTCGTCCAACCCTCCCTCATCATCTAAAATGCTAGTAGTTTCAGATTCCATGGATTATAACATAGTGGAAGATATGAAGAAGACTCGACCAAATATTTCTCTGCATGAACTTAGCAAGCTCAAGCATCAACAAAAGTTGCTGCTTAAAGAATTAAATGCAGTACCTTCTTCTCCTCTTCCAACTAGTGTATTATCAAAGGCTGCTAGAGGATCAGGTAAGCCACCATCTGATAAGGTGGATGTTACCAATGCCATTTTAGTTATGGATAGATCAAATTCTCATACTCCTCCTTTTCTCTTGACTTATGAGATCTACAATAGAAATTTGCATAACTGCTTGATTGATTCAGGGGCTTCATCAAACATAATGCCAGCATTAGTTTGCTCCAAGTTAAATATTGAACCCCAAAATTCTGCAGTTCATATTGTCTAATTAGATTGAACTAAGGTTCAAGTTTTAGGAGAAATAAATTCAGTTACTATTAGATTATTTGCTGATCCCAGGGTTGTCCAAAGAATTGATATATTAATTGCTGACATCGCTGAGTTTTATGGTTTGATCCTTAGCAAAGATTGGTCTGAAAAACTTCATGGTTATATTTCAACTGATTGGTCTCACATTTGGCTTCCCTATAATGGGAAACCAAATCAAATCATAATTGATCACGAAAACATTTGAATCACACAGTAACTGAGTTTGAAGAAGAAAATCAACCTGTAGCCTTCAATAATAACATTCTTGGAAACTATTCGGCTGAATCATTTTTTGGGATTTTCAATGCTCGGCAATCTCCTTTTCCTGTTAATAGTGTCATATCACAAATCGAAAATTTCTCCCGTACCGATACTTCTAAGTGTGTTAGTGTTGTAGATGAACTTGTAGATAAACCTGTAAATAAGCCTTTATTTTGGTCTTTGTATTTTGATGACGGTGCAGGAGTAGGATGTATTTTAGCCAGTCCTGAAGGAGAAAAAATGATGTTATCATGTAGATTAGAATTTGAGTGTACCAACAATTTTGCAAAATATGAAGCATTGATTCAAGGTCTCTATAAAGCAATAAGCCTGAATATCCAATATCTGAAAGTATTTGGTGATTCCGAAATTGTCATTAAACAAGTGAGAAATATTATCCATTATCTCTCGAGGCATCTAAAACATTATCAATCACTTTCTCAAGATCTCATAACTCATTTTCTGGCATTTGACATTTCTCCTATTCCTAGATCACAAAATGCAGCAACAGATCTCCTGGCTAATGTTGCTTCTAAACTCCTTACATCTGAGGATTATAGTCTAGATAGATTTTCTATTGAATTAATTTTTCGGCCACCTATCCCAGATAATGTCACCAATTGGTGTGTGTTCAATCGTGATGAGGATATCTTAAATTTCTTGACATCTGAAGGATCTTATGACCATCAAATTATCGATGAAAGCAATCATGATCTTCAATTAAAGCAGAGACTCAATGAAAATGCTATTCCTAAATCTGTGGTCAAGCTAGAAGATCTTTATGATATTAAGGATAGATTCAAAAAGGTCACTAATGCAAAACTTCAAAGTTCAACTTTAAGGTTTGAATTAGTAAATCTCGGCACTGATGCCAAACCACAAAATGTCAATCTAGGACTTGGACTTTCATCAGATGAAAGATTTGCTTTCATCAGTTTATTGAAGAAATACAAAAATGTTTTTGCTTGGAATTATGAAGATCTGAAAACTTATGATACCTCTATCATTCAACACACAATTCCAATGATCTCTGATGAGAAACCTGTACAACAGAAACTAAGGAAAATTCACCCAAATCTTGAAAGTCAAATCAAAGAAGAGTTGAATAAACTCCTTAAAGCCAAAATAATCTTTCCTATCAGACATTCTAAATGGGTCTCAAATTTAGTACCTATGAGGAAAAAGAATGGTGATATTAGGATTTTCATAGATTTTAGGAATATCAACAAAGCATGTCAGAGAGATAATTTCCCATTACCAGCAATGGAGCAGATACTTCAATCAGTAGCTGGCTCAGAGTTAATATCTTTTCTTGATGGTTTCTCAGGATACAATCAGATCCTAGTACATCCAGACGATAGACTAAAGACTACATTCAGAACCAAATGAGTAACATATGATTATCAGAAAATGCCTTTTGGTTTGATAAATGCGGGAGCTACTTTCCAATGAGCCATGGATATAGCCTTCAAAGGTTTGATCAATAAAACAGTCATTGTTTACTTAGATGACATAACTATCTATTCTAAGAAAAAGAGCAATCATTTGCATGATTTAAAGCAAATCTTTGAACGTTGCAAAAAATATGGGATTTCCATAAGTCCCAAGAAATCATTATTTGCTCTTAATGAAGGTAAACTTTTAGGGTTTATTGTATCCAAAAATGGCATATACATTGATCCTGACAGGATAAAAGAAATTTCTAATATCCCTTTGCCACATAATAAGAAATCTATGCAATCGTTTTTAGGACAGATAAATTTTGTGAAAAGATTTGTTCCTGATTTTTCTCATATTGTTTTACCCTTGCAATCCATGATTAAGAAAAATTCAGTCTTCAAATGGGGACATAACAAAAAAGAGGCTTTTGACTCGATCAAACAAGCGATCATTAATGCTCCTGCATTGAATACTCCAAATTTTTCTAGTCATTTTATTTTGTATACTTTGGCCACTGAAACATCTTATGCTGTTGTTTTAACACAAATCAATGATCAACAAGTAGAAGCACCCATATCTTTCTTTAGTTCTAATTTGCAGGGTGCTGAGCTTAATTATTCCGAAGTTGAGAAACAAGCCTTCGCTGTGTTTAAGTCTGTTAAACATTTTAGACCTTTCCTCTTAAAAACACATACAAAAGTGATAGTCCCATTTTCTGCAGTGAGGCAATTGCTAATTCAAAGAGAAGTAGGAGAGAAAAGAGCTAATTGGGTAACAACTTTACAAGAATATGACATTGATATTAAACCAGCGAAAATTGTTAGAGGGAAAGGTTTTTGCAGATTACTCGCAAGAGCTTCCAATATACCATATTATGAAGATTCAAATAGTACTGCACAAGTAAACGAGATAAGTATCATTGAATCTAAATCTCAATATGTTTATTTGATATTTTATTTAAAAAATGGATATGCTCCCCCTGAATTCAATTACAAAAGCAAATGTGCTTTAAGGTTAAAATCCAAACACTTTTAAATCATTGATAATGTGTTATTCAGGAGAAACTATTATTCGATTTTATTAAGATGCCTTAAAAAAGCTGAAGCACAAACGGTTTTGCAGGAACTGCATGATGGCCCAACAGGTGGACATTTTGGAGGAGACACTACAACCCACAAAATACTACATGCTGGATATTATTGGTCGAATTTGTTCAAAGATGCCCATGACTACGTGAGGAAATGTAAGATATGCCAAACTGCTAGCGGGAGACAAAGGAAATAGCCTTTCTTTTACAACCAGTTAACATTGAGCAACCATTTGAACAGTGGGGGCTTGATATTATAGGAGAGATCATTCCACATTCTTCCAAGCAACACAGATACATCCTCACAGCCACAGACTACTTCACAAAGTGGGTAGAAGCAATTCCACTAAAGGTAGCCAATTCTAATGCAATTATCGAATTTATTGATCAATTCATCATTACAAGGTTTGGTTTACCTAACGCGCTTATCTTTGACAATGCATCTTATTTTTCTGGAAATAATATAGTTGAATTTTCTCTTTAGAGATATTTTAAGTTAAAATACTCTGCAAATAATTATCCTCAAGGAAATGGCTTAGCAGAGACAACTAACAAAAATCTCATCAGGATTATTAAAACTGTTGATCAAAACCAAAAGAATTGGCATAAATCTTTAATATTTGCATTATGGGAAGATTGTATAACTCAGAAAGCCTCAATAGGTGCTTCTCCTTTTAAATTACTGTATGGGAGAGAAGCTGTAATTCCACCAAACTTAGCCCTCCCATCTCTAGCCCTAGTACAATTCATTGAAGAAAATCCTTCTTCCTCTATTCAATTAAGGTTTGATGAAATTCTTAAATTGGATGAGGAAAGAGAAAAGGCCAAAATTACTCATGCTAAACATCAGCAAGTCGTTAAATCTTCTTTTGATGCAAGTTCAACCGACTTAAAAACGTTAGAGATTGGTGATCTTGTTTTAAAATGGGACAAAGCACATGAAGAAAAAGGAAAGCATACCAAATTTCAAAAGATGTGGCTTGGATCATTTCAGATTGTTGAAAAGATAGGTTCATCAACATTTTTACTGCAAGATTTATCAGGAAAGAGAGATTATCTTCTTGTGAATGGACTTATCCTAAATAAATTCTTTCCCTAAGGAGGTAACTCCTTCTTATCTGTACATATTTTTTATGCAAATTTTGTTTCCTTTTAAAAATAATGTTGTAAATAATAATCATTGGCTTTTTACTGTTTTGAAAAGCTCTTTGAAAGAATATTGTGAATACTTGCTTTTAAAAAGTAGAAACTTTCAAGGAAATGATTACAATTTTGGAAATTAGATAAAAAACATGAAACTCTGAAATCCTCTTTAAATTTGTGAAATATTTCAAACCTTGAAAACACAGTAAATCATTTTGAGTTTTATCAGTTGAGAAAGGTTATTTATAAAAAGGTAAAGACTTTCTCCAACTAAGCATCTACAACTCTATAATTGTCATCCATAAACTCTTAAGGAGTCAAGCATTCACCCCATCCACTAGGTTTATGATTTTTTAGAGTGTAATTCTAAAATATATCCGATTTAAAAGATAAGAGGTCTCATTACGAGCCTACTTACCATTATCATAGGGAACTAATTAAGCTAACATTACCAACACTGCATACCAAAACAGGGTAATGGCTTATAATCAAAAGACAAGGGATCTCATCACGAACAAGCTTGTTCAGTTTAATTACAACCAGTGAATGGCATTGTCACCTTCTGGCTCCAAAACCAGGGCAATGGCTTTTAATCAAATAAAATTATATATATATATATATATATATATATATATATATATATATATATATATATATATATATATATATATATAGATATATCTTTCTGAATTTATCTTTAAAAGATTATACTCTTAGATGGATGGGACAATGAATAATTGATGGTTAAATGGTAACCCTGTCGAGACTATAGATGTTTGCTGGCAGCAGTGGCACTACCTATGACAAAAGAGTAAATTTAAAAGCTAAGTTGGAGGAGCCCCCTACTTTATCTTTAACAACCAATCAAAGCTTGAAGAAACCAAAAAATGTTTTTATTTATGATAAGGGTTTGTAAAAGAAATTGCAAAATTGATATCTTTGTTTTATTCAGAGTAATTTTTTTTTATCTAACCAATTCCAAGATAGTTCCCTTTTCCTCAATTGATTCTACTTAAGAAAGTGTTAGAAATTTCATTATTTTATTCAAAGATAACTGGTTCTTCCAGTGAATCACCAATTGTTGTGCTATACAACAACCCCCCCCCCCCCCCCCCCCATTTCAAATTTTTAATCTTAGTCTAAAGATGCTAAATAAGAAATAGGTCCCCTTTAGGATATAAAAAGCAATAAAACTTTTTGAGTAAAAATAGATTTTCCATACTTTTCATATAAAAGTTGCTTTATGAGTGTTTGGAACCGCTCATCGCAAATCACAATTGCTTAAGACCAATGAACATCCATTTGAAAAGTTGTGATGCGATCAAAGTCATCGCAAATTCCTCATCACAAAGTTTTAAATTGAAATGATCCATTTATAAACATGCGATGTGATATAACTATCGCATTTCGCATATCGTTAATCCTAAGGAATAAGTTATGGCATTTCATTGAAACCTTGCGATGCGATAAGGCTATCGCATATCGCATATCGCCAATCCATAGGAAAACATTGAAACCACTCCGTTGAAACTTTGTGATGCGATATAACTATCGCAATCGCATATTGCATATCGTGCTCCCAATAGAAGCAAGTAATATATACTATGAAGACTCGCGATATAGTGTTAAATCAATTATAAAGGAAAACATGATTTACGAAGGAAAAACATGATTTGCCAAGTTTGAAAAGGAACCCACCAACTCTACGTGCCAACTCATCACTCATCGCAATCGCAACAATACAAAGAATTCTTTCGAACATAGCGCTTGTAACTCCCAATTTGCGATATGTGATGGCTCTACAAGTATTAAAATAATACAATCGCTAATCACAAAATCGCAGAGTTATGGCACCTGTTCTAAAAGGATCATTGGAAAACTTGCGATGCGATATATATTAATTCAGCATTAAAGTTGCATGTCATGAGGTTATGGTAAAGCATTAAGAGGAAGTTATGGTTACAATCCTTTAAGGATTTCATCCTTTGTGAATATGTACAATATGAGATATTTTGCATCTAATGCGCATATACTGATTTTAGTCTATAATTAGTTGTATTGGCTGCTCTTAATTTTTTTTTGCTTATCACGCTCCTCTTTCTCATTTTGCAGTGTAAATCTAGAATTACGCAGTTAGTCAAGATGTCTAAGAAAGCTCGAAAGACAAAGGCTCCCCTTACAGTGGAAGAAGGACAAGGAAAATTGGTGTTAATATCAGATTCTACCTGTAAAGGCTTTGGTAAGATCTCGTGGGAAGGCATATATGCATTACTTGAAAATGAAAATCCGAAGGAGATAGAAGAAGAAGCAATAGCTAATGGAATTGAAGAATCAAAAAACACGCTCAATGATTTGGCCAGCGCTTTCCTCCATCGAATAGTGGCCTGTGCAAAGGTTTTACCATATAATGATATTGTAAGATGGGTAATCGAGAGCATTAACATAACGGACAGAGATTTTTTCACAGCTGATGGAGGGACGTTTGGATCCTTCAAACCTAAAGACGTCAAGTGAAAGTATCACTTTCCAGATCCCCAGTGACACTACAACAAATCATTCCTGGAAGCTTTCGCCAAGGAGAATCAAATTGAATCAAACCCTATCAAGCAATGGAGACACTTTCCTAACAAGCACAAACATGAATCATCTGGTATGTATTATGTGGACTCCTTAGCATCTCCATATTGTTATGCTGCTGCTATGATGTGTAGACTCTTTGGAAGCCCCGATTCTGCTAGATTTTCTATTGAAATGGTTCCAATGAAAGAAGCAACGATAAACTCCTTTGTGGTGGATTGGGCAACTATCCTATTGGATAAAATGGCTAGTCAAATACTAGATTATGGAAAGAACAGATGTGTCACTACCCAAACTGTGCCCCCATTCTATATGAGTGCTTACATAGTTGACACAATTTGTTTCAATTCCGATTTTCCCATCTTAGGTTGGAAATGGATGTTCAGGATCCAACCCCCATTCATATTTACCATAAGTGCTTATGGAAGGCCGTATACAAGAATCATTTATACATGATTTGCCATGGTTTCATCCTACCCATCCATCAAGCTATCGTTAATAAACCTGCTCCTCGACTGTCTGACTAGGCTAGCATTGATTTAACCTCAATCAACAGTTGGTTCGAGGAAGATAGGTTCACCTATGTTAGGGTTTTTGGTAGCATTACAGATCCTCATGTACTTCCACTTTACATTCTAGATAAGCTATTAGCTAGGGAAGTAGCCTACCAGATAGTGGAAAAAGGGATGTCTAGAAATCTTAAAGACTCCAAGAAACAGTTGTGGCCTCCCTTTCCTCTTCGCTACGGCACCTACTCATTGCATGATTTTAAACATGCCGAGAAAGAAGCAAACAAGACAAAGGATCTGAGTCTAGCTGTTATCCCTAAAAGACAATATGACCCAAATAAGGTTGCTTTCAATTTCACCACTCAGATGAAAGTTAATAAATTCATGCATGAGGAAGATGAGTTTGATGACTTATTTGCTTCAGCAGAGTTATTCTCAACAGTAAGTCATCTGGCAAAATTCAAATTGGGTGCTAAGAAAATGGACAAATTCATTGAATACAGGACACAGAGGTTACTGACAGTACCTCTGGATTTATTAAATACTACACCAATCATTCAGCAAGCAGAGCACAGTGGAGAGCAGGTTATAGAAAAGATTTATGGAGAAGTTGAAACAAGTGATAAGGCCAGTGAACCACTAAGAACTGATGTTCACATTGATCCCATATTGATTAAAGAATGGGAGAAATTTGATCAACAGATCAAAAGTCAGAATGATCCTCAAAACATTATCACATCAGCGCCTCCCGAAACACAACGGCCCATTATTCCTGATATTGTGATTAAAGAGACACCCAACAAAGACACAACTAAAAAAGAGATAGAAATAATCCTTGAAAATCCTTCAGGAGAGATTACATTGAACATTGAGGAAATTCCACCCTTGGATGTGTTTTACAGCCCAAAACATAGGGTTGTAGTCAAGAGGCAGAGGAAAAAGAGGAAAATAGACCAAACATCATCCACAGCTCCTCAATCTAAATTTATGAATGTCATATGGAAAGATTCAGAGGTCAATCCTTCTAAGGATTTGACCAAGTTATCTCAATTTGTAGGGGCATACACAGCTGCTACAATTGATAAAGCAACTGATGTTAATCAATTGATCAAAGAAAAGGATAAAAAGATTAATCAACTTGAAGAACAGTCAGCAGTAGAGCATGAAAAGATTAATCGGCTTGAGTAACAGTTAACGGTAGAGAAACAGAAGAGTGAGCAGCTTGAAGAACAATTAAACCTGGAAAAACAGAAAATTGACCAACAGGCCATTCAAAGACAACAACAACTGTCTCAAGAGCTCGAGCAACTTAAATTGACACATCAGCAAGAGATTAAATCTAAAGAAGAGAAAATCACACAGTTACAACTCTCTATAGAACAATTCAAAGATTATCCCAAGGTTGAATAGTTTAAGAAGGAAGCCTTAGAGGCAAATAAGGCTTTATCTCAACAGTTGAATCTACTCTGCCAAAAAATATCTCTTATTGATCCATTATGCATCACAACGACATCACTGATTGACCAAGTAGTCAATACCAGGTTAGAATTTGAAGATGCGAATGATAAAGTCATAGATTATCTCTCCTGGCAAAGAACAAAAGATGAAAGAACTGCTAAATTACCTAAAATTGAAGAGTCTCATAAAGAGATATTGTTTTCAGAATGGGAAACACAGTTGATAAATGTAGAAAGAGCTACCTCGAGTGCGAGGGCTATAATGAATAAATTTATTGAGCTGGTGAATGATAACTTATATGGTGCCAATTTAATTTCTGATTGTTCCCCAGGAAATCTTCCAAAGGCAAAAGTTTTAGAGAAGCAATGGAAGTAAGATTTGGACACCAAGGAGGAGCAACTCAACAGAGTACAAAGTCTTAACTGGGATGCGCATTGGTCCTTTTTGGTCAAGCCACACAGCCAACAGATGACTATCAAGTGCCTTGTTGATGCTATTGATCGCATGATGCCCGAGCTCTCAGATGCCACATACATAAGACAGTTACACTCCAGGATGAGTCATCCTCCAGAAATCCAAACCATGCTCTCGATTTGTCGGTTGAAGATACAAGAGAAAACATAGATGCGATGAATCTCTTCAAAGGTTATCGCGATTCTATTTTTGAAATTCAAATCCCATATTTTGATGAAGGCAGTTCCAACAACTCTCAGCAATTTTTATGGACAGTTTGTTTTTAATTTTACTATAAAGACCCTTTCATGTCATTTTAGAAAGGGTCCTCAATTTGTATAAAACTAGACTTGAGAATTTTGCACTTCTGCACTTCTTAATTTATTTTTATAAGCCGTGGATCGAGATTCAGACTTGTTGTGAAAGAGCTTCATAAAGACTTGCATTTTTGTATCTTCTTGGAGTTTTCAGAATAAGAAGATTGAACCAGATTATTACTTGCATAACGAGACTCAAATGCATATGGTACTTCTATCATTGTTCTTTTTGTCTTGTTTTATGTAATTAGCATTCCATTGATTTGTTATTGTTGATATATTCTCATGTTTCAAACAACTCTATATTATTTCACTTTTGAATGATCTAGAATTGTTATATTGTATACATATGTCAACGATAAATATTAGTATGTTATGTGATATGTTTTCACATTACTTTGTTTAATTTCTTATTCAAAGTAATCATCATTTAAATACATCTTTCTGTAGATAAGTGAATAATCTATATTATCATTTGTCTGCTAGGAATCATCAATAATCGCATTATTATGAGATCACCCGGGTTATATATATATATATATATATATATATATATATATATATATATATATATATATATATATATATATATATATATATTATATATATATATATATATATATATATATATATATAGATATATTTGTATATTTTAGAGCTTATAGATTAAACCACCTATCATCTTTTTATACATTTAAAACACCCATTCATCAAATCATACTTTATTGGGAAACTGGTCCCATAATATCCAATCAGAGCCACCATACCAAATGGAGAAGGAGCTGCACTAAGGTCCGGACTGGGTGGTTATTCCCCAATGTTGGTGCTACGATTTTAGAGGCATCAACACAACTATACATATTTCTAAGTAAAATCACATCGAAAAACTTGCAAATACATGAAAGGGAACATGGAAAAGGCATGTTCAATGTACCCTTTTCATGTATTTTCAATTTCTTTCATGTGGGTCTACTTAAAAGTATGTAGAGTAGGTACTCATTAGATGTTGAATTTATTTTGCATCTAACGGGTGTCTACACTTGAAATTTGAATAAACCTATAAACAAATAAGATAAAAATACAATAAAAATAAGTTGTTTTCTTTCCTTTAAAAAATCATCTTTTATTTTATTATTTCAACTATTATTTTATTATTTTCCTTAGGAGGCCGATTTTAGGACTCAAAATTTCCATAGTGCAAAAAAAGTTTGATTAGAGGTGAGTAAGTAAATCGAAGAACAACTTGGATTAGTAGATCAAGGATAAACATAGCTTGGATGATATTGACAAGCATTATTCATTTTGTGGGGTGAAACCTGCTCAACACTTAACCACAAGCAAGGTCAAAAATGATGCTAGATAGTAAAATTGATGAAGTTACATCTCATTTGATGAAAGGATTCACCCCCGTCATCTTCTTTCCTAATTCACCATCAACCACTGTCCCTCCCCCCAAAACCTCTTAACATGATATGAAACCAGTTTAGGGTGATGTGGCACTAGTGGGGTCATATATGATAGGTCCACCGTCATTTGATGGATAGAAAAATTGGTGTCAAGTGTTCATCCATATACTGGACTTCTAGAACATATAATGGTTTTCAATAAAAATAATCATGAATTTATTTAATATTTGATGTGATAAGCCCCTGGAAAAGCTCCCATTCATATGGTTCTTAAGGATTAGCACCCAAGAGCTATGCACCTTAAAATGTCATGTATCAAATGTTTTATCGAAGTAGAAGTTAACAGATTTTTTTCGAGACTCAATATGGTTGGCCTCTGGTCAATCCCCTGGTCACAAACTTCTTAAACATTAGTTCCTATTGAAAAAAATCCCTTGGGTCCTCAGAAGATTAGATGTGAAAATGTTAAAGAGTTAACATATTTCATTGATACCTGAGATGGTTGGCTCTTGGTCAAGCTCTTGGTCATAGAGCATTATTATTTAGCACCTAAGGGCTAAAATCCCCATTTCCCTCTAGAATACCAAGTATGCAAAGATCACCATATTTTCGTGATAGTCCAACACCCAAGATATACTAGTTAGATAAAGAGAGGGTAGTGATGTTCTAGGTCATAGAACAATGACGTGGAATTCTAGGTGGAGCAGGTGATGTCGTAGTGGAGGATGTGTGTCACTATATTTATCATTTTCATATAGCCCACCATCTAAAGGTGAGTGACATGTGGCATGTGTCAATATATCCATGTGGAAAATGACAAGTAAGCATTAGCCACATGTGAGACTATGATTGTTTTTTGGAAGAATAAGGTGGCAGACTAATTGGGCCTTAGAGTGATAGAATCCTAAGATAATGTTTTGCTATCAAATAACCCAATATCCCAAGATTTTTCATTTTACAAGACTGGGTATAGAATAAGTCATTGACAATAAATTGGAAGTTTGGCATCATTAAGCCACTCGAGCCTTGGAATCCCACGGTGGCATCATGAAAAAAATATTTTGATTTCTTGATCACTTGATAGAATTGGCCCATAGTCACATGGTTTGGTCACAATGGATTGATGTGTAGCACATCAGGGCGTAGTGCACTCGAGCCCCTGAAATATGAAAGTCATGTTTTACAAAAGAGTGTTTGAGTTTTCCTAACAACTTGAGAACCTTATACAGAAAGTACTTTGTTATAATGTGTGGTTCTCGACACTTGTTGAATTAGCATGTATGTACTAAATGGCATACTTGAAGGTGTTTTCTCCTAATTATCTAAGAGAAAGAAAAATTACTAATTCCTAACGTAAAAATTTCCCATCATAGGTCTAAGGAATTTTTTTTTTGCAATATTTCTTAGTGTTTAGTGTTTCTTGGGTGTTCCTCAAATTCTCGAGAGTTTCTTGATTTTAGGTAATGTTCTATTTGGTGGCACCAACATGGAGCTTAATGAACAAGAATATATTTGCACCAAAAAACATTGAATGAGGTTGAATTAAAAGGAAGCATATGTAAATTTAGTTATCTAAGAGATGCAACTGATGTTGGAAGTGTGAAGTGCATAAGTGATAAGAGGTACGCTACCACAAGTGTCTTCATGGGAAAAATTTAACAGTCTACAATATAGTGCGTGTTGAAAATTGGTAGCCCAACGATGGATTTCCTTAAATAAAATTTCATTTATGACAATTCTCGAGTGAAATTCTAAAAATAGAAAGTCATGTCTAGCATCTCAAGTATGACTTTCAAAAAAAAAAAAATCGCCTTGTATCAATTGGTAATCAAGTATATTTTATGGAAAATCACTCCACTTATCATTAATAAATCCTAATAGTTCAATTTTGGCTTAATTATAAATATTATCATTTCTATTATCATTATCCTTATGATACTATGATATTATTATAGAAAAGAAATACAAGTCACCTTACCTTCATAATTCGCACCCCTCTCTCCTTAATGTCTCACATGACTCTACATTACACTCTCTCTCACATTAAATTCTTGGCATATTCCTCTTACACAATCATTGAAGGTATACATTACACTCTTTAAAGAAAATGTTACACTCTCTCTTAAATGCATAAGTTATAAAGGCATGCGTATCTCTCCTTAAATGGCATTCGTTACCCTCTCTCCTATATGGCATGAGTTACACTTCCTAAAAGGGCAAGAGTTACACTCCTCAAGGCACGCGAGATTCCTCCATTGAAGGCATGTGTTTCCTCTCTCCTTAATGGCTTGAGTTACTCTTACCTATTTGGCATACGAATTACTCTAAGGCATGCTCCTTCTTTATGGCATGAATTTGTTGTTCCTCCTATATATATGTGCCTTATATATTCTCCCCTCACTACTTGTGAATTATGAAAGAAGGATTTGAAATTGAGAGAGAGAGAGAGAGTTGGAGATACTTCAAGAAGATTGTGAGGAAAAGAAACTTGGAGGGTAAGAGCGGAACTTGGAGGTTGATTCATGGTTTTCCTCAACTGCTCCTATCAATGACCTTCATTCTACAACTTGTTCATATTTGGGTGAACTTACTCATTCTCTTGATCTCTCATTATACTTTGTATCTCTATTGAACAATTGATATCTAACAGAAGAAGAATCTAGTCAGGTTTTCCCCTTGTGTGTTTTTACCTGGTCATTGGACCTAAATTCTTTGTGTCTCATTATGTTATTGGTTATCTTCCACTATGCATTTGGTTCATGTTTTATCTACAATTTCTTAACTAATGCTGTAACATAAATAAGTTTTGTAATAAGTTATTTTAATGGCATAGAACATCATATTTTAACATGGTATTAGAGCTTTGGTGAAGAGAAGCCCAAGAAGGTAATGTTCTTTCACTTCTTATTTGTTGTTGAAATAAGGAGTCCTTACTTGTTGCTTCTTACTTACTGCTGAAATATTCCTCCCTCTTCATTCCTCTCTTTCTCTATCCTTCCCTCCCTTCCTTAGTCCCTCTTAAATAATGACTCTACCAAGCTCTATTTCTCCCTTCTTCTATCAATCTCTCTCTCTCTCCATCTTCCCTTCTCTCCTACCACCCTCTTTCTCTCTCCCTTATTTCTGCATATTCCCCTCTCCATTTCAATACTATTTTTCTCTCTTGTCTATGCCCCCCACTCTATCTCTTTACTTCTCTCCCCTTCACTCCTTATCTATCCCTCTCTACACCCATTTATCTCTTTATCCACTGGTGGGTATGTGCTATATTCTTTCCACGCATCACTTTTATTTATTTTATTTTATGTGGGCACAAGGATGGGTGGCAGACCCAAAGATGGTGGGCGAACCTACCCATGGTTTTTCATGTGGTTTTCGAGCATGGTTTTTGGGCACGGTGGTTTTTTCCCATGGTATTTGTATATCCGGTCAAGGGAACTATGATTATGTTTCAATCCAAGGTTAGTGGATTGGGGTTTATGAATGCTACAACATGTATATATATATATATATATATATATATATATATATATATATATATATATATATATATATATATATATATATATATATATATTAAAAGGGATATAATGAAAAATCAATCGGTATTCCCGGTTTTTGGATCCAGGGGAAAATATTTGTGTATATTTGCTTTATTTTCTCACCATTGTATATTTTTTTGTTTTAAGAATCTGTTTGCAGGTAATTTCTATACAGGATTAAAACCTACATTTGGTATCATATCAAAAGTTCTTGAGTTCAAATCACACTTGACTTTAACTGGGGGGAGATTATTGGGCATTGGATAATCCAATACTCCCCGTTTGTTTTGTGACATGTGCATAACCACCTCTCTATGATCCGTTAACTCTAGTGATGTGTCCATTTACTAACACTTGTGGGTTTTGGTGCAACGACAATCATGATTTCAACAAGTGGTATCAAATTTATTTCGGCTTCAAGGGGACACCTTTGTTGCTAAGGGGTTTTGCTTAGGCTTGTGGTAGACCCTGTTACAGTGGGAGATATACATGATCAATTCTTGCAGTGAAAGAATATGGCAAACTGTGGAAAGTTAGAGATCGATAAATTCAATGGATAGAGTTTTGAGTTTTGGAAGTTCAATATGGAGGACCTGTTGCTGGATAGAGATCAATGGATCACTATAGATACAGGTATGACACCAACAATATGATTGTGTCTCTCAGATTCAGTATTGTTGAATGTATCAGGGGAAGCTACGGAAAAGGATTTGTGGGACAAGTTAGGGACTTTTTATCAATCTAAGTCTCTAGTGAAATTTGTTTTCGTACGGAAAACGTTGTATAACTTGATGATGAAGGATGGATACTTAGTGATAGAGCGTCTAAATGCCTTTAATAGTACGGTAAGCTAGTTTTTATCTGTTGATATTAAAATTTCAGATGAAGATAAGTGCATCATCATGTTGTGTTCTCTACCAGACTCATGGGATAGTCTGGTTGTCACAATAGGTAGCAATATAGCTACCTTGAAGTTTGATGAAATAGTCTCATCCTTGTTGTTAGAGGAGATGAGAGGAAAAAATATGGAGAGCTAGAATGGAGATGCCTTGTTCGTGAGAGGATGGTCCCGAAACATAAACAAAAATAAGTCCTCAAGTGGGAGATCTAAATCTACAGGGAGACCTAAATCTCCAAGAAAATATGTAAATGTATGATGGAAATGCGAAAAAGAGGGGCACTACAAAAAGGGCTCTATATCTAAAACTCCTAATAAAGGAAAGGGATCTTATGAGGCTCCTTCTACGAAGGCAAAAACTACCTCAGATTAAGGTGGGGGTGTGTACTTGGATTCTTCTTCAAGTACACACGTAGATCATGAGGCATGGTTGATTGAATCAGGTGCATTCGTTCACTTCACTCCCCATAAAGAGTGGTTCTATGAGTACTTGAAATATGATGGTGGTGATGTATTCCTAGGGGATTATAGGAAGGTTAGAATCATAGAACGTGGAAAATTAAAAATTAAGTTACAAGGTGGAAGGATTAGAACACTTCCTAGTGTTCTTCATATTCCTGCATTGGCTAGAAATCTGATTTCTATAAGAAAGATGGATGATGCCGGTGTAAAAACAATGTTCAAGAAAGATACCTACAATATGGTTCAGGGAGCATTGGTATTGATGTGGGGAGTTCAGATCGGAACTATGTATAAGTTGTTTGGAAGTACTGTTATTGATCAGTGTAACAATTCTGTGGTTCTTGAAGGTGGAGCAGAAAATATTCTAGTCTTTGGAGAACATACTATGTTGTGGCATCAAATACTAGGACACATTAGAGAGAAGGGCCTTCAAATACGACATGGTAATTGTATGGTAGAAACCATGTCTAATTTCTCTTTGGATTTTGATTTTTGTGAACATTGTGTATATGGGAAGCATAATCGGGTGATTTTCCCCCTGGTGTTGAGAGGGAAAAAGGGACATTAGAACTTGTGCATAGTGATGTATTTGGACCTCTCTCAGCTCCATTACTAGGGAACTCTGTGTACTCTATATCTTTTATAGATGGCATATCGAGGAATACATGGATATATATCCTCAAGAAGAAATTTGAAGTCTTTGACAGGTTTAAAGAATTTAAGGTTCTAGTGGAAAATTAGACAGAGAAGAAGATTAAGGTGTTAAGAAGAAATAATGGTGGAGATTTCTACAAGAAGGAATTTGAAGAGTTCTGCAGGAAGTGTGGTATAGCATAGAAAAATACTACTCCATACACACCTCGACCAAATGGAGTTGAGGAAAGGATGAATAGGTCATTGATGGAGAAGGCAAGAAGCATGCTCAGTGGTGTCGAGTTAGGATAGGAATTATGGGAAAAGGTAGTGGATATTGCTTGTTACCGATTTAACAGATCACTTTCATCAACATTGGATGATAAGACTCCACATGAGGTATGGATTGGTAAGAAACCTTCTCTCTCATATTTCATGGTATTTGGCTGTGATGCATATGTAAATGCTCCAAAGGAGAAAAGAACCAAGTTGGATAGTAAATCTGTAAGGTGCATCTTTATTGGGTATAAGGATAGTTTAAAAGATTATAAGTTTTGGAACCCAAAAACAAGGAAGGTTGTTGGAAATAATACTGAGAGGGGGGGGTGAATCAGTGTTATCAAATCAATATAACTTTTTCATTTCCATATTCAAATTCATATACGCTACTTCAGTTAAGGAAAACTGCGTGTATACGCAACTGTGTTTAATGCAACAAGCGTATATCCAGTAAACTTATGATTCAGTTAGTTGATCCTTAATGAGTGCATCAGAACATTATTAACCATGTGAACAGTGAACAAGAGCAGTAAGATAGAATAGATCATCACACACAAGAAGCACACATGAATACCATGATGTAAGGTGGAAACCAATGTGGGTGAAAACCACCTGCTGCAATTCGTCTCTATCTTCTTTTAATTAGAAACTTCTTTTTACAATGATTCTGTACTGGTGCAGTCTTATACCAGTACGCAAGCTGCTACCTGCAGAAGGCTACAACCTTCTCTCGTTCTCCAACTGCTTCTGGAAGGGAGCTACAACCCCCTTAGCTCTTGTACTAGCTGAGGTACTAGTACGTAGGTGCTGACCTACAGAAGGGTACAACCTTCTCTTTTCTTCCAGGGACCACGTTTCATAAATTTTCAAACTGGATCCATGAATTAACATCAATAAAACATCAAGTATATCTGTATCAACCAATCTCTTTCGCACCAAACAAACTGAATCAAATAATCACTTCTCTGAATGTTGTACCCAAAAAGCAGTAACAGTAACCAGACACTAATTCTAAACCTAGAACACTGCAACAATAAACCAAAGTAGCTAAAACATATTTCAAGATATGTACACTACTTCAATATGCAGAAACTTGCATGCATACGCTTCTGTATTAAGGCCAGCCAGTGTATATGATGTTTTGATTTACTGAACCAGCGTGTATACACGCCTCTGATGTATCGAACCTGCGTACAGATCTATAAAAGATAATTCACTCTTTCAAATATTCAGACATCAGTTATACCCAAATTATCATATTTATAGATCAAGACATGCACCAATTATAACAGATCAAAAATCACACAAAGATACTACTAATCAAGACTTGTGTTTTGACCCATCAATAGAACTTATCCATCTTCTTGTGCTCTGGTTCCTCCTTGATTCAGATTCTGCTATGCACCATAAACCAATTGCCATAATTTCAGATCTTCCTCTTCACCAGATATTCAATGCTTTCAGTCAATACCCTTGCCAAATGATCTCCTCCTTTTTATAGTCTTAGGCCTTACTCAAACCATGGTCCAAAACCACAGAGAACCAATACTAGGGACCCAATGACGCAATACCAAGGTCCAAAACCATAGGTCCAAATACCATGGACCCAAAAATAAGCCTTCCCATATGTACGCACTTTTCCGTGCATGAAAGTGTGTGTATACACATACACGTCTTTTGATCGTCTAACCCACGTGTATACATGGCTTGGTCAAGGGGAACCTACGTATATATCTTTTTCCTTCATTCTGAGAGCTTGAACTGTGATCTGTCATCAAAGTGAGTTGCCATCAAGGACAACACCTGTGTCATAGCGCCAAACCTGTGTCATAATGCCAACAAAGGTTGTGTACAACTAAGATGTGGTGTTTAGAGAGGTGAAATATGTTATTAAACATGAATTCATACCAAAGAAACCTGAGAAGATAGAGTTTTAATTGAAGGAGGAAAAATCAAACTCTATAGTAGAACATGAATCATAAGAGGAAGAGCCACACACTCTAGTTAAGGTGGGGACTCTAAAGAATGTTGGAGATTCATTGACAAAGTCTGTGAGCACTGAGAAGTTTTATTGGTGTAGAGAAAAAATGGGTATTGCAGCCTTGGACCAATGACTAATCTCTCCTGTGACCCCCAGTGTGGAAAGAAAACAACAAGTGGGAGAATGTTGGGTGTGTTTTATATTATTTCCATGCATCATGGGGTCCAAGGCAACATCCCAATTTTATTTTATTCTTTTATGCAGACCCAAGAATTGTTGAGAAGACCCAAGGATGGGGAATAGACCCAAAGATGGTGGGCGGACCTACCCATGGTTTTGCACATGATTTTTGGGCATGTTTTTGGGAACAATGGTTTTTTCCCATGGTATTTTTAGATCCAGTAAAGGGAACTATTGTTATGTTCTAATCTAGGGTTAGTGGATTGGGGTTTATGAATTCTTCAACATGTATATATATGTATTGTAACATTAAAAGGAATATAATGAAAAATCAATCTGGTATTCCTGGTTTTGGGATCTAGGGGAAAATATCTATGTATATTTGTTCTATGTTTTGTTATCACTCCGTAATTTCCCAAGGCTGTGAGAGAAACCCAAAGGTAACAACAAAACCACTTTGGAAGCTCAGATCTAGCCCTTCCATCTTCAGAGAGGGATCTCTCTATATGATTTAGATTTGTTATCTTGAGATATTAGGCTAGTTATAAGTTCCGAGTTTGGTTTTTTCAAAGGTTTGGTTGAAACCGCAAGGACAATCCATTGGGAAATGGATCCATAAGTCTTGGGGTGATCAAATACAAGAATTGCAGAATAGATGTAACAGGGCAGGGTAGGCAGGATTTTGGATCTTTAGAGGATTTTTGTGGTGAATGGGATGAAATACTTAGTTTCAATTAAACATAGAGCATACTAGGATGAATTTTATATTTAATATTAGAGTGAAAACATAGATATTGTTTATAAGCCAGAGCATATTGTATTTAAACAAATTCAGCCCTTAATCTTCTTTAAACAATAGAGACAGAAACACATATGGAAAACTGGGAAAATAACAATTTTACAAGAGAGGAAACTTCACCAATTGCCTGACATGGGAATCCTAGAACAAACTTTCTGTATTAATGGAAATGATCACTTCATTACATGCACAGCTTTACATCAAGGATCTTCTTTCTTCATATGAGTTCCAACACTTTGTACTTTAATATATGAAGTATTTATACAATTTTCATCAAAATATATTGATTCTACAAAATATCCTTTAAAATTGTTTACAAAAATAGTACAAGAATATAGGAGAATTAAAATGTTGAAGCTCTCTGGCACTGATATCGAGGATTCTGATGATGACTTGGACTGAAAAGGTTGTTGCTTTGTTGTTGATATCTTCATGCCCTTGAAATCTAGAGCTACTTATTTTCAGCCATTTGTCTTTCAACTGATAATTTCGTGCCTTAAAATCTAGGGTTTGTCAAGCTATCCCTGAAAATATGTCAATTTATTGAATTTACTAATGATTTTATGTCACTCTTTGACAATGCTTCACCAATGTCATAAAATATTTTGCAAGGAAATATTTTATAAATGTTTTTCAAATATTCCGTAAATGAATTTCATATTTCTCTATTTTCATGAATTTGCTAAATAAAATCTTCAAAATATCTCCTCAAATAATTGCATCCTTAAATCCATTCATTATTTGAAATTATGTCTTGTTTTGAAATCTTTTAAATCCACACCTTGCTTTTCCTTCTCCTGGATTTTCAAAACTATGTGTTGTTTTGCCTCCCCATGGATTTTCCAAAACCATGTGTTGTTTATCCATGTGTTTTTGTTTTTACTTTTCCTTTTACCACTATAAAATATTTGGATACATATTTATCCAAATCTTATCTTCGCGTACATTTTTCATTCAGAAGTCATTTTCCTCTATCATCTCTGTAAAACTGTTGTTGGTTTTGCTCCCATGGTTTTCATTTTAAAAATAATTAAAATTATTTTTAATCTCAAAATAATTTAAATATTCCTTTGTGCCAACATACAGGAAAATAAATGAACATAAGTGACATTTTTCTCTCGTTCAATTCCTTTTGTCAAATTTCATTTTTGTTGAGCCTCCTTTTACTTTCACATGAACATAAGTGACATTTTTCTCTCGTTCAATTCCTTTTGTCAAATTTCATTTTTGTTGAGCCTCCTTTTACTTTCACCTGTAACCTCATTTCACACCTGTAAGTCTCCTTTTTACCTAAGTCTTTTTCACCTCAATCTTATTCTTACTTAGCTTGACATGTCACCTCATTTCACACCTGTAAGTCTCCTTTTTACCTCAGGCTTTTTCACCTCAATCTTATTCTTACTTAGATTGACATACATAAATTCATTTTATAAATATATCACCCAAGCTTCAGAGGAATCCAAGCTCCAACTCCAGAGAAATTCGATTAATCAAATAGAACCATTGACCTTCCCACCATACATCATAAGATTCAAATCAATACAATTAATGGTTTTTGGAGGGGGGTAGGTAGTAAATTAATCAAATAGAACCATTGGCCTTCCCACCATTCATCATAAGATTCAAATCAATACAATTAATGGTTTTTGGAGGGGGGTAGGTAGTAAATGGTTTAGGAGGGGGGGTCTGAAATTAACAAGAGGGTGACAACTATAAAAAGAGGTAAAGTGAAAAACATCTTTTCAGACCCCCTGGTTAAATTTCGAAAAGGCAGGGCCCCCCGAAATCCCTCAATCCATCAATAACCATTGATTTATTTTGCACATATCTCGAGGCATGAAAGATTAAGGCGATTTAATAGTTAAGTGCAGGGTGGGGACAACAATTTATTTTGACTTTAGGGATTTTACTTGTGACTTAACGCATATAATATGATTATGAAGTGGAATTTAATGGATATGGTCATTTTAATGGCAACGTGGAAATGGAAAGAGATAAGGTGGAGTATAGGATAAGGTAAGATGAATATAGGTAATATATGAGGAAAATATATGAGAGAATGAGTGTGAGATGAGTGTAGTTTTATTTTATAAAATATTATTTTATTTTAAATATAAAACCAAAATAATATTTAAATATAATGATTTTATATCCCAAATAAATTTATTTTAAACTTGAATAAAAATTTGATGAGGGCAATTGAAAATTAGGTATAAAAGTCAATTATGTTTATTTTGTCAGACCCTCATAAATGAGCTTGAAACTATGCATACCAAAGTAAGCATGTCCAGGGTATAAATTTTGCCAAAATTTATCATGCGCTAACATCGGCTCCAATTGGGGATGTTGCCCCCCCTGCAAGGCAACAAAGAACCACAACTCTAGTGCCTAACCATTCAGTAGTCATCACACCCCTCAGCCTGCAACTTGTGACCTGTTCTGAAACTCAAACCTCTGTACAAACTGAAAATGATATTGAATACTACAAATTGTAAACTAAATGCTGAAAAAGATGCTTGCCCAGTAAGCTTATTTATGTATAGACAATCCTATTCTAACAACTGAGAACCAAATGCTTGATTTCAAGCAATGTAAAACCTCCAATATAACCAATCAAAAAGTTGATCCAATACCTGGGCTCCTTGACTATGTTTAAGAAGAATCAAAACTAGAGCTTGTAAGGGCACTGGAAACTAATTGTAAGCTTGATCTTCACAATAGAAACATAATTGGAACTCTGTAGTGAACAATTCCTCCATATAGACAACTATGGGATCATGAAAGACATGACTTATTGTTTGATTTTCAAAGTATTCTGCAAATTTATGGTCATGCTTGGGCAGTTCATATATGTTTTCTTTACCATCATACAGTTTTAGTTGTGAGTCATCAGATCTATTCTCAAAACAATCCTCAACCTCAATATCAAAATGCAGCACTACCACTTCTTGTTTTGGCTGAAAAAGGTTCTTAAAGAAATTATTGTTTGGTCAATTTAGTGTGTTCTAAATTGCTGATTAAAATGTCAATCCGGGATTCGTAAACTAACGAAGTGAAGTGTACTATATGTACAAGATAACCATTTTCTTAGTCTTTTGTCGTTTTTTAGTTTTTTAGTTTGTTTTTGGATTTATCTTTTATGGATTCCCTAGTGTGTGATGGCGAAAATGAAAGTTAAGTATGGATGGTAATGGTGATTTCTACAGTGATTTTTCAAACTTAAAAGTGTTCAAAAAGAAAGATCTAAAATAACTGTAATGAAATCAATTCTTAAGAGGAAGTAAATGTATCAAACAGTGAACTAATGACAATGGCCCAGTATCCTTACTGCTGTATGAAAAAGAAAGTAAAAATTGAACTTAAAGCAACTCAAAGACTGAAAGCAAAGCAACTAATTCACACTACTTCAACTCTTCTGATCCTTTACCCTTCAACTCAATCTGCCTTATGGGAAGAAATCATGAACAAGTTAAGCAATATGATATCTAAATTGCAGGAAATTAAATTGCATAAAGGAAACTAATCACACCACTTCAACTCTTCTAATCCTTTACCCTTCAACTCAATCTGCCTTATGGGAAGCAATCATGAACAAGTTAAGCAATATGATATCTAAATTGCAGGAAATTAAATTGCATAAAGGAAACTAATCACACTACTTCAACTCTTCTGATCCTTTACCCTTCAACTCAATCTGCCTTATGGGAAGCAATCATGAACAAGTTAAGCAATATGATATCTAAATTGCAAGAAACCAAACTAAATCACACGACAATAAGTAATATTGTGATTCCTTACTAATAGAGTCACTTGACTATAGAAAGAAACCATAAACAAATCAGTAGTATGATGTCTAAGTAGCAGAAAAATAAATAAGCAAAACACAATTTGAAAAATGACAGTGCTGGAATTAAACTTTAGAAAATGAAAATTAGCAGGAAGGACAAGATGATCTCATATGTCAGTAGTTATCAAAAAGATGAAAATTTGCCCGGGCTGCCTAAGAAAACCTGTAGAAAAGCACTGATCAGCTGACAGCTATAAGAAAACATAAATGAAAATGTAAACAGCAGTGAATTAAAAACATCAAAACAGCATGTTATATACAAGCTAATAATTATGAAAGCAGAAACATAATAAAATCAAATGAGAACTATACAGGGCTTTAGTGCACAGGGGCCCTCTGCCACCTCAGCCAGTCAATGAACAGTCACAAAAACGAGCTCAGGAAAGTAGTCTTCTCATGTATTAAAGCAACAACAAAACACGTAAAACAGAGTACAGTGGGGTGATAACAACAGTCAAAAATTACATCTCCAAAACTTCACCACACAGCGTTTATCAACGTGTTATTTATAATGAAAAATGCTGTAACTAACTCCTAAATCCTATGCTATTAACTGCATTGCCAGAGACACGTAGATCTCCTCAACCCGAGATCTAGCGTAATGGTCATCATGTCCATTAAATCCTCGGAGTGGTAGCTGTTGGATTCAGGTTACGGGGTTGATCTCCAGGTGTGTCGATATCTCCGTGAGCTGAGGACTGTGCCATGTAAACCTTCACGTGCTCAAAACAGAGACGTGCCACCGCTAAATTCCTTGGTTGGCTTTGCCTTTGACCCTTGTTGACCGTGACCGTTTATGGATGATTTGGCTGATCTGAAGGGACACATTCCATGTACACGTCACCTGTAGCTTGCCCATGTGGCTCGTTTCTTCATAGGACACCTGTAGCATAGCCTTTAACAAAATGGTTGCGGAAACCTGTGCTGGTTGCGGAAACTGACAAGTTTCCGCAGCTACCTGAACAAAAATCTAAACCAAACGACAGTCATAAGCATAGTTAGAAAACCATGTCAGAAGCTCTTTTTAGACTATAATGCAATGATTTAACAGCTTGGTGGATGAAGTAAGTGGAAAAAGAAGGCTGAGAGGGTGTATAGGAAGGTGCAGGTTTGAGGCTCAACAATTATTTTGACATTGTAAATTGTAGCCCTGAATTTGAACTTCTAAGGGTTGAAGGTCCTTCTCAATTTGTTCAACAAACTCTAGTAAAAATATGGTCTTGGCTTCAGAGCTACATTTGCATTTCTCTAGATAAATAGGCAAAAAATATGAGAAAGCCTCATCAATTTGATCATCATCAAAATTATCCCAGTATTCCTTGAAACCTTCAATAGAGATAGGGTCTGCCACATACCCTGTCATCTTGTTTAACAAGAAACCTGATCAACGTGTAGTGGAGTTGCCATGAGTGTTTTGCAATCTGGATTATTTGACAATGGAGTCTTTGGATCAAGTTGAAACTTGATTGGAATCACCAGGTGAATGGTTCAACCTTCTTGTGTCTAATCACTATCCACCATCAGCAATCAGATCTGAAACTTGATACTCTTTCCTAAGGATGATGAAACCGATCCTCATTGTCGTCGCCAGAATTTTATCACTCCGTAATTTCCCAAGGTTGTGAGAGAAACCCAGAGGTAAGCAAAAAACCACTTTGGAAGCTGGGATCTAGCCCTTTCAGCTTCAGAGAGGGATCTCTCTATATGAATTAGCATGATCAAATACAAGAATTACATAACATATGTAACAAGACAGGGTAGGCAAGCTTTTGGATCTTTACAAAATTTGTGGAGTGAATGGGATGAAAAGACTTAGTTTCAATTAAACATAGAGCATACTAGGATTATTTCGATATTTAATGTCAAAGTGAAAAGATAGATATTGTTTATAAGCCAGAGCAGCGTGCATTTTAACAAATTCATCCCTTAATCTTCTTTAAATAATAGAGATAGAAAAACATATGGAAAACTAGAAAGATAACAATTTTACAAGAGAGGAAACTTCATCAATTGCCTAACACAGGAATCCTGGAACAAAATTTTTGTATTAATGGAAATGATCAATTCATTACATGCACAGCTTTACATCAAGGATCTTCTTTCTTCATATGTGTTCCAACACTTTGTACTTCAATATTTGAAGTATTTATACAAGTTTCATCAAAATTTATTGATTTTAAATATCAAGATGTTTCTACAAAATATCCTAAAAAATTGTTTACAAAAATAGTACAAGAATATAGGAGAATTAAACTGTTGAAGCTCTCTGGCACTAATTTCGAGGATTCTGGTGATGACTTGGACTGAAAAGGTTGTTGCTTTGTTGTTGATATCTTCATGCCCTTGAAATCTAGAGCTACTGATTTTCTTCCATTTGTCTTTCAACTGATAATTCTCTGCCTTAAAATCTAATATTTGTGAAGCTATCCCTGAAAATCTGTCAATTGCTTGAATTTACTAATGATTTTATGTCACTCTTTGACAATGCTTCACCAATGTCATAAAATATTTTGGAAGGAAATATTTTATAAATGTTTTTTAAAATATTCTGTAAATGAATTTCATATTTCTCTATTTTCATGAATTTACTAAATGAAATCCTAAAAATATCTCCTCAAATAATTTCATCCCGTAAATCCATCCATTATTTGAAATTATGTCTTGTTTTGAAATCTTTTAAATCCATGCCTTGTTTTTCCTTCTCATGGATTTTCAAAACTATGTGTTGTTTTGCCTTCCCATGGATTTCCAAAACCATGTGTTGTTTATCCATGTGTTTTTGTTTTTACTTTGCCTTTTACTGTGGTAAAATATTTGGATAAATATTTATCCAAATCGTATGTTCCTGTACATTTTTCATTCATAATTCATTTTCCTTTGTAAAACTGTTGTTGGTTTTTCTCCCATGGTTTTGATCTTAAAAATAATTAAAAATAATTTTTAATCTCAAAATAATTTAAATATTCCTTTGTGCCAACATACAAGAAAATAAATGAACATAAGTGAATTTTTTCTCTGGTTCAATTCCTTTTGTCAAATTTCATTTTTGCTAAGCCTCCTTTTACTTTCACCTATCACCTCATTTCACACCTGTAAGTCTCCTTTTTAACTCAGTCTTTTTCACCTCAATCTTATTCTTACTTAACCTGACATCCGTAAAGTTATTTTATAAATATATCACCCAAGCTTCAGAGGAATCCAATCTCCAACTCCAGAGAAATTGGATTAATCAAACAAAACCATTGACCTTCACACCATTCATCATAAATACAATTAATGGTTTTTGGAGGGAGGTAGGTAGTAAATGTTTTAGGAGGGAACACCCTAGGGCCTTGGGTTGAAAACCCCAATAGAGAGGAGGGCATACAACAGCAAGAAATGTGTAGACAAAGAATCTAAATGCTTAAACTGCTAAATTGGGAAGCAGTGGTATTACCCGAAGGTCCTACATTCGGTTTCGATCCCGTAGATTCCAAACCCTCTGCATCTTCCGCCTTTAAAAACTGTAACTTATTCAAGCAAATCATATACAACAACAATAATAGAAAGCATGTTCATGATATATGTGTTAGATTATATAAGAAAATGAGCAATTACACATTAATATAAGGTTTATAAGCAAATCACAACATGAATCAATGCATAAACACGATAATTATTAGGAACTGAACAACATTTCTTTATTGATGTAAGCTAAATGAAAGGTGGAAAACTAGAACCTGAGTCTTCCTCCAACTCCAAGAGGAATAGTCCTCTAGATCTGTCCTGTCTTGGCCTCAGCAATCTTCCTCCATCGATACACATAAGGATGTCATAAGAGGGATCAAGGACATCTCAAAAGAGGAAACAAAGGTTTCCTATAACTTGAAGAATGCAAGAGGCACAAGGATTTCTCTAGACTTGATCAGGGATCAATCAACTATAATATCAATATCTCATCTCTTCTCCCCTTAGGCCTTCCCATGGAGGTTTATTTATATTTCTCCAAATTAGTTTTTCCTGTTGGGAAACAGTTGGGCCACGGGCTATAGTAGGTGAGTAACATGTAAAACCCATAAACTCCACCTGAATTTAAGGAGATTTATTATTTTTAAGTGTTTTAACACATATATGGGGGATGTGCATGGAAAATTTTAGGGGCAAATTTTCGCCCTTAGGCGAAATTAAGGGGTTTTAAATTTTTAGTGGGCGAATATTTTGTATCATAGTAAATTTTACAAATCGCCTCAAATTTATTTTATAAAAAAATTATGTATGGAGGTTAGCCCACCTTATTTTAAGGGAGAGGGTAAAAAAGGTAAATTTAGCCCTTGAAATTAGGAGTTACAACCTTCCATTCGCCCTAATTTTCATGAATAGGCTTAATTTAAGTGAATCTTATGGGCCAAATACCATATTTATAAAAGAGGTATGGTAAATTAATAAAAATATAAATAAATGAGAGGTATGGTAAATAAATAAAAATATAAATAAACTAGAGGTATGGTAAATAAATAAAACCTCTTTTTATATTTAGTCCATAACCCTCTTTCTATTTATGAAGGCTCAAAAAAGAGGTTTTATTTAAGTGAATCCTATGGGCCAAATACCATATTTGTAAAAGAGGTATGGTAAATTAATAAAAATATAAATAAACGAGAGGTATGGTAAATAAATAAAACATTTTTTTATATTTACTCCATAAGTCACCTTATATTTACGAACACTAAAAAAATGCGTTATATTTAGGTGAAACCTATGGGAAAAATACTATGGGTCAAATACCATGGGCTAGATTATTATTAATACCATGCAAAAAAAACATTATTAACCCTAATATTAGTATTAATAAAAATAAAAATGGCACATGGTATTGACCCATGGTATTCACGTGGAATGTAGCCTATTTAAAGGGGGGAATTAAACCAACATAGATCCATCTTTACTCTAGATCTACTAAGCCCCGAGAGGGATCAAATATCGTGATATGCAAACTAGCATAGAGTGAAAAAATATTTGATCCCTCTCAAGGCTTGGTGGATCAAGAGTAAAAATGGATGTTGTAATTTAATGTATGTTAAAAATTTTAACTTGGTTAAAATAAAAATCAATTATTAATTTTATTAATTTTTATAAATTACTAATAGTAATTTTTAAGCTCCAGGTTTATGACAACCCATGGTATTGACCCATGGTAATACCATGGTATTCATGTGAGCATAGACTATTTAAAGTGGAAATTCTATCATCTTAGATCCATCTTAATTCTAGGTCTACCAAGTGCTTAGAGGGATAAATAGATTTCATCCCTCTAAGAGTGGTAGATGTGGAGTTAAGATGGATATAGGTTGGTTTTTATGATAATGAAGATATTAATTATACTTAGGAAATTATATTGTAAAAACATCTTAAGGTGAATGGTTAAAGCTACATTTAGTCACTTCACAAAATTTAGTAAAAAATACCAATATCTCCATTAATATTGGTTTTTATGATTTAACAAAAAAAATTCAAAACAGTGAAACCTTATCACTCTTTCCGCACTTTTTCAAACATTCTTAATATGATATCTTCATGAAAAAGTTTAGCTACTGATGTTGGATTAGTTGTTTGAAAAATAAGCTGGTTTGTACAACCTTTCATCTTCTGTGCTATTCTTAGTTTGTCCTAATGATCTGTAGGGGTTGGAGCCACTGTACCATATTTTCCTAAAAGGTGGAGATTGTTCACCAAAAAGGAAATTAATCTACATGTTACAACGTTGTTAAAAAATGCGAGACGTATGAGGGTAGTGAATTATGCTAATAAGCAATTTAGACTAGGAGAGACGTAATTAAATTTTATTATTTAATTGAATATTTCCAATTAAAATAATAATAAATCTACATTTATATATTCATATATTGATTGGAAGGCTTCTCACAATGGTCACTTCTTTCAATTAGATCCCCTTCAAGCCTTTGGGATACCTAATACTTTCTTATATATTATAGTTGGGGCTTGCTACTTGTTGGCGTGTTGGGGTATACAAACTTGATGTATTTTTTTTTTTATCTCGCAGTTGGAGTCTATGGAATAAGAAAGAAATTTTATAACTTGAAAAAAGTGGTAGCTTGACAAAAGTTGTAGAGAAAAGATTAATCTCTCCTACCTTGACAGAACTTGTGGTCAACATCAACACCTACAAGAACTTTGTTGTGGAATATTGTCAAAACTAATAGAAGGATATGAAAGAGTGTATTGTAACAACCTTGACAAACACAGCCACTAAAACTTGGAACATTGTTTGTAGGAAGAGAAAATTATGTTTCGTTTTTCCAAACATGTATGTTAGTAAATTACAGTTTAATGAATATGTTTTCTTATTATCATATATGGTTTCATACTTTAACAAAACATTTGCCAAGACTTCACAATGTTTTATTATTCAGTACAAGATTTTCCAAGATCTTACAAGATTTTATAATTCAGTGAAAGATTCTCCATCACCGTACAAGATAATATAATCTAGTGAGAGATTCGCCAAAAAAATTATATATACATATTATATTATTGACAAAATCGCCTCCCATTTTTCCTATGTATCATGGGGATTAGCCCATTTATTATACATATAAATTTAGGGTGGTTCTTAAAATTTTCCCTGGGGATGGGTATATACTGACCTGCGTGTACATGCTTTTAACAAAGGGAAAAGTAGTGTATGGGAAATAAAACACCGTTTTTTAGAATTTGGACCAAGTCTGGAAAGGAAGGGTTTCCCTAGGCCATAACGAGAGCATAAAATCTACCAAGAGTGGTAAATGGTGCTATAATAGATGCCCCCTAATATATGAGTTCAGAAGGGGTACATGATGGCCAAAATTTATTAAGTGTATAGAAGGAATCATGCTAAGACCGAAGAGGATTTCACCAGAATTCAACCTGCCAAGCTAGTGAAAGAGATCAGAAAGAAACTGTTGTCTGATGCAGGCATACCCATGCTCAGAGATAATAAAGCATGTCCACATGTCAAGTACAAAAGCAGATCCAATATGCATACAAGTATAATGGAACTGAAAATACATAGTGGATCATACACTGAAGTAGGAAGCTGATCACTAAAGTCATAATGTTGATCCAAAGGAGTGCCAAGTAAAATGGTGGAACAAATGGTACTACACTACAACTCGGGTCCTAACATATAGGATGTCGTTGTAAGGAACTACAACATATAAGATGGATGGTGTCAACAAGAAGAAATAGGAGCAACTGACAAGTGAACCAAGAAATGTTGATGCAAACCCGAGGTCTTCACCGACCGCTGTGGTACATTTCTAGACATTGGGAATAAATGATCTGAAGTCAACCATGTGAGAAATAATTTGATTACCGGTCATTGATGTATACCATTAACAAATGCGAGATTACTCATTGATAATGATGATGAGAGTCAAGGTACCAAGTACAATCTAACAAGTGCGAATAAATGAGTTGTAGTCGAACACTTCGAAGAATCTATCAATCAGGAGACAATGATGTTTTCCTACTGTCGATAGCGAAGGAGTCTGTCACTAATGACTACAAACCCTAAGGTACTGCCAAATGGACTCTAGATCTTGTTCCCAAAGAAATGAGTTGAAGTCGATGGGAAAATATCTGCTAGAAGGAAGGCATTAAGGCATCCTTCATCAATCCAGCACGAGTGTAACCCATAGGCCAATAATATGGAAAGAATCAGACGAATAAATATGTAGTAACCCAACCGAAGCATGTTTCCAGCATACACAAGATCTAGCTAGCACACGATAGAAACCCTCTGAACCAACCAATAATGCAAGCTGACCTAAAGGCAAGGAATCCACCAATAGGGTCAAATGGAAACCAAGGTATTGCACGAATTCCAATGTGTGATAATGAAAGCAAACATCGAACACAAGGGAAACCACTCAGTCAAAGACCCATGATACTGATCAATGTTGAGCATAAGGTGAACTATCAATAATGAAAATAGGGCGAGGGTGCGGCTCTAGATATGCTCTCAGAGCAATTTATCGTAGTCGATAAGAGAAAGACCCGCTAGCAAGAAGTCAATGGATACCTTCTCAAACCAGCATGAGCAAAGGACCAAATAGTTGATGTGATAACAAACATGACTTTGACAACCAGGGATGGCCGACTGAAAAATAGGTCAAGAGACACTGCAGAAATGCCAACTCAGGTTTACTTCCCTTGAACAAAAGCACGACTCAAATGTGACTACATGGCAGCATATGATAACTTTGTATAAGTTTGTCATGCAAGAGGCATAAGAAAACTCTCCATATGATTGGAAGAGATAACAAATCAGAGGAGTACTGACTCAATAACAAGGTTAAGGCTCTCCTAAGTCAAACTAAAGCCCATCCTAATGGAGGAAAGACTTATATTTTGAGTGCTTTGTTCAAGGGCGACACGATTGACTCTAGTTGCCATCAATTATGGAAATAATGTCCCGTTCTTGCTCTTTTTTGGGATATATAATTTTTTTGTCTTTTTCATATTCATGAAGCCTGAAAAAGAATAAAAGAATGCTATAGTATAGTGGAAAGAACGAGTGTCCAAATACATATGTGCTAGTTCCTGGGAGGGAAACATTCCTATGCTCAATGCAAGGTGATGAAACTGTTCAATGACACTCAAAGGAATGTTCTTTCCACGGGTAAAAAGGTGTGTCAAGTTGCATAGGCTAAGTGATTGCAAGGTTGATTTCGCAGAAGACATGGTCAAAAGGTGGCTAAAACATGAGTCCAAGTGAAGCCGGCTCAAGGCCAAAAGGTACAAATGTTCAACATGCAATGCAGCAGTACAACTCAACACAAAGGAGCCTCTAGGGTATAAGGCCAGAAAATACCGAAGAAGAAAGAGAATGAGTCTCCAACGTAAAAGTCATGGCAGGACTAAAGAGGACTCTCGAGCCTACTCAATATAGCAGCATCGGCAACATACACTAGTGAGGATCTAACTAATATTCCCATGTAAAGGTTGGCTCTACCATCATATCATGATTTTATAAGTCGAAGAGTGAAAATGGTTTGTGAATCAAGACATGATGGGGTCAACCCTATGGAAAAAATATCGCGGTATGGAGGCTAGTATGAAAAATGCAGCAGATAGTGATATTCCCTAACCTATATGCCAGTAAGAAAGCGATACCTTCCATGATGGGTCTACAGTCATGGAACCGAAGAAATTTCTCAAAAAATCTCCAAAGTATCCTGTAAAAACAACCCATCCCAACACTCCAAGCCAAAAGGTCAAAAAGTCCACAAAAGAAAAATCAACTTTAGAAAAAATAATTTTCATTTTTCAACCTAAATAAGTACTTTTGAACTCACAATTTCTCATTTTTGTTTTGAGCAATTGGGTGAAGGAATTGTGGAGAAAAAACCAAGCTAGCTTCCTCCATCAAAATCAACCATTCAAACTGCTTCAAATCTTCTAGGTAACCTTCTAATTGAACTTTTGATAAGTTTTCATGCTTTTTAGATGTTTTATCATAAATTTGAACGTAAGGAATCATTTTTTAAAAAATTTCTCTGCATACACACGAGTTGGATACATGTGACCCGCGTATAGGAAAGCCCTATACACGACTGTGTTAATAACGAACTCACATGTGCGCAAATTCAAAATTAAAAACATGGTTTTAATGATTCAAAACATATTTTTTTGCAGGATGTTGATTACTTGGTGTGAAAGAGAGCATAGTGCAATTGATAATTAGGTAATGGAGGATCAAAATGCATTGGATGCCTTACAAGGATGCAGATTGTTAAAATTCTTCAAAATGCCGAATATGAAGGCAAATACCAGATTGCTTGAGTTATTAATCCACTACTGGAGTGCAGAAGAAGATGCTTTTGTGATTGACCAGATGCCCCTAAGGATTGAAATAAAGGATATCTATTTCATTACAGGTCTTTCTCGAAGGGGAGAGAGAGTCCACTCAACCAGAAGGACAAGAGGTAGTCTTAGTGTAGAAGACTATGTCCGCATATACTGTCTTGGAAACACTGAAAAGATTGGAAGTCAGATTCCAATCAAGCATGTAGAGAGTTTATCACTGAGAATCCTTATTTTTACCATAGCCAGGGTAAATGGTTCTGCTTCTCTACACTAGGCTTCATATGTTTCAATGAGTCTTGTAGTGGATTGTCTCACTACAGTCTTTGATTGGTGCACACCTCTGCTAGCCAATATGAAAAACAACTTACGTCTATCTAGAAGGGTCGAACGAAAAACTTTGGAAACAAAACCATATCGTGTTCCTTATTTTTGAGAGAGTACCTAGGCTTCATGCCAAGGTATTATCCACCATCAACAGCCCAAGAGATCCATGGATGGGCAGGTGGGCTGACTTGATGAAACGACTAGGGGTCGGTGAGGTCCCTAGGACTACATTTGATGATGAGTTTTTCCTATGGTGGGAACAACAGGTCATTGCAGTTGAATACTACCCTTATGCTGGAATGGATTTCCGAGGAGATCCGCATCTAGTGTTTCCACCAAATGCAGCATGGGGTGCCATAGGTATAAATGATTTTAAATTTTTGAATTTTAAGATGTTTTTTTTATTTTCAGTATAAATAAACTAAAAAATCTTTTTGATGAGGCGAAATACTTACAAAATTATTAATCATGACACAGATGTTGGACCAGTGAGACCATATGGTTTTCCTCGATGCAGGCGTCATGGAAGAGATGTCGAAGGGGCTGCAGCAGAGACTAAGAGGACCCTCCATGCAGTCGAGAGAAACTTGGTGAGGTTAACTCACCAATTACCCATCGTGGCCATAAAGGACCCACTAGAGGAGATGCAACGACGCATGGTGGGAGTACCATGGGATTGGGTGCGACTATTTCGACGAGTGGCCAATTCCGTCATTTTCTTTCGATACTCATCCTGAGCAGGATTGCTAGATAGATGATCAGATCTTTTTTTATTAGACATGATGATGGGCATAAACCCTAATTTTGTAGGAAACTTTTTCCCAATTTTGTATATTATTTTGGACACAAAAAACTCTATCTATATACAGACGGTTTTATCATGATGACCATATATATACAAATGATACTTCAATTATTTTTGATGTTTTAATGTGATGAATGATTTATATGCCAATCCAATGCTTGATTAGCGATAGAATCTGCTAAGGAATTTTCTGATCGTGGAATATGAACAAATGTGATATAAACAAATGATCTTTGTAATAAATGCACTCTCAGAAATTGGTGATATAAATAAGGATCTCTCATGCGATAGATGTTATTCAGTTGAGATACCACCAATTGTGAATCTAAATAAACTACTAATGAATCAATATCAAGATATATTGCCTCAGATAGTAAATTAATAACAACAGTATATTCGGAAATATTATTTGAAGCGGGACTGATACATACGCCTCTCGAAACCAACAACTGGCCATATGGATAATAAATCACCCAAGCCGTAGAAGCAAGGTTTTGGGTGTGTCTACTGGCACCATATGCGAACCCTAGATATATCAAATCATCCATCAATACCTGGCAAAGAAGATCAAAAAATATCGACATCACTAAAATCGATAGATAGATATGTACAATAATACAATATATACAATCAAGTAAATGCTAGGTCGAAGCCTAAGCAAAGTACTTCTTAAGGTAGAGCCCATTTCTAGGCTCCGCCAACTTGTTTCCTTCAAAATCAATCAATTCATAAGATCCCTTTTTCAAAACGTTTTTGACAATAAAGGGATCGTACCACAAATATTTAAACTTGCCTGCCCCCAAGGCATCTTTTTCTTGATCGTAGACTAGGACAAGGTCGCCTTTAGAAAAATTTCTAGGATGGACAACTTTATCATATTGAGTTTTTACCCTCCTCTTATGAGCTTCGTTGATTATGGTGGCATCTCGACGTTGCTCATCGAGATGTTCCAAATGAACGAGGCATTCTTCGAGACTAGAAGTATCAAGAAGAATTTCAACAACCAGTTTAAGGGAAGGAATTTCACATTCTACAGGAAAAATAGATTCCAACCCGTACACTAGTTGAAAGGGAGTAACACCAGTGGCAATATAACTGACATTCGGTATGCCCAAATTCATATATAACATGATGTGCCAATTGGATCTAGCTTTGTTAATCGTACTTTGCAGGATGATTTTAAGGGATTTGTTCACAGCTTCAACCTACCCATTGGCCTGAGGATAATACAGAGATGGATGCTCCTGCCAGAAACCCAACTTGAGAGCCAATTCAGACATCATTTGATTTTGGAAATGACTGCCATGATTAGTGACAATCTCTTTAGGAATACCGAATCGAGAAGTAACTTGATTGAAGAGAAACAAGGCTGTTGTTTCACCATAATTCTTGAAAGTAGACATAACCTCAACCCACTTAGTAAAGTAGTCTACGGATATGATGATATACTTGTGATTTCCTATTGAAGGTGGATTACAAGTAGTAAAATCAATACCCCACTTTGCGAAAGGGCCGACGATGATCACAGGGAAAAGCGAAGCCGGATGTGCGTGAATTTTCTAAGTATAAACCTGACAGGGATGGCATCTCTTGACCACTTCAATATAATCTTTGAAGATCGAAGGCCAAAAGTAACCTACTCGCAAATTTTTTTGGGCTATAGCAAGCCCAGATAGATGACCACCACAAGCTCCACTGTGGAAATCATTAAGCATAGACTCAACTTCCTCCAAGGTTAAACAACATCTAAGGATTGAATCAACCCTGTGACGATATAAAGTGTCACTTATAATAATATAACTTTTAGCGAGGTGACGCAATTTTATACATTCGTCCTTGGAAAAAGAGAGCAGAAATTTTGAAGTCTGGAGATATATCATAATATCCCCGTACCAAGTATCTTGCAAGGAAATAAGAAATATATGTTCATCAGGAAACGTTTCCTCATAAACGATTTCTTCCTCACAAGGCAACTCCGAGATCAACTCTGCAAATACTAAAGATTTCTTAGACTTAGCCGACATGAATTCGAGGTTGAATTCTTGTAAAATGACAATCCATCTGTTATATTTTCCCCCAATCACTCGCATACGGAGAACAAACTGAAATGGATTGACGACTGCTAAGACGAAATATTTTCAAAGAAGAATGTAATGTATAAGCCACTGGACAGCATGGACCGCTGCCAAAGCTAATTTCTCGATGGGAGAATAGTGCAGTTCAGGACCTACCAAGCCTCGACTCAGATAGTAGATTACGTGCTCACATAAGGCATCATCTTCTTGAACCTGAACCATACCAATAGTTGATTCTACTACAGTGAGATACAAGAGGAAATCTCTACTATAATAAGGTGGAATCAACAAAGGAGTAGAGGTTAATGCTTTTTTCAAAGCATCAAAAGAGCGTTGCGCGAAATCATCCCATAGAAATGGGACCCCTTTCTTAAGAAATCTCATAAATCCTTTTGTGATCTCAGCATAATTGGCTATAAATCTCCTCAAGAAATTTGATTTTCCTTGGAGACTCTGAAGTTGACATATAGAGGACGGGGGAGGCAACTGAAGTATTGCCTCAACCTTGAAGGGATCTACATGAATCCCTTCAGTCAACATGATGAATCCCAACAATCGACCGGATGTGATGGTGAAAACACACTTATTTGGATTCAACCGGATTTTATAAAAATGACATCATTCAAAAATCAATCGAAGATGTTTAGGATGATCAATTCTCTTTCGAGAACGAGCAGCTAAATCATCCAAGTAAGCTTCGATAATGTGCTTGATATCGTGAAAAGCATATGACATGGCCCGCTGAAAAGTAGCTCCAACATTTTTTAGGCCAAAAGGCATCTTTTTATATGCAAATGTACCCCAGGGACAAATAAAATTTGTCTTATGTTGATCCTCTGGATGGATAGTAATTTGATTATAACCAGAAAATCCATCCATAAATGAGAAAATTTCATTACCCACACATTCATCAATAATCTGATCAATAAAGGGCGTGGGGTAATTTTCCTTAGGAAAAGCCTTATTTAGGTCCCTAAATTCAATGCATACATGGATCGTTTCATGCTTTTTGTCTACAGGGACTAGATTAGAGACCCACTCAGTAAAGGAATGCGGTATATGAAACCTGCCTTAAGAAACTTCTCAACTTCAGCTTTGATAGCTGCTGCTTTTCTAGGGTTTACCAGTTGAAGTTCCTGACGAATAGGTTTTGCATTTTCATATGTCTTGATCTCATGCTGGACTATAGATGGATCTATTCCATGAATTTCCTCATAAGACCAAGCGAACACATCACGAAACTCTTTGAAGAGATCGGTATAAGTTTGAACTTCTTCAAGGGAACAATCAGCTTCAATGAAGATATTTTCAATAATGTTGGGATTCCTAGAGATGTTCACTGGAACAATTTATGAGATAACAGACATATTACCTTCGGTAGAAAATTGTGCTGGAGCCAAAGGGTTTAAAACTACATGAACATCACTAGTACAAGAATTGGACAAACTTGATTCTACTTCCCGCAAATGAGGGAGGAAATACGAACGATGATGCAAATAATTCCATGGTCTCATCATTGCTTCTAGAATTGCTTCTTTAGATGGCAAGATAGTATCTAAGCAATCCTGAGCAGAAATCGAATCTAGAGTCCAGGCCAGAGCCACATCCCCATCCAGCTCCTCTAGTGAAAAAAGAGTAGGATCGGAGTCTGCAATGTTAACAATAGTCTGATAAGCAATTTTTGTTGCAGACATAGGACATGCCATTCCACCTACCTGGACCTCATCTAATGTGGTGGTAGATGAGGGTAAGGGCCAAAGATCCAAAAAATAATGAGTTCTAAAGAACTCTCTTAGAGAAGGTGCCTTGGAGGATGAAATAGAATTAATTCTAGTTGTAGAAGCAGGAAGATCAAAAGTACCCATTAAAGAAGAGTACATTCCAACTCCTAAATTCTCTATAGGTTGCTTGCGATTATCTACTAACATAACAGTAAATTCAAAAGATGTGTGGAAGTCGCCCGTAGAATGATCCATCTCATCAACCTTTACAATTCTCCCTCCATGAGGAAAACAAAGGATGTGAAATAACGATGATACAACATCCATCTCATAAATCCAATTCCCACCTAAAAGGAGATTGTAATCCAGATTCACATCAAATATCTCTACTTCAATATTTACCACCTTACCCCCAACATAGATGGGAAAGGCTGGAATAATCCCATGCGGTCTATGAGAATGACCATCAAATGTTGTCAATAGAGTAGGTGAAGGAACAGCCTGAGGTGATCCAATAGCCTTCCAACATGATATGGACATTACACATGTGGAAGCTCCCTCATCGACTACAATTCGAAAGATATTGGTCTTTCGATACATAGACTTAATCTGAAAATCCATATGATGTGGGAGTCTCTTCTTGATGTTTGACATATCGAATGTAAGCATAAGATAAATTTTTGGGTCAACTACTCTGATCGTAGTGAATAATGCACTCCTTTGTGCGGGGCACGACTAGAGTACCTCTAACACCAACATAGCACAAGGACTCTGAGCTAGATCTTCTACAATCGAGTAGTTATAAGTTTCCTTAGCATTAGGGTTAATGGTCGAGCGTTTTGTGGAGCCTTTCGGCATCCGAGGTATAGACTCAACTATGAGACTCTCGATATGGAGTGGCCCTGAAACATCGGGAGAAAACTTAGCCTTGGATAATTCTGATTCACCATAATCACGTGACCGTTTAGCAACGCCAATATGTGAAATCATCATGTAAAAATTTGATGTATTTTCCCCTTCCTAGTTGCCCCCACCAGGGGTACCAGTACTAGGGTTTGCGCTAGCAAGTAACTATTTCCCTTGAAGAAAAGGGTTAGCTAGCATAGCCTGGGAGCTAGAAGACCCCTGATGAACTAATAAGCGCTGAACGTCTTGGATTTTAGGGAAAGATGAGTCAAATGATATCCATTGCATAACTTGCATCGAAATTTTACTTTCTTCTTAGGCTCTCGTTTACCCCTTCTAGCATCATTGCCAGGTTTGTTTGCATTACCCTTCCCATCCTGATTCCTTTTCCTACCTCGTCCTTTCTTCTTCCCATCAGATTGTTGATTTCATTTAGGGTTAGAAGTTTGGACGACATTTATAGATGTAGGTTGAGAAGGCATAGGCACTAATGGCGATGCCTGCATAGAAGAAGTAGTTTGTAAAGATAACTACTGCAATTGATTTAGCAGGTTGGCCATGTTAGCATCGATCAATCCGACTAGCCCATCGGCATGGGGAACTGGCTTTGGTTTGGAAAAATCAACCTTGGACCTAGGAGCATCAAGCAAAAGTTTTTGAAGAACCCCAGATTGAGAATATATAAGTTCTAACTGTTGGGCTCTAAAAATAGCATGTTCTTTGGTGAACACACCAAAGAGAGATATGTCTTTAGAGATCTCGGGTTGTAAAGATTTAAGAAAGCATTTAAAAAGGAATTCTTGTGGAATATCGGCTTTAATGAGATTCTTCCTTCTCCTCCATTCCTGGATATGATCTGAAATGTGGGTTACCTGGTCTTGGTGAAAATTAGCCAATAGCTCAGTTCCAACATCATAATGGATAGGCAACTGAAAATGGTTCAAAAATATTGTAGCCAAATCACCGAAAGAAGTGAAGGTTCCCCTTGGGAGTTCAATGTACCACTTAGATGCATTTCCAGTTAGGGTACGTTTGAATAATCTCAATCTGATTGAATCATCTATCAGGGAGTTTGATGAACAACATAAGTGGAAAGTGGTTATATGGTCACCTGGATCTTCACCAGTCTTCCCCTCGAATTTGGGTATATTAGACAGAATCTTGGTTGGAATCGGAGGCCAAGCTGAGTTGTATCTGATCATATCATTATTTAATTTAGAAAGGTCCAACAAGTTTAATGTTGCCAGGAAAGGTAGTTATGGAGGACCCTGAGGATTCCACCCGGTCTGGGTGGAATTCCCAGCATTCTGAAAAGAATACCCTGGATTTGTGAAGGCACCAGGTTGCCTGATGTAATTCATAGAAACACCTGAACCATAAGGAGCTCCTTGTAGTCTAGAAAAAACCGGAGTTTGACCAACTCCTACCGCAAAATTTCCATATCCAATGAAATTGCCCCCTAGAGAGGTGTTGAAAGGAGCAAAGAGACCTTGGTAAGGGTTCCATGTATGAACATAGGGAGAAAAGCTCTAGAATGAACTAATAGAAGAATATGGCATATTCCCCTGTTGGTCGAAAGAGAATTGATTCTCGGCTCCAAGTCCACTAACTGCAGGGTTTGTCCATCCTTGGAAAGGATTATAACTTTGACCCGTGGAGGGAAAAGGTATTGATCCTAAAGATGGGTTAGAATGTGGTATATGACCACTCCCAAAAGGGAAACCCTAAAAAGAATCTGACCCACTTGCCATGGAAGTCATAGACATGGAGGCAACTAACAGAAAACTTAATGGAACCGAATGAATCGCGCTGGTCGACATTCCAAAGGGATAGAGCCAATGCCAGAGGCAAAAGTTTGGGTTCCCCCACTCAAATATGGAATGGAGGTAGAGCCAAATATCACAGTACTAGGAGTAACAGAAGGTATAGGAATCGTTCCTCCTCCTTTTACAGATACAGAAGTTTTCATACTAGTAGCACTTATGGTGGAAGTCATGCTCCTAGTGGTGGTCATCGAAGGAAAATATCGAAAAATACTTAGGCTCGAAGACCTGTTGATTAGAGTCCCAACGTATAAAAAACGTTTGGATGATCGGGAGGAAGAGGAGAATTAGGAGTCAAAGGAGACTCAAGATGCTCTTCAACCTCAATAACGTCTTATGAATGGAAGAGGACTATAGAAAGGACTGGAGTGTTCCTCTCCAACTCTCTACTTATACCAAGTCTATTTTGTGAATTAATAACTCCAGCCAGAGGATCAATCTCCACTGTGTTTGCTTCCACTAATTGGAAATCATTAGCAAAATTTCTCCCACGCCTTCGAGGATAAGGCTCAGCACTCGTAGGTGAAAGCCCATGAAGCCTCCTAGATTGACGAACTAGTCGATCAACCACTTTTAATTGTTTTTAAGAGATCTAATTAAAGACTCAAAAAAATTGTAAAGCTAGGCATACCAGGAGAAAAGAGCACTCTCTAAAAAGTCCCTAAAGATACAGTCAATCAAACTACTTCCAAGTATTTCCACTCTCAGTGATGAGGACCGGACACCAAAATACAAGAAAAAAAATATCAAGAACCTTTCGAAAATAGTCTGAGGTAATGACGGTTAGGCCTACTAGAGAAGGTGACAGAAACAGTTATGTTGACCTCCAAACAACAACCTTTTCTGGTGCAAGCACCCAAGCTTCGCAAGGGTACCCTCTAGAAGTATTGATGAACGTGATGCAACGTCTGCCTCAGGTGTCACGGGATTCCCCTTCGTAACCACCTATGTGATCCCTAGGAATGGCAACTATGGGCATCAATTCGTATCAAAATCTCGACGAAACAGTCGTGAGGAGGGATCCAACAAGTAGGAGAGGGGGTATCTCTCTTCCTTGTCTTCACTCTCCCTCATGCTTGACTCCCAGTCACAGAGCTTTCCCGATCTTTCTAACGACACTGGATTTCACTCATTATTCAACTTCTATGTTTGATAGTTTGAGTGGCCTTGGAGAGTTAACTCTCCACTCACCTATTCCAAGGCCCTAAAGAACTTAAACTTGTTGGTGTTGTTAATGACAAAATTAAAAAGTTCTAGTTCTTTTTATTAAATCGCTTGATTTTAGAGGGTTGTTCTTTAAGTCAAAGGTATAATGAGAGTGAAACTTATGATGTTTTCGACGCAAAAGAAACCAATAGAAACTTAACTATATGCATGCAGTTATTTTCTTTCGATGAAAAGGGATTTCTACTTGGTTCTACAAAAAACTTATATAAGCAAAATACTCTCCTTTTTTTTCTTTTCTTTTCAGGAACACTCCACACACACTCAAAATCTAAAAAGACTAAGAATTCTTATGATGCAAACTAACCTAATGCAAATTTAAATGATGATGCAAGATCCTAAGAATACTCATACGATAAGAAAATGTGCTTCTTTATAAGGTCAATAAGCCAACTTGACAATAAAGAGGGCAAAAATTTAAAAACAAATTTCCCTCAAAACCAAGCAAAACAAATTGAAAAAGATCACAATTGCTCAAAAACAAAAGAAACCAAAAAACCAAAATCTTGGAAAGAAAAAGAAAGGCTAAAACTATGTTTTTGTCTTTTTCTTTTTAAAAAGCTAAAGAAATTTTTGAGGTCATAAAAAGAACTACTAAATTTCAAAGATCAAGAAACAAGCACAAAGAGTCCTTAAACTTTGCAAGTTATAAAACTCATTAATAAATGAAACTTGAAATGAGAAGGACTACAAACTTGTACAAACTGATCTGAATAGTAGTACCAGACTTCAACAAACTGACAAAATGTCAAGAAAGACTCTCAAGATTGCCGAAGAGACACTCAAAAATCACAAAAAACAACAAGGTCAACTAAAAGGGAAAGAAAAGAAAAGCAATTCAAAATCTGGGTTACAAATGAAACTGAAACTAATTTCTTGTTCTGGAAAGCTAGAACATCCAAGAACTTTAGTCAAAAGCCTTGAACCCAAGACACAAACCAAAACGTTACTCAAAAAGAAATCCTAGGCCAATTAGACTTTTCACTGAGAAAGAGATTCGAAACTGAAAACTTGCAAGAGAATAGAGTTCTACAGATAGTGGATGACCAGAAAATAACAGAATTCACTAGGAAACAGACCTAACTGAGAAAACAATTTTGAAAAAACAATTCAAAATTATGAATACGCAATTGTGTAAAGACACAGAGGCATGCACACGCATTTCAAACATATGAAACTCGTGTATATGCAGGTCTATTTGAGGAAAATAATGTGTATACGTGACTGTATCCTAAGAAAAACCCATATAAATAGCTCAATCAAAAAAAACAAAAAATCAAGGCTTGATCCAGAAGATCAAACTTGATGCCTGGGAAGCTAATAATTCAATGACACTGAAAAACAAGAAATCAAGAAAACAAACCATGATCAAGAACAAACAACCCAAACTAGGGAAAACAAGAAAGTTTTCCCCAGGGGAGTCACCAATTCTGTTGCGAGTGGGAACACCCGAGGGCCTTGGGTTGAAAACCCCAATAGAGCATAGGGCATATAGCAACAAGAAATGTGCAGACAAACAATCTAAATGCTTAAACTACTGAACTGGGAAGCAGTGGTATTACCCTGAGGTCCTATGTTTGGTGTCAATCCCGTAGGGTTCAAACCCTTTGCTTCTTCTGATGCCTTTAAAACCTATAACTTATTCAAGCATGGTATATACAACAGTAGTAATAGAAAACAGGTTCATGATATACGTGTTAGATCATATAAGCAAATGAAAAATTATGCATTAATATAAGATTTATAAGCAAATCACAATATGAATCAATGCATAAACACGATAAATATTAGGAATGGAACATCATGTCTTTATTGACGTAATCTAAATGAAAGGTGGAAAAATAGAACCTGAGTGTTCCTCCAGCTCCAAGCGGAACCGTCCTTCAGATCCGTCCTATCTCGACCTCAACAATCTTCCTCCATCAATACACACAAGGATGTCATAAGAGGGATGAAGGACATCTCAAAAGAGGAGAGAAAGGTTTCATATAACTTGGGGAGTGCAGGAGGCACAGGGATTTCTTCAGACTTGATCAGGGATCAATCAACTATACTATCAATATCTCATCTCGTCTCCCCTTAGGCCTTCCCATGGAGGTTTATTTATACTTCTTCAAATTAGTTTTTTCAGTTGGGAAATAATTGGGCCACTAGCTATAGTAGGTGAGTAACAAGTAAAACCTGTAAAATCCACCTGAATTTAAGGAGATTTATTATTTTTAAGTGTTTTAACACATATACATGGGTTGGGTATATATTGACTCACGTGTACACGCTTTTAACACAAGGAAAAGTAGCATATGAAAAATAAAACACTGTTTTTTAGAATTTGGACCAAGTCTGGAAAGGAAGGGTTGCCCTAGGCCACAACCAGAGCATCAACTCTACCAAGAGTGGTAAATGGTGCTATAACACTCCAACTCCAGAGAAATTTGATTAATCAAATGGAACCATTGACCTTCCCACCATTCATCATAAGATTCAAATCAATACAATTAATGGTTTTCAGAGGGGGGGTAGGTAGTAAATGGTTTAGGAAGGGGATTCTAAAATTAACAAGAGGGTGGTAGCTGTAAAAAGCGGTAAAGTGAAAAACATATTTTCGGATCCCCCCCTTAGTTAAATGTCGAAAAGCCAGGCCCCCCTCCAATCCATCAATAACCATCGATTTATTTTGCACATATCTCGAGGCATGAAAGATTAGGGTGATTTAATAGTTAAGTGCTAGGTGGGGACACAATTTACTTTGACTTTATGGATTTGACTTGTGACTTGATGTATATAATATGATTATGAAGTGGGAATTTAATGAATATGGTAATTTTAATGGCAACGTGGAAATGGAAAGAGATAAGGTGGAGTATAGGATAAGGTAAGATGAATATAGGTAATATATGAGGAAAATATATGAGAGAATGAGTGTAGTTTTATTTTATAAAATATTATTTTATTTAAAATATAAAACCAAAATAATATTTAAATATAATGATTTTATATCCCAAATAAAATTAATTTAAACTTGAATAAAACTTTGATGAGGGCAATTGAAAATTAGGTATAAAAGCCAATTTTGTTTATTTTGTCAGACCCTCATAAATGAGCTTGAAACTCTACATACCAAACTAAGCATGTCCAGGGCATAAATTTTGCCAAAATTTATCATGTGCTAACATCGGCTCCAACTGGGGATGTTGGCCCCCCTGTGAGGTAGCAAAGAACCACAGCTCCAGTGCCTAACCATTCAATAGTCATCACACCCCTCAGCGTGACCTATTCTAAAACTCAAACCTCTGTACAAACCAAAAATGATACTGAATACTACAAACTGTAAACTAAATGCTGAAAAAGATGCTTGCCCAGTAAGCTTATTTATGTATAGACAATCCTATTCTAATAGCTGAGAACCAAATGCTTGATTTCAAGCAATGTAAAACCTCCAATATAACCAATCAAAAATTTTATCCAATACTTGAGCTGCTTGACTAAGTTTAAGAAGAATCAAAACTAGAGCTTGTAAGGGCACTAGAAACTAATTGTAAGCTTGATCTTCACAATAGAAACATAATTGGAACTCTGTAGTGAACAATTCCTCCATATAGACAACTATGGGATCATGAAAGACATGACTTATTGTTTGATTTTCAAAGTATTCTGCAAATTTATGGTCATGCTTGGGAAGTTCATATATGCTTTCTTTACCATCATACAGTTTTAGCTGTGAGTCATTAGATCTATTCTCAAAACAATCCTCAACCTCAATATCAAAATGCAGCACTACCACTTCTTGTTTTGGCTGAAAAAGGTTCTCAAAGAAATTATTTTGACATTGTAAATTGTGGCCCTGAATTTGAACTTCTAAGGCTTGAAGATCCTTCTCAATTTTTTCAGCAAACTCTACTAAAAATATGGTCTTGGCTTCAGAGCTACATTTTCATTTCTCTAGATAATAGGCCAAAAATATGGGAAAGCCTCATCAATTTGATCATCATCAAAATCATCTCAGTATTCCTTAAAACCTTCAATAGAGATAGGATCTGCCACATACCCTATCATCTTGTTTAACAAGCAACCTGATCAGCATGTAGTGGAGTCGCCATGAGTGTTTTTCAATCTGGATTCTTTGACAATGGAGTCTTTGGATCAAGTTGAAACTTGATTGGAATCGCTAGGTGAATGTTTTGGCCACCTTGTGTTTAATAACTTTCCACCATCAACAATCAAGTCTAAAAATTGATTCTCTTTCCTGAGGATGATGAAACCTCGATCCTCAGTGTCTTTGCCAGAATGTTATCACTCTGTAATTTCCCAAGGCTATGAGAAAAATCCAGAGGTAACCTAAAAACCACTTTGGAAGCTGGGATCTAGCCCTTTCAGCTTCAGAGAGGGATCTCTCTATATGATTTAGCATGATCAAATACAAGAATTACAGAAGAGATGTAACAAGGCAGGGTAGGCAGGCTTTTGGATCTTTAGAGAATTTGTGGGGTGAATGGGATGAAAAGACTTAGTTTCAATTAAACATAGAGCATACTAGGATGAATTCTATATTTAATATCATAGTGAAAACATAGATATTGTTTATAAGCCATAGCAGAGTGTATTTAAACAAATTCAGCCCTTAATCTTCTTTAAACAATAGAGATAGAAAAACATATGGAAAACTAGGAAAATAACAATTTTACAAGAGATGAAACTTCACCAATTGCCTGACACAGGAATCCTGGAACAAACTTTATGTATTAATGGAAATGATCACTTCATTACATGCACAAATTTACATCAAGGATCTCCTTTCTTCATATGAGCTCCAACACTTTGTACTTCAATATATGAAGTATTTATACAATTTTCATCAAAATTTCTTGATTTTAAATATCAAGATGTTTCTACAAAATATCCTAAATCATTGTTTACAAAAATAGTACAAGAATATAGGAGAATTAAAATGTTGAAGCTCTCTGGCACTGATTTCAAGGATTCTGTTGATGACTTGGACTGAAAAGGTTATTGCTTTGCTGTTGATATCTTCATGACCTTGAAATCTAGAGCTGCTGATTTTCTACCATTTGTCTTTCAACTGATAATTTTGTGCCTTAAAATATGGAGTTTGTGAAGATGTCCCTGAAAATCTGTCAATTGCTTGAATTTACTAATGATTTTATGTCACTCTTTAATAATGCTTCACCAATGTCATAAAATATTTTTGAAGGAAATATTTTATAAATGTTTTTCAAATATTCCTTAAATGAATTTCATATTTCTTTATTTTCATGAATTTACTAAGTGAAAACTTCAAAATATCTCCTCAAATAATTGTATCCCGTAAATTCATCCATTATTTGAAATTATGTCTTGTTTTGAAATGTTTTAAAGCCATGCATTGTTTTTCCTTCTCTTGGATTTTCAAAACTATGTGTTGTTTTGTCTTCCCATGGATTTTCCAAAACCATGTGTTGTTTATCAATGTGTTTTTGTTTTTACTTTGCCTTTTACTCTTGTAAAATATTTGTATAAATATTTATCCAAATCTTATGTTCCCGTACATTTTTCCTTCATAATTCATTTTCCCCCTCATCTCTGTAAAACTGTTGTTTGTTTTTCTCCCATGTTTTTTGATTTTAAAAATAATTAAAATTATTTTTAATCTCAAAATAATTTAAATATTCCTTTGTGCCAACATACAGTAAAATAAATAAACATAATTGACTTTTCGCTTTGGTTCAGCCTCCTTTTACTTTCACCTATCGCCTCATTTCACACATGTAAGTCTCCTTTTTACCTAAGTCTTGTTCACCTCAACCTTATTCTTACTTGGCTTGACATTCGTAAAGTCATACATTTTTCATTCATAATTCATTTTCCCCCTCATCTCTGTAAAATTGTTGTTGGTTTTTCTCCCATGGTTTTTGATTTTAAAAATAATTAAAATTATTTTTAATATCAAAATAATTTAAATATTCCTTTGTGCCAACATACAGTAAAATAAATGAAGATAATTGACTTTTCTCTTTGGTTCAATTCCTTTTGTCAAATTTCATTTTTGCTGAGCCTCCTTTTACTTTCACCTGTCACCTCATTTCACACATGTAAGTCTCCTTTTTACCTAAGTCTTGTTCACCTCAACCTTATTCTTACTTAGCTTGACATCCGTAAAGTCATTTTATAAATATATCACCCAAGCTTCAGAGGAATCCAAGCTCCAACTCTAGAGAAATTCGATTAATCAAACGGAACCATTGACATTCCCTCCGTTCATCATAAGATTCAAATCAATAAAAATGGTTTTTGAGGGGGGGTTAGGAGGGGGGGTCTAAAATTAACAAGAGGGTGATAGTTGTAAAAAGCATTAAAGTGAAAAACAACTTTTTGGACCTATCTCGAGGCATGAAAGATTAGGGTAATTTAATAGTTAAGTGCATGGTGGGGACAACAATTTATTTTCACTTTATGGATTTGACTTGTGACTTGACACATATAATACAATTATGAAGTGGGAATTTAATGGATATGGTAATTTTAATGGCAACTTGTAAATGGAAAGAGATAAGGTGGAGTATAGGATAAGGTAAGATGAATATAGGTAATATATGAGGCAAATATATGAGAGAATGAGTGTGAGATGAGTGTAGTTTTATTTTATAAAATATTATTTTATTTAAAATATGATTTTATATCCCAAATAAAATTAATTTAAACTTGAATAAAACTTTGATGAGGGCCACTAAAAATTGAGTATAAAAGCCAATTTTGTTTATTTTGTCAAACCCTCATAAATGAGCTTGAAACTCTACATACCAAACTAAGCATGTCCAAGGCATACAATTTTCCAAAATTGATCATGTGCTAACATGTTCTTGCCATTATATATTTCCTATTTTAAGAAATCATTTACAAGTAATTTATGTACAAGGTTAAAAACCTACATCCACCTCTCTCCCACTCTCTTCCCCCTCCATTCTCCCCCCTCACTAAGCCTTCCTCTTTTTCCCTCTCTCATTCACTTCATCTTTTTCTATCCCCTACCTCTCTCTTTACCTCTCTTCCCCCTCTCTATTCACCCCTTCCTATATCTCACACTATTTTTCTATTTTTCATCCTCTCTCTCTCTCTCTCTCTCTCTCTCTCTCTCTCATACACATGCACATGATTTATCCCTTTCTCACTATAACACACCTCCTCTCATATCTACCCACTTTCACTGGCTTGCCTAGGTAAACATAAGTTGAGTGAATACTATGATATGACTCAACCTCCTAAATGATCTTAAGGAAATGGAGTCAACAACTTAAGACCTTACTGACTTCTCTTAGGTGCTATAGGACCTCTAGGAGAAACCCAACCACTCTAGGTGTCCAACCCTTGAGATGACTTTGTTTTTTCCTGACTCGAAGCCCCATTTGCTTTCTTTCCAAGGCCTTTGAGTGACTACGGGTCTCCAGTTGCTCCCGTGAGCCTTCCTAAGTGCGATTGTGGCCTTTTTCTGTGAGTGATATGCTAGCAATTGCGATATTTAAGGATATTTTCCAAGGTTGGGGCTTAGCCTATGCCCAGAACTCTATGACTCTTTTAGAACTCATAATATACTGAAGACAATGTTTTTTATAACAAACTTGATCAAGGACTTGACCTACCCAGGTCTAACCATGACTGACATTTCGTCAAACACTTGGTAAATATCCAACCTACATGTCATGAATGCAAGTATGAACAAAGGGGACTAAAACATTATCTGAGGATTAACAAGAAGGGTCAATTCCTTCTCACATTAGATGTTATAACACCATTTAGGTCTTGCATTCATTATTCATTCAGTTACGACTAAAAATATGAAAAGAGACATGATTGAGAACTATCATATAACCATGATTATAACCAGCATATAACCAGATAAATAACAGTGAGAGTACATCCATTAAAGCCACATAATAACTAGTAAATTTACTCATCAAAAGCAAGATAAACTTAGCTCTTATTAAACATAGGAAAAATACAACCAGGTTCGGGACTTCCACGTACCCCCCGACCATATATTGTCTTAACCAATTCCTTCTTTGAGCCAATCACCCTCGTGCCATATTCAAAGCATGAATGTGGGATCTCATGGGATAAATCAATCCATAAAAAACCAATGGAATCTAGAGGTTAAACCACATCCACCCTCACCATACCATGACCTCAGCTAAACTGGTGTCGAGATCAAAAAGCCAAACTGAGCTTGGACGCCTCATAATTTATTCTCCAATTCCTTAAGGAATTTTCCCATCTCCACCCTCAGGCTTTATCGTATATCCCACCATTATCGGTCAAGGGATTCCTAGGCCTTTGGGAATTTTCCTGAGAACACCCAACTCGGATCCAAAATATTCCGACAATCCAAAGCTCAAACCAAGAGCAACCCCATCACACCATGGCTATTCGGAAATGGCAAGGCTAGGCTAAAATTGACTGTCAAAACCCAACAAAATACATGGCAATGACATCAAAAGAACCAAATACCAACATGCACATACCATGCATTTCAAAACTAGCTAGGAAATCATATATGCAACCTTTTACCTGCAAGTATTCTTGTTGAGGTTGCTTGATCCAACTTTTCCTTGCTTGATCCTTGCTTTCCTTCTCCTCTTGGTGTTTTTCTCCCTTCCGAGACTAATTCCAAAACTAAACTGACAAAAGGCTACCAACTTATGCTTTGATGTCTTTTTATTATTCATGCCTCTAATTTCTTCAATTTTCCTTCAGTTTCCTCCTCACATGCAACCTGTGACCTTTCACCTTCCTTTTCTTCTGATTTCCTTTATTTTCATAAATGAAATGCCAAAAATATCTTTTTTCTTTTTTCCTTTTCCAATTTCCCCTTAGCCATAAACACATCAAGTGATGCCCATTATGATATTTTTCCCAGCATTCAGCTTGGAATTAGTGTCCCTTAATCGTGGTCTTATTTTGCCTTTATTAACTTTTATTACATGGACTTTTAACCTGGGTTGTTAGAGACCTCTCCCCCTTAGGGGAACACCACCTTGGTGTTAAACCACACCTAAACCTAACAAAACTGTTAAAAATTAAAAAAAAAAAACATACTACCTATGGAGCTTTATAACCCAACTCATTGCAGTATTTACAATAACATCCTGCTCAAAAGCAAAACCATAATGTAAAACATGGAAAAATGACAACCATACCTCTTATTGGAGCTTTATAACTTAGCTCATGGGAGTATTTACAATAGAAACCATACATAAATATGTACAATACAAAAAATGCATTTTCCTCCAACGACAAACAATGAAGGATACATAGCTCACATCTGATCAACCATCTCCCATGTAGCTTCATCGGGCCCAAAGTGCTTCCACTGCACTTTAACTTTCTTGATTTCTTTGTTTCAGAGCATGAGATGTTTCTATTGCAATATGCACTGAGGTTCTGGCTAGAATTCTCCTTCTTGCTCCACCTGCAATACATACTAATCAATAACATGATCAAAATACTTTACATATATTTTAAGCAATGAAACATGAAAAACATCATGGACTTTCACTTTCAATGGCAGTGCAAGTATATAGACCACTGGTCTAACCCTCTCAAGGATATCAAAGGGTTCGTAATACCATGGTGCCAACTTGGCACATGATCCAATCCTCAAGGATCTCTTCTTGGGCTTGATGCATAAATAAACATGCTCCCCAACCTGAAACTCTTTAAATGCATTGTGTTGGTCTACATAACTCTTTTTCCTATCTAGTGTTGCCTTTAGATTCTTCTTTATAACCTGCATTTATTGTTCCATGTCTACCAACATGTCCGGCCCAATAAGTACCTTGTTCAGTGGATCACTCCAACTGATGGGAGTGTTACAACTCCACCCATACAACACCTCAAACAGACTCAACCTCCATGACTCTTGATAATCGTTGTTATAAGAAAACCCAACTAATGGAATGTACTCCTCCCATCTACTCTATTGGTGCATCACATACATCCTCAGCATATCCTCCAGTATCATGTTGACCCTCTCTGTTTGTCAATCTGTCTGTAGATGATAAGTTGTACTGAAGGCCAACTGTATTCCTAAACCTGCAAACAACTCCTTCCAAAACTTGGAAGTGAACTTGGAATCCCTGTTGGACACAATATTCTTTGGAAGACCATGCAATCTCACAATATCCCTGATGAATACCTGTGCTACCTCACTAGCTTAATATGTAGTCTTTACTGGAATGAAGTGGGCTACCTTGCTCAACTTGTCTACCACAACCATGATAGAATCATGTTGCCTCAATGTCCTCGAAATACCTATAATGAAATCCATGGAAATGACCTACCATTTCCATTCTGGAATTGGAATAGACTGAAGAAACCCACCTGGAACTTTACATTCTACTTTCACCTACTGACAGTCCAAACATCTAGCCACGAATTTTTCCACTTCCCTTTTCAAATTCGGCCAATAGTAGAACTTCTTCACTACTTTCAATGTCTTCTTATATCCTACGTGACCCGAATATGGATTTACATGAAATTCCCTCACAATAAGCTTCTTGAGTTCACTGTCATCTAACACATAGATCCTGTCCCTAAATCTCACCAAGTCATCTCCTGTGAGACCATAGTCTACATCCTGATCACATGTACCTTGTTGTAGCTTGTGCATAAGCTCCATGTACCTATCATCCTGTTTTCCTTCCTATAAGATCTAATCATGTAAATTGGTCCCATATGAGCTCACTACTGCAACATGGTTCAACTACACTTTCCTGCTAAAAGCACCTGCAATCCCATTCTCTGTTCTCCTTACCCTTGATGTATCTGATGCATCTGATCTCGAAGTCAAACTCACTAATTGTGGCCAACCATATAGCTTTCCTGGCATTCAAATTATGTTGGTCAAACATATATCTTAACTTGTTGTGATCTCTCATCAACACAAAACTCGTGCCAAGAAGATAATGTCTCCACATCTTCAAGGCATGAATAATAGCTTCCAACTCAATATCATTAGTCAGATAATTCCCCTCATGCTCATTCAGTTTCTTTGACTCATAGCATATCACTTGTCCCTCCTGCATAACAACTCCACCAAGCCCTATCTTGCAAGAATCTGTACACACTACGAATTCTTTATCTAGATCCGCAATCTTTAACAATGGACCATTCGTCAATAACTACTTTAACTTTTCAAAATTGGTTGCACACTCCTCTATCCATTCAAACTTCTTACCTTCCCTATGCAATGATGTAATAAGATAAGCAATGTGTCAGAAGTTCATGATGAGCCTCTTATAGTAACATTTTAACCGCATGAATGATTTGACTTCATCCACATTGTTAGGAGATGCCCACTCCATGATAGCTCTTATCTTTTTTGGATCGACATCTATGCCTTTTTTGGAAACAACACCTCCCAAGTAGTGAACCTTTATCTCAAAGAAATTGCACTTTCTAATATTGGCATACAACTGATGTTCTCTTAGCAACCTCAACACTGTTACTAAATGCTCGGTATGCTCTTCCTCATTCTTATAATATATCAGGATGTCATCAATGAATACAATAACAAACTTGTCGAGATAAGGATGCAACACATTATTCATTAAACACATAAAAGTAGTTGGAGCATTAGTCAAACCGAATGGAACTACAACAAACTCATAATGCCAAATTTGTGGTCCTAAAGGCAATCTTGTAGATGTTCTTTGATGTGTACCAGATGGTATCCTAATCTCAAGTCAATCTTTGATAATACTTTTGCTCCCTTCAAATGATTGAATAAGTCATCAATTATCAGCAATGGATACCTATTCTTTATCATCACCTTGTTTAGTTGCTTGTAATCAATGCATAAACTGAGAGTACCATCCTTCTTCTTCACGAAAAATATTGGTGCACTCTAAGGTGATACACTTAGCCTAATGTATCCCTTATCAAGCATTTCCTTCAACTATAACTTCAACTCTCCCAAATCCGGTATGCTAATCTTGTAAGGTTATTTTGATGTTGGTGCTACCCATGGTACCAACTAAACAGAAAAATTCACTTCCCTATGGGGAGGAAACTCTAGAATCTCTGTTGGAAACACATCCTAAAACTATTGTAATACAGGGTACCTCTTGAATATTTTTTCATCCTCAACATCCTTACCCCTGTGACTAGAAATATGAACTGTAAACATTACACACCCTTTCCATCAACTGCGCTTAGCCTGCATAGCTGTGACCATCCTCACTGAGGATTCTTCTTTCCCTGCAAGATTCTCTTTTCCCCATTATCATTCAGGCACTCAATAGCCTTGTCATAAAAATATACTTTGGTCCTGTGAAGATACAACAAATCCATACTCAAAAGCATATTATATGATCCCAATGGAAGTACATTCAAATGTTCTATTGTAAGCATACCATTCAACTCGAAAGCAAAGCTCTTACCCAGTGATGAACTCTCTTCTTACTACTTATAGCCAATTGCACCAATCAAGACTCTACATGCACTTATTTTCTCAAGCCACACTTATCCACCAAGTCAGGATTAACATAACTATAATTGGATCCAAGATCAATCAAAATAGAAATAACTCGACCATAGAGCTTACCTTCCATCTCAATAATGGATGCCTGGTGATCTACCTGCTTGTTGTCCACAATTGCATAAATCCGAGGAATGTTATGACCAACATCCCCAACTGTTTGCGCCTCCTACACACTATATATCTGAGGAATACCTCCCTAGTATAATGGAAATTCCTTCTTATGATGATCTTAGCCACATATACGATTTTGCAATGGTCTTCTACCATCACCTCTAGTCTGCTACTTTCCAAGATGTGACCCATGCCCCTTCTCAATTGTATTGAACTTCTTGTAAAGAACCACATTTTCTTTCTCACCTGCATCTTGAGTTATTCCCCACTTCGGTGGCCACTTCCATTTAACTTTCTCATTTCCCTTCAGGTCATGTTTAGGCTTATTTTTGTGCTTTGACTGCTCATAACAATGCTTCAATTTCCGGATGGCTTCCTCTAGCGACATAGGTTCATCAAACTCAATCTGGTCTATACCTATTGTTGGAAACCCATTGATGAATCTCTGGATCTGAGCCTTCTCATCCTTGAGATAAGGCACATAGCTTAGAAACTCTAAGAACCTGCTAGTATAATCATCATTTATCATAGAACCCATCTACAGTTCATAAAAATCCTTATATCTATCATCATAATACCTCTCCAACAAGTACTTCTTCTTAAAGAGTCTCTCTGTAGTATACCTAGGGGGGATAGTATGGGGTACAGAGGGAGGTACCCAAGGGAACAATGTAATAATGGGATGGGCTATAGTTAATAAATAAAGTGGTTAACCCGCATCATGTAAGGGACCACAAGTAGTTAGCAATAATGTAATAAGCCCATTGTATTAGATATATTGTATTGGGAGAACCATGGTAATGACCCATGGTATTTTATGTATGAGGCCTATATAGAGGCTAGATACTCCCCATGGAGAGATGTCAAGGAATATTATATGGACAAGCATATGGCTTGTGGAGTGTTCTCCTTCCTTAAGGAGTGATTGTATGGTGTTACCCTACCTCAAGGGTTTGATCAATAAAGAGAAGCATTTCTATATTCAAATCTTGTTATTTCTGGGTATATTTGTATTCCCCTATATTTCTGGGTCAGATATATTACAAGTGTTTGTAATTATCTTGAGAATATTTACATTTATTGGGTATATTGGCATCATTTCATATATTTGCAGGTCATATCTATTACAAGTGGTATTAGAGCACTTTCTTGGGAAAGTGGAAAGATTTTTTTTTTGTAGGAAATTTTTGGGGTGGCGAGTTGCAGATCAGTTATAAAACTTATGGTGAAAAGTTTGTACAATAAAATGGCAGATCTGGATTATTTGTGAGAAAATACCCAATTTCAAAAAAAAAATCGACCGAATCAAAGTCCGGATGAGGGAGATATTGTGGATTTAAAAATCAGTTGTGTTGCAGAAATTGTTTAGCGAAAATTCGTGGACGGCCATACTAAATAAAGTGGTATACCATACTATCCCCGCCAGGGTCAACTTCCATCTCAAGCGAGCGAGGCACCAACTAGATCAAGGGTTCACCTTTCTCTTGGATGGCTAGATGCATGTGCATGGTACCAATGGACTACTCTTTTGAGTAGCTCTTATTATTTGTGTTCTTCTTATGTTTCAGGGATGAAACATGTTTAAGGGGGGTGGAATGTGGTATACCTAGGGGGGATAGTATGGGGTAAAGAGGGGGGATAGTATGGTATACCACTTTATTTATACCCGAGAACAACCCCATCACACTATTGGGTTTTTTTCTTATTGAGAGTGTACGATAAAAAATCACTTTAGACTGTGGATGACAAACAACCCCAACGGTAGAAATGGTTGTTAAACAGTGTAGATATGCAACAAATGATAGGAACAAAACCTGCCAAAGCCCTGATCTATGCAACAGAAATAGTTAAACAACAGAATGAAATAAGAAATTAAGCATAATTAACTCCAATAATCCAATGGAAACTAGATATATAAAGAATGTGTTTTATTAAACGACACATGTGAAGGGAACAAATAATGTTACCAGTCCCCCTCTATGGGATGGGTTCTTGGTTATCCTCAATGTCTTCAACTTTTTTAGAGTCTCTCTCCTTTATAATGTGTAAAACCCAACAAACAAGATGTTTAAGCTCAATGAGAACTCAAATGAAAAAGAAGATGCCATGCGACAATGATAATAATCAGAGCTACAACAATGAGTGCAACAATGAAAATTATCAAAATTGAAGAATGAATGTAAAACCCTTCTATTTATAACAAAATATTAGGTTATTCTTGAATAATGGGAAATAATAAAATATTATTAACCAAATTCTAGAATTAACCATTTGGAATATTTTATTATATTTGGTTGGAAGGAAAAAGTATTTAAATTGGTTAAATACTTTTATTTAGAAATAATAAATAAATAAATGATTTATTTATCATCTCAAGAAATATGGTTAAGGAATAATAAACAAATAATGATTTATTTAAGTATTCCTAGGGGATTTAGTCAAACTTGACAAGGAATAATAACTAATTAGTGATCAATTAATTATTCCTAGAGAAAAATATGATAATTAATGATTTATCTATTTATTTCTCATACCTCGGTCAAATGTGACAAGGGATATTAGTTAAACAATGGTTTAATTAATTATTCCTAGAAGATAATTAAATAAATAGTGAGTTATTTAATTATTCTTCATGGGTTTAACCATAAATAACTTAATAAATGTGGTTTATTAAGTAATTTCTTACAGTGAAAGCAATTTTACTATGGTAAAATTGGCCCTACATGGTGTACTTCGATCCATCTAGTAAGTTATGGCTAGATGATCAATTTTTGGTGATAACACACACCATAGCTATCCGGAAATGGCAAGGCTAGGATAAAATACATTATTGAAGCTCGAAAAAATCCATGCCAATGACAGCAAAAGAACCAAATACCAACATGCACATACCATGCATGTCAAAACAAGCTAGGAAATCATACATGCAACCTGTTACCTACAAGTATTCCTGTTGAAGCTACTTGATCCAACTTTTCCTTTCTTGATCCTTGTTTTCCTTCTCCTCTTGGTGCTCTTCTCCTCTCTGAGACTAATTCCAAAACTAAACTGACAAAAGACTACCAACTTATGCTATGATTTCTTTTTATTATTCATGCCTCTAATTTCTTTAATTTTCCATTATTTTCCTTCATTTTCCTCCTCACATGCAACCTGTGACCTTTCACCTTCCTTTTCTCCTAATTTCCTTTATTTTCATAAATGAATTTCCAAAAATACATTTTTTCCTTTTCAAATCCTTTGCCATTTCCTTTTCCAATTTCCACTTAGCCATAAACACGTCAAGTGATGCCCACTAGGATATTTTTCCCAACATGAAGCTTGGAATAAGTGTCCCTTAACCATGGTCTTATTTTTCCTTTATTAACTTTTATCACATGAATGTTTAACCCGGGGTTGTTACACTCACTCTCTACCACTTTCTCCCTCTTCCTCTCTCTCCCCCTCTCTACTCCTCTCATCCTTTCTCTCCCATCCCCATTATCTCCTCCTCTTTTCCTCTTTATCCCTTTCTTTTCCTCCCTCTCTCTGAATCCCCTCTCTCTCCACCACTTACTCACTCTCCATCTATCCTCCTCTCTCTCCCTCCCTCTCCATTACTTCCCCCCACCACTCTCTCCTACCCTCTATGTCACTTTCCCCACCTCTCTCTCTCTCTCTCTCTCACACACACACAATACTCACCTAGATTTGTCTCCCTTCCCCTATTCTCACCCTCACATCCTCTCTCTACATCTTCCCTTCTCTCCTCCTTGCTCTTTCTCTATCCCCCCTCTCTCCACATCTATCTCTCTCTCTCTTGTGTGTACAAGCATGTTCTATGTATTTATATACCCCCATCATTCTCTCTCCATTTCACTCTCCACCTATATCTCAATCCCTCTCCCTCCCTTCTCTCTCTCTCTCTAAACCTCCCTCCTTTTCTTCACAAGTATCTCTCTCTCTTACACACACAGAAGCACACACATTCCCCTCACTTTTTCCTTGTCTCTCCCTCTTCTTATTCCTCTCTTCATCACTCTACACCTTTCTCACACACTCTCTCTCCCTTCCTTCCCTAATATCCCTACTCTTTCCCTCACTCTCTAACATTTTTCTTTCTATCCCTATCACTCACTTACTCTTTCTCTATCTCTCTCCCCCTCCCTCTCTCAATATCTTACACTCCCCTTTATACCTCTTCACATCTATCGCTCCCTCCCCCCCATCTCTCTCTCCTTCTCTCTCTTTCCCTCACACCTCTCTCCCCCCTCTCTCTTAATGTCCATATACCCCTCTCTCCTTCAATGCCTCCCTCTGTCTTTTCCCCACCTCTCTCATTATCTCTCCCCCACTATATATCTCACCCACTTTATCTCTCACCAATTTCTCCTCTCTCTCTCTCTCTCTCTCTCTCTTTCACATTCTCACACATTTTGTCATAATCTTCCTTTCTATTCCCCTACTTTGTCCTTTTCCCCCACTCTCCATCTCTCTCCCTTCCCCAATATAATACACTCTTTCTATTTCTCTCTACCCCTCACTCTCCACCTCCCCATCTTCCCCTCTCTCTACCCCCATCATTCTCTCCCCCTCTCTCTCTCGCCCGCCACCCCCTCTATACATATATGTTACCTCTGTATCTTCCCTTATCTCCCTCTTTCTTTCCTTCTCTCCCCCTTCCTTAATACCCCCCCCTTCCCGCCCACTCACACATACTCTCCCCTCCTCCCTCTGACTCTCCACCTCACACTTCTCCTTCTCCCTCTCCCATCCCCCCCATCTTTCTCAATATCACCCTTACCTATCTCCCCCCAGCCTCTATGCACCTACCCCCCCATAACCTGTTATGTTGTTAACCTGCAAAATGATACCCAAATATAGAATATGCGAAGAAAAGATACCCAGAACACAGAATAGCAATGATTTTATTATTCAGAGAGTAATGTTCACTTGCCTCTTCGAGGGGGCAACCTCCAATAGAGCAGAGCTCGATTACAAAATAAGACACGATGCTCCTCGCAGGGAGTCTATCCTTTATATATGACTCATACATGCAATACCACGAGCCAATACCGTGGGTTTTATTAATACCATCTATCTAATACTACGGCCCATTTGCAACTAACTGTGGTTCCGTCATTAATTGTGGATTAACCACTTACAATTATTAATATGGGCTTTATTGACTCTTGACTATGACATGATCCCATTACATAAATAAGGGGGTTAGGGTGGGACCCTAACATGCCCTCCCCCTTAAGACTAGCCTTGTCCTCAAGGCTGAAGCTGCGGAAACTGCTGAAGAATAGTGGCTGGTTCCCAAGTTGCATCTTCCGGAGAGGTGTCTTTCCATTTGACGAGGACTTCCTTAATCATGCGGCCGCACAGTTGCTTGTCTCGTGTGTCTAGGACCTGTTCGGGTTGAAGCCAGATGGACCCTTCTTCGTCCAATTCAGGTAGACTGGTCTGAATTTTGCAATTGTTCCCAATCACTTTCTTGAGGCATGAGACATGGAAAACTGGATGGATTTTTGCAGCAGGTGGCAAGGCCAACTTGTAGGCCACTTCTCCAATGCGTCGAAGTACTTGATATGGTCCGTAGAATTTGGGAGAGAGTTTCTGACACCCCTTGTCTTTGAGTGATGTTTGCTTTTATGGTTGTAGCCTTAAAAAGACATGATCCCCTTCTTGAAATTGGCACTCTGAGCAATGCTGGTCTACCTGTTGCTTCATGCGGTTCTGAGCTTGATGAAGATTCTCTTGAAGATGGGCGAGCATGGTTGCGCGGTGTTGTAGGAGTTGATCCACTGCTTGTACTTTTGAGCATCCCTTGAGATACGAAGTAGGTGAAGGTGGGAGTTGACCATATACTGCTTCATAGGGAGTCATTTTGGTGGTGGCATGATAGTTGGTGTTATACCACCATTCAGCCAGAGGTAACCACTGTACCCAAAGGTGTTGCTTTTTTGAAGTGAAACACCTAAGGTAGGTTTCTAGACATTTGTTGATGGCTTCGGTTTAACCATCTGTTTGCGGATGATAGGAAGTACTGAGTTTTAGTTGAGTGCCTTGTATTCTGAAGAGTTCCTGCCAAAAATTACTGGTGAAGATCGGGTCGCGGTTGGACACAATAGAAGTGGGCATGCCATGCAATTTGAAGATCTGATCCATGAAAGATTGAGCAACCAAAGTTGGTGTAAACGGGTGGGGTAGGGCGCAGAAATGAGCATACATCGATAGGCGGTCCACAACCACCATGATGACTGACTTGTTCCCTGACTTTGGAAGACCTGTAATGAAATCCATAGAAACCTCCGTCCAAATTGATGCCGGAATGGGAAATGGTTGTAATGTGCCTGGTGTGTTGACGGTTTCCCCTTTGTGGCATTGACAGACATCGCATTTTGCTACGAAAGTAAGGATGTCCTTTTTCATGCCTATCCAAAAAATTGATCTTTTGGTGCGAGCATACGTCTTCTAAAAGCCCGAATGTCCTGCAATGGGAGATGAGTGCAATTCTGCCAAAATGCGACTTTTGAGGGTGGATGTTGGTGATATTACGACTCTGTCCTTGTAGTGAAGAATATCATCCTGCCACGAGTAGCCCTTGGTGGAATTTGGATTTACCTGCAATTGAGAAATGAGTTGGGAGAGCCCGGGGTGTGAAAACCATTCCCTGCGAGCCTCTTCAATCCATTCTAGAATGGGGAGGGAAATTGCTAGCAGAGTACTTTCCTTCTCAAATTGGCGAGATAATGCATCTGCTACACTATTGTCTTTCCCTTTCTTGTAAATGATCTAATAATCATATCCCAGCATTTTGGCGAGCCATTTATTTTGTTGTGGGGAGGATAGGCATTGCTCCAAAAAATATTTAAGACTGTGATGATCTGTGCGGATTTGGAAACGTCGCCCCAATAAGTAAGGTCGCCAGGTCTCGACGGCATGTAAGATGGCCATCATTTCCTTCTCGTAGGTAGATTGGCCCAGATTCCTCCCAGTGAGTTGTTGGCTTGTGAAGGCCAACGGTCGCCCTTCCTGCATTAAGACCGCCCCAATACCTGTACCCGAAGCATCACATTCAATGACAAAAGATTTGGTGAAGTCATGTAGTGCTAACACTGGAGTGAACACATGGCATTTTTTAGAGCTGTAAAGGCCCGTTGTGCTTCCTCATTCCAGAGTAATGAATTTTTCTTTAGGAGTTGGGTGAGGGGCTTCGCTATGCGACCATAGTTGCGAACAAATTTACGATAATAGCCTGTGAGACCCAAAAATCCTCTCAATCTCTTCAAGGTCTTAGGTTGAGGCCATTCCTGCATTGCCTGGATCTTTTTGGGGTCCACCTTGACACCTTCACGCCCCACAATGTGGCCCAAATACTCTACTTCTGCCATGCCAAACGAACACTTGGACATCTTGACAAATAATTTATGCTTGCGGAGCAGTTGCAAGAGTAGATCTACATGCTGAAGATGTGCGACCCAAGTGCAACTATAGATGAGGATGTCATCGAAGAAGACAAGGAAAAATTTCCTGAGATATGGTTTGAGAATGTGGTTCATAAGGCTCTGAAAAGTAGAGGGGGCATTACAAAGACCAAATGGCATGACCAGGAATTCATAATGGCCTTCATGAGTTCTGAAAGCAGTCTTGGGAATGTCGACTTCCTTCATGCGAATTTGGTGGTAGCCTGAGCGAAGATCCAGCTTAGTGAAGAATTGAGCCCCATTGAGTTCATCCAGCAAATCATCAACCACCGGGATGGGAAATTTATCTTTGACTGTCAACTTATTGAGGGCCCTGAAGTCGGGACACATCCGCCACTCCCCATCTTTCTTGAGCACCATGACCACTGGGGATGAATAAGGACTAATGCTGGGACGAATGACACCTGCTTCCAAAAGTTCCTTGATGATTTTTTCTATTTCATTCTTTTGGGTGAACGGATATCTATATGGGCGCACATTTGGGGGTTGGGCCCCTGGAACCAAGGTGATGCTATGATCATGTTCCCCTCGTGAGGGTGGAAGCTCATGAGGCTTGTCAAAGACCGGCAGATGGTTATTTAAAATCTGTTGCATCTCAGGATGAATTGGCAGAGGCTTAGTTTCGACTGCCTGGATGGCATTAAATTGAGCTACAACTCCATGATTGCCCTTTTTTAACAATTTTTCCATCCTATGCGAGCTGATGATAGAGGGGGCTCCCGCCTGGAGTCCACGGAGGGTATGTGTGTAGTTGTTCTGCTTAAAACTCATATATAACTCCTGGAAATCCATTGTGATTGGCCCAAGAGTGCGGAGCAATTCAGCGCCGAGGACAATGTCGCAACCCCCCATGTGTATGGCAAACATGTGGGTTTTCAACTGATAATCCCCCATTTGAAGTTTGACATTTTCACAGCGGCCTTCACATTTCATTGTGCCTCCATCCGCAATTTGAACTTGGAAGTTAGAAACTGCTCGTACAAAACAATGCACTGCTTCTGCGACTTTTTGATGGATGAAATTATGTGTACTTCCACTATCAATCAAGACTACTACTGGGCGATGTTTAATAAAACCTCTGATTTTGAGAGTTTGGGGGGAAGAAATTCCTGCCAAAGCATGCAACGAAATAACTGGTTCGTCAGTGACATTGTCCTTTTGGTTGTCTTCTTCTAGCGGCTCATGTTCCTCCAGTGGTGGATTTTCCTCTGTTGAGCTGTAGTTAGTGGCATCAATTTGAAAACATTTGGGCTCCTTGCATTTATGACCTGGGGAGTATTTTTCATCACAGTAGTAACATAGGCCTTGCTTTTTTCTTTCGGCCATTTCTGCAGGTGACACCTTTTAGACCTTAAGTGTTTGAGTCGTGTTGTGAGCCTGTGGGGGGCGACCTTTAGCGGAGAAATTTGGGCGACTGTATTGGGCTGCTAATGCACGTTCCACGTTACGAGCTACCTTGCAAGCCTCCATCCATGTGGGAGGGTGGTGCAGTAGGACTTGGGCTTTGATAGCTTCTTTAAGACCGTTGATAAAACATTCCATGTAGAACACATCTGAGAGACCCCAAGTGCGGAAGGCTAAGGCTTCAAAAGCTGTAATATATTCATCCACTGTACCAGTCTGTTGGAGCTTAGTAAGACGACCCAAAAAAGATGATTCCTGGTCAAAGCGGTCTTGAAGAGCTTTGGTGAATTTGGTCCAAGTCCTAAAAGGTCCAGTGCAACGTTGATGCCATTCCCACCATTGCCACCTTTCATTGTCCAAGTACATGCTCCCCAACATAAGCTGAGTCTCATCATCGAAGATGTGATTCAGTTTGAAATACTGCTCCATTTATGCTATCCATGCCGATGGGTGAGAACCGTCAAATTTATGCATATCCAACTTGGGAGGTCGCTGACTGGGTTGTTGGTGGGTGTGCCAGACGTGAGGAGAGTGGCTAGACTCACCCTCATTGTGTTCATTGCCATTATACGCCTCCTCGTGGGCTTGCTCCTTGCCCTTTGGGACTATTTTCTCGACCATGCTACATAGTCCGCTAAGCTGAATGTGGAGGGATTGCACTGATTCTTCAAGTTTGTCCATCCTTTCATTGGCCATCACTTCAGCTCTAGTTTATACCATACATCAACCTGATTTTTTTTTTGAAAATTGGGACCGCCTAAAAAAAAATTTTCACTAAGAAGTGAATGGTACCACCGTGCTCAGCTCATCGTCCTGATTCTGATGGGCTAGATCACCAATAAGTGCCCCGAAAGATCTCAGACTTTTTTTTTCCCCTGAAAACTCCTAACAGAGTTTTACTCCTTCCTTATCAATACTGCAGTGGCCAAATCCTCAAAATTTCAATGCGGCCAAAAGTCCTACGAAAATTATACGCCGGTATAGGAACCCTTCACAACGACTCCGATCTGGTGGATCTGAGAGATCTGAATGGCAGATCTGATAGCTCTAGGCGGCGAAACAGACTGCTTCTGCGAATCTGATGGATCTACGAAATCGAGACTGCGGGACTGATGTCTGCTGCTGCTGCACCCCTTTGCACAAGCGGATCTGGAAGAGATGATGTGTGATCCCCCGATAGAAAAGGGAACTATGGTCTTGAGGAGTGTCAGGTGCTACAGATCGCAATATACATAAGGGTCTGGCAGTAGTACTCGGCCCAATGTTTCAGGGCTCTAACTAAGGAGGATCGACCGTACCCTTAGCCGTACAACCCGACTACCCTATCGTACAGGCGAGTAATCTCTCCGAGTGCTGTTCTCGGTGTACTGTAGCCGCAAGACGACTGACGGTTTATATATGGAGAGGTTTCAAGGGAGCCTAGGGGGCTTCCGATATACCCAGAGGGTACGTGGAAGACAGTCCGTGCGCGGTTATGTCTAATGCGCTACTACTTGAAGGGGTACCCACAGGGGTTACAAGGGAGTCCAACAGACGTGACCACCTCTTGTATTTCCTGTGTGCATGCCTCCCCAAATCCGCAGGTTTATGCGCTCAACAACAGATCCCGTGGTTTAAAGACACCAGAACACGTCTCTAGCCAAAAAAAAATTGCTAAGAAATGGAGATCCCACCGGCCTTGGAAAGTGCTCTGATACCACTTGTTATGCTCTTAACCTGCAAAATGATACCCAAATACAGAATATGCGAAGAAAAGATACCCAGAACACAGAATAGCAATGATTTTATTATGTAGAGAGTAATGTTCACTTGCCTCTTCGAGGGGGCAACCTCCAATAGAGCAGAGCTCGATTACAAAATAAGACACAATGCTCCTCGCAAGGAGTCTCTATCCTTTATATATGACTCATACATGCAATACCACGGGCCAATACCGTGGGTTTTATTAATACCATCTATCTAATACTACGGCCCATTTGCAACTAACTGTGGTTCCGTCATTAATTGCGGATTAACCACTTACAATTATTAATATGGGCTTTATTGACTCTTGACTATGACGTGATCCCATTACATAAATAAGGGGGTTAGGGTGGGACCCTAACATACCCTCCTCTCCATATACCCCTCCAAGCTCTCTCTTACCCTCCCCCCCTTTCTCCCTTACCTCTCCTACATACATACATGATCACTTTCCCTCTTCCCCTCCCTCCCTCTTCCTATCTCTCCCCCATTCCACCCCTATTCCCCACTCTCAACCTCCCTAAATATGCCCCCATACCTTTCCCACTTTACCTATATATATTTCTCCCACTCACTCTCTACCCTTAACTCTCCACCTCTCCCTTAATCATTCACTCCCTCTCCCCCTCCCTACCTCATTCTCCTCCAACCCTAGATCTCTCCCTCTCTCTCACTTTTGTTCTTTGTACCTACTTGCTTTGTCCCCCTCTCTCTCGTTCTCTCACTCTCTCTCTCTCTCTCTCTCTTTCCCCTCCCTCCCTTATGACCACATGCCTATTCTCTCTCCTATACACACTCAATCTCTTTAACTCTCTCTCTTCCCCCTTTTTCTTTTCTCACTATGTCTCGCCCTCTCACTCTCCCCCTGCCTCCCTCTATCCCACACCCCTTCACTCTCTTAAGCTCCATCCCTCTCTTCAACTCTCTCCTTGTTCCTTTCTCTCCCCCAATCTACCCCACTTCCCTACTATCCATTTCCCACTATCCCCTCCCTCTTGCCCTCTTTACTTGACTCTCCCTCTTCCTCCCTCTCTCTCCACCCCTTCATTCTCTCCTCACTCTCACTCTCACTCATTCACTTTTTCCCTCTAGCTCTCCCTCTCCCTCTCTCACTCCTCCTCTCTCTCTCACTTGCCCCACTCTCTCTCTCTACTCCTCTCTCCCTCCCTCCTTTTCTCCCCTTCTCCCCACCCCTCTGCTTCCTTTTCCCCTATTCTAAGACTACATGTGCATTCCTTGAGTACATGAATCCTCTTTTAAATTCAATTCTTCTTGGGTAGAAGTGACAAATCTAGCGCATGCATTTTTTGAGTGGGTTTCGTCAAATATAGGTTTGAGATGACAAATCTAGTGGTTTGGGAAACAAATACATAAAAATTCTATTTTTTAGAATACCTACCAATATCTATATTTTTTACATTATTTTTCTATAGGATGGACAAATACATTGTCCAAAAGACTATAGACAAATATAAATCTAACTGTGTCGATTCCAAATATATAAATTTATTTAAAAATTTATTTTTTTTATTATTTTAATATATTTTTTTCTTGGAATATATCAAAATCTTAAAATATATACCTCTTTTATTTCTACATTAACATTTTTTTCTTTAACCATTTTTAGAAAAACAAATTATATGGTGCACCACTATGCACTGATATATACAATCTAAAAAAAATGATAATGTTAAGACTATTTTACTTCGCACTAACAAAAATTCTTTTAGTGTTGTCAATTTGTTGTTTTTAGAGTTAATTATGTAGAGTGTGGAAATGTCCACACTCTACATAGTTAAATTGAACCACAACATTTTAACAACGTGAATTCATACTCTAGAAATTTACACTATTAGATCCTCTTAATTTCAATGATATAATGATTTTCATAATTTAAAAAGGCACATAAAATTAAGATTATAAATTTTGAAAATCCTAAAAATTTTGATAGTGAAATCCTATCATTTAGGTACTAAACATTAGTGGAAGCATATATGTTATATTTTTTTATAAAAAATTAGGGAAAGTCACATTTCACATAGTTAGACACAATTATATAAATAAAAATAATATATTCATAACCCTAATTCATTTTCCTACTTTTTAGTTTTTAGATCATATTCAAATTTAGTGTGCTAGTACCTTGAATTATCCCTCCAAGCTAATATATTGCTATATTTCTATGTTTGCAATGACACTAACCAGTGATGAGAGACCATATTTAGCTTACACTCACTCTCAAAATTTTATACACTCTGATTTTCCTTGTCATAGATGACCATCCCCCAATTTACTTTAGCATTCCGATTTGCTTATTAAAAAGTTGTGTTGATGTATACAATGTTAAATGTGATATGTACACAAATACAATTGTTGTATGCAAAGAAAAATATATTATAATTATATTAATATTATAAAAATATTACAAAATAGGTATATCTAACTTTTATGATTGTAATAAATTCATATTATTTCTAAATCTAATAATCACTAATTAAAATTAAAAAAATAGAGATGTAGCACACTACAACCTAGTATGGCAATGATGTCGTGTTATGTAAAGTAATATAATGTTATGTTGACTTCGAAAAATTATTAAAATTAAAATTAAATGTTTAGGTCAAATGCTAGTTAATATAAGCTTGAGTTAGTCATTTTATTAGTTTACTAAAAATGATTTACAAGTCCATAGTATTCCATGGTCATGGTATTTTCCATGGTATTTTGATATAATGAAACCTATTTAAAAACTTGAGAAAAATAATTATGAAATACAAGTGTACCATTGTCAATTCATATTAACTCCAAATTAATCCTCTTGACCCTAGATAAATCTAAAATTAAAATAAATTTAGACTAGTATTTAAAAAATTTAAAACTAAAAAAATTATGTTTATTTTTTTAAATTTAATTGTAATTTTCCTTAACTTTAAATTTTTTATTAAATTTATTAAATCTTAATTCGTCCAACTTAATTTATTAAAATTATAAACCTAATATATTTATTTAAATTGTATATGCATCTTAGTATAATTTACACACATACATATTACAAAGACATTAAAATTAAGTAAATACCACTCACCAAACAAAACCAACCAACATCACTATTGCAACAAAGTTGATAATCATAAAGTGAAATATCTCTTCTTAATAAAGTTTTTGATTTTTTATAACATATTTATATGAAGAGAATTATACTAATAATATATACAATTAAAAAGTGAAATATGTTTTATAATAAAAATTTTGAAATTTATTCTGACGGGTGTCATAGGTGAATAGAGGACAAGGCATGGCATTAATATCCTTACCCATGTGTTAGGTGACTTAATGAAGTAGTTCATAGAAGTATCTTGGGACAAGTGCTGAGAAATGGTTCTGGAAATTTTAAGAGTTACAATAGTTAGCCGTGACTCTTCAGAACGTTATTGGTTGTGCACGGTGATGGGAGTTAAGGTGGCAGACGAAATACAGGCTTTGGCCGTACAAGGTGGCCTTATACGTTTTCCATCTATGACTTTCTAACATGTGATTAGCTGGAGTGGAATTTCGCTAGGCTTGGGAGATATTGACTTTGTGAATATGGGGTTTCAAAGCATAAATATTTGGGACCTGGGCTTATGGATGTTTGCATAGCCATTAGGCGAGGCTTTTAATGTTTGAAGGGAGAGATAATGCTTCGGCCAGAAAACTAAGGTGTTTTCACTAGAATTTTCATTTTTTTCCAATTCTCTCGTAATTTTCCTCTTCTAAGTTGTAAGTTTTCTTTACAATATTTCTATTAGTGGGTATGTTAGTTTCTTTGTTTGGATAGCAGTGCAGTCCTCGAGAATTACAATTGTCTTTGTAGAGGGTATCACGAAGAGAGGGATAGACCCCTTCCATGCATTGTGGTCAGAGTTTGTTGGTAAGACTCCTCAAAATTTGTAGGTCTTATGCAAGAGTTACCATTGTCTCTCTCCATCCTTCTGTAAATTGTTCCTTTCCATCCTGGTGGGGTTTTGTTTTTATGGAAATTTGGGAGGTTTAAGCTGATATTTACAGGGTTTGTCCTTCCTTTTTCGGGTACGACAGTTCTTTGGGTACCGGAGGGGTGGAGATTAGTCTTGGTTGCCTACTTCCTTTTGCGCTTGGTGTGGGTTGTATTCATTTTAGTTTTGGGAAGTTGGTTAAGGGAGGGCAGGAGGCGGGGGTTCCAAATAAGCACCCTCCTTATAACCTACATTGTGATCCATGCATTAGACTTGGCCACACCAGTAAGGCTTGGAAATTTTGGAAGAACCAAAACATAGTGTTTGGGCATTGGCTTGGCACTGTCAAATTGATACCCCAGAGGCCATCCAATGTCAACGTGGTCATGCGCGCAAGGGTGGTGGACCACGAGGACATGGAGTAGGACACCAGGTGGAGCTTCAGGATTTAGGAAAGGAATTAGATCAACATGCCATCCATTCTCTGGGAAGAATAGAATTTCCTCTCCTCTCTACTCTCTGGAAAACAGATTACTCATCTCCTAGAACATCGTGCACGAGATTGCCATGACAACTAGAATGAAATTATTGGTTTTATGAATGATCTCCAGCACTACCAGTGGTACATTGTGGATTGCCTAGTAGCTTTGCGTTAAGACCATAAGAGAATTTATGATCGACTAGATCATTTGGAAGGGAAAATGGAACACATTGAGGGACATGTTCACGAGGCTTTTCAAACTCCTCCACCACTAGGAAACAACTTAAATAATCCTGATCTAGGAAACCTCTTAGATCAAGGATGAAAATTGGATGTACTCTGGTTCTTGGTATTCTCTGGTACTTTTGGGCTATCTATATGTGGGTTGGTAGTTTGTTTTGGTTGTTGACTATGTTCTTCTGTTATTATCTTCTAGCCAATAATTATGGTAGGAATGAGGCTAGAATTTTTTTGGTTACCACAAATCCCTGTTGTATCTTTGACATGAATTGATAGAAAGCCTAGATTCACAAAGACAAAAAAAATAAAATTTAAAAACATATTTATATTAAGAAAGTTATAATATGTGATGTTTTTGTAAGGTATATTATTTATCTCAAACTCTAGATATATATATAGTTTAAAGTGTCATATTTTGTTTGTCAAGTGGAAGTTTAGGGTAATAGAGATTAAAATAAGTTTTATAAGATAATTTAAGGTTATGTTTAGGGTAATATGGGCTAAAATAGTTTGGAAAAAAAAAGATATTTTATAAAATTATTTGTATGGAAAATTTTATATTAAAAAGGTTAGTAAAAAATGTTGGAATTTTTTTTATAATATGATTTACAGGAAATTTTTATATTAAAAAAATTAATAAAAATATATATTTATAATGGAAAATGTTTAATATATTTTTAAAATTAAAATTGGATTTTTTTTTATAATATGATTTATAGGAAATTTTTATATTAAAAAAATTAATAAAAATATATATTTTTAATGTAAAATGTTTAATATATTTTTAAAATTAAAATTGAAGGTTTTTATTATTTATTAAATGTTTAGAAAATGTAAAATTTGTTATTATTATTTTTTAATGGAATGTATGCTTTTTAACTTGATTGAGTTATTTTTTTAATAGTAATCATTGTATTTGTTTTTATTAAAATATGGAAAAAAAAAAATTTCAAAGGCTCGCGCTTTCTAATTTTACTGGAAGGATGGAATCTTCAACCACTTCATTAATTTGGACAAGCTTATTTGGAAAAAAAAATCAACCTTGCATAGAACATGGTAAAGAAGTTCAAGATATAATACATTTAAAGCATTCATTAACTCATTGAGTCATCTAAACAAATTATAAAGTCTTAAATAAACCAAACTTACAACTTTCCACACTAAAAATGTAATGGAATTTAAACTTTAAACTTTAAAATATTATGCTATTTTCTCTTAAGATTTAATCATGAGTAGCTTGTCTCTAAAGGAAGATTAATTCCGCAAAATTTCCATAGATCTATTTGTCTTAATTGTGAACTTCCTAAAAACATTGAACACATTTTTTTTGGTAGTATCCTCTAGCCAAGACTGAGGAAATTGTATTTAGTATTATAAGTTTCCTTCGGCATTAAAGTTTAAGTAAGAATAATTAATTTTTCATGTCAAAACTTGTTTTGGCTATCAAATAAAGATGAATAAAATATTATTTAATAATAAAGAATTTTTAATAATAAAAAAATTCCATGGCAAATGCTTGTTTTCGCTATCAAATAAATTATTAAATAAAAAAATACAATATTTTTTTCTTATTGCTTGTAGTTATTCTATATGTGTTAAAAATAAAAAAATGAAAATAGAAATGAAATGTTGGAGTTTGTAAACTTGCATGTTATAAAATGTGTATTATATTTAATTATTAAGGTTATAGTCATTATTATGTAGAGTTTTATTTTTTCTAAGGACTTTATTATTTTTAATTAGGAGGTTGTTGACGCTTGGTTTTAGATTGTCTCCAACTAGTTAGTTTCCTAATTTGTTCTACGATTGAGATACTCCTTCAACCTATAGATTGTGTGTCTAACATAGTTTTCCTATCTTGAGACAACATTTTATGTATTAATATTTGTACAATTACATTATTTAGTAAGACTTTCAATAGAATTGTGTATGCAATAATCTCCACTCTCCCATCTTAACATGGTATCAAAGCATGTATGTGCTTTGTTACCCACCAAAATGGGTAACCCCATAGAAAGAAAAATTTATCCTACATTTGATAACTAGTTAGTCATCCAAACAACCAATAGCCCTTGCCAATCAACATTAGATGATGATATGCCATGTGTCTCTGCGATTTCCATAAGTCATATGCTTCTCACCATTCAACACTGGAACTTGGATGAAAGTGGGATACTATCAAAATGTACTATGATAATTTTGCAATTGGGTGCTTATACATGTTTGTTTTGGGAATTTAGTATGGATGATGCAGTGATCCAAAAGATTGATAGACCTTGATCATAATTTTGTTCTCTCATCTTACCAGGGGAAGTTAATCTTTGACCCTAGTCTAGTGGGACCTCCTTTTAGATCCTTTGGGTTATAGGAGGGACACTACTTGGAAAGCCATGATTGAGGTAACATGTTCCATTTTTCCTATGCCATACTTAACTAATTGCATGTTTGATTTTCCCTATGCCATAATTAGCACCTTCCATCCCACATTACAAGACCTATATCTCACCTCCATTCTTTGGGTACAACTTGCCAATGGTTCTTGGGGATTTGGGACTCATATGGTCACATACCTTGAGTATGGCCTAGAAGCTCTAACCTGGGAGGTTGATGTAGCTAAAATAAAATAAAAATCATATCATGGCCACAATAAAGCAAAGAAAGAAAACAAAAATGCAAAAAGATGGCTAAGAACATAAATATTAGCACATGGGAAAAATCCTAGCATGAGTTCTACGTCCCTCATACGTCCATTACCTTGTTCCTGAGAACATTATGGTCCATTACATCAAAAGAAGAAACCATTGCATGTCCCAACCCCAATGAGTGATAAATTAACTCTTCTTAAAAGGGTAATAAAACTAATACATCACAAATAGCAAGTTGTAACGCATGAGATATAAGTGGTAATATAAGGTATAATCAAGAAGAAATAAAATGCACACAAGAGGGGTGGAAAGATTAGGTCGAGATGGTAACTCATGTATCCACAAATGCTTTCTCCTTGCATCTACACACTAAGGATGTGGACAACCTCTTCAATTGGTCCCTTTGACCATGGCACTTGAAAATGAATACTTCTCCCTTCCATTACCACATTATACACTAACACCAATCAATAGAAGGGTGGACCAAGGAAATGTCAAGATGGTAACTCATGTATCCACAAATGCTTTCTCCTTGCATCTATACACTAAGGATGTGGACAACCTCTTCAATTGGTCCCTTTGACCATGGCACTTGAAAATGAAGACTTCTCCCTTCCATTACCACATTATACACTAACACCAATCAATAGAAGGGTGGACCAAGGAAATGTCACTTCCCCTTTGTGGCTAGAATCGCCTAATAATGTTCACCATTAACCACCCCTACCAAGGGAGAAAAAAACCTTTGTGGGGACTTAGTTTTGAAAAGGAATTGTTGTCTGAAGTATTAATATGCACTTGAAATTAATTTTTGGTTCACTTAGATGCATTATTCATCTTATTCTTTCATGAACAATTATTTTCACTAGAATCCATGTTGTTTTTTCTAGGTGGGACATTGCAACACGGGCTTGGGGCACCCACTCCACAGGTACCTAGGCCCTTCAGAAACGTATATTGGCTTAAGAAATTGTAGTATTTAGAAACTATAGCCTCCTGATAGCAGTGGTAGATGAAACATGTCCCAAACTACCCTCTAGTATCCAGGATGTTAGACAAATTTAACCTCGTTCTAAGGATTCTTTAGCATGACACCACTAGAACTAGTACACCCAGAGGCTAGCTTGGAAAAAAATTGATGGGAAGGAGTTGATTCAAAGCCTAGATGAGGATGCTCTCCCATTAAGAGACTAGGGAGGGATTTTTGCATGAGAGGAATCCCTAACATTGGAGAGGAGGCCTTATTTGACAATTGGAGACCCATGGAGACGACTTGATGGTACATGAGATGGCACTTGGGACCCCACAAGAGATACTAAGGTGGATTTTAGGGTCAACCCTAATTTGTTTTATCATCCAGGCATCTACACACATTCTGACACCTCAACACTTTTTTTCACAACATTTGGAGCCTTAAGTAGTCATGGCGTCAACAATTAAATAGGCTATTACTCACAAGTGTGAGATAATTAGGATTATTTTTTTGTTATCTAATGGGTTAGATTATAACCCATGTTCATTCAATGATAAAACTTGTTTTTAGGGCTTTTTGGGCTAAATTAGGAGACCTAAGCATCATATAAGTAGAGGATAGGATCATTTCATTATGATCATCACTTTTGATTGAATTTGACCCTCTTAGAGAATTTTGCCTAGCTCAATTTAGATCTTGTATCATGTGGAGATTTGATTTATTTAGTATTTTTGCTTATGGAACTATTCCTTGGCCTTGGAGATGTCATTTTGGAGCAATAAAGAACCTTTTCATGCATTCTATTTTGTAAGTGCACCTTGTATTTGATAAGCCTTTGTATTTTTTAGCTAATATATGGAATGATTGATTATCTAGGGTTTCTATGTGCAAAATATTTTTGAAAATTATTTTATGGAATCTTAGTAATAGTATTGCATGCATTACCTACTCATACAATGTTTATGACAATCCCATTGGTGAATATTTCAACTAGGTATCCCCAATAACTTTGCTCCCTCACAAAAATGATAGCTAGGGTTTGATACCTAGTGTTTCATATTCCCTTACTCCTTACTAGGGTTTAGTATTCATCCTAACTTAGGAATCCTATAAAATGTATCACCCAAGGTCAAGGCATTGGTCTTCCTCACATTTTTTATCACCTTGAAAACTTTCATAAATCCATTATTCTCTACCTTAAATCTAGAATTTTGTCCTCTTAAGGAAATCTACTAGCTAGGGCTAGGACATCTATTTCAACTAGGGTTTGCAACATTACCTTGTGGATGGATTCAACACATGGTTATAAGGTGGTTTCCTTAAAATTGTGCTTTTCCCCTGGCTAATTTCTCCATTCTAAGGTTGACATCTCTTACCCTAGGCAAATTATGCCCTAAAAAAGCACAAATATTCCATAGGCTTCAACTTGAGGGTTCTTGAAGACTTCTTATGCCATAATTTGATCATATACACCTATTGCAAGCCTTTTCTTGGCCTTGTAATACTAGGTGAACCTATTAAACTTACTTATTCTCAACCCTAATTCATGTAATGACCTAATTAGGCCATTTGGTGGATGTGAATTGCCTTGTTGTGCTAGCTAAGGCATGTTCTTAAGAAGAGCATCCCTCCTCTGCCTATCTTTGTCACCATTAACCTTTGTACTTGATAAAAGTTTTAGGTGACCTAATATAGCAAAGCCTCCCTTTTGGTGAAAGTCAACTAAAAAGTAGGAGCTAGTAGTTGTTGTAATAGTGAGTCACACCTCATATTGTTGTCCCTTGGTATAGTCCTTTTCTAGTGAGCTACCCTCACAAGACCTGCTATATTTTGAGGGAATAGGGTTGAATCCATCAGAAGAGGGCCGAGAAAAATAGAGAGTAGAAGTATTTCTAAAGAGTGAATTGGATTGTTATTTTGTGTTTACAATAGTGTATTGTTTTTCCATTGAACCGTGTAGAGGAGGAGTCTGAATATGTAAGAAAATTTGAGCTTCCCATTATACACTATCAGAATAGAGAGATCTTGCATGAAGGACAAGACTACAAGAATGAGAGTTTATAGGAACTCATGTGCAAGAGAAGAGCCATTGTGCATTTGAATCTGTGGAGAAGATTAAGGATAAGTAGAAAAAGATCTATCATCATATTCTCTTCAATGGCCCATTGATTTTTTCCCTTGAAGTGCATGGCCAACACGAAGCCAACCTCATCATTGAGTGGTTGCTCACTAAGGGTTTAAGAAAAGGTGCCAAGGTGCTTGAATATATTTGCTAATAAAACCCAGTGGTAAGAATTATGTTATTCTTTGAAGATTAGGAAACCTCCAATCATAGTTCAAGGAAGAAGAGGGACACAATCACTGTAATCAATAAAAAAACGAATAAATGGAAGGGGAGAAGAAAAAGAAAGAAGAGAATTTTAATTCTAATTTAGTAGAAAATCTATAAATGTAGGATCAACTATGACACTAAGCCTAAATTCATTATCCACAAAAAATTTATCAAATTATTTTAAGGTTGATAGGGAAAAATATTGGAATCCAATGTGCACCCCATGATATGAATGTGGTCACAATGGGTTTAAAAATATGCATTGAAAGTGCTATTTTTTCGTCACATGTAGAGATAGAGAAAGGACATCAATAATTTTCTATGACTCCAAGTCACTTAGTCCGACTTGATAATGTTACACCTATTGGTCTAGTGCATAAATTTCTACCACTTCAAGTCAGTTAATCCCACTTCACAATGTTCCACTTGTTGGTCCAACACATATTTATTCTCTTAACATGTAGATCATCAACTTAAGGTTGTCAGTGGATTGTCTCCAAAAGGAAAGTGACTGAGGAGAATAATGTTGAAGGAAAAAACAATGGGGGTTTGCCATATCTTCTTGCATTTCAAAGTATTTTATATTCTATACAATATATTTATGTAGTAATTGTTGGTGCCAAAGAAGAAATAGGCCAATAGACCTATAACTTGTCACAATCGCAAAATATGTCTAAGAGGAAGCCTCAGATGCAAACATTCGTAGTGACGTTTGAAATGGAAGATGTCATAAAACCCACACTTTTCCCAAGGCAACGAAGAGATTAAGGAAATGATTGTGAGGCCCTATGAATTGAGTTTGGAAGTGATTCTAAGTGGACCATTGAGATTCAAAGTAGAAGGTCGCAGTCTTTATATTTTTGTGGCTTTATATGAGAATGAACATGTCACATATTGTGAAAAAGGTGAAAGCAAAGGATGTGTTCTCACTAATAATTTTGTTAGAAGGCGTGCATTTTGAAATTTGTGTTTTCTAGGAAAATTGTCACAGGAAAAGCGACTTTCATTCTTTGGAAAGCATATATTGTTGAAGGAATCATTGGAGTGGAAAGGTAATCTGAAATCCAAGAGGAAGATTTTGGCATGAGTAAACAAAGAGTATGTGGAGCATCTCGAAGGAGTTTTAAAGGCGGAAGCTAAGGTAATTTGGTTTGCATTGATAAGATAGTTTGATAGGAAATGGAGAGCCTATTGATAACTATCACAACAAGTGGGTAAGATAGTAACAATTTATGATTATTTTACATCTTTGGAATCATGGATGTATTGAGCCTAACTAACTCAATACGAAAGAAGTAAGTTTTTGTGAGAATTAACTACTCTAAAAATGACATGGGAGGTCAAAAAAAATTATTGACATACATTGAAGATTTAGATGCCAAATATGGAGATGGAGATTCATAATATGCGATTGACTAGGGAGAAATACAACATTCTCATCATTATGTCATTTTTCTCTTGTGGATGTATTTAGTGTTGTAGTATTTTGTAATGCAAAGGTCATTCATGATGCTTTCTTGGAAGAAATGTTATTGTCGAAAAAGAGTTCTAGCTATGTGTTTTTCTCCATGAACTATTTGTCAAATAATGCACTGTATGTCCTAATTTCTAGGTGCAAAGAATGTAAGATGAAGATGGATACATCCTGTATCTAGACTATTTTCCTAGATAATTGGTGAGTACGGCAGATAACACTCATATATCTAGGTAGATGGAGGTAACTCCATAGGATGAATAGTTAATTAGTCTTCACAGTTAGATTGATGTTAGGCCCTAGAGTACAACAAGATCCCAGTCAATCTAATGTATTATTGGTTCAACTGATTTCTCGTTGGTGCATGATGATAATTATTTAAGAGAAGTGAGGAGCATAGAAAATTTCTAAGGTGGAACTAACATGAGAAGACCAAGTGTTGATTGTAGGCTGAATTTTTGGAAAGGACACATTTTTGGATTGGAATGATGAGTTTACAACAAGGAGGATAGGGAGGTCTTGGATACCATAGAGAGATCTTTAGAGTTTGCTATAAAAAATGTGAGTGACAATACTTGTGGCACAGGCAATAGAGATAGTGCATGTTGAAGCACTGTGGAAATAGTGATAGATATTGGTTGGAGTAACAACACTAGAGATTGGATGATGGTGGAAAAATCAAGGTATACTTGAGTGTCTTGAACAAAAAAGACACATGACCATATTGTTATGTTAGTTGCACATTGAATTTGTAGCAACACTTATATGTCATGTTTTGTTTTGATGTATTAGTCCTTGAAATGTTTGATGTACTTGGTACATGCATGAGTTGTAGTGTGTATGTACCTGTATTTATGTAACATGAAAAGGGAAAAATGGTGTAAGACCTAGAGAGTCATGCATACCCCTTTATGATGTGACCTTGATGATGATGTTGATAAGCCTATCTAGTTTAGTTTGGTAACCTCTAGTAAGGAGTTCTTTAACACTTTGAAGAGTGGTCCACATGTTGTATGGATACACTTGAGTGGGCCATATTCATTGTAGATTTCGAGAGGTGAAGTTTTACATTTAGGGAGAATTCATCAATAGTTTGAATGAACCATGTACATGAAGGTTATCCTAGTTGATTGACGATTGAAGCAGTTAGGTACCATGCATTCCATTGGATGGTTGTTTCTTTACATGGATCACTACAACAAAACAGGCAATTTATGCCAGATTTAGCACCAAATTTTAGTGTATTTTTCTCTCCATTGGGATGAGTAGCCTGGCACTAAATCTGGCTCTATTGTACAATTTTTAAAGCGTCCTTTTTTGCGCCAAATTTTGCATCATTATTTTATGCCAAAATTTTCATCATATTTTGCACCAAGATTTGTATTTGGTTTTACAACAAGGTTTGCTTCTAGTTTTGTGCCATTTTTTGCATCATTTTTTGCTTCCTGTTTTGTGCCATTCTTTGCTTCTATTTTTGTGTCATAATTTGCATCGAGTTTTACGCCATTTTTTGCATCTAATTTAGTGCCTTTTTTTGCATCGAGTTTGTGCCAGTTTTTGCATCTAGTCTTATGCCATTTTTTGCTTCTAATTTTGTATTTATTTTTACATCTATTTTTGCACCAATTTTTCCGCCTTTTCTTACACCATTTTTTGCATCTAATTGTGCACCATATGTTGAATCTAATTTAGTGCCAAATTTTTCATCCATTTTTGCACCATTTTTTTCATCCACTTTTTCGTTTCATTTGTCTCCCTTTTTTGCATCCTATTTTGCAGCTAATTTTGCATCATTTGTTGCATCCAATTTAGCATCATTTTTAACAACATTTCTTGCATCCAATTTTGCATCCTTTTGAGCATCTAAATTTTCACCCTATGTTGGACCATGTGTTGCATCCACCTTTGAATCCCATTTTGTGTCTAATGTTACGTTCAATTTTGAGCCATTTTTTCGTCTACTTTTGCATTTGTTTTTGCACCAAGTTTTGAATCATTTGTTGCACCTCATTTTGCATCCAATGTTGCATCCAAATTTGATCCATTTTTATGCCCATTTTCGCACCATTTTTTCTACATTTGTGTCCAATTTTTCACCATTTTTTATGTCCAATTTTGCATCCTTTTTGGTGTCTAATTTTGCATCCTTTTTGGCATCCAAATTTGCATCCTTTTTTCTGCCACATTTTGTGTCCACATTTGCATCTCATTTTGCACCTAGATTTTAGTTTGAATTTTCATCTAGTTATGCATCATTTTTGGCATCCTTAGTTTCACCCTTTTTTAGTCCCATTTTGCTTCTTATTTTGTGTCTTTTCTTACATCCTTTGTGCACCCAATTTTGCATCCTCATTTTGGTGTCCATTTTTGCATCTTTGTTTGTGCCCAATTTGGTATCTTTTTGTATGCCCTATTTTGTTCCCTTCTTTGTGTCTAGTTTTGCACACTTTTTTAATTCTACTTTAAAACCTTTTTGTCTCATTGTTTGCATCTTGTTTTGATGGCTATTTTAACATCCAATTCTACTCCCAATGTTGCATCGATGGTTACATCCACTTTTGGCTTTTTGTTTGGAGTTTTACTTTTACTTCCATTTTACTAATTTTATTACATAGTGAAATATATTACAGTTTCTAAATATTATTTTGCTGTAGGATTTAATGCATAGTTAGATGAACATAAAACCCTCTCAGTTTATCCAAGAAACCTAAGATAGACTGATTAAGAGAAAGGTTGTTCTAAGGCTCAGGATTCTTAGTAGATCAAGATGTAGAGTATAGATTAAGAAAATAAGAATGAATTCATGTGAGTCCTCGCATGCAGGTCTTGTTGGAGTTGTTAGTGTAGCTGGGAAGCACTCCTAGATATCTCCAAATCTTGGTCGTACACACAAGATAGAGAACAAAGAAAACTTCACAACATAATATATTGATAATTGAAACTATCAAAAAATATAAATATTACTGAATAAATAAATATAAACCAAAATCCCATAAATTTCATTACTTAAATAGGATAAGTAAAGAATGAATAGTAGCATATGGAAGGAAGAACATCTAATCTATATTAATAAAGGAGTTGGAGGAAAATTACAACCATCAGATGCAGTTGCAACAACACCTCTCCCAACTCCTAGCTCCAAAACCATCCCTCTCAAGATAGATCTCAACAGCGTGACAATAGACAAATTCCCATCATTTCCTCAATGGCCAAGCCTCCAATATATAGGAAAGTGAAGGCTATGAAGATTTCCCAAATTCCTCATTAGTTCAATTTTGGCAAAAGCTTTTGGGTGAATAATGTTTCCTCATATAAAAATGGTATTTTCCACTTTTTAGATGCTTTTGTGCTTAGAAAAAAGCTTCCCCATGCTTTATGGCTCTTTCCCACTTTTGTATGCTTTTATTTTTTAGGAAAAATCTAAAGATGAGGATAAAGAGATCACATTCCACCATATGAGTTTCCGAAAGTGAACAAGAGTGTCAAATTCTAGTTAACTCGAGCTTTTTTCCTCGCAGAATTTTCATTTTAAAATGTGAACATTGAATTTCCATGTCATAATGTGTAAGCCAATCAAAATCCTTTAAAATTTAAAAGACATACAGGTGTGACTAGGCAGTGGAGTTTTTTTTTAATAATATAACTTACCTAATTTAACTGTGAATGGTGCCCAAGTGACCCAAAACTATATTAAATATTAAAAATAAAATTAATATCTTAATCTATAAAAGTTAGAATATCGAGAATATTTTTAATGAAGGGTAAATCATGGCGTGTTAAATAAATAAATTTAAATATAAAATCCTAAATCCTAAATTTAATTTAAATTTTGTTAAATCTTGTATTGATAAATTAATTTAAATGTAAAATATAAATATATGGTTATTTTGATAAAAGTGCATTTATTTGAGTAACTTAAATTTATATTTTAAATTTTCCTTTTAAATTTAAATTTTCTTAAATCTTGTGTTAATAAATTAATTTCAATATAAAATACATGTAGACGGTTATTTTTTATAAAAGTGACATTTATTTGGGTAATTTAAATTTAAATTTCTTTTAAATTTTGAATTTGTTTTTTTTAATTTAAATTTAAATTTTATTAAATCTTGTGCTAATATATAAATTTAAATATAAAATACATATACAATTATTTTGATAAATGTGACATTTATTTGGGTAATTTTAGTAAAACAATGATAAAAATGATATATTAAAAAATTGTCTACATGGCATTATTTTATTAGTTTCTTAATTTTTTCTTAGGTGGTTATTTTTTGAGTTGAAAATTCCTCTAATGTGAGAATTTTGGTAACAAAAGTTAGATGAAGGGGACAACTTGTTATAGACTAGGATACCGTGGTCCTCATGATACATAACTTGTATTATAGGCTTATATGGTTTAGGAGAAAGGGGTATTTCAACCAACAACAGAGTATTCTCCTCCAAGATGATCAGGTGGTATTTTCATGTATAACACATTTAAGAACATATCACAATTCAAATTCATAACTTAGTATTTGTAAACAAATTTAGGGGTAATTGACAACATTCATAAAAAATATAGCAGTATCCTCATATATAACAATTCTCCATCAAAAAATCATTGACAATTTTCATTATACATATATTACTACTAAATCAACATTTATCGCAGATATCATTATTCCAAGGTAAATTCACAACATTACATCCAAAAATAGTAATATCATCATACATAATCATTCTCCATAAAAAAGCATTGACAGGTTTCAACACATATATAAAGTAACAAGATAATACTAATAATATCCTCATCATCTTTAATCAAATCAACTAAGATTCAAATGTGTGATTATCATATCAAAATATTTCATGAACACCATTATTCTAAGGTAAATTCACAACATCCATCAAAAGATAGTAATATCATCATACATAATAATTCTCCATCAAAATAATGTTGATAATTTTCAATATATACATAAAATAACAAGACAATGGTGCTTCCCTCCCACTAATGTATTGGATTGGGTTTGTTCAAAAAGGAATGCATGTGAATCAAACCTTTGAAATAGCGATTTCACGTGTTTTATTATTACCACTTTACCCCTTGGGTAAATTCATAAACATTATATCTCATTAATTTAATGATGAAATAAAATCCATTAGAGGCAATCAATAGAGAAAGTCCATTGAGTAAGTGAGTCACGTAAGACGAATATGCTTATTTGGTAGGTTAGAATTTGATTCCTCAACATTCTTGATTGGATCTTTTTCGCTCCTATGAGAAGGTCTATTTCTTTATTGTTCTTATGAAAGAGGCATCCAAAGTTGGGCTTCAAGAGATAATTGATTGGTGAGGATCTTAGGGTTTCTAAAATCACTTATTGGTCCTCTTGAGAGGGGTGGTTTTCTTTTATCTTTGAATATTTCTTATACTTTTTCCATCTCTACCTTTACCTCCTTTATTGTTGCTTTTAAAAACACCTTTTGAGTATTGGGGTTCTATCATATCTTCAAATTATTTTTGTAACTTTATCTTATATGCCTCCTTATTTTTTTTCTATATGTCTTCTAGACTTTCAAGGGCTTCAATGCTATTGTTTTTTTGTGAACTAGAAGAATCGACAATTGTTGTGGGCTCATACTCATTGACATAATTTCAATTCCAACTGCTATTATTGTTCTTGGGCATGTGTTATGTTATTTCCATGCGTCATGGGGTCCGGGGCAACACCCCAGATTTTTTTTATTTTTTGTGGACCCAATAATAGTTAGGCAGACCCAAAATGGTGGGAAGACTTACCCATGGTTTTGCGCATGGTTTTTTCAGCACAATAGTTTTTTCCCATGGTATTTGTAGATTTGGTCAAGGGAACTATGATTATGTTCTGATTTAGGGTGAATGGATTGGGGTTTTTAAATGTTTCGGCATGTATATATATGTATTGTAACATTGAAAGGAATATAATGAAAATTCAATCTAGTATTCCCAGTTTTGAGATCCATGGGAAAATCTCTATGTATATTTGTTTTATGTTCTCGCAATTGTATATTTTTCTATTTTAAGAATCTGTTTGTAGTTAATTTCTGTAGAGGATTAAAATATACAATTATAACCTCTATCCATATCTATGCAACCACACACTTGACACACAAGACTAGTTAGAGGGTTGAACCAACGACACCACAAGAAGTTTGTCAATAATGCTCCCTAACACGAAATGATATACACCATGGGGATAGGGCTTCAATGTTGTTAATTCTCTTTTGATAATCATTCCTAAATATATTTGATTATTGCAACCTCTCGGTCAAAAAAATTATTTTCCTATCATTAACCCACCTAAATGAGTTCTACTTTGATTCACTAAATTGTTTTGAAGGTTTGTTTGAGAGAGATTGACCCTCTTGAATCTTTGTCTAGTTTCTAGCAAAATTCTTGTGTTGATGACAAGAGTTGCACTTTAAGGTATGATGTTCATAGTATATAACTTGATAATGGATCCAACCGTCCATACTAATTTGCAACTCCTTAGGGGGGCCTTATCTAGATCCACTTACACAAATATTATAAAAAAAAAATACACTTCTTCTTTTGGTTCTCCTTTGTCAATGTGTCGATGTACTTTATCCCGAGTGGACTTTAAGGTGAAATCATCTTAGAATGTTAATGGAACATAAGGAAACTTGACCTACATAGTGGTTTATTTGATATCAGTTTTAGAGTTAAATTCGAGAGACAAAAGTGGTAAAAACATTCCTTTATATGTTATGAATATATATTCCAAAATACAAAATATGGACCCAATCCTTCCTATTTTGAAATAGAAACACAAAATGTCCTATATCACTTGTAAATTAAAATACCTAACCTTGAATCTTGGATGCTCAATGCTCTTATATCCATATCTATGTAGTTCTTTGACTAGGATAGAGGCTTATGAACTTTCGAATCAATGGACACTTAGAAAAAATGAACAAGTTTTCCTTGGTTTTTGGATAAGAGATCCCAGTAGAAAATGTGATTCCAATGTTTGATGAATTTTCTCTACAAAATATAAGTTCCTTTCGTTATATTATTTGAGATAACTAATAGATTAAATGCTTCAATCTTCAATTAGAAAGAGTTCCCCATTATCATTCCCACATCAGGACTTGTCACCATTGCAATGAAGTTAAGAATTAGAACTAGGTAAACTCTTGTCTTAAATAATATCTTTGGGACTACATAATAGGTTGTAGTGGAATAAATCCCTCTAACAAAAATAAGATTAAACAATGAATCTTCATGGATCTAGGCATGTGATTTCCATCTTGATATTCTTACCTATAGTCCAAAAACACTATTATATTTCATTGTGATAACAAGAACATACCATGATTAAGGTAAACCCAAATCATGGGGATAACTTTGTTATATCCTTCATCTCCTTCCATGGTTTCCATGGACAACTTAAGATTCTCACTTAAAGTTATTACTAAATATAACATAAGGTATAATATGATTCCTAGGGATGAGGGAGGTTACATGAGATAATGAAAGGTAAAGATGAAATGAGGAATATGGGGAAGTATTATAGATTTCACATATTAAACCAAGAGCTCCCTTCTCTATGGTTGTATTTCATTAAGATAAATTACCATTCTTTTCACCATACATTATGTCTATGTGAACTTTGTCATGTTTTTTTTGGAAGATACTTGTGTTTCATGTGGAGAAGATATGTGTATTAAGATATCATTCATGAGTACAAGACTCCAAGGGGCAGAGCTAAACTACCTAGACATTGATAAGCAGGCTTATGCAGTTTACAAAGCAGTGAAACACTTCAGAACATACATCCTAAAGAACCACGTCACTGTGATGGTCCCCCATCCTGTCGTCAAATCCCTCTTTGTACACCAGGAACTAGGGGAGAGAAGAGCCAATTGGATGACATCCCTCCAAGAATATGATTTAGAATTTAAGCCCTCCCACACTGTAAAAAGTGCATGGTCTCTGTAAACTGGCCATCGAGGCCACTGATCATCAAGACATGGAGTCCGATCGACTGGCTCAGGAAATAGAAGGATGGGAGCATGAGATTGAAATGTACCACAATGAACTCCTTGGCTCACATGACTCCTCACCATGGTATCCTGATTTAAAACAATACCTAGTGCAGGGGTCTTTGTTTGAAGCCATGTCTGCTAAATAGAGGAGAGCCATCAGGCTTAAAGCTACCTCATATCAAATGGTCCAAGGGAACCTTTTCAAGAAGCACCACCTCGGTATATTATTGATATGTCTAGAATACCATGAAGCTCAACGGGTGCTGAAAGATCTACATGACAGACCAGCAGGAGGTCATTATGCAGGCGACACCACGGCTCACAAGGTCATGCAGGCAGGTTTCTACTAGCCCACTCTTTTCAAAGACGTTCATGCCTATGTACGAAAGTGTCCAATTTTCCAAAAGCATGCAGGCAAACAGGCAAGGTCATCTGCTCCTCTGCAATCCATAGCAGTTGAGGAACCTCTTCAACAATGGGGCATGGACGTCATAGGCGAGATCATCCCTAACTCGTCAAAGCAGCATAGGTACACACCCACAACCACCGACTATTTTACCCGATGGGTAGAAGAAATCCCATTATGAAAGGTTAACGACGATGAGGTAATATCCTTTATTAAGCAGTACATCATGGCCAGGTTCGGTGTTCCAACCTCCCTTGTTTTTTATAACACTACTTACTTTTCATCTTTGAAATTGTATGATTTTTCTCTAGAAAATAACATCGTGTTAAAACATTCGGCCAATTACTATCCCCAAGGAAACAGCCTGGTAGAATCAACCAATAAAAACCTCATTTGTATCATCAAGAAAACCCTGCTCTTGTAGCAGAAGAATTGGCACAATGCCCTCAGTAATGCTCTTTGGGCTGACCGGGTCACTCCCAAAACTTCAATCAACACATCTCCGTATTTCCTGGTCTACGGGAAAGAAGCCATCCTGCCACCCAATCTGTATCTCCCCACCCTTAGGCTGGCTCAAGAGTCACAAGGCACCCCATGCCCATCCATTCAAAGCCGAATCGATACCTTGGTAAAACTAGAGGAAGAAAGGTCCAAAACTAAGGAGAACCATCCACCAAGCCCGGATCAAAAGATGGTTCGATAAGAAATCCGCGGGGTCCCACAAATTTGAGGTAGGGGACCTCGTGCTCAAATGGGACTGGGCTCACAAGGACAAAGGCAAACACACAAAGTTTCAGGCTTTGTGGGTAGGCCCATTCCAGATCATAGAAAAAATTGGTCATCACACCTTCAAATTGCAAACCTTGGGAGGGCGAGTGGAACCCCTCCCAGTGAATGGCCACAACCTCAAACATTACTTCACCTAGCAACCCCAAAGTTGTTGGCCCCAGCATGTACTATAGTTTACCATTACTTTCAGAGATAGTCGTCATTTGCTGTCAGTTAGTTTTAATTGCTATTTTAATTGTTGTCTTTCAGAATAAAGTAGAGAAGGCAGGTTAAAGTTAAAGCGGCCCTGCACTTTGGATCCCATAAATGTTTTCCGGATCCATTAACAGAGCAAAGCTCAAGTTGTCACAATATTATTGTGGGCCAGATTGGTGACAATGGGGAGCTGATGGCATGCACAGGTCCCATTCGCACTCACGTCAGTCTATCCCAACTACTTACATGGTCAAAATTCTTGAAGCTGTCCTAGCTCACCCGTAGTTCTGGGAACGAAAGAGAAACTGAAGAAACCACTAATGAGCATGCATATATATCAAAAAAACAATAAGGACTCTAAAAAACCAGAAACAACCTCTTTGCAAGTCAAATAAGTCGGGATCCCTCGTCGACTCAAGCTTCAAGAATTCATCAAATAAGTGCATATATGCACAGGCAAATAAGTGCCAATGAGCACCTACATCCTTTTAATAATAAGGGCTAAAGGACTGAGAAAGTCTTCCCGTACAAAGAGGTGAAGCAACAAATCTGTCGGGGTACTGACCAGGCTCGCTAGCAGTGGAGCAATGTTCACGATTTCTAGGTAGTGACTCCGCCAGGGTACTATTCAGGCTCACTGGTAGCAGAGCAACACCAGAGTACCATGACCACTATACCGAGAATACCTCAAAACTCATACTATAACTTTAGTTTCCCTTTTGGGTCCAAGACAGTAGGAGGTAGCGCCCTATTGCATGTGCAAAGATCATGTCAGGCTAGTGGGGAAAACTGACCAAGTTCGAAAGGGAGGCCCAAGATACCATCAGTGGGACCCACAACCCCATGAAGCGATATTTACTTAAGTCCCCTTAAGCGAGGCCTGTAAATGTCAGAGATCCTAGATTCTTCCAGGGAATCACCAATTGTTGTAGCTGCTGCAACAACACCTCCAAAAATCCAGGCAACCTTAAATTTTTGGAGCCCCTACACCAGGTCTAAGCTTCGGCCCTGCTAGGTCCTGCCTGAAAAGTTCGTCAGTGTCGGTAAACCTGAGGAGAAATCCAATTTTTGACTAAGTTAAGCCAAGTCACCAGTTCCTGCCTTGGTAGGTCGGTCGCAGAGTCGGAATGCAACTATCGCTAATAAGTGTGACCATGGAAACCATTGCGACCATAGCGACTCATGGATCACAAGGTCGCAAAGTCACACCTCAATCCTCATAAATATCTTGTGACCTCGTGACCTTCCGAGTTGCATAAGTCGCAAGGTCACCTCGATTCTCGTCAGTCACTTGTGCGACTATGCAACTATGCGACTCCGCGACTCGCAAGGTCACAAGGTCGCAAGGTCGCGCCACATGCTTACATCCTTTGATGTGACCACGCGACTCATGGGCTTCGTGACCTGTGAGTCACAGGGTCGCAATAGTCGCACTCCCGACCCTCGTGACCCCCACATGTGTGACAATATTATAAATAGGAGGGCACCCAGTCACATTTGTCAAGGCTCTGTTGGTCGCACTGGAAGCTAGAAGCCCCTCTGACCCGAATTCGCGTGCACATCTGACTCCGGTAAGTAACGGTCCTCCCTCCTGCAATCATTATTTCCTTCCAAGTGTCACTGTCTGCCCCTCCCGACCTCTGGCTTATCCCTTGCCCTAGGGTTTATCCTTTTACTTAGCATTTCTCTCATTTTCATGCTTGATAGTTTGCCCTAGCCTTTTCCCCATGCCTGCACCCAGAAGGTTTTGTTTTTCCTTAAACCTAATCCCCTCACTTTTATCGGGAAGCCTAAAGTCCATCCCTCTGAGAGTGACCCTGGCCTCCCAAAGCCAATTAGGGCCTTCTCTGAGCTTTTTTGAGCCATAGTTTCACGTCCCGCGGTCGTGATACCATTTCCCACACGACTTCGTGACTTCTCGATTTCACGTCTTCACGACCTCTGACTAGTTGCGACTTGAGACCACCATCCATTGTGCAACCTGTGACCAGATTTCGCACATCGCGACCCTACATTCACTCCGTGACCTGTGATCTCAGTCTCTCAGTCGCATTCTTGAAATCTACGAACATGCGACTTTCCTTCCCCACGACCTTCCTATCACCAACTAAGTATCCTTTTTGTTTTACAGTTGCAATTGATTGTCATGCCATTTCTCTCATCATGGGACTGTGTTTTTGACATGCCAGGTGACATCGAGCTTGATTTCATATCCATTTCTGCTTTCAAAGACGAAATGGGTCACCCGACTGCTAAAGCTGCTCAAGGCACCTCGAGAAGCGGGGCATGGGAGGCCGATCCAGAAGAACAACCACCTATCTTCACAGACACTACTTGCAACATAACTAAAACCACCAGGCTCTCTTGATATACGATCTACAAGGAATTTACTAAGAAGGATATTCTAGAAACACAGGATTAATTCGAGGTATATATCAACATCAAGAAGTCAAAATTACATAAAGTAGTGGCACATCCACCAGTATTTCCGTGCACAGAAACCATCGAATGGATCTTGCAATCTACAAGTACATATGACTGGATGAACAGGGTTCATAATAGGGCACCCATAGCCACCATCTCTTCAACGGACATCAACACCTACTACAAATTGCCTGAGAAGTAGCAGATTTTTAACACCAAGTCACTTGTCGGGTTCACAATCCCAATGAGGGATTGGTGGCAAGAACCTACAAAATTCTGGGTCAGGACAGACCAGGCTTACAGGACAGAGGGGCTACACAAAGTATATCAGTTAATTGTTGCGATGATGTGCTGGCTATATGGCAAGGCAGACTGTGATGTCTTTTTTGGCATATGGGTTCCTCTCATGTATGTTATCGCCACTCAAGGAACTATTTTTAATTGGTCAAGCATCCTCTCATCGTCTTTGAGGACAAACATAGCCACCGCTGAAAGCCCACCCCTCGAGCAGCCTCCAGAATTATATATGTCGTCATACCTTCTTGACGTTGTTTGTTCGAGGTGTTACTTCGAGCACTGGAGCTATATTTGGGACACATCGGTAGCCTAACCCATTCACTGCCACTAGAAAGTCTTCTAGGACACAACTTATATAAGCATGTTGGATGTAATATCTGAAACATTGATTATCCCATTATACCAACTATTGTTTGGGGAAGAACCACCTTGCATGTCACAGAGAGCCATGAAGACCATGGTCAAAGTAGCTCATTGGTTCCCCATTGATGAAGGAACAATCATCAGAGTGCTTGGTACTCATAAAGCTCCTCATGCTCTTCCCAAGTTTGTCATGGATAGGATAGTTCTACGAGAGGTCTGTTACCAAATAACACAGGGTTTCTCGGAGGTTTTGAACAAAGGCAAGAAGAAACCATGGCCACCTTTACCTCTCCCTATTGTGGCGTACGTGGTAGAAAACTTAAAACAGGAAGAAGCACAAGCAAAAGAACTAGATGGGAGCCATTTCATGACCCTGAATTACCAAACATATGATCCCGAGAAAGTCGTAGCTGCCCATTGCAAGAAGGCGAAATTCAGTTGGTCTTACGCCCACACCAAGAAGGACTTCGAGGATGGGATTAGGAATTGGTATAACTCCACAAGGGAAATAAGCCCAAGTGAGCATTAGGCCATAGAAGATGAGCTCCTCGATGGTTCCTAAGAGGATGTAAGCCTCAGAGAAAGAGTTTCAATGGTGAAGAAACAACCGCACGAAACACCAAAGGGAGTCGAGGAATCAGGGAACCGCAAAGGAAAAGAGGTTGAAGACCCCCTAAGCGACAGCAAGGAAGAAGAAGTTACGCTCATACAAAGAAATTCCAAATTTTCAAGAAAGAAGAAAGAGCTAAAGAGGCAAAGAGAACTGGAAAGCAAGCAATCGCAGGAATCTGGCGACCAAAGCCAGAATGAGAAAAGGAGAAAATAAGTAGAAGAGAAAACACAGCAATAAGGAGGGAAATGTTATGAAACCAACTCACAAAAAGATAGAAAAGATAGATCAACGCCTTAGAATTTAGCCTCTTCGAGGGGGCAACCTCCTTTATATTACACAAATGAACAATTCTTAAATGATACAAATGACAAGACCTCCTTTCTATATTATAGGAGTCTAAGGGGTCATAATATAATTAGAGCCGACATAACAATAATAATCTAAGGGAACAATAATAACAATAGTGGGCTTCTATGGGGCACAATAATAAAAATATGGGGACTACATGGGCACAACAATATAATAAGGGGGTTGTACTAATAACAATAAGGGGTTACACTGTTGGAAATAATACTGAGAGGGGGCGTGAATCAGTATTAACAAGTTAATAATTTTTCATTTCCATAATCAGATTCATATACGCCACTTCAGTTAATGCAACTCGCATGTATACGCAACTGTGTTTAAGGAAACTAGCGTATATCCTACAAACTTATGATTCAGTTAATTCATCATATGTTGATCTTTAATCAGTGCATCAGAACCATATAAACAGTAACCAGGTGTAGTAAAAACAGAACAGAAAATCACACATATGAACACAAGATATAAGGTGGAAACCTAATGTGGGTGAAAACCACCTGTTGCAATCGTCTCTATCTTTTTAATAATAAGAAACTTCTTTTTACAATTTTTGTATTGGTGCAGACTTATACCAGTACGCAGGCTTCTACCTGCAGAAGGCTACAACCTTCTCTCATTCTCCAGCTTCTCCTGGAAGGGAGCTACAACCCCCTAGCTCTTGTACTAGCTGATATGTTTACTAGTACGTAGGTGCCGGCCTACAGAAGGCTACAACCTTCTCTTTTCTTCCAGGGACCACGTTTCATAAATTTTCAGACTGGATCCATCAATAACATCATTCAATCATCAAATATATTTGCATCAACCAATCTCCTTTGCACCAACCACAACTGAATCAATCAATCACTTTGACAACCCTTCAATCTGATCTTTCAGAATGCTGTAACCAGAACCCAAGCCATAACCCAGAACATTGCAGCAACAAACAGAAGTAGCTAAAACATATTTTATAAGGTATACGCTACTTCCCTGTGTCGAACTTGCATGCATACACTCTTTTCTCAAGGCGAACCTGCGTACAGATCTACAAATCAAATTTAAGATGTATACGTTGTTTTGATATCCATAACCAACGTGTATATGCGCCTTTTCTAAAGTGAACCTGCGTACAGATCTGTAAATGATGATTTAAATTTTACAACAATTTCAGACTTCAGTTATACCCAGATCATCGTATTTACAGACTATAACATACGCCAATTATTCAGATAAATGATCAAACCACATAAAGATACTTCATTTCAAGCCTTAAGATCTTGACCCATCATTAGATCTTATCCTTCATCAAGCACTAAGGTTCATCCTTTGTTCAAATCCAGCTATGCACCATAATCCAATAATATGTATACTAAATCTTGCTTTTCATCAAATATTCAATACTTGAGTTCCTTTGCCTAATGATCTTCTCCTCCTTTTATAGTCTTAGGCCTTTCTCAATACCATGGACTAAAACCACTTAGGACCAATACCTTGGACCAAATACGTCGAACCATATATCTTGGACCAATACCATGAATCAAAATACCATGTACCAAAATACCATGGACCAAATACCTTGGACCAAAACTTATTTTCCAAGATATATGCGCCTTTCATTCTGTGAAAGTGCGTGTGTACATATACGCTCATTTTGGTCTGTTAACCCGCGTGTATACGCTACTTTGTCAAGGTGAACCTACGTATATCTCTCTTTGCTCATCCAGTGAAGTTTGATCTGTAACTCTGTGTTGTTAACCTGCTGAAATGTGATCTGTCATCTGAGTGAGTTGCCATCAAGGACAACACCTGTGTCATAGTGCCAACAATCTCCCCCTTTGGACTTGATGGCAACCCCAAGTCACTCTCCCCCTTTGTCATCAAGGGCAAAGGGTTATGCTCCCCCTGAGTACATGCTGAATTCTTTGATATGCTGAAGTAAGCTCCATGCTCCCTCTAAATATAAGCAAGGTCTGCAAAAAGATGTTCTAAAAGAAGAACATGACTCTATACATATATCATAAATGACCTTCCTATCACCAATGACTCATACATACATCCATCTCCCAACCAAGTGGGGATATACCAATTGTTTATACATGTCAAAACAAGAACATTACATCATCCATCCCATGCATAGTGGGGTAACAAAATAGGTCATTTTTTGACCTTTAAATTAAAAGATATACATGACATATATAACAGAGACCAAATATCAGCAACATCTATCAATTAGCATCCAGACCAACAACCATATTCTCCCCCTGAACCTATTCCACCTAAATAAAAAACAACTATGTGAATCTGTACCAAGATCTTCTAAGATAATGCCAACAATGCATTATTAGAAGCATATGCTCCCCTGAACCTGTGCTAGATGATCAATGTTAGATCTGATCATTTCATATAATAGAAGATTTATCAAGGCATCATCGTCAATCAGATACACATCAAGTTATCAACAACTTATGAAACCAACAATTTATTTCCACATGTCATCCACAGACTGTAACCATCATCAAGCAGAGTAGATAATTCACTAAACCATATCAGACCCCTTTCTTCCTGAGTCTGGCCTACTTCTTTTCTTCAAACCAACATATACGCGACTGTATCCATAGAAACTAGCGTATGTATGTGACTACGCTTCATGCAACTCACTTATAACCACTGTTCTCTAAAACAGATAGGATTTAACAGCAGGATGATGCATCAACTACCCCAACTTCTGTCTAAGATATTCAAATGTCTCTCTGGGCAGTGGTTTGGTGAATATATCAGCAACCTGTTCTTTGGAGGGAACATACTCCAATTTGACCTTTTGTTCAAGCACTTGTTCACGTAGAAAATGATATTTGATGGGTATGTGCTTGGTCTTGGAATGCATGACTGGATTATTTGAAATACTGATGGCACTTGTATTATCACATAGAATGGAGATGGGTGGAGAACATGTGATCTGAATGTCTTGCAATGTTTGCATCATTCAAAGGAGTTGTGTGCAATAAGATGCAACAACCACATATTTTGCTTTAGCTGTAGATAATGCAATTGAAATTTTTTTCTTGCTGAACCAAGACACTAATCGGGAACCCATATAGAATGCACCACCACTAGTGCTTTTTTTGTCATCAATGCTTCCTGCCCAATCTACATCTGTATATGCATGAAGTGTAAGATTTGTGTCTCTAGGATACCATAAATCAAAATTTTGTGTTCCTTGAAGATATTTGAAAATCCTTTTGACTGCCTGAAGGTGTGATTCCTTTGGATTTGCTTGGAATCTTCCAACTATTCCTACTGCATGCATGATGTCTGGTCGGGTACCTGTTAGATAAAGCAGACTACCAATCATGGATCTGTAAGTTGGTTGATGTACTGTTGTTGATTCATCATTTGAGCTGAGACTGCATCCTGTTACCATTGGGGTACATACTGGTTTAGAATCTTCCATGCCGTATTTTTTCAAGATCTGTTTGAGATATTTGGTTTGTGACAGAAAAATACCATCTTTATTTTGTTGAACTTGTAGACCAAGAAAATATGTAAGCTCACCAAGCAGGGACATTTCAAATTCTTGCTGCATTATCGAAGAAAAATTCCGACTCATGGCTTCTTCATTGCTACCAAAAATGATATCATCAACATACATAACAAGTATTAGCAATTTATTATTATCAATCTTTGTATCAAAATTGCTATCAGCTGATCTTTTTGAAAAACCTTGTTGATGGAGATATTTGTCAAGACAGTAATACCAGGCCCTTGGAGTTTGTTTTAGACCATAGAGAGCCTTTCTGAGTCTGCATACAAGTTTTGCATCATTTCCAAGAATGAATCCATCTGGTTGCTCAATATAGACTTCTTCTTCTAAGTCTCCATTAAGAAAGGTAGATTTTACATCCATTTGGTATACTTTGAATTTCTGAAAACTAGAAAGAGCAAGGAACATTCTTATGGCTTCATGTATAGCAAGAGGTGCAAAAGTTTCTTCAAAATCTATACCTTCTTGTTGAGGATATCCTTTACAAACAAGTCTGGCCTTATTTCTAATAACTTCTCCATTTTCATTCAGCTTGTTTTTGAATATCCATTTAGTTCCTATGATATTCTTATCATGAGGTCTAGGAACTAATTCCCAAGTATTATTCTTTTCAATTTGCTCAAGTTCTTCATTCATGGCCTTGACCCAACATTCATATTTGCATGCTTCATTTACATTTTGAGGTTCGGTGGAGGATAGCAATGCTAGATAGCTTGAAGCTTTTGTAATAGTTCTTCTTGTCTGCACACCTGCCTCTTTCTATCCCAAAATTTGAGTCTTTGGATGATTTTTCTGAACATACCTAGACAGAGTCTTTTCTCCTACCATTATCTCTTCTTCTGGTACTTCATTGGTTTCTTCTTCAGAATTAGTCTGATTTGATGTGGGAGGATAATCCTCATCTTCTTCATAATTTTTGGTTTTGATTTGTTTTGGATTTTTGCATGCTTCATCAACCACAAGATCAATACTTTCAATAATTTTCCCAAGTCTTTTATTATAACATTTATATCCTTTACTTCAGGAAAAGTAACCCAGGAGAATACCTTCATCTGCTCTGGGTTCAAACTTACCAAATGTTTCATCAGTCCTTTTGATGTAACATTTGCTTCCAAAAACTTTGAAGTATTTTATAGTAGGAGTCTTACTATACCAAAGTTCATGTGGAGTTTGAGTGTTGTTTACACAAACATTTGCTTGGTTGAGAATAGTGATGGTAGCGAATGCAGCTTCACCCCATAAGGTTGCAGGAGTTCCAGACTCATCTAGCATAGCACGAGCCATTTGTTGAACAGTTCTGTTCATCCTTTCTACCACTCCATTTTGCTGAGGAGTCCTTGCGGTGGAGAATTGCCTTTTTATTCCATGTTCTTCACAAAAGTCAAAGAATTCATCTGAGGTAAATTCCCCTCCTCGATTAGATCTGAGGCATTTGATTTTGCGATCTGATTCATTTTCAACCAAAGCTTTGAAGGCTTTGAACTTTTCAAATGCTTCATCTTTATGCTTTAGAAGTCCTATCCAACACATTCTGGAAAAATCATCAATGAACAATATAAAGTATTCTTCTCCACGAGGTGACTTTTTCCTTGATGGTCCACATAAATCAGTATGAACAAGTTCAAGAGGCTTACTAGCTGATCCTTCCTTTTCAGGGAAGTGTGATCTGGTTTGCTTACCAAATTGACATGATTTTCATATTTTATTTTCTGCAATGCTGATATCAAGAAGATTGTGAACAGCCTAGAATCTGCATGCTTTTCTTATTTGAGAGAAGCTTAGATGCCCCAATCTTCTGTGCCATAGCCAGTGTTCATCATTTTTGCTTAGATAGCACTGTTGTTGTCCTCCCTTGAGTATGTATAAGTTGTTTGGAGTTCTTATACCTTTGATCACAGTTTCTCTTGTATCAAGCTCACGAACAACACATCCATTTGATCAAAATACTACTACATTCCCTTGATCACACATTTGACTGACACTCAACAGGTTATGCTTTAGACCATCAACATACATAACATTCACAGCTTTAACCTTTTATTTTAAGAGAACAGAGCCTTTACCTTTTATGATAGCAGGAGTGTCATTTCCAAATGAGACCTTCTTTTCCTTCTCTAAGGCATTATATGAATAATTTTTTTCTTTGTCACCTGTCATGTGTTTTGAGCATCCACTGTCAATGTACCACTGATTTTCGTGTCCTTCTACATACAAGGCTATACCACATCTTTTTGTTTGTGGTTCTTCCTTTCTCCATATTTTGGGACTTAATGAAGTTTTCTCCTTCTGAGATGTTTGCCAAAATTTACTCCTGCATTTAGATTCTTCATGACCGAAGTTGTTACAAATAGAGCATTCTATTTCATTTTCAAGAAGAGAAAAGTTATTGTAGGTCCTTTTCATGATCCTTGTCACATTCCTTTGATTTCGTGCTTCTCTAGTCATGATGGTCTTGTAAGCAACACATTGAGTAGCTTTGTGTCCAAAGTTATGACATGAAAAACATTGGCCATTAAAGAATTTCCTGCGATTATCGAATCTACTGAAGTGGTGATTATAGTTTCAATTGATATTCATTCTTGAAGCAGATTGAGTATGATTTACCTGAGGTTAGTTGTAGCTTCTGTTCATCCTTGAAGTAAATTGAGCCTGATTTACCTGGTGATCTGATCTATGCCTTTGCTGACGATTGTCAAACTATTCACTGCTCTTTGCTGCATCAAGATAGCTTTTAGTGGAGGTTGACGGCTTCTATGCTTGAGATGCTTCTTCAGTATATCCAAGACCTATTTTTATCAGAGGAGAATGTTTCACTTTGATAATTTAATTTAAGGTTTCTGATCCTTTAGCAAATCTAATATTGAGAGCTTTTGTTTTCTCAATATCCTTTCTTAGACCCACAATTTCACATTCTAGTTTTTCATTGTGTTTTTCTCTTTCAGCAAGTTGGAAAGTCAAAGTATCTATAATCATATTCTTTTCTTCTAAACAGATTTTGAGTTTAGAGATTTCTTCATAAAGGTAATCTTCATCTAAAGCATCCAAGAAATCATCATCTTCAAAAGCCATCAGAATTCTATAGTCATTACTATTTTCATCTTCATCACTAATTGATAAACCATCGCTATCTTCATGTGTATAGTAGCTCTTCTTACTTACACTTTGTTTTTTATTCCATTTTGAAAATTACTTACCTTTATCAACCTTATCTTTATGAGGACATTTGGTAGCATAGTGACCGACTGTTCCACAAGCAAAACATTTGAAAGGTAGTTTACCTCTGAATCTTCCGGAACCCCATTGAAGGTTCTTGAAAAAGTTTGCTTCTTCTTCTCCTTCTGAAATATGTCCTGATTCATTGAGTTCTTCTTTTCTTGAAACTTTAAATGCGACTTCTCTCATATCTGATGGACCTCCTTTTCTCATCTCGAAAGCAGTTAAGATTCCGTGCAGCTGTGTCATAGTAGTAGTCTGATGATCTGAAAATGGGGCTCTTAGGCTTCTTGTTTAACTTACAAGAACCTCTCCCACTTCCAAAGCTTTAAATTTTTCTAAATCTTAATGATTAACCAATGTAGAATTAAGAAATACTTGAAAATATATGTGTATGCTTGTATTTGTTTTTTGACTATTCAGTGCTTATGTTCATTTGCTTATGCTGATGTGAAACACAAATAACAATAAATAAAGTAGCAATTCAAAAAACCCATAAGACAACAATATAATATGGAGTTCACCGTGATATCTTGGGCTACGTCTCCTTGAGCTATAATCAACTCGATTAGGCTCTCTGGGATTATGGCTTCAATTCTTTTACAAGTGCTACACTTAACTCCATTGGTTTACAGCTGAACCAATGGGCTTAGAATGCCATCTTACCCCTGGCTATCCTTGTTCTACAGATAGGTGTAGGCTTCTCTGGACTTGACTCCTTCAGTCAGTGCTCTGAGCTTCTCGAGCTTCTGGCTTCTCTGACTCCCTTAGAATTCTGCATTTGTCTCTGGAAATCCTTCTCCTGTCTTCGACACACCTCAGATAACCAACCACAGCTCGATCATTCGATCTCCTGCTGTGCTGCAACTTCACTGTAGCCTTGTGGCTCTTTAGAAGTCTATTAGAGCTCTCTAGCTCTACGGCTTTGCCTCCAACCTCTGGTGGCTCTGCCTATTACAGTGAGCTCAATTTGAGTCTCACACAACAGATACAATCAGTAGGACTGTACTTGGATCCCCCAAGTCTCTCTGGAGTACACAGACTCTCTGGAGTACTCTCTCTGTCTTTGTCTTAACCCTGGCTCACTTGCTGCCTTTGCTTCTTCAGGTCAGCTCGGCTCTAGTTTCTCTGCTTCCAGGTCTGCTTACTGCTTCCTGGGCTGCCCCCTCTCCTCTCTGTCAGTCTGTGGCTTTTAAGCCAATCTGCTTTCTCACTATTCGTTTCCGCTTCTCGGCTTTCTAGTTCCCTGCCTCCATCCATTTGAATCCCTTCTTTTGGCAGTTATAGTAACTGCATAACACCTTATAGGGAGGTGGCCACCTATTCCTTTAACGGATGAGCGTGGAAAATAACTTGCTCGACGTTTACCTGTCCGATGTGAGTGGTTTTCTCTGTCTTCTGACGGACGTGTGTCACTCACTGTGTGGCATCAGGCGGGACTCGTTATAAACTGCTTACCGCTTGAAGCCCTTCTGATATCCTGCCGACTTTTGTGGAATCCTGCCTCGGACGGAACCGAAACACTTTCTGCTACATTTCATGATTTTTCGAGTCTAAGCGCATGTGGCTCTCCTTCTTCGAGGGGTTTTCCCTACGATATGAAATTAACGACTTGCCGCTAATCGCATATTAGATTCCTCCCCCTTTGACTCAAACCATCGCTAACTTTGCTAATTCGCGACAGCGCGCATTACCATGGTCTGCCGCTCTACGCACTTGATTGATGACCCTCGTTGATTCGTGCTGATTGTAGTTAGCAACTGTCATGAGGATTCCTTCGATAAGCTTGAGCTTCACAAGATTTTTAATCTTTGGCATAAATTATAGAGAGTTCATGAAGACTTACAGAGTTTCAGGATCCATTTTGGATCACACCTTCCCATTAAAATAACTTTTGGTCCACCAAAAGACCGATATACTGATCTGAGCAGTAAATGAGAGTAACAACGCCCTCTTCTTTTAGCCTCCCTACGCTTGCCTTTGCATAGTGCCAAAATCTCTTACCACTTCTCTTCTAACAGGTACTCGACCAGACATAATGCATGCAGTGGGAATAATTGGAAGGTTTCAGGCAAATCTAAAGGAAACTCATCTTCAGGCAGTTAAGATAATTTTCAAGTATCTTCAAGGAACTCAAAACTATGGCTTATGGTATCCTAGAGGTACAGATCTCACTCTTCATGCATATACAGATGCGGATTGGGCAGGAAGCATAGATGACAGAAAAAGCACTAGTGGTGGTGCATTCTTCATGGGTCCTAGATTAGTATCTTGGTTCAGCAAGAAACAAAATTCTATTGCATTATCTACAACTGAAGAAGAATATGTAGCTGCTGCATCTTGCTGCACACAACTTCTTTGGATGATGCAAACATTGCAAGACCTTCAAATCACTTGTACTCCACCTATCTCCATTTTCTGTGATAATACAAGTGCAATCAGTATTTCAAAGAATCTTGTCATGCATTCAAAGACTAAGCACATACCGATCAAGTATCATTTTCTCCGGGAACAAGTGCTTGAACAAAAGGTCAAATTGGAGTATGTTCCCTCTAAGGAACAAGTTGTTGATATCCTCACCAAACCACTGCCCAGGGAGACATTTGAATACTGCAGACAAAAGCTGGGGGTAGTTGATGCATCATCTTTTTGTTAAATCTTATCTGTTTCAGAGAAAAGTGGTGGTACGTGAGTTGAATGAGGAGGATTCGCGTACATACGCCGATTTTTTAAGGTACAGTCGTGTATATGTTGGTTTGAAGAAAAGCAAGGGGGCTAGGCTCAGGATAAAAAGGGTCTGATATGGGTCTGACAGAGACCATCTGGCACAGGTTCAAGGGGAGCATATATTCTTCTCATAATGCATTGATTGGCATTATCTTAGAAGATCTTGGCTCAAATTCATAGTTGGTGTGTTTTCAGGTGGAATAGGTGCAGAAGGAAAAAATGGATGCTGGTCTGAATAATGATTGACAAATGCTGCTGATGTTTGTTGTTGATATCTGTCAAAGTTTTGCTGTAGATATTTTGTCTCTATTTCTTTTATCAAGGTCATGTAACAGCCTATTCTAGTTTCCCCACTATGCCTGGGATGAATGATGTAATGTACTTATTTCTCTTGAGAAAACTTCTGGTGTATCCCCACTTGGTTGGGTGGATGAGTCATTTCTGGTATATCCCCACTTGGTTGGGTATGTATGAGTCTTTGGTGATAGGAAGGTCCTTTATAATACATAAAGTCGTGTTTCTTGTGTAGAGCATCTTCTTGTAGACCTTGCCTATAGTCCGGGGGAGCTTGGACAGCACAGCACAGTAGAGGTTTCAGCATGTATTCAGAGGGAGCATAACCCTTTGCCCTTGATGTCAAAGGGGGAGAATGATTTTGAGTGACTTGGGGTTGCCATCAAGTCCAAAGGGGGAGATTGTTGGCATTATGGCACAGGTTTTGCACTATGGCATAGGTGTTGTCCTTGATGGCAACTCACTCAAATGGCAGATCACAGTTCAGGCTCTCAAAATGAAAGAGAATAAGGCATACGCAGGTTCCTCGTAACAAAGTCGCGTATACACGCGGTTATACTATTCAGAAGGTGCGTATGCGTATGCACGCACTTTCATGCAAAGAAAAGCGCGTACATGTGGAAAACTTATGGTTGGTCCATGGTATTTAGTCCGACATATTTGAACCTATGGTTTTGGTCCTTGGTATTGCATTTAAAGTGTTAAACCCAAGTTTTGGGTCCCTAGTATTAGTTCTCAATGGTTTTGGACCATGGTTTGAATAAGCCTATGACTATAAAAAGGGAAGGAGATCATTTGGCAAGGGTATTGACTTATGTGTTGAATATCTTGAGAAAAGCAAGATCTGGAATTCTGGTGATTGGTTGGTGAGTTGCAGCTGGATCTGAATCGAGGAGGAACCTGAGCATTACACGATGGTTAAGATCTATTGTTGGGTCAAGATCTCAAGGCTTGAATAGTAGTATCATTGTGTGATTTTGATCTATTATATTTGAAGCATGATTAGATCTATAAATCTGATAATCTGGGTATAACTGATGTCTGATAAAGTAAAAGGATAAATTATCTTTTATAGATCTGTACGCAGGTTCGACGCAGCAAAGGTGCGTATACACGCAGGTTAAGCAAGTGAAGACTGCGTATACGCTTGTTGGCTTTAGCATATCTGTGTACGTACGCAGGTTTCTCTTGGTGAAGTAGCGTACGTCTCTAGAAATATGTTTTAGCTGCTTCTGTTTATTGCTGCAGTGTTCTGGGTTCAGAATTGGTGTCTGGTTTCTGGTACTATTTTTCTGGTAACAGCATTCTGAGAAGTTATTGGTTGATTCAGTATTTGTACAAAGGAGATTGGTTGTTGCAGATCTACTTGATGTTTGATTGATATTCATGGATCTAGTCTGAAAATTTATGAAACGTGGTCCCTGGAAGAAAAGAGAAGGTTGTAGCCTTCTGTAGGTCAGCACCTACGTACTAGTACCTCAGCTAGTGTAAGAGCTAAGGGGGTTGTAGCTCCCTTCCAAGAAAAGCTGGAGAACGAGAGAAAGTTGTAGCCTTCTGCAGGTTGAAGCCTGCGTACTGGTATAAGACTGCACCGGTACAGAATCATTGTAAAAAGAAGTTTCTAATTGAAAGAAGATAGAGACATATTGCAACAGGTGGTTTTCACCCACATTGGGTTTCCACCTTATATCTTGTGTTCTTTTTGTGTGACTCTTTGCTCTACTTTTTTGTTCCTGCTTTCTATTATATGGTTCTAACACACAGATTAATGATCAACATCTAAAGAATAAATTAAATTATAAGTATGTAAGTTATACGCGAGTTTCATTAGTTAGAGTTGCGTATACACGTTGTTTCCATCAACTGAAGTAGCGTATACAAATCTTTGTATAGATTGAAAATAATTTATAATACTGATTCACCCCCACTTCTGAGTATTATTTTCAACAATTGGAATCAAAGCAGGTCCTTCAGAAGAAGCTTGATCACTTGAAGGAAGATCTATCATCATGAGCAACTACGAAAAGGAAGCATCAATCGGGCCACCAATTTTTTATGGGAGCAATTTCGTCTATTAGAAGGTAAGAATCACTGCCTATCTCCAATCCCTTGGTACAGAAGTTTGGGATATTGTGGAAACAGGATACACATTTCCTTTAGCAACTCCTACAGATACGGCTGGTAAGAAGCAGTATGAAACAAATGCAAAGGTTGTCAATACCCTTTTAGGGAGTCTATCTCAATCGGAATTCGTCAAGGTTATGCAGCTCAAAACCGCAAAAGAAATATGGGACAAGATCATTCTGAGCTATGAAGGAGATGATCAGGTAAAACGAGAAAAACTTCAAACTCTCAGAATGTATAATGATGAAAGCATGGCTAACTATTTCCTTCACATAGATGAGATTGTTAATTGTATGAAAAACTTGGGTGAAGAAATAAAAGAAGTTGTTCTAGTTGAAAAGGCTCTAAGATCTTTATCTCCGAAGTTTGATTCAAAAGTTTCTACCATAGAAGAGAAGCAAAATCTACAGAGCCTTACCATGTCACAGCTGCACGGAATCCTAACTGCTTACGAAATGAGAAAAGGTGGACCATCAGACAGGAGAGAAGCTGCATTCAAGGCCTCAGGAAAAGGAGATTACTATGACTCAGGATATATGTCGGATGAAGAGGAAGAGTCAAACTTTGTCAAGAATCTTCAACGGGGTTCTGGAAGATTCAGAGGTAAGCTCCCTTTCAAATGTTTTGCTTGTGGAAGAGTTGGTCACTATGCTGCCAAGTGTCCTCATAAAGATAAGCTTGACAAAAGCAAGGAACCAGTTAGATGGAACAAAAACCAGAATGTAAGTAAGAAGAGCTATTACACACATGAAGACAGTGATGGACTTTCAAATAGCAATGAAGATGAACAAGGTAATGATTATAGACTTTTGATGGATTTTGAAGATGATGATTTCTTGGATTCTATAGATGAAGAAAGTCTTTATGAAGAAATTTCTAAACTCAAAATTTGCTTAGAAGAGAAAAATATGATTATAGATACTCTGACATCCCAACTTGCTGAAATGGAAAAACACAATGAAAAGTTAGAATGTGAAATTGTGGGACTTAGAAAGGACATTGTGAATACGAAAGCTCTTAATCTTAGATTTGCTAAAGGATCTGAAACTTTAGATGAGATTATCAAAGTGCAGCGTTCTCCTCTAGTCAAGATAGGTCTTGGGTATACCAAAGAAACATCTCAAGCACAGATGCCATCTACCTCTAAAAGTTATCTTGAAGTTGCAAGGAGAAGTGAGCAGGTTGAAAATCGACAACAAAGGCCCAATGAAGATCACCAGGTAAAGCAGAGACAATTTACCTCAAGAATGAACAAAGACTACTAGGTAAATCGGGGGCAATCTACTTCAAGGATGAATAGAAGCTACAACCAACCACAGGTAAATCATTCTCAATTTGCCTCAAGAATGGATGTCAATAGAAACTACAATCATTTGGTTGGTAGATTTGATAATCGCAGGAGCTTCTTCAATGGCCAATGTTTCTCTTGTCATAACTTTGGTCACAAAGCAGCTCAATGTGTTGCCTACAAGACAATCATGACTAGAGAAGCTCAAAAACAAAGGAGTATGACTGGGATCATGAAAAAGACCTACAATAACTTTTCTGCTCTTGAAAATGAAGTAGAATGCTCTATTTGTAACAACTTCGGTCATGAAGATTCTGAATGCAAGAGCAGGTTTTGGCAAACAACTCAGAAGGAGCAAGTTTCATTGAGTCCCAAAACATGGAAAAAGAAAGAATCGCAACCAGAAAGATGTGGGATAGCCTTATATGCAGAAGGACAGGAAAATCAATGGTACATCGATAGTGGATGCTCAAAACATATGATAGGTGATAAAGATAAACTTCAGTCATATAGTGCCTTAGAAAAGGAAAAGAAGGTCTCATTTGGAAATGACACCCCTGCTCTCATAAAAGGTAAAGGTTCTGTTCTTTTGAAAGAAAAGGTCAAGGCTGGAAATGTTATGTATGTTGATGGCTTAAAGCATAATTTATTAAGTGTCAGTCATATGTGTGATCAAGGAAATGAAGTAATATTTCGATCAAATGGATGCATTGTTCGTGAGCTTGATACAGGAGAAACAGTGATCAAAGGCATAAGAACTCCAAATAATTTATATATACTCAAGGGAGGACAACAACAATACTATCTAAACAAGAATGATGAACACTGACTATTGCATAGAAGATTGGGGCATCTAAGCTTCTCATAAATAAGGAAAGCATGCAAATATCAGGAGGTTCGTGATCTACCTGACATCAGAATTCTAGAAAATACAACATGCAAATCATGTCAATTTGGTAAGCAAACCAGAACTAATTTCCCTGAGAAGGAAGGATCAGCTAGCAGGCCACTTGAACTTGTCCATACTAATGTATGTGGTCCATCTAGGAAAAGGTCACCTCGAGGAGAAGAATACTTTATATTGTTCATTGACGACTTTTCCAGGATTTGTTGGATAGGACTTATGAAACATAAAGATGAAGCTTTCGAAAAGTTCAAATCATTCAAAGCCTTGATGGAAAACGAATCAGATCGTAGAATCAAATGCCTCAGGTCAGATCGAGGAGGGGAATTTACCTCGAATGAGTTTTTCGATTTTTGTGAAGAACATGGAATAAGGAGGGAATTCTCTACTGTAAGGACTCCTCAGCAAAATGGAGTAGTGGAAAGGATGAACAGAACAGTTCAACAAATGGCTCATGCTATGCTTGATGAGTCTGGAACTCTCGCAACCTTCTGGGGTGAAGCCGCATTTGCTGCAGCTACTATTCTCAACAAGACAAACGTCCGGGTAAACAACACTCAGACTCCTCACGAACTATGGTATGGTAAGACTCCCACTGTAAAATACTTCAAAATTTTTGGAAGCAAAACATCAAGAAGACTGATGAAAATCTTGGCAAGTTTGAACCTAGAGCAGATGAAGGCATTCTCCTTGGTTACTCTCCCCATAGCAAAGCATACAACTGTTACAATAAAAGACTTGGAAAAATTGTTGAAAGTATTGATGTAGTGGTTGATGAAGAAGAAAACACTCCTAGGTAGGTAAAATCTAAAGATTTCGAAGATGATGAGGACTATCCATCAACATCAAATCAGATCCATGATGAAGAAGAAACCCATGAGGCTCCAGAAGAATAGATAAGAATAGAAGAAAAGACTCCATCCAGGTACGTTCAGAAGAATCATCCAGAATCTCAAATTTTGGGGCAGAAAGAGGCAGGTGTACAGACAGGAAGAACCATTTCAGAAGCTTCAAGCTATCTAGCATTGCTCTCCTCCACCAAACCACAAAATGTAAGAGAGGCAAGCAAAGATGAATGCTGGGTAAAAGCCATGGAGGAAGAACTTGAGCAGATTGAAAAGAATAACACTTGGGAGTTGGTTCCTAGACCAAAAGATAAGAATGTCATAGGAACAAAATGGGTATTCAAAAATAAGCTGAATGAAAATGGAGATGTGATTAGAAACAAGGCCAGACTTGTTTGCAAAGGGTATGCTCAATAGGAAGGCATAGACTTTGAAGAAACTTTTGCACCAGTTGCCAGACTAGAGGCCATAAGAATGTTCCTTGCTCTTTCTAGCTTTTAGAAGTTCAAAGTATTTCAAATGGACGTGAAATATTCTTTTCTGAATGGAGACTTGGATGAAGAAGTATATATTGAACAACCAGATGGGTTTATTCTTGGAAATGATCCAAAACTTGTATCCAGACTCAAAAATGCTCTCTATGGCCTTAAACAGGCACCAAGGGCTTGGTATTATTGGTTGGATAAGTACCTCCATCAACAAGGTTTTATAAAGGGATCAACTGATAGCAATCTATATATAAAAATTGACAATGATAAGTTTCTAATACTTGTTGTGTATGTTGATGATATTATCTTTGGTAGCAATAAAGAAGACATGAGTCAAAATTTTGCCTTGGTGATGCAGAAAGAGTTTGAAATGTCCATGCTTGGTGAGCTCACATATTTTCTTGGTTTACAAGTTCAACAAAACAAAGACGACATCTTTGTATCACAAACCAAGTATCTCAAGAAGATCTTGAAGAAATATGGGATGGAGGATTCTAAACCAGTATGTACCCCTATGGTGATAGGATGCAGCCTCAGCGCAAATGATGAATTGGCAGCAGTACATAAACCAACCTATAGATCCATGATTGGTAGTCTGCTCTATCTAACAGGTACCCGACCAGACATAATGCATGCAGTGGGAATAATTGGAAGGTTTCAGGCAAATCCAAAGGAAACTCATCTTCAGGAAGTTAAGAGAATTTTCAAGTATCTTCAAGGAACTCAAAACTATGGCTTATGGTATCCTAGAGGTACAGATCTCACTCTTCATGCATATACAGATGCAGATTGGGCAGGAAGCGTGGATGACAGAAAAAGCACTAGTGGTGGTGCATTCTTCATGGGTCCTAGATTAGTATCTTGGTTCAGCAAGAAACAAAGTTCTATTGCATTATCTACTGCTGAAGCAGAATATGTAGCTGCTGCATCTTGCTGCACACAACTTCTTTGGATGATGCAAACATTTCAAGACCTTCAAATCACTTGTACTCCACCTATCTCCATTTTCTGTGATAATACAAGTGCAATCAGTATTTCAAAGAATCTTGTCATGCATTCAAAGACTAAGCACATACCGATCAAGTATCATTTTCTTCGGGAACAAGTGCTTGAACAAAGGGTCAAATTGGAGTATGTTCCCTCTAAAGAACAAGTTGTTGATATCCTCACCAAACCACTACCCAGGGAGACATTTAAATACCTCAAACAGAAGCTGGGGGTAGTTGATGCATCATCTTGCTGTTAAATCTTATATGTTTTAGAGAAAAGTGGTGGTACGTGAGTTGAATGAGGAGGATCCGCGTACATACGCCGGTTTATTAAGGTACAGTCGTGTATATGTTGGTTTGAAGAAAAGCAAGGGGGCCAGGCTCAGGATAAAAAGGGTCTGATATGGGTCTGACAGAGACCATATGGCACAGGTTCAGGGGGAGCATATATTCTTCTAATAATGCATTGATTGACATTGTCTTAGAAGATCTTGGTTCAAATTCACAATTGGTATGTTTTCAGGTGGAACAGGTGCAGAAGGAGAAAATGGATGCTGGTTTGAATAATGATTGACAAATGTTGTTGATGTTTGTTGTTGATATCTGTCAGAGTCTTGCTGTAGATATTTTGTCTCTATTTGTTTTATCAAGGTCATGTAACGGCATATTCTGGTTTCCCCACTATGCCTGGGATGAATGATGTAATGTACTTATTTCTCTTGAGAAAACTTCTGGTGTATCCCCACTTGGTTGGGTGGATGAGTCATTCCTGGTATATCCCCACTTGGTTGGGTATGTATGAGTCTTTGGTGATAGGAAGGTCTTTTATAATACATAGTCATGTTTCTTGTGTAGAGCATCTTCTTGCAGACCTTGCCTACAGTCAGGGGGAGCTTGGACAGCACAACACGGCAGAGGTTCCAGCATGTATTCAGGGGGAGCATAACCCTTTGCCCTTGATGTCAAAGGGGGAGAATGATTTTGAGTGACTTTGAGTTGCCATAAAGTCCAAAGGGGGAGATTGTTGGCATTATGGCACAGGTTTGGCACTATGGCACAGGTGTTGTCCTTGATGGCAACTCACTCAAATGGCAGATCACAGTTCAGGCTCTCAAAATGAAAGAGAATAAGGTATACGCAGGTTCCTCGTAACAAAGTCACGTATACACGTGGTTATACCATTCAGAAGGCACGTATGCGTATGCACACACTTTCATGCAAAGAAAAGCGCGTACATGTAGGAAAACTTATGGTTGGTCCATGGTATTTAGTCCGACATATTTGAACCTATGGTTTTGGTCCTTGTTATTGCATTTACAGTGTTAAACCCAAGTCTTGGGTCCCTAGTATTAGTTCTCAATGGTTTTGGACCATGGTTTGAATAAGCCTACGACTATAAAAAGGGAAGGAGATCATTTGGTAAGGGCATTGACTTATGTGTTGAATATCTTGAGAAGAGCAAGATCTGGAATTTTGGTGATTGGTTGGTGAGTTGCAGCTGGATCTAAATCAAGGAGGAACCTGAGCATCACACAATGGTTAAGATCTATTGATGGGTCAAGATCTCAAGGCTTGAATAGTAGTATCATTGTGTGATTTTGATCTATTATATTTGGTGCATGATTAGATCTATAAATCGGATCATCTGGGTATAACCAATAACTAATTAAGTAAAAGGATAAATTATCTTTTATAGATCTGTATGCAGGTTCGACGCATTGAAGGCGCGTATACACACAGGTTAAGCAAGTGAAGACTGCGTATACGCTTGTTGGCTTTAGCATATCTGCGTACATACGCAGGTTTCTCTTGGTGAAGTAGCGTACGTCTCTAGAAATATGTTTTAGCTGCTTCTGTTTATTGCTATAGTGTTCTGGGTTCAGAATTGGTGTCTGGTTTTTGGTACTATTTTTCTGGTAACAACATTCTGAGAAGTTATTGGTTGATTCAGTATTTGTACAAAGGAGATTGGTTGTTGCAGATCTACTTGATGTTTGATTGATATTCATGGATACAGTCTGAAAATTTATGAAACGTGGTCCCTGGAAGAAAAGAGAAGGTTGTAGCCTTCTGTAGGTCAGCACCTACGTACTAGTACCTCAGCTAGTACAAGAGCTAAGGGGGTTGTAGCTCCCTTCCAAGAAAAGCTAGAGAACGAGAGAAAGTTGTAGCCTTCTGTAGGTTGAAGCCTGTGTACTGGTATAAGACTGCACCAGTACAGAATCATTGTAAAAAGAAGTTTCTAATTGAAAGAAGATAGAGACATATTGCAACAGGTGGTTTTCACCCACATTGGGTTTCCACCTTATATCTTGTGTTCTTTTTGTATGATCTGCCACATACCCTATCATCTTGTTTAACAAGCAACCTGATCAGCATGTAGTGGAGTCGCCATGAGTGTTTTTCAATCTGGATTCTTTGACAATGGAGTCTTTGGATCAAGTTGAAACTTGATTGGAATCGCTAGGTGAATGTTTTGGCCATCTTGTGTTTAATCACTTTCCACCATCAACAATCAAGTCTAAAAATTGATTCTCTTTCCTGAGGATGATGAAACCTCGATCCTCAGTGTCTTTGCCAGAATGTTATCACTCTGTAATTTCCCAAGGCTATGAGAAAAATCCAGAGGTAACCTAAAAACCACTTTGGAAGCTGGGATCTAGCCCTTTCAGCTTCAGAGAGGGATCTCTCTATATGATTTAGCATGATAAAATACAAGAATTACATAAGAGATGTAACAAGGCAGGGTAGGCAGGCTTTTGGATCTTTAGAGAATTTGTGGGGTGAATGGGATGAAAAGACTTAGATTCAATTAAACATAGAGCATACTAGGATGAATTCTATATTTAATATCATAGTGAAAACATAGATATTGTTTATAAGCCATAGCAGAGTGTATTTAAACAAATTCAGCCCTTAATCTTCTTTAAACAATAGAGATAGAAAAACATATGGAAAACTAGGAAAATAACAATTTTACAAGAGAGGAAACTTCACCAATTGCCTGACACAGGAATCCTGGAACAAACTTTCTGTATTAATGGAAATGATCACTTCATTACATGCACAAATTTACATCAAGGATCTCCTTTCTTCATATGAGTTCCAACACTTTGTACTTCAATATATGAAGTATTTATACAATTTTCATCAAAATATCTTGATTTTAAATATCAAGATGTTTCTACAAAATATCCTAAAAAATTGTTTACAAAAATAGTACAAGAATATAGGAGAATTAAACTGTTGAAGCTCTCTGGCACTGATTTCAAGGATTTTGGTGATGACTTGGACTGAAAAGGTTGTTGCTTTGCTATTGATATCTTCATGCCCTTGAAATCTAGAGCTGCTGATTTTCTTCCATTTGTCTTTCAACTGATAATTTTGTGCCTTAAAATCTGGGGTTTGTGAAGATGTCCCTGAAAATCTGTCAATTGCTTGAATTTACTAATGATTTTATGTCACTCTTTGACAATGCTTCACCAATGTCATAAAATATTTTGGAAGGAAATATTTTATAAATGTTTTTCAAATATTCCTTAAATGAATTTCATATTTCTTTATTTTCATGAATTTACTAAGTGAAAACTTCAAAATATCTCCTCAAATAATTGTATCCCGTAAATTCATCCATTATTTGAAATTATGTCTTGTTTTGAAATGTTTTAAAGCCATGCATTGTTTTTCCTTCTCATGGATTTTCAAAACTATGTGTTGTTTTGTCTTCCCATGGATTTTCCAAAACCATGTGTTGTTTATCAATGTGTTTTTGTTTTTACTTTGCCTTTTACTCTTGTAAAATATTTGTATAAATATTTATCCAAATCTTATGTTCCCGTACATTTTTCCTTCATAATTCATTTTCCCCCTCATCTCTGTAAAACTGTTGTTTGTTTTTCTCCCATGTTTTTTGATTTTAAAAATAATTAAAATTATTTTTAATCTCAAAATAATTTAAATATTCCTTTGTGGCAACATACAGTAAAATAAATAAACATAATTGAATTTTCGCTTTGGTTCAATTCCTTTTGTCAAATTTCATTTTTGCTGAGCCTCCTTTTACTTTCACCTATCACCTCATTTCACACATGTAAGTCTCCTTTTTACCTAAGTCTTGTTCACCTCAACCTTATTCTTACTTCAATAATTCCTTTTGTCAAATTTCATTTTTGCTGAGCCTCCTTTTACTTTCACCTATGACCTCATTTCACACATGTAAGTCTCCTTTTTACCTAAGTCTTGTTCACCTCAACCTTATTCTTACTTCAATAATTCCTTTTGTCAAATTTCATTTTTGCTGAGCCTCCTTTTACTTTCACCTATGACCTCATTTCACACATGTAAGTCTCCTTTTTACCTAAGTCTTGTTCACCTCAACCTTATTCTTACTTGGCTTGACATTCGTAAAGTCATACATTTTTCATTCATAATTCATTTTCCCCCTCATCTCTGTAAAATTGTTGTTGGTTTTTCTCCCATGGTTTTGATTTTAAAAATAATTAAAATTATTTTTAATATCAAAATAATTTAAATATTCCTTTGTGCCAACATACAGGAAAATAAATGAACATAAGTGACTTTTCGCTTTGGTTCAATTCCTTTTGTCAAATTTCATTTTTGCTGAGCCTCCTTTTACTTTCACCTGTAACCTCATTTCACACCTGTAAGTCTCCTTTTTACCTCAGTCTTGTTCACCTCAATCTTATTCTTACTTAGCTTGACATCCGTAAAGTTATTTTATAAATATATCACCCAAGCTTCAGAGGAATCCAAGCTCCAACTCTAGAGAAATTCGATTAATCAAACGGAACCATTGACCTTCCCTCCATTCATCATAAGATTCAAATCAATAAAAATGGTTTTTGAGGGGGGGTTAGGAGGGGGGGTCTAAAATTAACAAGAGGGTGATAGTTGTAAAAAGCATTAAAGTGAAAAACAACTTTTTGGACCTATATCGAGGCATGAAAGATTAGGGCAATTTAATAGTTAAGTGCATGGTGGGGACAACAATTTATTTTCACTTTATGGATTTGACTTGTGACTTGACACATATAATACAATTATGAAGTGGGAATTTAATGGATATGGTAATTTTAATGGCAACTTGTAAATGGAAAGAGATAAGGTGGAGTATAGGATAAGGTAAGATGAATATAGGTAATATATGAGGCAAATATATGAGAGAATGAGTGTGAGATGAGTGTAGTTTTATTTTATAAAATATTATTTTATTTAAAATATGATTTTATATCCCAAATAAAATTAATTTAAACTTGAATAAAACTTTGATGAGGGCCACTGAAAATTGAGTATAAAAGCCAATTTTGTTTATTTTGTCAAACCCTCATAAATGAGCTTGAAACTCTACATACCAAACTAAGCATGTCCAAGGCATACAATTTTCCAAAATTGATCATGTGCTAACATGTTCTTGCCATTATATATTTCCTATTTTAAGAAATCATTTACAAGTAATTTATGTACAAGGTTAAAAACCTACATCCACCTCTCTCCCACTCTCTTCCCCCTCCATTCTCCCCCCTCACTAAGCCTTCCTCTTTTTCCCTCTCTCATTCACTTCATCTTTTTCTATCCCCTACCTCTCTCTTTACCTCTCTTCCCCCTCTCTATTCACCCCTTCCTATATCTCACACTATTTTTTTATTTTTCATCCTCTCTCTCTCTCTCTCTCTCTCTCTCTCTCTCTCTCTCTCATACACATGCACATGATTTATCCCTTTCTCACTATAACACACCTCCTCTCATATCTACCCACTTTCACTGGCTTGCCTAGGTAAACATAAGTTGAGTGAATACTATGATATGACTCAACCTCCTAAATGATCTTAAGGAAATGGAGTCAACAACTTAAGACCTTACTGACTTCTCTTAGGTTCTATAGGACCTCTAGGAGAAACCCAACCACTCTAGGTGTCCAACCCTTGAGATGACTTTGTTTTTTCCTGACTCGAAGCCCCATTTGCTTTCTTTCCAAGGCCTTTGAGTGACTACGGGTCTCCAGTTGCTCCCGTGAGCCTTCCTAAGTGCGATTGTGGCCTTTTTCTGTGAGTGATATGCTAGCAATTGCGATATTTAAGGATATTTTCCAAGGCTGGGGCTTAGCCTATGCCCAGAACTCTATGACTCTTTTAGAACTCATAATATACTGAAGACAATGTTTTTTATAACAAACTTGATCAAGGACTTGACCTACCCAGGTCTAACCATGACTGACATTTCGTCAAACACTTGGTAAATATCCAACCTACATGTCATGAATGCAAGTATGAACAAAGGGGACTAAAACATTATCTGAGGATTAACAAGAAGGGTCAATTCCTTCTCACGTTAGATGTTATAACACCATTTAGGTCTTGCATTCATTATTCATTCAGTTACGACTAAAAATATGAAAAGAGACATGATTGAGAACTATCATATAACCATGATTATAACCAGCATATAACCAGATAAATAACAGTGAGAGTACATCCATTAAAGCCACATAATAACTAGTAAATTTACTCATCAAAAGCAAGATAAACTTAGCTCTTATTAAACATAGGAAAAATACAACCAGGTTCGGGACTTCCACGTACCCCCCGACCATATATTGTCTTAACCAATTCCTTCTTTGAGCCAATCACCCTCGTGCCATATTCAAAGCATGAATGTGGGATCTCATGGGATAAATCAATCCATAAAAAACCAATGGAATCTAGAGGTTAAACCACATCCACCCTCACCATACCATGACCTCAGCTAAACTGGTGTCGAGATCAAAAAGCCAAACTGAGCTTGGACGCCTCATAATTTATTCTCCAATTCCTTAAGGAATTTTCCCGTCTCCACCCTCAGGATTTATCGTATATCCCACCATTATCGGTCAAGGGATTCCTAGGCCTTTGGGAATTTTCCTGAGAACACCCAACTCGGATCCAAAATATTCCGACAATCCAAAGCTCAAACCAAGAGCAACCCCATCACACCATGGCTATTCGGAAATGGCAAGGCTAGGCTAAAATTGACTGTCAAAACCCAACAAAATACATGGCAATGACATCAAAAGAACCAAATACCAACATGCACATACCATGCATTTCAAAACTAGCTAGGAAATCATATATGCAACCTTTTACCTGCAAGTATTCTTGTTGAGGTTGCTTGATCCAACTTTTCCTTGCTTGATCCTTGCTTTCCTTCTCCTCTTGGTGTTTTTCTCCCTTCCAAGACTAATTCCAAAACTAAACTGACAAAAGGCTACCAACTTATGCTTTGATGTCTTTTTATTATTCATGCCTCTAATTTCTTCAATTTTCCTTCAGTTTCCTCCTCACATGCAACCTGTGACCTTTCACCTTCCTTTTCTTCTGATTTCCTTTATTTTCATAAATGAAATGCCAAAAATATCTTTTTTCTTTTTTCCTTTTCCAATTTCCCCTTAGCCATAAACACATCAAGTGATGCCCATTATGATATTTTTCCCAACATTCAGCTTGGAATTAGTGTCCCTTAATCGTGGTCTTATTTTGCCTTTATTAACTTTTATTACATGGACTTTTAACCTGGGTTGTTAGAGACCTCTCCCCCTTAGGGGAACACCACCTTGGTGTTAAACCACACCTAAACCTAACAAAACTGTTAAAAATTAAAAAAAAAAAACATACTACCTATGGAGCTTTATAACCCAACTCATTGCAGTATTTACAATAACATCCTGCTCAAAAGCAAAACCATAATGTAAAACATGGAGAAATGACAACCATACCTCTTATTGGAGCTTTATAACTTAGCTCATGGGAGTATTTACAATAGAAACCATACATAAATATGTACAATACAAAAAATGCATTTTCCTCCAATGACAAACAATGAAGGATACATAGCTCACATCTGATCAACCATCTCCCATGTAGCTTCATCGGGCCCAAAGTGCTTCCACTGCACTTTAACTTTCTTGATTTCTTTGTTTCAGAGCATGAGATGTTTCTATTGCAATATGCACTGAGGTTCTGGCTAGAATTCTCCTTCTTGCTCCACCTGCAATACATACTAATCAATAACATGATCAAAATACTTTACATATATTTTAAGCAATGAAACATGAAAAACATCATGGACTTTCACTTTCAATGGCAGTGCAAGTATATAGACCACTGGTCTAACCCTCTCAAGGATATCAAAGGGTTCGTAATACCATGGTGCCAACTTGGCACATGATCCAATCCTCAAGGATCTCTTCTTGGGCTTGATGCATAAATAAACACGCTCCCCAACCTGAAACTCTTTAAATGCATTGTGTTGGTCTACATAACTCTTTTTCCTATCTAGTGTTGCCTTTAGATTCTTCTTTATAACCTGCATTTATTGTTCCATGTCTACCAACATGTTCGGCCCAATAAGTACCTTGTTCAGTGGATCACTCCAATTGATGGGAGTGTTACAACTCCACCCATACAGCACCTCAAATAGACTCAACCTCCATGACTCTTGATAATCGTTGTTATAAGAAAACCCAACTAATGGAATGTACTCCTCCCATCTACTCTATTGGTGCATCACATACATCCTCAGCATATCCTCCAGTATCATGTTGACCCTCTCTGTTTGTCAATCTGTCTGCAGATGATAAGTTGTACTGAAGGCCAACTGTATTCCTAAACCTGCAAACAACTCCTTCCAAAACTTGGAAGTGAACTTGGAATCCCTGTTGGACACAATATTCTTTGGAAGACCATGCAATCTCACAATATCCCTGATGAATACCTGTGCTACCTCACTAGCTTAATATGTAGTCTTTACTGGAATGAAGTGAGCTACCTTGCTCAACTTGTCTACCACAACCATGATAGAATCATGTTGCCTCAATGTCCTCGAAATACCTATAATGAAATCCATGGAAATGACCTACCATTTCCATTCTGGAATTGGAATAGACTGAAGAAACCCACCTGGATCTTTACATTCTACTTTCACCTACTGACAGTCCAAACATCTAGCCACGAATTTTTCCACTTCCCTTTTCAAATTCGGCCAATAGTAGAACTTCTTCACTACTTTCAATGTCTTCTTATATCCTATGTGACCCGAATATGGATTTACATGAAATTCCCTCACAATAAGCTTCTTGAGTTCACTGTCATCTAACACATAGATCCTGTCCCTAAATCTCACCAAGTCATCTCCTGTGAGACCATAGTCTACATCCTGATCACATGTACCTTGTTGTAGCTTGTGCATAAGCTCCATGTACCTATCATCCTGTTTTCCTTCCTATAAGATCTAATCATGTAAATTGGTCCCATATGAGCTCACTACTGCAACATGGTTCAACTACACTTTCCTGCTAAAAGCACCTGCAATCCCATTCTCTGTTCTCCTTACCCTTGATGTATCTGATGCATCTGATCTCGAAGTCAAACTCACTAATTGTGGCCAACCATATAGCTTTCCTGGCATTCAAATTATGTTGGTCAAACATATATCTTAACTTGTTGTGATCTCTCATCAACACAAAACTCGTGCCAAGAAGATAATGTCTCCACATCTTCAAGGCATGAATAATAGCTTCCAACTCAATATCATTAGTCAGATAATTCCCCTCATGCTCATTCAGTTTCTTTGACTCATAGCATATCACTTGTCCCTCCTGCATAACAACTCCACCAAGCCCTATCTTGCAAGAATCTGTACACACTACGAATTCTTTATCTAGATCCGCAATCTTTAACAATGGACCATTCGTCAATAACTACTTTAACTTTTCAAAATTGGTTGCACACTCCTCTATCCATTCAAACTTCTTACCTTCCCTATGCAATGATGTAATAAGATAAGCAATGTGTCAGAAGCTCATGATGAACCTCTTATAGTAACATTTTAACCGCATGAATGATTTGACTTCATCCACATTGTTAGGAGATGCACACTCCATGATAGCTCTTATCTTTTCTGGATCGACATCTATGCCTTTTTTGGAAACAACACCTCCCAAGTAGTGAACCTTTATCTCAAAGAAATTGCACTTTCTAATATTGGCATACAACTGATGTTCTCTTAGCAACCTCAACACTGTTACTAAATGCTCGGTATGCTCTTCCTCATTCTTATAATATATCAGGATGTCATCAATGAATACAATAACAAACTTGTCGAGATAAGGATGCAACACATTATTCATTAAACACATAAAAGTAGTTGGAGCATTAGTCAAACCGAATGGAACTACAACAAACTCATAATGCCAAATTTGTGGTCCTAAAGGCAATCTTGTAGATGTTCTTTGATGTGTACCAGATGGTATCCTAATCTCAAGTCAATCTTTGATAATACTTTTTCTCCCTTCAAATGATTGAATAAGTCATCAATTATCAGCAATGGATACCTATTCTTTATCATCACCTTGTTTAGTTGCTTGTAATCAATGCATAAACTGAGAGTACCATCCTTCTTCTTCACGAAAAATATTGGTGCACCCTAAGGTGATACACTTAGCCTAATGTATCCCTTATCAAGCATTTTCTTCAACTATAACTTCAACTCTCCCAAATCCGGTATGCTAATCTTGTAAGGTTATTTTGATGTTGGTGCTACCCCTGGTACCAACTCAATAGAAAAATTCACTTCCCTATGGGGAGGAAACTCTAGAATCTCTGTTGGAAACACATCCTAAAACTATTGTAATACAGGGTACCTCTTGAATATTTTTTCATCCTCAACATCCTTACCCTTGTCACTAGAAATATGAACTGTAAACATTACACACCCTTTCCTGCAACTGCGCTTAGCCTGCATAGTTGTGACCATCCTCACTGATGTAGGATTCTTCTTTCCCTGCAAGATTCTCTTTTCCCCATTATCATCCAGGCACTCAATAGCCTTGTCATAAAAATATACTTTGGTCCTGTGAAGATACAACCAATCCATACCCAAAAGCATATTATATGATCCCAATGGAAGTACATTCAAATGTTCTATTGTAAGCATACCATTCAACTCGAATGCACAAGCTCTTACCCAGTGATGAACTCTCTTCTTACTACTTATAGCCAATTGCACCAATCAAGACTCTACATGCACTTATTTTCTCAAGCCACACTTATCCACCAAGTCAGGATTAACATAACTATAATTGGATCCAAGATCAATCAAAATAGAAATAACTCGCCCATAGAGCTTACCTTCCATCTCAATAATGGATGCCTGGTGATCTACCTGCTTGTTGTCCACAATTGCATAAATCCGAGGAATGTTATGACCAACATCCCCAACTGTTTGCGCCTCCTACACACTATATATCTGAGGAATACCTCCCTAGTATAATGGAAATTCCTTCTTATGATGATCTTAGCCACATATACGATGTTGCAATGGTCTTCTACCATCACCTCTAGTCTGCTACTCTCCAAGATGTGACCCATGCCCCTTCTCAATTGTATTGAACTTCTTGTAAAGAACCACATTTTCTTTCTCACCTGCATCTTGAGTTATTCCCCACTTCGGTGGCCACTTCCATTTAACTTTCTCATTTCCCTTCAGGTCATGTTTAGGCTTATATTTGTGCTTTGACTGCTCATAACAATGCTTCAATTTCCGGATGGCTTCCTCTAGCGACATAGGTTCATCAAACTCAATCTGGTCTATACCTATTGTTGGAAACCCATTGATGAATCTCTGGATCTGAGCCTTCTCATCCTTGAGATAAGGCATATAGCTTAGAAACTCTAAGAACTTGCTAGTATAATCATCATTTATCATAGAACCCATCTACAGTTCATAAAAATCCTTATATCTATCATCATAATACCTCTCCAACAAGTACTTCTTCTTAAAGAGTCTCTCTGTAGTATACCTAGGGGGGATAGTATGGGGTACAGAGGGAGGTACCCAAGGGAATAATGTAATAATGGGATGGGCAATAGTTAATAAATAAAGTGGTTAACCTGCATCATGTAAGGGACCACAAGTAGTTAGCAATAATGTAATAAGCCCATTGTATTAGATATATTGTATTGGGAGAACCATGGTAATGACCCATGGTATTTTATGTATGAGGCCTATATAGAGGCTAGATACTCCCCATGGAGAGATGTCAAGGAATATTATATGGACAAGCATATGGCTTGTGGAGTGTTCTCCTTCCTTAAGGAGTGATTGTATGGTGTTACCCTACCTCAAGGGTTTGATCAATAAAGAGAAGCATTTCTATATTCAGATCTTGTTATTTCTGGGTATATTTGTATTCCCCTATATTTCTGGGTCAGATATATTACAAGTGTTTGTAATTATCTTGATAATATTTACATTTATTGGGTATATTGGCATCATTTCATATATTTGCAGGTCATATCTATTACAAGTGGTATTAGAGCACTTTCTTGGGAAAGTGGAGAGATTTTTTTTTTTTGTAGGAAATTTTTGGGGTGGCGAGTTGCAGATCAGTTATAAAACTTATGGTGAAAAGTTTGTACAATAAAATGGCAGATCTGGATTATTTGTGAGAAAATACCCAATTTCAAAAAAAAAATCGACCGAATCAAAGTCCGAATGAGGGAGATATTGTGGATTTAAAAATCAGTTGTGTTGCAGAAATTGTTTAGCGAAAATTCGTGGACGGCCATACTAAATAAAGTGGTATACCATACTATCCCCGCCAGGGTCAACTTCCATCTCAAGCGAGCGAGGCACCAACTAGATCAAGGGTTCACCTTTCTCTTGGATGGCTAGATGCATGTGCATGGTACCAATGGACTACTCTTTTGAGTAGCTCTTATTATTTGTGTTCTTCTTATGTTTCAGGGATGAAACATGTTTAAGGGGGGTGGAATGTGGTATACCTAGGGGGGATAGTATGGGGTAAAGAGGGGGGATAGTATGGTATGCCACTTTATTTATACCCGAGAACAACCCCATCACACTATTGGGTTTTTTTCTTATTGAGAGTGTACGAAAAGAAATCACTTTAGACTGTGGATGACAAACAACCCCAACGGTAGAAATGGTTGTTAAACAGTGTAGATATGCAACAAATGATAGGAACAAAACCTGCCAAAGCCCTGATCTATGCAACAGAAATAGTTAAACAACAGAATGAAATAAGAAATTAAGCATAATTAACTCCAATAATCCAATGGAAACTAGATATATAAAGAATGTGTTTTATTAAACGACACATGTGAAGGGAACAAATAATGTTACCAGTCCCCCTCTATGGGATGGGTTCTTGGTTATCCTCAATGTCTTCAACTTTTTTAGAGTCTCTCTCCTTTATAATGTGTAAAACCCAGCAAACAAGATGTTTAAGCTCAATGAGAACTCAAATGAAAAAGAAGATGGTGTGCGACAATGATAATAATCAGAGCTACAACAATGAGTGCAACAATGAAAATTATCAAAAGTGAAGAATGAATGTAAAACCCTTCTATTTATAACAAAATATTAGGTTATTCTCGAATAATGGGAAATAATAAAATATTATTAACCAAATTCTAGAATTAACCATTTGGAATATTTTATTATATTTGGTTGGAGGGAAAAAGTATTTAAATTGGTTAAATACTTTTATTTAGAAATAATAAATAAATAAATGATTTATTTATCATCTCAAGAAATATGGTTAAGGAATAATAAACAAATAATGATTTATTTAAGTATTCCTAGGGGATTTAGTCAAACTTGACAAGGAATAATAACTAATTAGTGATTAATTAATTATTCCTAGAGAAAAATATGATAATTAATGATTTATCTATTTATTTCTCATACCTCGGTCAAATGTGACAAGGGATATTAGTTAAACAATGGTTTAATTAATTATTCCTAGAAGATAATTAAATAAATAGTGAATTATTTAATTATTCTTCATGGGTTTAACCGGAAATAACTTAATAAATGTGGTTTATTAAGTAATTTCTTACAGTGAAAGCAATTTTACTATGGTAAAATTGGCCCTACATGGTGTACTTCGATCCATCTAGTAAGTTATGGATAGATGATCAATTTTTGGTGATAACACACACCATAGCTATCCGGAAATGGCAAGGCTAGGATAAAATGCATTATTGAAGCTCGAAAAAATCCATGCCAATGACAGCAAAAGAACCAAATACCAACATGCACATACCATGCATGTCAAAACAAGCTAGGAAATCATACATGCAATCTGTTACCTACAAGTATTCCTGTTGAAGCTACTTGATCCAACTTTTCCTTTCTTGATCCTTGTTTTCCTTCTCCTCTTGGTGCTCTTCTCCTCTCTGAGACTAATTCCAAAACTAAACTGACAAAAGACTACCAACTTATGCTATGATTTCTTTTTATTATTCATGCCTCTAATTTCTTTAATTTCCCATTATTTTCCTTCATTTTCCTCCTCACATGCAACCTGTGACCTTTCACCTTCCTTTTCTCCTAATTCCCTTTATTTTCATAAATGAATTTCCAAAAATACATTTTTTCATTTTCAAATACTTTGCCATTTCCTTTTCCAATTTCCACTTAGCCATAAACACGTCAAGTGATGCCCACTAGGATATTTTTCCCAACATGAAGCTTGGAATAAGTGTCCCTTAACCATGGTCTTATTTTTCCTTTATTAACTTTTATCACATGAATGTTTAACCCGGGGTTGTTACACTCACTCTCTACCACTTTCTCCCTCTTCCTCTCTCTCCCCCTCTCTACTCCTCTCATCCTTTCTCTCCCATCCCCATTATCTCCTCCTCTTTTCCTCTTTATCCCTTTCTTTTCCTCCCTCTCTCTGAATCCCCTCTCTCTCCACCACTTACTCACTCTCCATCTATCCTCCTCTCTCTCCCTCCCTCTCCATTACTTCCCCCCACCACTCTCTCCTACCCTCTATGTCACTTTCCCCACCTCTCTCTCTCTCTCTCTCACACACACACACAATACTCACCTAGATTTGTCTCCCTTCCCCTATTCTCACCCTCACATCCTCTCTCTACATCTTCCCTTCTCTCCTCCTTGCTCTTTCTCTATCCCCCCTCTCTCCACATCTATCTCTCTCTCTCTCTTGTGTGTACAAGCATGTTCTATGTATTTATATACCCCCATCATTCTCTCTCCATTTCACTCTCCACCTATATCTCAATCCCTCTCCCTCCCTTCTCTCTCTCTCTCTAAACCTCCCTCCTTTTCTTCACAAGTATCTCTCTCTCTCACACACACAGAAGCACACACATTCCCCTCACTTTTTCCTTGTCTCTCCCTCTTATTATTCCTCTCTTCATCACTCTACACCTTTCTCACACACTCTCTCTCCCTTCCTTCCCTAATATCCCTACTCTTTCCCTCACTCTCTAACATTTTTCTTTCTATCCCTATCACTCACTTACTCTTTCTCTATCTCTCTCCCCCTCCCTCTCTCAATATCTTACACTCCCCTTTATACCTCTTCACATCTATCGCTCCCTCCCCCCATCTCTCTCTCCTTCTCTCTCTTTCCCTCACACCTCTCTCCCCCCTCTCTCTTAATGTCCATATACCCCTCTCTCCTTCAATGCCTCCCTCTGTCTTTTCCCACCTCTCTCATTATCTCTCCCCCACTATATATCTCACCCACTTTATCTCTCACCAATTTCTCCCTCTCTCTCTCTCTCTCTCTCTCTCTTTCACATTCTCACTCATTTTGTCATAATCTTCCTTTCTATTCCCCTACTTTGTCCTTTTCCCCCACTCTCCATCTCTCTCCCTTCCCCAATATAATACACTCTTTCTATTTCTCTCTACCCCTCACTCTCCACCTCCCCATCTTCCCCTCTCTCTACCCCCATCATTCTCTCCCCCTCTCTCTCTCGCGCCCGCCACCCCCTCTATACATATATGTTACCTCTTTATCTTCCCTTATCTCCCTCTTTCTTTCCTTCTCTCCCCCTTCCTTAATACCCCCCCCTTCTCGCCCACTCACACATACTCTCCCCTCCTCCCTCTGACTCTCCACCTCACACTTCTCCTTCTCCCTCTCCCATCCCCCCCATCTTTCTCAATATCACCCTTACCTATCTCCCCCCAGCCTCTATGCACCTACCCCCCCATAACCTGTTATGTTGTTAACCTGCAAAATGATACCCAAATACAGAATATGCGAAGAAAAGATACCCAGAACACAGAATAGCAATGATTTTATTATTCAGAGAGTAATGTTCACTTGCCTCTTCGAGGGGGCAACCTCCAATAGAGCAGAGCTCGATTACAAAATAAGACATGATGCTCCTCGCAGGGAGTCTCTATCCTTTATATATGACTCATACATGCAATACCACGGGCCAATACCGTGGGTTTTATTAATACCATCTATCTAATACTACGGCCCATTTGCAACTAACTGTGGTTCCGTCATTAATTGTGGATTAACCACTTACAATTATTAATATGGGCTTTATTGACTCTTGACTATGACATGATCCCATTACATAAATAAGGGGGTTAGGGTGGGACCCTAACATGCCCTCCCCCTTAAGACTAGCCTTGTCCTCAAGGCTGAAGCTGCGGAAACTGCTGAAGAATAGTGGCTGGTTCCCAAGTTGCATCTTCCGGAGAGGTGTCTTTCCATTTGACGAGGACTTCCTTAATCATGCGGCCGCACAGTTGCTTGTCTCATGTGTCTAGGACCTGTTCGGGTTGAAGCCAGATGGACCCTTCTTCGTCCAATTCAGGTAGACTGGTCTGAATTTTGCAATTGTTCCCAATCACTTTCTTGAGGCATGAGACATGGAAAACTGGATGGATTTTTGCAGCAGGTGGCAAGGCCAACTTGTAGGCCACTTCTCCAATGCGTCGAAGTACTTGATATGGTCCGTAGAATTTGGGAGAGAGTTTCTGACACCCCTTGTCTTTGAGTGATGTTTGCTTTTATGGTTGTAGCCGTAAAAAGACATGATCCCCTTCTTGAAATTGGCGCTCTGAGCGATGCTGGTCTACCTGTTGCTTCATGCAGTTTTGAGCTTGATGAAGATTCTCTTGAAGATGGGCGAGCATGGTTGCGCGGTGTTGTAGGAGTTGATCCACTGCTTGTACTTTTGAGCATCCCTTGAGATACGAAGTAGGTGAAGGTGGGAGTTGACCATATACTGCTTCATAGGGAGTCATTTTGGTGGTGGCATGATAGTTGGTGTTATACACCATTCAGCCAGAGGTAACCACTGTACCCAAAGGTGTTGCTTTTTGAAGTGAAACACCTAAGGTAGGTTTCTAGACATTTGTTGACGGCTTCGGTTTAACCATCTATTTGCGGATGATAGGAAGTACTGAGTTTTAGTTGAGTGCCTTGTATTCTGAAGAGTTCCTGCCAAAAATTACTGGTGAAGATCGGGTCGCGGTTGGACACAATAGAAGTGGGCATGCCATGCAATTTGAAGATCTGATCCATGAAAGATTGAGCAACCAAAGTTGGTGTAAACGGGTGGGGTAGGGCGCAGAAATGAGCATACTTCGATAGTCGGTCCACAACCACCATGATGACTGACTTGTTCCCTGACTTTGGAAGACCTGTAATGAAATCCATAGAAACCTCCGTCCAAATTGATGCCGGAATGGGAAATGGTTGTAATGTGCCTGGTGTGTTGACGGTTTCCCCTTTGTGGCATTGACAGACATCGCATTTTGCTACGAAAGTAAGGATGTCCTTTTTCATGCCTATCCAAAAAATTGATCTTTTGGTGCGAGCATACGTCTTCTAAAAGCCCGAATGTCCTGCAATGGGAGATGAGTGCAATTCTGCCAAAATGCGACTTTTGAGGGTGGATGTTGGTGATATTACGACTCTGTCCTTGTAGTGAAGAATATCATCCTGCCACGAGTAGCCCTTGGTGGAATTTGGATTTACCTGCAATTGAGAAATGAGTTGGGAGAGCCCGGGGTGTGAAAACCATTCCCTGCGAGCCTCTTCAATCCATTCTGGAATGGGGAGGGAAATTGCTAGCAGAGTACTTTCCTTCTCAAATTGGCGAGATAATGCATCTGCTACACTATTGTCTTTCCCTTTCTTGTAAATGATCTAATAATCATATCCCAGCATTTTGGCGAGCCATTTATTTTGTTGTGGGGAGGATAGGCGTTGCTCCAAAAAATATTTAAGACTGTGATGATCTGTGCGGATTTGGAAACGTCGCCCCAATAAGTAAGGTCGCCAGGTCTCGACGGCATGTAAGATGGCCATCATTTCCTTCTCGTAGGTAGATTGGCCCAGATTCCTCCCACTGAGTTGTTGGCTTGTGAAGGCCAACGGTCTCCCTTCCTGCATTAAGACCGCCCCAATACCTGTACCCGAAGCATCACATTCAATGACAAAAGATTTGGTGAAGTCAAGTAGTGCTAACACTGGAGTGAACACATGGCATTTTTTAGAGCTGTAAAGGCCCGTTGTGCTTCCTCATTCCAGAAGAATGAATTTTTCTTTAGGAGTTGGGTGAGGGGCTTCGCTATGCGACCATAGTTGCAAACAAATTTACGATAATAGCCTGTGAGACCCAAAAATCCTCTCAATCTCTTCAAGGTCTTAGGTTGAGGCCATTCCTGCATTGCCTGGATCTTTTTGGGGTCCACCTTGACACCTTCACGCCCCACAATGTGGCCCAAATACTCTACTTCTGCCATGCCAAACGAACACTTGGACATCTTGACAAATAATTTATGCTTGCGGAGCAGTTGCAAGAGTAGATCTACATGCTGAAGATGTGCGACCCAAGTGCAACTATAGATGAGGATGTCATCGAAGAAGACAAGGAAAAATTTCCTGAGATATGGTTTGAGAATGTGGTTCATAAGGATCTGAAAAGTAGAGGGGGCATTACAAAGACCAAATGGCATGACCAGGAATTCATAATGGCCTTCATGAGTTCTGAAAGCAATCTTGGGAATGTCGACTTCCTTCATGCGAATTTGGTGGTAGCCTGAGCGAAGATCCAGCTTAGTGAAGAATTGAACCCCATTGAGTTCATCCAGCAAATCATCAACCACCGGGATGGGAAATTTATCTTTGACTGTCAACTTATTGAGGGCCCTGAAGTCGGGAGACATCCGCCACTCCCCATCTTTCTTGAGCACCATGACCACTGGGGATGAATAAGGACTAATGCTGGGACGAATGACACCTGCTTCCAAAAGTTCCTTGATGATTTTTTCTATTTCATTCTTTTGGGTGAACGGATATCTATATGGGCGCACATTTGGGGGTTGGGCCCCTGGAACCAAGGTGATGCTATGATCATGTTCCCCTCGTGAGGGTGGAAGCTCATGAGGCTTGTCAAAGACCGGCAGATGGTTATTTAAAATCTATTGCATCTCAGGATGAATTGGCAGAGGCTTGGTTTCGACTGCCTGGATGGCATTAAATTGAGCTACAACTCCATGATTGCCCTTTTTTAACAATTTTTCCATCCTATGCGAGCTGATGATAGAGGGGGCTCCCGCCTGGAGTCCACGGAGGGTATGTGTGTAGTTGTTCTGCTTAAAACTCATATATAACTCCTGGAAATCCATTGTGATTGGCCCAAGAGTGCGGAGCAATTCAGCGCCGGACAATGTCGCAACCCCCCATGTGTATGGCAAACATGTGGGTTTTCAACTGATAATCCCCCATTTGAAGTTTGACATTTTCACAGTGGCCTTCACATTTCATTGTGCCTCCATCCGCAATTTGAACTTGGAAGTTAGAAACTGCTCGTAAAAAACAATGCACTGCTTCTGCGACTTTTTGATGGATGAAATTATGTGTACTTCCACTATCAATCAAGACTACTACTGGGCGATGTTTAATAAAACCTCTGATTTTGAGAGTTTGGGGGGAAGAAATTCCTGCCAAAGCATGCAACGAAATAACTGGTTCGTCAGTGACATTATCCTTTTGGTTGTCTTCTTCTAGCGGCTCATGTTCCTCCAGTGGTGGATTTTCCTCTGTTGAGCTGTAGTTAGTGGCATCAATTTGAAAAAATTTGGGCTCCTTGCATTTATGACCTGGGGAGTATTTTTCATCACAGTAGTAACATAGGCCTTGCTTTTTTCTTTCGGCCATTTCTGTAGGTGACACCTTTTAGACCTTAAGTGTTTGAGTCGTGTTGTGAGCCTGTGGGGGGCGACCTTTAGTGGAGAAATTTGGGCGACTGTATTGGGCTGCTAATGCATGTTCCACGTTACGAGCTACCTTGCAAGCCTCCGTCCATGTGGGAGGGTGGTGCAGTAGGACTTGGGCTTTGATAGCTTCTTTAAGACCGTTGATAAAACATTCCATGTAGAACACATCTGAGAGACCCCAAGTGCGGAAGGCTAAGGCTTCAAAAGCTGTAATATATTCATCCACTGTACCAGTCTGTCGGAGCTTAGTAAGGCGACCCAAAAAAGATGATTCCTGGTCAAAGCGGTCTTGAAGAGCTTTGGTGAATTTGGTCCAAGTCCTAAAAGGTCCAGTGCAACGTTGATGCCATTCCCACCATTGCCACCTTTCATTGTCCAAGTACATGCTCCCCAACATAAGCTGAGTCTCATCATCGAAGATGTGATTCAGTTTGAAATACTGCTCCATTTATGCTATCCATGCCGATGGGTGAGAACCGTCAAATTTATGCATATCCAACTTGGGAGGTCGCTGACTGGGTTGTTGGTGGGTGTGCCAGACGTGAGGAGAGTGGCTAGACTCACCCTCATTGTGTTCATTGCCATTATACGCCTCCTCGTGGGCTTGCTCCTTGCCCTTTGGGACTATTTTCTCGACCATGCTACATAGTTCGCTAAGCTGAATGTGGAGGGATTGCACTGATTCTTCAAGTTTGTCCATCCTTTCATTGGCCATCACTTGAGCTCTAGTTTCTACCATACACCAACCTGATTTTTTTTTTGAAAATTGGGACCGCCTAAAAAAAATTTCACTAAGAAGTGAATGGTACCACCGTGCTCAGCTCGTCGTCCTGATTCTGATGGGCTAGATCACCAATAAGTGCCCCGAAAGATCTCAGACTTTTTTTTTTCCCTGAAAACTCCTAACGGAGTTTTACTCCTTCCTTATCAATACTGCAGTGGCCAAATCCTCAAAATTTCAATGCGGCCAAAAGTCCTACGAAAATTATACGCCGGTATAGGAACCCTTCACAACGACTCCGATCTGGTGGATCTGAGAGATCTGAATGGCGGATCTAATAGCTCTGGGCAGCGAAACAGACTGCTTCTGCGGATCTGATGGATCTACGAAATCGAGACTGCGGGACTGATGTCTGCTGCTGCTGCACCCCTTTGCACAAGCGGATCTGGAAGAGATGATGTGTGATCCCCCGATAGAAAAGGGAACTATGGTCTTGAGGAGTGTCAGGTGCTACAGATCGCAATATACATAAGGGTCTGGCAGTAGTACTTGGCCAATGTTTCAGGGCTCTAACTAAGGAGGATCGACCGTACCCTTAGCCGTACAACCCGACTACCCTATCGTACAGGCGAGTAATCTCTCCGAGTGCTGTTCTCGGTGTACTGTAGCCGCAAGACGACCGACGGTTTATCTATGGAGAGGTTTCAAGGGAGCCTAGGGGGCTTCCGATATACCCAGAGGGTACGTGGAAGACAGTCCGTGCGCGGTTCTGTCTAATGTGCTACTACTTGAAGGGGTACCCACAGGGGTTACAAGGGAGTCCAACAGACGTGACCACCTCTTGTATTTCCTGCGTGCATGCCTCCCCAAATCCGCAGGTTTATGCGCTCAACAACAGATCCCGTGGTTTAAAGACACTGGAACACGTCTCTAACCAAAAAAAAATTGCTAAGAAATGGAGATCCCACCGGCCTTGGAAAGTGCTCTGATACCACTTGTTATGCTCTTAACCTGCAAAATGATACCCAAATACAGAATATGCGAAGAAAAGATACCCAAAACACAGAATAGCAATGATTTTATTATTTAGAGAGTAATGTTCACTTGCCTCTTCGAGGGGGCAACCTCCAATAGAGCAGAGCTCGATTACAAAATAAGACACAATGCTCCTCGCAAGGAGTCTCTATCCTTTATATATGACTCATACATGCAATACCACGGGCCAATACCGTGGGTTTTATTAATACCATCTATCTAATACTACGACCCATTTGCAACTAACTGTGGTTCCGTCATTAATTGCGGATTAACCACTTACAATTATTAATATGGGCTTTATTGACTCTTGACTATGACGTGATCCCATTACATAAATAAGGGGGTTAGGGTGGGACCCTAACATACCCTCCTCTCCATATACCCCTCCAAGCTCTCTCTTACCCTCCCCCCCTTTCTCCCTTACCTCTCCTACATACATACATGATCACTTTCCCTCTTCCCCTCCCTCCCTCTTCCTATCTCTCCCCCATTCCACCCCTATTCCCCACTCTCAACCTCCCTAAATATGCCCCCATACCTTTCCCACTTTACCTATATATATTTCTCCCACTCACTCTCTACCCTTAACTCTCCACCTCTCCCTTAATCATTCACTCCCTCTCCCCCTCCCTACCTCATTCTCCTCCAACCCTAGATCTCTCCCTCTCTCTCACTTTTGTTCTTTGTACCTACCTGCTTTGTCCCCCTCTCTCTCGTTCTCTCACTCTCTCTCTCTCTCTCTCTCTCTTTCCCTCCCTCCCTTATGACCACATGCCTATTCTCTCTCCTATACACACTCAATCTCTTTAACTCTCTCTCTTCCCCCTTTTTCTTTTCTCACTATGTCTCGCCCTCTCACTCTCCCCCTTCCTCCCTCTATCCCACACCCCTTCACTCTCTTAAGCTCCATCCCTCTCTTCAACTCTCTCCTTGTTCCTTTCTCTCCCCCAATCTACCCCACTTCCCTACTATCCATTTCCCACTATCCCCTCCCTCTTGCCCTCTTTACTTGACTCTCCCTCTTCCTCCTCTCTCTCCACCCCTTCATTCTCTCCTCACTCTCACTCTCACTCATTCACTTTTTCCCTCTAGCTCTCCCTCTCCCTCTCTCACTCCTCCTCTCTCTCTCACTTGCCCCACTCTCTCTCTCTACTCCTCTCTCCCTCCCTCCTTTTCTCCCCTTCTCCCCACCCCTCTGCTTCCTTTTCCCCTATTCTAAGACTACATGTGCATTCCTTGAGTACATGAATCCTCTTTTAAATTCAATTCTTCTTGGGTAGAAGTGACAAATCTAGCGCATGCGTTTTTTGAGTGGGTTTCGTCAAATATAGGTTTGAGATGACAAATCTAGTGGTTTGGGAAACAAATACATAAAAATTCTATTTTTTAGAATACCTACCAATATCTATATTTTTTACATTATTTTTCTATAGGATGGACAAATACATTGTCCAAAAGACTATAGACAAATATAAATCTAACTGTGTCGATTCCAAATATATAAATTTATTTAAAAATTTAATTTTTTTTATTATTTTAATATATTTTTTTCTTGGAATATATCAAAATCTTAAAATATATACCTCTTTTATTTCTACATTAACATTTTTTTCTTTAACCATTTTTAGAAAAACAAATTATATGGTGCACCACTATGCACTGATATATACAATCTAAAAAAAATGATAATGTTAAGACTATTTTACTTCGCACTAACAAAAATTCTTTTAGTGTTGTCAATTTGTTTTTTTAGAGTTAATTATGTAGAGTGTGGAACGTCCACACTCTACATAGTTAACTTGAACCACAACATTTTAACAACGTGAATTCATACTCTAGAAATTTACACTATTAGATCCTCTTAATTTCAAGGATATAATGATTTTCATAATTTAAAAAGGCACATAAAATTAAGATTATAAATTTTGAAAATCCTAAAAATTTTGATAGTGAATTCCTATCATTTAGGTACTAAACATTAGTGGAAGCATATATGTTATATTTTTTTATAAAAAATTAGGGAAAGTCACATTTCACATAGTTAGACACAATTATATAAATAAAAATAATATATTCATAACCCTAATTCATTTTCCTACTTTTTAGTTTTTAGATCATATTCAAATTTAGTGTGCTAGTACCTTGAATTATCCCTCCAAGCTAATATATTGCTATATTTCTATGTTTGCAATGACACTAACCAGTCATGAGAGACCATATTTAGCTTACACTCACTCTCAAAATTTTATACACTGTGATTTTCCTTGTCATAGATGACCATCCCCCAATTTACTTTAGCATTCCGATTTGCTTATTAAAAAGTTGTGTTGATGTATACAATGTTAAATGTGATATGTACACAAATACAATTGTTGTATGCAAAGAAAAATATATTATAATTATATTAATATTATAAAAATATTACAAAATAGGTATATCTAACTTTTATGATTGTAATAAATTCATATTATTTCTAAATCTAATAATCACTAATTAAAATTAAAAAAATAGAGATGTAGCACACTACAACCTAGTATGGCAATGATGTCGTGTTATGTAAAGTAATATAATGTTATGTTGACTTCGAAAAATTATTAAAATTAAAATTAAATGTTTAGGTCAAATGCTAGTTAATATAAGCTTGAGTTAGTCATTTTATTAGTTTACTAAAAATGATTTACAAGTCCATAGTATTCCATGGTCATGGTATTTTCCATGGTATTTTGATATAATGAAACCTATTTAAAAACTTGAGAAAAATAATTATGAAATACAAGTGTACCATTGTCAATTCATATTAACTCCAAATTAATCCTCTTGACCCTAGATAAATCTAAAATTAAAATAAATTTAGACTAGTATTTAAAAAATTTAAAACTAAAAAAATTATGTTTATTTTTTTAAATTTAATTGTAATTTTCCTTAACTTTAAATTTTTTATTAAATTTATTAAATCTTAATTCGTCCAACTTAATTTATTAAAATTATAAACCTAATATATTTATTTAAATTGTATATGCATCTTAGTATAATTTACACACATACATATTACAAAGACATTAAAATTAAGTAAATACCACTCACCAAACAAAACCAACCAACATCACTATTGCAACAAAGTTGATAATCATAAAGTGAAATATCTCTTCTTAATAAAGTTTTTGATTTTTTATAACATATTTATATGAAGAGAATTATACTAATAATATATACAATTAAAAAGTGAAATATGTTTTATAATAAAAATTTTGAAATTTATTCTGACGGGTGTCATAGGTGAATAGAGGACAAGGCATGGCATTAATATCCTTACCCATGTGTTAGGTGACTTAATGAAGTAGTTCATAGAAGTATCTTGGGACAAGTGCTGAGAAATGGTTCTGGAAATTTTAAGAGTTACAATAGTTAGCCGTGACTCTTCAGAACGTTATTGGTTGTGCACGGTGATGGGAGTTAAGGTGGCAGACGAAATACAGGCTTTGGCCGTACAAGGTGGCCTTATACGTTTTCCATCTATGACTTTCTAACATGTGATTAGCTGGAGTGGAATTTCGCTAGGCTTGGGAGATATTGACTTTGTGAATATGGGGTTTCAAAGCATAAATATTTGGGACCTGGGCTTATGGATGTTTGCATAGCCATTAGGCGAGGCTTTTAATGTTTGAAGGGAGAGATAATGCTTCGGCCAGAAAACTAAGGTGTTTTCACTAGAATTTTCATTTTTTTCCAATTCTCTGGTAATTTTCCTCTTCTAAGTTGTAAGTTTTCTTTACAATATTTCTATTAGTGGGTATGTTAGTTTCTTTGTTTGGATAGCAGTGCAGTCCTCGAGAATTACAATTGTCTTTGTAGAGGGTATCACGAAGAGAGGGATAGACCCCTTCCATGCATTGTGGTCAGAGTTTGTTGGTAAGACTCCTCAAAATTTGTAGGTCTTATGCAAGAGTTACCATTGTCTCTCTCCATCCTTCTGTAAATTGTTCCTTTCCATCCTGGTGGGGTTTTGTTTTTATGGAAATTTGGGAGGTTTAAGCTGATATTTACAGGGTTTGTCCTTCCTTTTTCGGGTACGACAGTTCTTTGGGTACCGGAGGGGTGGAGATTAGTCTTGGTTGCCTACTTCCTTTTGCGCTTGGTGTGGGTTGTATTCATTTTAGTTTTGGGAAGTTGGTTAAGGGAGGGCAGGAGGCGGGGGTTCCAAATAAGCACCCTCCTTATAACCTACATTGTGATCCATGCATTAGACTTGGCCACACCAGTAAGGCTTGGAAATTTTGGAAGAACCAAAACATAGTGTTTGGGCATTGGCTTGGCACTGTCAAATTGATACCCCAGAGGCCATCCAATGTCAACGTGGTCATGCGCGCAAGGGTGGTGGACCACGAGGACATGGAGTAGGACACCAGGTGGAGCTTCAGGATTTAGGAAAGGAATTAGATCAACATGCCATCCATTCTCTGGGAAGAATAGAATTTCCTCTCCTCTCTACTCTCTGGAAAACAGATTACTCATCTCCTAGAACATCGTGCACGAGATTGCCATGACAACTAGAATGAAATTATTGGTTTTATGAATGATCTCCAGCACTACCAGTGGTACATTGTGGATTGCCTAGTAGCTTTGCGTTAAGACCATAAGAGAATTTATGATCGACTAGATCATTTGGAAGGGAAAATGGAACACATGGAGGGACATGTTCACGAGGCTTTTCAAACTCCTCCACCACTAGGAAACAACTTAAATAATCCAGATCTAGGAAACCTCTTAGATCAGGGATGAAAATTGGATGTATTCTGGTTCTTGGGATATTCTGGTACTTTTGGGCTATCTATATGTGGGTTGGTAGTTTGTTTTGGTTGTTGACTATGTTCTCTGTTATTATCTTCTAGCCAATAATTATGGTAGGAATGAGGCTAGAATTTTTTTGGTTACCACAAATTCCTGTTGTATCTTTGACATGAATTAATAGAAAGCCTAGATTCACAAAGACAAAAAAATTAAAATTTAAAAACATATTTATATTAAGAAAGTTATAATATGTGATGTTTTTGTAAGGTATATTATTTATCTCAAACTCTAGCTAGATATATATAGTTTAAAGTGTCATATTTTGTTTGTCAAGTGGAAGTTTAGGGTAATAGAGATTAAAATAAGTTTTATAAGATAATTTAAGGTTATGTTTAGGGTAATATGGGCTAAAATAGTTTGGAAAAAAAAAGATATTTTATAAAATTATTTGTATGGAAAATTTTATATTAAAAAGGTTAGTAAAAAATGTTGGAATTTTTTTTATAATATGATTTACAGGAAATTTTTATATTAAAAAAATTATAAAAAAATATATATTTTAATGGAAAATGTTTAATATATTTTTAAAATTAAAATTGGAATTTTTTTTATAATATGATTTATAGGAAATTTTTATATTAAAAAAATTAATAAAAATATATATTTTTAATGTAAAATGTTTAATATATTTTTAAAATTAAAATTGAAGGTTTTTATTATTTATTAAATGTTTAGAAAATGTAAAATTTGTTATTATTATTTTTTAATGGAATGTATGCTTTTTAACTTGATTGAGTTATTTTTTTAATAGTAATCATTGTATTTGTTTTTATTAAAATATGGAAAAAAAAAAATTTCAAAGGCTCGCGCTTTCTAATTTTACTGAAGGATGGAATCTTCAACCACTTCATTAATTTGGACAAGCTTATTTGGAAAAAAAAATCAACCTTGCATAGAACATGGTAAAGAAGTTCAAGATATAATACATTTAAAGCATTCATTAACTCATTGAGTCATCTAAACAAATTATAAAGTCTTAAATAAACCAAACTTACAACTTTCCACACTAAAAATGTAATGGAATTTAAACTTTAAACTTTAAAATATTATGCTATTTTCTCTTAAGATTTAATCATGAGTAGCTTGTCTCTAAAGGAAGATTAATTCCGCAAAATTTCCATAGATCTATTTGTCTTAATTGTGAACTTCCTAAAAACATTGAACATTTTTTTTTTGGTAGTATCCTCTAGCCAAGACTGAGGAAATTGTATTTAGTATTATAAGTTTCCTTCGGCATTAAAGTTTAAGTAAGAATAATTAATTTTTCATGTCAAAACTTGTTTTGGCTATCAAATAAAGATGAATAAAATATTATTTAATAATAAAGAATTTTTAATAATAAAAAAATTCCATGGCAAATGCTTGTTTTCGCTATCAAATAAATTATTAAATAAAAAAAATACAATATTTTTTTCTTATTGCTTGTAGTTATTCTATATGTGTTAAAAATAAAAAAATGAAAATAGAAATGAAATGTTGGAGTTTGTAAACTTGCATGTTATAAAATGTGTATTATATTTAATTATTAAGGTTATAGTCATTATTATGTAGAGTTTTATTTTTTCTAAGGTTTATTATTTTTAATTAGGAGGTTGTTGACGCTTGGTTTTAGATTGTCTCCAACTAGTTAGTTTCCTAATTTGTTCTACGATTGAGATACTCCTTCAACCTATAGATTGTGTGTCTAACATAGTTTTCCTATCTTGAGACAACATTTTATGTATTAATATTTGTACAATTACATTATTTAGTAAGACTTTCAATAGAAATTGTGTATGCAATAATCTCCACTCTCCCATCTTATACATGGTATTCAAAGCATGTATGTGCTTTGTTACCCACCAAAATG